>CM038343.1:36355035-36955035 GCA_021464625.1 Proterorhinus semilunaris
CCAGTAGTTCTCAACCTTTTTTAGCAGCAACTGCAAAAATTAGATTGTTAGAAGACTTAATTGGCTCAGTCAGCAAATCACTTTACTGCATGGGTTTTCAACTATAAATCCAGATAAGGACCAAACCCCAAAGTATATCTAGTCTCTCTATATATTAATATCAAAGGCGGAACGCACAATTAAATTAACAATATATTTCACAAATTACATTTAAAATGGTCAAATTTACTCGTTGACAAGCTATGTTTATTAAGTGTCAAAAATTGGCACATATGCTAATTTTCAATGCATCTGGTTTGTCCAATTGCTATGTCCAAATTAATAAACAAGCTGTGCCAATGTTTACATAGCTAAGCGCAATAAAAGCATATGTTCAGACCCTGGATGGAAAGGAAAGGAAACATGAACCTTGAGCGGATTTAGTTGGGGATCCCTGCTCGTCTTTATACTTGAACTCGGAAGTGTATTTTCTCATACCTGCCTTTTTCCACCTCCGTAACATCGCTCGCCTTCACCCCACCCTCTCCACATCTGCTGCTGAAACTCTCCATGCATTTATTACATCAAGACTCGACTACTGCAATAGCCTCCTGTATGGTCTCCCTTCCTCTGATTTACAAAAACTGCAATATGTTCAAAACTCCGCCGCCCGCCTCCTCACCCACACCCGCTCCAAAGACCACATCACCCCCGTCCGCCGACCGCTCCACTGGCTTCCCGTTCAACAGCGCAGCCATTACAAAGTTCTGCTCATCACCTACAAAGCCCTCAATAACCAGGCCCCTCCATACCTCACAGACCTCCTACAGCGCCACCGCCCCTCCCGTCGCCTCCGCTCCGCCGACTTAAGCCTTCTCAAACCCATCACCAAATCAACGCATCGAACCTTGGGGGACCGAGCCTTCGCCATCGCTGCCCCCACCCTCTGGAACTCACTCCCAATCCACATCAGAAACTCTGACTCAATTTGAACATTTTGAAACTCCGTATAGTAACTTTAAAGCACTTACAATCTTGAGTTAAAAGCACTCTTTGTAATAAAAATTTTAACTTTGTTGTCAAAACTTGCACACACAGAGCAGAAGTAAGACTGCACAGCAAAGCACTAAACGCTGTTTAATCAGTGTGTTTTGCGTGAGAGGACAAACACTAATAGCGACAAAAAAATAACACCTCTCAAGAGAACAATTGACAGTATTGTGATATGGGGGTCCGATATGATACGCATATCAGTGCTAAGCTGTATTACAATTATACGATATATTGCAAAACTGTCCCAGCCCTACCTATTTCCACTCCAACATTGCATAGAAATTAAGTTGAAAATCCTCCATGTTGCTTCAGAATTGTTTTCATAAAGTTGTTGTGGCAATATGTTTCCAGTGGTAAAATTGCTTTAGATTTGGAAAGAAAAAATTGGTTCCTCTGATCGATCAGTCCATCAAACCTGAAAAATCTGTCTTTAGACTGATTCTTGAACCAGTCTAGACGTTTCAGTCAATGTGTCTTGTTCAATAGTGGTCGGATTTCCCATGCTCACATTAGCAATCTCTCTGAGCACTGAACACCTTGTATTTGGACCTGCTTTGACTTCTTTTGCAATACTTCCTCTCATTACAAGCATCGGCATCACCTAGGACGCTTCAATCCAACAGCCTTTCAGTTTTACACTGTTTGAAGTTTAAAAATGTGAAGACAAAAAAATATGGTGTATAAACTCACGTAATTGTGAACGCAGTGTACCAGTACGTCAGTAATTCCTTACTTAACCTTGCAGCATCTGATATGAGCAACTTATACTACTATCAGAATAGTTTACATTGCAACTGCAAACTGTGACATCCCATCTCTAACTTGGCCTCCTTGTGTCATTTCTTGCTCCTTGCCAAGTCTCCTTCCAGCTAAACAAATCATTTTAAAATGCCATAAGTGAAGCCAGTATAGTGGGAACCAGTTAACCTTTACATCTTTGTATCTTCACTTTCCCGCAGGCCCAGGATCTGAACGTGATAGAGGAGGTGATCCGCATGATGCTCGAAATCATCAACTCCTGTCTATGCAACTCTTTACACCACAACCCTAACCTGGTGTACGCTCTGCTTTACAAGAGGGAGCTGTTTGAGCAGTTTCGGACACACCCCTCCTTCCAGGACATCATGCAGAATCTGGACATGGTAAGATTTTATTCATCATGCACAGCATAGCAGTGAGGAAATGAGTGAAGATCGTAACTTTATGACTTCACAGATGAAGGTTATGCACACAGACTCTTCTTATCTCAAATATCTCAGTCACATTGACTACATGGAGAAAGCAGGCAGTCTGTAAGAGACGTGGAGCTCAAGCAGTATTGATAAATTAATCAGTCCCACAGTGTCAGGAGGCCTCCTGTCAAATATTCATTGAGAAAGCTGTAATTCATTCCTGTATTAGTCATACAACAGAACATGTTGAAAAACGAGCATGTGAGTTGTCTGTGTGTACAAGAGGAAAGAGGGTGGGGGTTGGTGCATACGTCGCCATAGGCTCCACTGTTATCCATAAGTATGAGGGAAGAATGCTCACCACAATCCCTCAGCGTACCAGCCTCCCTAAGGCTATTTTGTGAAGCCTTCATCCCCCTGCAAAGTGTGTGAGTATGAGATGCAGGATGAAGGCCTTTTTCAGCTAAATTAACCCCTTATGGGAGATCTCTGGAGTTAATGAAGAGATTAGTAATTTAGATGTATGCAGCCATGCTACACTCTTAGCAAGCAGTAGATATGATATGCTATGTACCCAAACCAAACCTTTGCTTTCATCTAGCATCCAACTTAACTCTTCTCTTGGCCTCATTTTTCTAAAGATTTCTGAGGACATCAAACTGCTTGTCACAGTTATATTTTGATATTCATAAGTATTATATGATGCATCTATTTATTATAATAAAGTTTTAGGAGTTTGAAATAGTATTTTCTATAGTAGTTTAAGACAAGTATGCTCACTGTATCATACAATGTGAGAAGAAACCCACTTAAATGCAGTGCATAGTGTCATTTTGATGCCATACGTTATCTGATGGCTTTAAGCTGAGATTAAAGAGGTCAGAGCGCTTCAAGACACAGCAGAGTGTTTCTATTAGTTTTCACCAGAATATGTTTGTGTATTATCTAAAGTAGTGCCACTCCATGTCCTTTTGCAACACCCCCATTTTATTGACAGTTTAGAATAAAAATCAGATTGTTACTTCGGTTTTATTTGTAAAGTTAAAGTGCTGTTGGTTTCCATCTTTATAGGTGATTGGCTTCTTCAGTCACCGTCTGGAGCAGGCAGGTAATGACCTCTCTGTGGAGCAAGTGCAGGAGGTCATTATGAAGGGAGCCCAGGCCCTCCCTAAAGACAGACTGAAGGTATGGCTCCTGCATTTACATAAAACCACACACACAAAAATATTTGAGTCACTATTGTATGAAGCTCAATAAAAGGTGTGACTTTTGCTGAAAAACATTTGCACATTGTAAAGAATGTGTGTGTGTTCCTCCCAAACTGTTCAACGTTGGGTCCAACAGTCCACAGTATATTTTTCCAGTAGAGCATCGAAGAGCTCTTTCACAAACCAAAGCTGAATAGTTTGGGAGGAACACACAACGTCATGTGTGGAGGACAAATGGAACAGCACACCAACATCAAAAGGTATGGTGAGGGGAAAATCATGGTGTGGGGCTGTTTTGTTGCCCCAGGGCCTGGACAACGTGCTGTCATCGATAGAAAAATTAATTGCAGCAATAACTGCTTTTCTGTAGTTGCAGATTAGCCCCTCACAGTGATCAGGATGAATCTTGGACCATTGCTCTTTCGGCACTGTATATCTGGACTGGCGCAAAGGAATCTGGCTGCCATGGGGAAATGAGACAAAAGGCCAAAGCCCCATTCCTCATTAGCATTAATGCCCATGTTCATCTCATCTATGCTGCTTGGCTATATACTGTATGAACATGTAATGACATTTCAAGGACATGGGATGTAGGGCTGGGGGACACTTTGTCATGGGATCAGGTGATTGTGGGGTGGGTGTGTGGGACATAAATCTGCTACAGTAGCTCGTTACCCAACACACCACGCCTGGTGGGATATGCTCACCTCGCCCTTCCCAGTGCTCCTCCATTAATCAGCAAGGAAATATGTAACTAGTGGTCTCCCCACTCTCCTCTTCACTGGTGCTGACGCTCTTAATTGCATGTTTCATTATGTGTTTCATGTTCTATACTATACTCTATGCTGTGAGGC
Source organism: Proterorhinus semilunaris (assembly GCA_021464625.1). Classification (NCBI taxonomy): domain Eukaryota; kingdom Metazoa; phylum Chordata; class Actinopteri; order Gobiiformes; family Gobiidae; genus Proterorhinus; species Proterorhinus semilunaris. Next base: position 36,359,302 of record CM038343.1, read on the forward strand.
ATTTATCTTTCTTGCCAATGTGGAAAACGAATAGTGCGATGTCCACGCGCTCTCAGACAGCTCCTCGGAGCTCTTCTTTTATTACGTTCATTATGTCTTGTTCACAAAATAGTTATTTTTGGTTCTTTTAGAAAGACACTAGGTATAACAAAATAACATTTCAGCTAAGAAATAAATAATTGCATAATGCTAAAACAAATACATATTATTTGAAAGTTGAGCTAAAAGTCTTGAGCCTGCTCTTAAAAACATGAACGTTCTCTCCGGCCCATGAGTCCTTTTCCTGACTTTGGAAATGACTTGGCGATATCTGCCGGAGGAGCGTAAAAGCAGTTCTGAAAGATGAGAACGCCCAAGACCATTATGACATCTTAAAACTATTAAAAGAACCTTAAAATCGACCCTGAAACACACAGGGAGTAGCCTGGTCTTACCATACCCTCGTACTTATTCCGTACAGATCTTCACAATTGAGCTCCGTTTTCAGGTAGGAGAGGTGAACTCCTTTTAAAATTTGAAACGATAGGATCTGATTTGATCCAATCGCTAGTGTCATATGTAATGCGCCCGAGTGAGTGAAGCAAGCTATCAAATGTGTGACAACACCCGCCTCCCCCGCTCGCTGAATGGTAGGTTGAAATTGAACCGCGGCCACTGAGATCAGACCCAGACATACATGTAGGGAAATGATAATTGACCGGTGATAAAAACATGCATCAGCGTCTCCGTGTTGGCCCGAGAGAGAATGGGGAGTGCTCTGGCTCTGTTCTTCAGGTGATAAAAACCTATCTTAGTGAAGTTTTTGATGAGTGGAATAAAAGTCGGCTCAAAGTACAAATTAATGCCCATGTTTTTTACATGTGAGGATGGATTAAAAGACCGTGGCTGTGGTTTTGGTAACTTGCCTGCAGGCCTAACACCAAATCGCGCAATGTGCTTTTTGTTGGTCGTCTGAAACGGTTGTAATCAGTCGCTTGTGTCGCTTCTGTCACATATGTCGCTTGTGTTCGCAATTCTAAGAAAACCTTTGGGTTTCGCCCCATGCGCTGTTCCTTAGCACAAAGTTGTGACTGAAAATGTGTTTCTTGATTCTTTGATTGTGCTTTGTTGATAGTGGAATAGTTTGACTACCTTCATTTGATACTTTACACAAACCTCGCCCTGCTTTCACTTGGAGACTTGGACACTTGGAGATGCCCTCCCCGACACTTTCTCTTTCCCCATCAATATTTATTATTTTACTTCCTTTCTGGAGGCACTGGATGTAAATGTTTTGCCGTTAAGTTAGAATAACTGCTGTGCAACCATACTATACCAATAGGCCTTGAGCAAGATTTCCCAGCAACTTTCCTTCTTCTCATGTCATACATTTTTAGAACATTCAACTGCCACTTCATTGTAATATTGTGATTAATACTTAAGGTATTATTCTCAAACTAAGTGATACATGGCATGAGAACTTGACATATAATTGTCCTTTTATCAAAATGGCTTCTTTACTTGACAGTCAGTTTTCTTTTTTAAGTTTTTCCAAATGTGTGTAATTGAAATCTCAAACATTTAATGGACCACTTCACACAAACATTCTGCTTAACATGTGAGGCATTCAATTCATTTTCTAAAAAATACAGAACACTATGATAAAAATAGCTATTTTAAATTCTTGTTTTAAAGTACTACCTTTATATAAATATAAAACTAAGATTGTGAGTCTTTTTAGCCCTGTGTTTTTCTTTGAGTGATTTTTCTGTTCTCTTCTGAAGAATGGCTGTTTTTACTTTAGTGTATCCAGTTCATTTTGTTCACACTGCATTCTTCTCAGTGTGACCCGTCTTTGTTAGTGTTGTAGAGGAGGGAACATCCAGTCCTGAATAGAGATATGAGGCCAGCCAGTGGGTCTGCGCGCCGAGGAGAGGGCCTGATTTGCCAGGACCTACTGATATGAGTCCAGCCAAGTGGGTCTAGACATGGAACAAAAAACAGGCCAAGGGGAGCCAGTGAGCACGGGAGGGAAGGAGAGGGACGCAGTGACACGGACGCTGCTGACAGGAAGAGCTGAAATGAGTTCTCACTGTGTCCAGAGAAAGGACAAAGATAAAAATGGAGAGAGAATTTAGCAACGTCAAGATGATCTCCTTTTGTTCACTGGGGCCTCAGGAAAGTACGGCAATCTGTGCTACGCAGGAAGTGATAGCTAACAAATGTCTCCCCATATGCTCAGGATTAGGGCTGCACACATTATATGTGGTCCAAGCACTAAAAAACATAACAATCACAAGTATTTTAATAATAGTATTTCATGATGATAAAAATAAAACATGCTAAAATGGCTGTGTGTAAAATGGCTACTTTGTTTCTACATACTCTATATTGCTATTAGCTTCTAAATACATAGACTAAAATATACTTGGATGTCATTAGCATAGCACAGATTTCTTTCCGTTTTGATTTTGATTTTGATCGGGACAGTGCATGTTAATAAGCTCACATGGGACTCATGCATACACACCACAGCCATAGACAAGCCATGGGCTATACTTGCTTTCACAACACACTCAAATTCATACTGGCCTGTACTTAGTGTTATGGGAATCCAGATCCCCCGGAGGAATCTTATGCAGGCACGGGGAGAACATGCAAACGCTATACAGAAAGGCCCTGCTCAGCCCAGGGATCAAACCTGGAACCTTCTTCCTGTGAGGCACGAGCGCTGGTAGATGATATTCACTGATTGCTACATATAATATAAATCTCACACTTAGGGACATAGATGCTATTAATCAAGTTATATGTTGACGTAGCAGCATTAGCTGCAATGTTTTGATTATCTTAATGGCCTTATTTGCATAGTCGATTATGTTTCCCATTGCTTGAACATTATACAGAGTCATTTATCCATTCACTTATGTTCTCTTGTTTGATGTTTGCTCATGCTTGCAATTGAAGTACACTACTGTATGGAAACTGCATCGGGTTTTTTTGCTCTCCTTGATTTAACTGTTTGAGGAAGAGTTGTCAACGTCAAATGAACTTTTGATGAGCTGGTGTATTGAGCTGTACGAAACAGTCACCTACTCACAAAATTCCAGACGGATAATGCAGCTCACGTATTGTGTCTAGACGGCGACAATGAGGTGATGTGTGTGTGCGGTCTAGGCCTGATAGCCCTGGCATATGGCCTGTGACCCCGTAGCCCCTCTGTGTCTGTGTCATTATGATACCAATAGTACGCTGGTGAATAGAGGCAGCCTGGGACTCAATAGAACCGACTGGGACCGCGGCATAAAGGCTGTGAGTCTGTCTTTCACTGTGGGCTGATTACTGGATGGTGTGTGTGTGCATATATAGTACATCCATGTGCAGACAGCAGCTTTAATGAGACGCTCTTGTATTATTGATGCCTGTGTCTCTACCTGCCTGCTGTTGGGTTTGCAGCTACATCAAATGGGCTTGTGTATGACTTTTTGCTTCTAACCTATATCTTATAATTGCCTATGTACTCACCCACATTTTTGTCTACTTAAAATGTTATATTTTGTAGTATAAACAAAAATGTTTTAGATTTACATTGGGTACATGTGCATTTAAAAGATTGTTCCCTACATGTCTGGGGAGGCTCTCAGTCTTCCAGGTGGGTTCCATCGTAACAAGGGTTTCAAAAGTCATCATTTGGCCCGGGTTACATATATGTGGAGACCGGTTCTTTATATAAATTACCCTGCATCATTTTAATTTTCGCTTGTAAAAAAAAATCTTTCCATGACTCTGTTCTGTGTATCAAATCGGCTTGCACCCAATCTTGACAAATGTGTCTATAATCATCTTTCTGGATGTTCTTTTAAGCCCTGACAAACTGTTGCTGGGTGAACTCATTGCCTGTGTCTGTCTCTTAACAAGAGCAGCCATTCCCCACTAATCGGGTTACTCCTCACTTTTCCTACAGGCTCAGACCATAACATCACCACCGGAGAGGACACAGTGCAGGGGTTTGCTCTGATTCAATCATCATTTGTTGAAAACGTGTATTCAAATGACCATCAACCTTGTTCTGTTTTTACGTATGGGCAGTGCTCAGTTCCCTCTCCTCTGCCTGAATGGCGGTTTGTGAGACTGTTAGCACAGTGGTTCTCAAACTGTTGTATATGTACCGCTGGTGGTACTTTGGCTTCTTCAGGTGGTCACCACGGTACTTGGTATTTGGTCTGAAGAGTTTGAGAACCACTGTGTTGGCACATTAGGGTTTGCTCATAAAGTGATACTACCTGCTGCTGTAAACAGTTTCACCTAACACACATAGAATAAGAGCTGCCACCGCACATGACAGGGATTGATTACTGAGTGGCCCAGAACCGTTAACCCCATTCATCTAATGGGACATGTCATACACCAGTGGTGTAACTACTAACGTTTGTGGCTCGATAGGTTGCTCAAAGAAAATTATTTAAATAGTTATTATAATGAGCCTCTAAGAAAAAACTTACAGTAGTGAGGCTCATATAGATTACTTTGATTTATTTATCATCATGATTTTGACTCATTTGTAAATGAAAGATTTAGAAATATACCTAATTGCACTTTTTATAACAAGTTTTGCAATTTAAATTTATGATCTATGTTACAAAATAAAGACTCAGTTTCTGGCACATTTGAGAAAAATCACAGGCATAAGAGCTCAAGAAGACAGGGTGGTTGTTTTTATTTATTAATGTTGTACTGCCTAAATAATTGTAGTATTTACAATTTGGAAATTGCAACCATTGAAATTGTGATTTTGATTAGATTATGATTAAATGTGTGGCTACAATGTGCACTATGGAAACATGTAATGTAATAAATAAAGAAAAGTAGCCTCCTAATATTAATGTAATAATAATCTCCAGTACGAGATGATCCCAAGCATGCCCAAGCAACCTTTGTGAAAAGTCTTGAACATGCCTACAGCCTCACCACTTAACCTTGTGACACCAATGTAAATATCTGCTTTATGTGAACGTGTATTTCAGGATTTGCTTTTTTTTTGTCTTGACAGAAATTTCCTGAACTCAAGTTTAAATATGTAGAGGAGGACCAGCCAGAAGACTTCTTCATCCCTTATGTCTGGTCCTTGGTTTTCAACTCCGGAGTGGGCCTGCACTGGAGCCCACAGGGCATTGAGCTCTTCAGCATGGACTCTGGCTGATGGAGCCTGTTTTTTTCGGCAGTGGTCACCCTGTTCAAACATACATACAAGCGTGCGTGCGTGTGTGCGTGTGTGCGCGCGTGCGTGTGTGCGTGTGCGTGTTTGGTCTGTGTGCATTACTCCTGGTGTGTGCACGTGCTTTGAAAGTGCCTCAACTTTGTACATCACTATGCATTTAGTATTAGCTAAATGCAAAGCTGCAAATTCTTGCTTTCATCTAATTCTCTGCTTGGACACAGCAGGTCTTCATTTTTCCTGCTTCCTATAGTCTAATGTAATATTTGAGTTATGTTTATGGAACATCTGATTAAAACACATCTTGAGTCTGGCAAGGAATATGAAGAAAAGGTCAAACTACAGTACATGTATTGTTACACTTGCCTTGCCACGTTTATCCTTATACATAGACTTGTTATCAAATCCAGATGTAATATTCCCATATATGTATGTACATATAGGTGATTCACAATAAATCAATACTGGGAAAAGATGTGATACTTAACAATATATCTATAGCTAACGTTCTTACAGATATTTTCCTTATTTGGTCCCTTACTGTCACAAAGAGGCCCATACCGTGACTAGATCTAGGGGTTTATTTGAATTGCATATCTGAAATTATATCACTTTTCTACAAAATATTAATTTATTGGGATGCACCTGTACATTCTATAGTTATGAATATTTAACCTCTACGGTCCTGATTTTACAGGTGTTTGTAATAAATTGTTGCTTTAGAAATTTTTAAATAAATGCTTATTAGCTACAAAAGTACAGAAATAGGTTTTTCGTCAATCCCAGAGTGCAATGGGATCTCTTGATTGGTTGAATTTCTCTGTTGTTTACTGTCCATTTATTTAATGTTCCTTCAACCCTTTTTCACTTGCACTTCATTTCACACTGTACTTGATACAATGGACTCACCAAATTTCGTACAATGTAATGTGCTTTGTAACAATCTGTAACAACGTGGTTCTATGTTGTACATACTCCAAGGAATAATGTGTTTTAGTAGTTTTGAGGTACATAATGTAATGAGACCCTTAGGGTTAGGGGTGATGGTTAGAGTTAGGGTTTTATGTTTTATTACATGAAACCCATTATTCCATTGTGTATGTAACCCATAGATACATGTTATTATACATTGTTATATAGCACATTATATTGTAAAATTGGTTGGTACAATGTAAAGGGAGGGTAGTGTAAAATAAAGTGTTTCTTCATTTTGTTTTATTTGATGTTTATCAAGCAAAGCTACTTTAAATTATTTATTTTGATATTTGTATATATCAGCCTCTCGTGTATGACTCCTTTTCATGAAGAGTGCAGTGGCACTGTTGTGGTTCTATAGCTTGAGATATGATCAGAGCTTCCAATTTGAGGCAAATATTACTTTGGAGATAAGGGGTTTAAATAAAAAATTTAATCAACACGAGCAACATGTCACTTTGTTATTATATGAGTATATGTCAGATTTAAGGCTAGAATATGTAAGATTTTGTTTTCTCTGTCAAAATGTTGCACTGACATTTTATTTGTGTCAAGCAGGCATCCTAGGGGAGTTTGTCAGTAATATGAAGTGCAAGCGACCTGACTCTCCAACTTGGGTTAGATCAAATGCATTTTGTATCCTACAGAAACATTCTTGCACTTTCATGAATCATACAGTATCAGTGGCTACGTTTTCATGGCCAGATAAATCTTCAAAAAATCTGATCTGATGTGTTTATAGTCAGTTTGGAAATCTGAGAACCGAAAACTCTGTTTTGCCAGAGAGTTTGGGATTTTTAGAGACGTTCTCCCCACTCCTCTTTTATCTCCACCTGCAGAACCAGGTGGAGATGATTGAAAGTGATTGTGCCTCAAAGTCACTTGAAGTCAAAGCTCCATGTATGTTAGTTAGATCTCCTGTGCGTGACAGCGCAGGTTTGGAAACTCAAAGGTCCAGGGTTCTAATCCTGCACAGTCAACTGTGCATTATTTTTCTTTGCAATTGTAGTGATCCCAGCCAAGTTAAATACAAATAAAGCACTTTAACTTTTAATAAGGATATAGGAGACGCACTGTAGAGACAATTTAGTAATATTTCAAGCTGGGACTCAAATCCTCAACTCTAAGGGATGGAGCAATACTCTGCATATGTGCAGCAGCTCTAACCACTCGACTATTGGCTGCACACTGTGTTTTATCTTTAAACTATTGTGTAATGTATTTCATGGACAACTGTGGTTTTAATTTTTTATTAAAGGCTTTTAATCTTTTTGATTTTTTAATCTTTGGAACATTTTCCTGGTTATATTATACACACAAGTGTGAAACATCAGAAATAAATCAGATTACATCTTTATCAGATTATGCATATCAGATTATGCTGTTTACATGCCTCTTCAATAGTCAGAGAACTCCAGAAATCAGATTATGATCAGATTTTTGGCCTCCATATGTAGCCACAGTTAGTATGAACAATGAACCAGTAGTTTACGCTGACTTGATTTTCTCACTTTTAAACATCAACCTAAAGTCAAGTCTTTTATAAATTGTACAAATCCAATTCTAAGGGAAGTTGGGACAATACAGAAAATGTATTTAGCCAATGCAAATAAGTTTATAACAATAATTCACTGGTTTGTAAATATGAAAAATCTCACTTGATATTTTGTTACACCAGACCAGGAATATGTTTAAAAATCTACTATCTACATCTAGTTTGCATAAAGGTGCCAAAGCAGTCGGCCCACAGCCTTGTAGCCTCCTCAGGGGAAAAGTTTATCGCACAAAGGCACCCACTGTGTCACTGGAGCCCCCTCTTCCCTGGAGAATTTTATGCCTTTCGTCTCCATTGTATTGATTTTCATGCTTGAAATTCTCTTATTCTCGAGGACAATATAATGAATGCAATATGATGTGAAGAATAGGCTATTTTCCATGCAGGGTCAGTGGCAGGTTACAGTGCGGCTCGGCGGACCCTCGTCTGCTTCTCGCTCTATTATCCTGCTGCCAGATGGCTGAGGGGACGCTTTCACAAACTGACATAGACCCCTTTTCTTTATTATACAAGGTCACCTTACCTTCAGCTCTTGTTTCAGGTGATGGGGGTAAGAAGGATGGAGAAAGTTTGTTTTTTTCAGCATCTGGAAGAATACGTTTTTACGCTTAAGTTCCAGACGAGTGTAGAAAACACAAAATCAAGCTCTACATGTTGTGGTGACAGAGCAGTCATTCATTTATTAACAGGCTTCAGCAACTTGTGCTTTAGGTATTGAGGTGGAGGCAAATGAGATTGATGCAAAGCAGTTTGATTTTACCCTATTTCCTAGCTTGACGATGGATTTGATGGACTTATAATGCAGTTTTAAAGGAAAGGTCCCAATGTATAAACAAATCTCATCAATCCCCGGTTTTTAACCCTATAGGCTCCTTTTTGTTTCTTTTTTTTTTGTTTATCCACAAAATTATATTCTATATCAGTTGTTCCCAACCTGGGGATTGGGCAAGGTGGGCGCCTGGGCAGGTCAAGAACAGACTGAACAAGCTGGTCAGGAGGGCCAGCTCCATCCTGGGCTGCCCCCTGGACTCTGTGGAAGAGGCGAGTGACAGGAGGGCGTTAGCCAAGCTCACCTCCATCATGGACAACACCTCCCACCCCCTGCACGGGACTGTAGAGGAGCTGAGCAGCTTCTTCAGTGGAAGACTGAGGCACCCTCAGTGCATGACAGAGCGCTACCGCAAATCCTTCATCCCCACTGCTGTCAGACTGTACAGCACTGCTGTGTGCAATAACTCCTATGCAAAACAATGCGCAATAACCTGTATTAGCATCACTTTACCAATCACCTGCACTGTGATGGCAAACGTTGCACTGCCAATGTTGACTTTTTGATATTCTACATTTTATATGCTTTTCTAATTGTATTATTTATACTTTTTGCCCTTTTAAGCTTTCTTATTAATTGTAAGATATTTAGTGTAATTGTTTGCACATTTCCTGTCTATTGTGCACACCCTGAGTGTTTCTTGAGACCTGATGTAACAAGTGAATTTCTCCATTGGAAGATCACTAAAGGCTTATCTTATCTTATAAGCGATATTAAGAGCGAATTAAATGGTTGAAAATCATAAAATTTGACTGAGAAAAGGCTACACAAGCAGAAAGGTTAATATTTTTGAAATACATGATTATTGGAAATTATTTTTATGTTCTGATACATATTTGAGGGCCATGGTTATGTACGGTGAGTACAGTCTGACTCCAGCATGCGCAGGGCATGGGGTTTTCAAGGAATGAAGGTTGGGAACTGCTGTTCTATATACTGTAACAAATTCTGACATACTTTTACACTGGCAAGGTGCGTTTTATCTGGGGAAATAACCGTTGATTCCCCTGGCTGTTGTGGAACGGACTGTCAGTGTAGCCATAGCCAAAAAAGGAAAAGAAAATCACATATTACCCTTAAAATTGTACTCAAAGCCGGGGTATAAGAACTGGGAAGCAGCCTGGGGCATATTTGTACAACATAAGTTTAGGAGAACCAGGTCTATATAATGGCAGAATCTAAAACTCTTGACCCAGATTGATGCTTTGTGTATTTGGATGAACCCCTGGTTATCCTCTGATCAGAATAAGTGGGAGCAGCTTGATCTATTGACCCAGACTGAGGTTTCATAGCCAGCTAAGTGACCTCCAGAAGCTTCTGCTGCTTCTCTGGTACCTGTTCTTAGGAGAATCACAACAGCTATTTGTAAAATCACCCCCAAAACAGTGCTTAATGTCCAGCTACAAGATGTCAAAATCCCCTGGAGAAGCCTGGCTCTGGTTCAGGTTATGATGAGGGCCATTTGAACTTGGCTGTGCGACCACAGCCAGGCTTCTCCAGGGGGTAGAGATCCAAGAGGAGCTCCAGAGAAAGTACCCCAGCATAGGAGCTCCACATCTGGGCACAGCCAAGTTAGATTCAGCCCTAATCTGAACCTCAACCAGAGCCAGAGAGAGAAGAGAGGTCAAGATGCCCTTCTGGACCAGGTCCCTCTGGAGAGGGGGCAGAGAGAGCTCCCTGGCTGGGGGTCCTTTCTCTGGAACTCCTGGATTTCTGACCAGTGGAGATGCTGTTGATCAGGTTAAGATTGGGGCCAAATTAAACTGTGCCCAGGAGTGGAGCTGCAAAGCCTGGAAGCTGCCTCTGCTCCTACTCCTGGATGGCTGCATGAACAACAGCAGACTCTTACTGTATTGGAGAGTCAGGTCTGAATAAGGGGAGAATCGGAAAATCCTGACTTGGATTCATGCTTTAAGTGGGACTTACTAGTTTGGAGATGACCCTGGTTCTGCTGTGGTCAGAAATGCGGCTAGTATTTCAATATATTTTATAGCCAGAATAGAGCCTCATGTGGGGCTAAAAGTTGTGAAATGACCCTGGTTCTGCTCAAGCCACACACTAGGCTGGTATCTATTTTCAGTTTAGGAGGGAAGACATGCACGTCCACAATTCTCAGCCAGTGTGCTGGATCCAAAAAACAATACAGTGGAATAAATGGAAGAGAGATCTGCACAACTGATTGCTCACCAGTTATTTTATTGTTCTCAACAGCAGTAGTGACGTTTCGGGGTTTATACTAGTCTGATGAACAAGGTTCCAAAACTCATCTCCCATCAAAAAAGTGAAAAAACATCTCTTGGATTAGCCTTTGTCAGATCTCCTGTAAATCCAACATACTTATTGAGCTGCTTTATCCAGCCTCATACTCTTCAAGGGCTGAGAGACAAACCCGGCTGTCTTCTAGACTATACTCACTGGCTGCTTCACAATCCCTGCTGCCCCGTCTAACACCTCTGCTGGATTGTGCTGTGTGTGCATTAACAGAAATGTCCTCATCTCCACTTTCAGTACTATCATCACTAGCATTTGATTCAGAGGGGAGGTATTCTCCCTGAGAATACGAATCCACAGTAAATTCTACCACCGTTTTTATAGGCGGAATTTCTACGCCTTGACCAAGGCCAGAGACATTTCACAGCAAAGGATTTTACCAAAACACATTTTACAGTAGGAGTTAGGAATAGAGCAAAGCATATAAGAAATAAAGTGGGTGGTTGGTAACAGATTTATCGGTTGCATTGCAGTAAAATCATTGGTTGCATTTCTGCCTCTTTGGCTCCAAATAGGAAGAACAAATGACACCAGTTTTAATATATTTGGACATTTCTATAGCCCATGATTGACTATTTGTTTATGGAATAAAGATGGGCTATTCTGTCAACAAATTCAAACATAGATATAAGATGAATTTCGCATATAATGATTCTCTCAGAATCTTACTGAAGGTTCCAAGAAATTCGAGTGCAAATGAAATGTTTGTAAACTGTAATGTGAGATCCGGTGCAGCAGTTATTCGCTATTGTATTTATTAATTTATGTGCAGACCACTGTAATCCTATAATTGAAGCTCTGGGCTCCTATAGTAAGAGCTCTGTCAGGTTCACATCTAAATTGTGGATGCACTGGAGATCCTGTCTATATGTGTGATATACTGTGAAATGTACATACATTGTACTGTATTTTGTTATCTTATTCTTTAATTTTCTACTCGATGGACCATGTTTTTCGCGTCCTTAATAAAGTTTTAATAATAATAACAATTAATATTATTATAATAATAGAAAAGGTCATTTGTTTTGAGTTTTAACAAATTTGTATGTTTCTTGGTTTGGTTTGGTTTATGTGAGGCTTATGTGAGGTGACACGTCTTCGATTCATGGCAACACAGTTGGCAATTAGAAAACCTTTCCTTTTGCTACAATGGAAATCCCCTATTGAACACAATAGAACACACATTTAACATGTTAAGGTGCAATTGTGACAGAGAAACACAATTTAAAATATTATACACTTTACACCCTCACTGAGAGGCAGCTGGGTCTTGTTCACACACTGCTGTAAATGCAATATTGAAATAGATACATGATGTTTTGGAAGTGTGTCAAAATTCAAAAATATTGTGTCATACACAAAGTGGGTACGCCATTGGGATATCATATAGACTAGTACTTCAATACTTCAACTTTTCAGTGTGTTCTTGCTGTGAACGTGGACAATGCAAGGGACAAACATAACGCTACACTGATGGAAATTCCTCTTTATGTGGCACAAAGGACTAGTTTGTAATTTTTGATTTCCAGTGACTGTCCTACAATACAAAAGGATTTTTGAAGATACATCCTCTGGAGATACTTACAGACAACTGGTTCTAAACAAAATAAATCCTTACATAAGCTAAACTGACCCCATATTTGGTCAAATTGTATCTATAATTGTGAAGATTTCTTAAGGATAAGGACTGCAGTGGATCTGGTGTTGATTGCACTTAATTTTATTGATATATTTTATTTTTGTGTGTGTGCGTGCGTGTAATAGTGTTTCCCCCCCTTTACCTTTCTGCTTCTTCCTTGCTGGTTGGTGGACGCCATACAGGACTGCATTTTGCTTTCGTTTCTTCTATCATGCTGCCCTGAGACACAGCTACAGAAACGTAATCAAGCAAACAAACTCATAATAAATATAGATTTCCTTATAGACCTGCAGTAAATATGCGAAGATCTTATTACAGCTTCACTGCCAGGAAAGGAAGGGAACATTGATCCTGACCCGATGGACCACTTTGTTCTGTAATAAACGTCTGGAAATTGTTCAACAACCAAATCGCAGCACCTTGTTGAGCACAATTTGAGAGATTTGAGTTGGGGAAAATGAAACACGGGGCATGGTGAACCACCCATTAAAATGTGGAAATAACATGTTTGTTTATATGAAACTTAAGCGTGAATTCAACCTGGAAGACCTGCCTGCAGCGCTTCATCAGCTCATCTTCGGCTGCACCTCACCAATCATCGCTTCATCAGTCTTCACGAAGATGTGACAGGCTTCAGCTCTTACAATGTTCAAATCCAGGCTGAAAATGATTATTTTTAGTTGTGCACATGACAACTAAAAGTATTTCATCTGCACTATTCGCTTTTTATCACATTAATTAGTTCAAATATTGATGTTTTATGGCTTGATTTGCTTCTTGTAATTGTATGTAACTGTGAAGCGAATAACCTTGTGCAAATAAACTTGCTTTGCCTTTACCTTCATCTCCAGACGCACATTCGCAACACCTGTCACCACAGCAACGTGTTCCTGCTTCAGCCAATCATCGCCCAGGATTCCCCTCTCAAGACCCTCGTTCACAGCCTCAGTTGTTTCCCAGCGTGTTGCGACCCTCCTCCTCCCCTCCTCCACTTGTCCTGACCTCTACTCTGCTCACCGAGGCTCGTCGTCCACTGATCTGTCTCTGTGCATGCCTCTAACCTCACAAGTGCTGGCCTGGGTGATGGTTTAATCCAGCCACGTTCTGCCACTTCAATATTTTTGCATAGGTTATTAGTGCTGCAGCTTTATTGTACATTTATTTTAATTTTATTTTTTAGCTCTGATTCATTCTGATATGGCTGATCTAAATGTGGGCAATATTAAGACTGACTTGTGAGATGTGACGGTTCTAACCTTAATCCTTTTCCATCAGCATAGAATTGACAATAGCTGACTTCGATCTGTTCACGTTTCCTTCGCTCCTGCACTTGAGCGCGTGTTGTCTGAGTGCCGCCTGCTGTCCAGAAGGCGGCAGCAGCGCTCTCCCATGTGCTCTTGACCTGACCACAGATTGATTACTCTCCTAAATACAGCCTATAGACACTCAAGTTTCCTCTATTCCCAAATTCTCTTGCATGCGCGGGAACACCAAATGAAATCCCAGCAAATTGGCAATGGCCAAAACAAGTTTTAAGATTTTAACGCAAACAGATGCTTAAAGGCATAGTGATTCATTTGTACTGCCAAATGAATTACTACGAACCAATCTGTGGTGTTTAGTTCTAAATGTAATTTAATTAGATTTTATGGAAAGTCGCAAAACGTGCTTTGGCACCCAAATATATAGGCCTATAGAATCAAAATACTATAAGAATCCAATTGAGCCCAAAAGGTCACTTTATTTTAAGAAGATAGCATATTCTTTCAAAGTGGCCTGAAATGTCATGATTTGCTTGACGACGTTGTCAATTCTGTATTAAATTGTTTTTCTGTAACTTTTCCGCAACTTATTTTTATACTCATACGAGTAGGCTGTAGCCTGTTAAATCCTTTCCAAAGTGTTGGCCTTTTTGTTTCTTTCTTCTCTCTTTTACTTGGGCTACTGTTTTGTGTGCGTGTGTGTCTGTGCTCGTGTGTGCGCTGGGAGCTCTACTTGATCTGTTGTTTGCGCAACACAATCACATTTCTTTTAAGCGACAGGGTGTCTAGACACACACGTGACCGGGCGCGTCAATGCGCATTGGAGACTGGAGACGGGGCAAGGGCACCCAAACCATCCGCCTCATTTCCAGACAGAGAGCCTTTTAGCCCGCGACACAGGACTGCTCCATTCTGCTCTACGCCATACGACGTGCTCATTTTGCGTGTTAAAGCGGAAAGGCTGGATTATTTGACGTGAGGATATCGGCAGCTACACCAGACGGATCCGCTCGGTTTAAATGTGGACGTAACCTGAGGGTCTGTTTCTCTCGACGTGGATTTCCCCCTCTGCTGTTAAGCTCTTTGGACGGTGGCTCCTGATCATCAGACCACATCCTATGCAAAACGGAGAAAAGGCGACTCTGGTCACCGAGCAGTGCATATGGATGGGGGATTTTGTGGATTTAATGCTTTTGAAGATACCGTGCGACCCTGGCTCTTATATGGGTTAAATCTCATCGCATATAAGGCATTAATAGTGAGAAAGTAGCGATGTTTTAAACAGGGATGGCTGTTGTCGAGGCGTATGTGGTCAGATTGTAGCGTACACACGGGCTTCGGTCTACGTGAGCCGTCTAGGTTTTGATAGTGTTAGCGCGGTAAAGCCCTGGATGTGACGGCGGTAGTTCCTCGGCGTAACTGTCCCGTGAAGTTCCTCGATTTTTCCTTAAGCTCTTTTAAAGGGGATGACAATAGAGACTGGCGTATGCTCCACATTTTATCTACTTGCCCTGCCTCGAGTTTTGCCACTCCGTCTTATTCTCAGGCTGCTTGTCATCGCCTGGACTCGGATCCCGGAATCTTCATGATTTGCGGACACAATGCTCGTTTTTTAGCCGGGAAAACCTCTTTTCGTCCCGCATGTTTAGGACCAAACGATCGGGGCTTGTCCGGAGACTCTGGAGGAGCCGCGCGCCCGTGGAGGGCGACGGGGAGACGGACAGAGGGACGCATGGCCCCGGGGGCTGCTGCATGGGCAAAGCGACAAAGGTGGCTAAGTCCAACGGCGCCGCCGAGGCCGAACTGAAGGCGCTGACCCACTCCATACTAAAAAAGATCAAAGAGAAACAATTAGAGGTGCTGCTGCAGGCCGTGGAGTCCAAGGGGGGCGCACGGAGCCCCTGTTTACTCCTGCCCAGCAAAGTGGACGCCAAAGTGGGTCAACAGTCTTACTCTCTCCCCATGCTGCTTTACAAAGTGTTCAGGTGGCCGGATCTCAGGCATTCCTCGGAGCTCAAGAGGCTGTCGTGCTGTGAATCTTACGGGAAAGTAAACCCAGAGCTTGCCTGTTGCAACCCCCACCACATGAGCAGGCTCTGTGAATTAGGTGAGCTCTCCTGGTTTTAGTAACATTCTATTAGTTTCAGATTTACAACCATTTCTCCACAGCAAGACTCCGTGTCACTGTGTCAAACAGTGGACACAGTCTTAAAGAGACAATTAACCTAATTCAGATGACATAACCTCTGTCGGTGCAGTTGGCTTGAGTTTCCGTTAGGTTAAACTTGACCGACGTGGAGAAGCGTGCCAAGAGCTTGTCTACATCCAGGATGGTGTCATCACATTACTTTTTGGCGTATCCCTGCGTAATATTTTTACTGAACCTTTAGGCTACTGTTTTTAATCTCTGAATGTGCGTTTCTGAGGAAGCTTTTTTTTTTATTAGGGCTGAGCAGTGTATTAAACTGCCAGAGCCCGTTTAGAGCTGCCAACCTCACGCATTCTCTTACCAACTTTTTAAACCAATGGCCAACATTAGGGCTGGGCGATATGGCCTAAAATCTATATCATGATATGAAAAAATAATTATCACGATATATTTGACGATATAATTGACAATGGACGAATTTCTTCAAAATCCCAGCCTTACGTCTATTGGGAAGATTCATTCAGTGATATTTTATTCTTTTTGGGTTTTTTACGGCATAATTGTCTTCCAAATATGATCTACTCAAGCAGTTTACATCCTTCATTTCATTTTACCTTTTCAGCACGTGTCCCCGTGTTCTACAGTCACCGTTTATGCTGCTCTGATGTAACATAAATTATATTGTGTCCACAACGATATAAAAAATTACAACGATATCAAAACATTATATCACGATAACGATATGCGATACGATATGGCCCAGCCCTAGCCAACATGGTGTTTTAACAATCGCCATTTCTGAAGATTCAGCCTTGGCTTTACAGTCTTTACACGTTTATGTTTCCAGTTCTCCCTGTGTGTGCGTGTGTGCGTGTGTGCGTGCGTGCGTGTGTGTGTGTGCGTGTGTGTGTGTGTGTGTGTGTGTGTGTGTAGCCTGTGTGTGTGAGTGTAGTGCCCCGGGCCAAAAGAGGCCTGTATCTCAGTTTGTCCTAGACGCTGATAGTGGCCCTGCTGGCGCCAGGCGGCCCCCATGTTTATCTGCCTGCCAATGAAAGGCAATAGCCGCCTGGCTGGCCTATTCTGCCTCTGAGAGCAGAGCTGACAGATACAGACCCTCTCCATGAAGAATGACAAATCTTATTATAAAGTTTGTTTTCTTAATGCACTCCTTTGTCCTCCCTCCACAGAGTCTCCTCCACCTCCCTATTCTCGTTATCCCATGGATTATCTTAAACCACCAGGTGAGATCATATTAACAACATCGTAATAATTCCTTTGTAACAAGCCTATGGGCAGGATCGGAATGCTTTGGTTTTCCACAATATGATTTATAATTATAAATAATATTGTGCAACTAACACAACACAAAGTGATACATCTGCTGATTGACTTGCACCACACTGTGTCCTAATGGCATAAGAGCTTGCTGTCTGTCTGTCCATCTTTCTCTTGTTAATCACAGACAGTGACATGTCTGGAACCAGCCTTGTTTTAGCAGATCAATTAATTGACAGACTAGAGCTAAAGCCTTTCATACTGGTATTCTTCAATCAATTTTTTTTACAGTTCTCAATATTAATCTGAAAACATTTTGTGCATGGTGGTTTATAAGCAGGTTTAGACCGCACTACGACCCTTTGGCCTTTACTTCACAAGGAACTGTTAATAGACAAACTCATGGGACCACTTTTAGCTACACTTTTCCCCCTTCACTGTTCAGAGCTTTGTGTAGCTGTCAGCGCAGGAAAAGCACAGTGTTCGGCAATGACCAGTTAGCTTAGCATGCAGCCGGCCAGTCACTCACGGCCACTTTCTCTTCCAGGAGAAGGAGAAAGTGGCCGTGAGTGAATGGAAACAATAGGAAGTCATTACAACAGCAGCTGGGGTCTCTCAAGCACCCCCTCCTCCATCTATGTCTTTGTTACCCTATATCACTGATCATTCTAAAGGCAGTGTACCTGTAAAACACAGCCCATCGCTGTTTTCAGTCGAGCAGTACACAGTAAATACTAAAAAGCGATGACTGTAGTTCGACCGATTCCAGCAATCAAATGCTCCACTGTGATGAAATACAACCATTATAAGCACCCCTTTGTTCTCAGTCCATTGCTGTGCTTTTCACCTTTGAGCAATGGTTCTGTATCGAGTGCCACTGGTGGTACTTCTTTGCAAGTGTAGACTTTATTCATTTTAATTAGATGTACCTTTATTAAAGCTTTTACAATGTATATAAGCTAGGTGTTTTCCTGGTATATACATAATTTGCTCTCAGTTTAAGTGCATCTGACAGTTTTTAGACACAGTTTAGTCCAAATTGGGCTGATGTAGTGGTACTTGGACGGTCAAATATTTTTCTTGATGTGAAAAGTTTAAGAACCCCTGGCCCTGGCATAGAACCTAGTCCTGGATGTAGATGTGTCCTGGGTTTATGATCCCAGTGAGCCGGAAGTGGACTTAAAACATGTCCAGTCTCAGACACTGCAGTCAATATGAACGTACAAAAACGTCAAATGCTACTTTATTCCAGCTCTGTGGAATATAAATTACAGTCTATTTAACTTTTTCCTCTGATGCCCCATGGCTCTGCGGTCAGCTGTGAACCGTTGCCCTGGAGACTAGAACTGGCTGTTGGCAGCCATCAAAAGAAACTCCAGCGGCACGAGCTGTGTCCAAACATGGCAGGGCAGGGTGTAGGGCCAGCACTGATGCCACTTTCGCTTTACTACTATTGCAGTTGGCCTTATTAGATTGTAGAAATCCATTTGCATTTTAGTTTATTTGTGCATGTTGTAAATGCACAAGGTAGATTCTATCTCAGACACCAAATATGAGCAATTGCAATGTCGTCACGTCCGGGGTTTTGATAGCCATTATGAATGTGTTAAATAAATAGCTTCCCTTGTGCTGAGCTGGGATTTAGATAAACAGGGCTACACGTCTGGATGTAACATCATTGGATGAAAATCATGTAAATAAAAAACAACAGCCATCGCTCCTACAGTTTCAATGGTTCCAATGGAATCGTGATGCATTTATAAACCATTAGAAATGGGCATGTATCACTTGTAACTTTCTATGTGGCCTGTGTGGAGGGAGGTGCAGTGTGCTCTGTTGATGGAGGTGTACTGACTCTGGATGGAGCTGCAGTGGTGGGTTGACGTGCATTAAATGGAATGTATCATTAGTGAATGCCAAGCTGCTTGCAGCAGCTCTGCAGCAGTGTTCGCCTGCTCCAGCCGTGTGCCTGTGTTCCACATACACAGCATTTTGTTAAACATCCATTCAGGTGCCATGCTTAAAGTAGCTTACAATACAAATCTTGTATGGAGTTTATTTTTCAAATGCAAAGAGAGGAAGAGTGAATGAAGGAGTTCTCCTTTCTTCCTGCCTGCCAGAGTTCTATTTAGGAAATGTACTTTGCTGTAGTTTCAATACTGACTTTTTAAGCTTTTTTTGGTTCATTGTTTTTGCCTAAATTATTGTTTCCTTCTGAAAGTTTAACTGAAGGGCCACTATAACTCTGGAGCCTGTTTTTGGCTGCGAAATGTCAGAACAAATTATCTGCTAAATTGTAAACTATCATCTTTTAAAGACTTGCATATGCACCAACTAGCTGAGAATGCTTTAGTTAAACTTCAAGTCTTTAATGAGTGTTTGGTTATTGAGGAGCGATCAGAAAGTGTTCGACCCCAGCCATTAGCAGTAGATCAGCCGCCTGTCTGAGCAGAGATGGAGACCTACAGTTTCTCATGCAGCAGTGGATTATGGGGATTTTCAGGGGTGGAAGAAAGTGCACTCGTTAGTCTTCAGTGTGTGTGAGAGTGTGAGCCGGCTCATCAACGTCTTCATTAGGCATTGATTTCAGCAGGTGATTGATGGCCCCACAGCTGCCTTTCTCCCACACAGCGTTTACTTACGCATGTCTCTGTCTCCTCCGTCTAGATTCTCCAGATTCTGGACCTTCATCTAGTGACACTGGAGGAACGACATACTCAGCCCCTGTGGGGCTTTCAGGTAAATGTCTTTTATTATATTGGCTGTTTCCACTGGCTTCTTTTCTCTCATGCTTTGTGTCTGTCCTCTGCCTCACATTCCCTTCTGCACGCATTCATCTCTCATACTTGTGGTGATGAGGCAGTGATTGTGGGGGCCCCTGCTTCCCTTCTGTAATAAAACTCCAGTGAAGCAGGGTGGTGTATTTCTCCCACATCCACATAAATTCCTCCCTCCTGGCTCTTTCAACAAGAGCTCTGCTGTTGCTCTTTCTTGCATTCATGTGCCCCTGTAATGTAAGACTGTTTTTTGTTATAGATACTAGTCATACCAGTGTTTGTTACCTTATTTTATGTACAATTTTCAGGATTACCTTATGAGCTTTATGTGGGTATGACAGTGGGAGGTTGGTTGTTTACATGTTGCCAATTGTGTGGAAAGTACTTTAAGCTGCATTTTAAGAAAAGGGGTATACAAATAAAAATGTATTGATGTATTGCTATAGCTAAAAGATCTAGCCTTTGTAGACTACATGGTGCCACAGGTTTTCAAGCCTTTCCTTTCTTCCATTTCCGGAGCAGGACGTGTTTTGGGCATCTTCGAGCTTTTCTCCCATAATCCCCTTTAGCTGCCATTCCTTGCTTCCCCAGGCCTTTTCCACAAGCACAAAGTAGTTTGGAGCAGCAGTCTCTCCTCTGAGCCTCAGATGGTTCTCATTACTGGGCCTTTAAAGACTGTTTTATGTCAGTTGCCTTTCGCTGCCCGTTTCCCCCTTCTTTGTTACGGGGAAGGAGTGCCT
Organism: Proterorhinus semilunaris; assembly: GCA_021464625.1. Taxonomy (NCBI): domain Eukaryota; kingdom Metazoa; phylum Chordata; class Actinopteri; order Gobiiformes; family Gobiidae; genus Proterorhinus; species Proterorhinus semilunaris. Next base: position 36,379,968 of record CM038343.1, read on the forward strand.
GGGAAGGGAGCATCCATAGTGCCTGAATTCTTGTGTGTACATGAATGTTCCTTGATAGAAGAATGATCATAATTTTTGCTTCTTGCACTACAAAAATATAATTGTTTGTGGATGTTTGACAAAGTTTTCTAACCAAAAGTAGACGGCATAAACATTCATCTTACTTAAAGTTAAACAAAATGTACTCTCTAAACCAGTAAAATATCCTCCAAAGAGTTCCTGCTCTTACAGGAAAAAAGGCCACTCCACTGCTTTCTTTGCCTCCTTTTCCCGTTCTTGCCTTGGTCCCGCCCTCCCTCTTTCTCCTTCCATGTCCTGACAAAAGAAACATGGCTCTCCCAGAGGCCTTCCGCTGACCTTCTAATTCACTCACTCTGGCCTTTTTATGTTCTGCATCAGGCATATACCGACAGGAGGAAGCAGAGAGTCGAAAGATTTGGAGTTATAGCAAACACTTTCTTACATCAAAGTGAGATGATTGTACCACAATGCGTCTTGTCTTGTAAGATTTACGGTATACAGGTTTGCTAGTCCAGATAAGGTATTTATAAGTAACTGACCACACTATAGGAGATGTACACTATGCACACTGAATTGTGGTTGAGCAGAGCATCCAGGCCAGAAGGAGTTAAAGTGAGAGACTGTGACAGCGACAAGCACAAATGCAATCTAGGCTGCCTGCCAGGCTAGCAGCTCCAAAGCTCCTCTTGTTGGCTCACGTCATCAGCTTGGAACAGAGCTCGGCATATAGCGCAGAGGAGAAGGAAAGAGAGAAAAATATGGCAGGGGGGGTTGGTGCTGATCTGAGCGGAAGCTGAGGCCTTAGCTCTGGGACTTTGGGTTGATTTCAAGGGGAAAAAGAGAGCAGGTCAGGGTTAAGGAGGCACGGGCTATGAATGTGTGCAGTGTTGAGTAATATTTAAGGTCGCTAGATCATTATTGCCACATTATAATCAACATTTTAGTGCACTTTTTGATTGCACGGTGTACGTTTAATGTGGCTTTAGCTGCCATATTGATGCCAAACGTAAATGTAGCCGTTTTACCCACTAAGCTGTCGAGAAGCTGAACACTCCCTACTTTGGATCCTCTGTGTAAACTCTACATGAGGTGGGATTGACAATAAAGTTGACTTTGATGCATTCATGAAATTAGTGTCAATGTTATTTTAGGAGCTGGTAGCGATAAACTACTTTTCCTGACAGTGGTTCCTAAGAAGGACGTTTCAAAACCTCAGCTTAGATACCAAACAAATGCTTTTCTTTAGTCCACAAACTACTCCTCAAACAATGTCCTGTCGCTGCCAAAGGATTGGACGTGGACCTGTCAAAAAGCACCTCACGGATGCTGAGACTGACATAAAAGCTTCAGCATGACTTTCGTGGAGCAAGAACTCGGTTAATTGTTGTAATGTGCACTTGTAACTCAACTTCCTACTGTAATATTATTGGTAGTGTTGATGCTGTGTGGCCGGGCTCTCCTTGCCTGTGAATTGGCCAGTGGTATGCCTACTGGTGCAATGAGGGACTGACCCCGAGTAGCTGTATGTAAGAGGATCCGGTGGGCCCACGGCGACATGTGCGCATAGGCCAGCAGATAGGATGACCTGGTACCAGCCTGGCGCACGGCCGACTGTCACACAGCCACTTCCTCCCATTGCAGGTTAAATTTAGACTCCCTTGTACTCTTATACCACCACTAGCAGCAGCAATGGCCTCTCTCCACAGACAGACGCTTGGGTCCTCTCTCAATTAGTTAACCTGTGAATCGGTTATACTGGTATAATTTCATCAGAGGCTTTGATGGAGATTAGATTTAGCCTTGGCTCATTATATAACGCTAGTTAAGGAAGTCCCGAGAGAAACCAGACATTTAAAAGCTAGGTTAATGAATATTTTTTTATTTGGGGCCTGTCCTGGAGTCTGTAGGTTCTTTAAAGCTGAGGGGAAACAGTTATGGACCAGGGGGAACAGAGCGGCCTCAGTCTCGCGCTCTTCATTCTCCGCATTCAAGCCTTGTTTGGGTTAGCGGCCAAAGGAAAGGGCCGCGCAGGATATGACCTCATGTCTTTGAGGAAAAAGCGAGCCGACAGGGAGGCAGTTGTGGCCTCTTCTTGACGCAAAACCAACACTGCTGGGCATCAAGCAGGAACGTTAAAGCTGTAAAACAAGAAGGACGTTCAGTCACTGTATGTGCACTTTCTTTTGCAGTAAATATTTAAGTTTTCCTCCCTGCACACTTGATTTTCCTTTTGTTTCCTTTTTCCCGAAGACTCTACAGGGAGAGAAGATGGCGGGTTTGGGTGGGCCGGAGCTCTGCCTGTGCTCTCTGTAATTTGCAGACTGTGTGTTAGCCAGAGAACAGAGCAGCACATAGCAGGCCACTCCGTGCCGGGCCAGGATCTCTCATTACTCCCCACTTCCTCTCCTTGTGCGCCAGCCAAGCCGCCTCTTGGCAAGGGACTTAATTTTTACTTTTGGCCGTCCTCTGTTCCCCACCCAGTGTCATTATGCTGCATGCGCAAATCGAAAAAGCAGCAAATGAAGGAAAGCAAGATGGAGGAGAAGGGAAAATAAAGTTAGTTATGCGCGACTTAGCATGGTCTGCGGATGGCTTTGCTGCGAACGTGTCCTGTTAGTGTCTCCGAGCTTAGTTGGGATGAAAGGTGGACTATGCAGATCTGGCATAGGCCCAAAGCTGGAGCGGAGCCCAGAACAAGATGGACATTGTTTTGGTTCGTTGTCGCGCTGCGGAAGTGGATTCTGACATTTCCTGAGTAGGCTAAATGGAGATACGAAGAAGAGGAGGAAGAGGGTGAAGGAGAAACACTGCAGTGTGGAAATGAAATCACAGACATGTTTCTGTATAAATGTGCGTGTCTCCAATTTCTTGTCTGACACGGAGCCGAGCTGTCTCCGCCCTTTCATTCATGCTCTCAATTGTGTTCCCTTCGAGTGACAGTCAGTCGGGAGCCACAAGCAGCTCAAACCACAAGCAGCTAACATAATCACACAATGCTCATTGGCAAACACACAGAGGTACTTATTAGGAGCTGATTTTCATCACACAACAAAAGACGACTTGTTTGTCCGGTTGTCCTCGCTCGGCTTACAGTTTCCCACAACACCACAGTGCCAATGTGTGTGACTGACTGTTGAGCTTGTCTGTCCATCTGTCCGTAATGCTGCGTTGGCCTGAGACATAGGCCTACGTGGAGTCTAACATTATGGCGGTCAGTGCGGGCACTCGCCGTCTGCCGAGTCATTGTTTATTTGTCCTGTCACCCTGGGAAATCTGGGCTGGCCTTGAGGATATTTGTGTGCAAGGGTCAACGCATTGAAGTGTTGAGTGTAACAACTCAGCAGCAGCTTATGGAGAAGGAGGCATTTCACAAGGGAACTAAATGTCCCTCCATTTGCGAAGATTCTGGAAATGGAATTTTAAGTCACAACAAAAACTTTTAGAGATAAAGTGATTGATGGGAGGAAAAAAATAGTCTTATCTTCTCCTTGGCCTGGATGGTTCATGTAAGAGATGGCGTGCCTGCAACCCATTCTGTCTATCTACACGGAGTTAGATGTGAAGATAGCAAAACTCTGCCACTCCCCTATGTGGTTTTCCTGCCATCAGGGCCTGTTTGGGTTTAGTGGGGGGCCAGGAGGGAGTAGCAGCTACAGTGGTGGTGGTGGTGGTGGAGTTGGGGCGCTTGATATCTTACATCATGAGCACGCCAAAGGACCGACTTCCTTTGTATACAGCGTGTTTATACTGTGCTACGCTATGCTTTTGCTTTTGCTTCGGCAAGGAACAAGGAACCAGGGGATTCTGGATAGATCAAATTGTTTGTCATCCTCCTGCTGCGTGATTATTAATACAAGGGAAATGTGTAGCTCCAGTTCCAGTATCTTGCTGTATCCAGTCAAATCTATTCTCTCCCAAAAACTCCTTTTGTTGAGCCACATACTCTACACTCTACGGCACTGCAGAGAACAAAGAGAATGCCTCCAGCGTGACCCTTGACCCTGGGAATAGACTTTCCCCGGCTTGAGAGAGGGTGTTGACTTAGAAAATAAGGCACCGTGAAGAGTTCTTTCCTTCCCCCTTGAGCTATTTCCTCCGCGTCTTCCCTATTGCTCTCCTTATTGCTGCTGCAGTTTGATGACGCCAGGGTCATTACACATTTGAGCCTTACACAGGGTTCCCGGGATCAATATGAGACGGCTCTCAAGAGCCGCCTCACTATTTACTATTGTTGATAGTGTCAGACTTGGTGCTAAAGTTCAACTTGTGGAAGTGTGTGAGTATGTTGACTTTTAAGAATATTAGACTGTTTGTGTGTGTGCGTGTGTGTGCGCGTGTGGTGTGGAGTCAGACAGAGGTAATCATTAACCTTTTCAGACTGTCTCTGACTCTGTAAGAAGCAACCCAGCAGACTGTTGCGACCCCTCCCCCTGGCTTCTGACGCCCCTCCTCCACTCTATGCAAGTCCAATTGTCTCGACTAGCATGGCGTCTACTCCTAAAGACAGAGCTGCATTAAAATCCACAGGGAGGCTAACAATCTCTGTGCCGAATCCACCCTTTTTAATGTAAGGTTTCAGTTTAGGGAAATTATTGCACCAGCTCTTGAATAGATATCCTGGCCGGGCTTACTAAAACATAAGCAAATCAACTGTAACACTTTATAGGTCTACAGAAAACATTACACCAACATTTTTGCTTGATATAAAAGCATGCCTTGAAACATGATCAATTATTTGTTACAATCAGTATCGGAAGAATCTAATCAGGCTGTTGTGGCTTATGTGCAGCTCTAGGAAAAACTAATTTTTTAGTCAAGTAGGGGGTCGTGGTAAGCCCATGGGACTGGCCAGAATGAGACAGACCTGGGGGCAATGGATGGAAGCAAAGCAGAGCCAAAAGGTCTGGGGTGACAGATGGCTCATGGCTGCTAGCTAGCCAGCTTATCTCCAATTGAGAGGCAGCCCAGAGACACAAGGCTAAAAGGCCACAGCGCAGACAGGCAGGTGGGCCGGCAGACATGGGACAGACACACAATTGGGCTAATGCTTTGATATAGACAAACAGCCCAAATAAGAAGGATAGACAGACATTTGTGCTCCTAATGTTTGAGTAAAATGCTCCCAAGGACAGCCAGACTGGGGGCAGACACTCTGACGACATGCGCTGATATATACACACTGTGCACCTATTGCCGGGACCTGAAATAGTGTCAGACTGTAACCGGAGTAGCAGACACCTCACAACTTGACAAGAAAACCCTCGCAAACACGCTCGCGCCACATGTTAAATATTCAAATTCAGTGAAATGTGCCTTGCACTTGCAGAAAGATGTTTTGTGTTGTCACCGGTCACTGCGACATTAGAGTGTACTTTGCAAGGCATTACTCATGTGCTGTAAGCTGGTTGGCTGTTAGGACAAGCTGTGAACACAGTCCTCTCAAGGCTGCGCCCCACAGACGGAAGAGTCTGTCTTTACTCTGATACTTGAAGCAGACTTGGTGTTTGCATGTTAATTTATTTTTAGAAACAGTATAAATCTTGATCAAATGCATTGATAAATAGTTAGTGTGAACATTAAAATCTAGGCTGATGCTGTCTAGCTTACACGAGTTATTTAGTTGTTGTGTCCATAGGGGCTAATTAAACCATTGAAATGTCTTAATCGTGAGCTTGTCAAGTGTATTTTAAACTTTGCATTGTGTTTCCCCTATATAGAAAAAAATTATAGAATTTTATGATCTGATATTTAACCAGTTTTGACCGACATTTGTCCTTAAGCCATAATTGTGTTGCCTGTTTGTATAGATTGGCATTTAAATTCGGGATATAACCCCTTTAGCCAAAGTAAAATGATGTGTACACCTCCTTGACTCCTCTGTCTTGCTGGCGCTCTGAGCAACAGTGCTGCAGGGAGGGAGGGTTGAGCCGGCTGGTGAATAGCAGGGTGTTTTCAGGCTGCAATGACAGGCTCAGACAGGCAGCCACTCTAATGACCTCTGACGCCAGGCCCTGTCTCTCTCAGCAATAACAAACACACACACATACACTGGGCCCCACAGGTGAGCTCCACGAGCAGGCCCTTTATCAGCTGTTAAGAAAGGCCAACGTCCTCTTTATCAACGCCGGCTGTTCCTGTGCGTACATGTAAAACAGACATGAGTGCGGCGGATGGGCCAGGCCTAGAGTCTGCTGACATCAGTTTAAGACACAAAAGACACTTTGGGCCTCTTATCTCCTGGATGAATACTTACTCCTTCATTTAGTCTAAAGGTGGATAGCCTGGGTACTTAATTCTCCTAACTCTGTGCTTGGATGGATTTACGATGAATTCCCTGAGGCTCTGCTCTGACAAACTTCAAAGCACACAGCCCCTCTTGTTTTATGAAAAGCATGCTCCCCCCCTGTTCCTGCAACCCCCCTCCTTCCCTGTCTCTCTACCCCAAGTCTCTTCTTTGTGCCCTTTTTTTCCCCCTTCCTCTCAGTGTCTAATGAAGTCTAATGACAGGCTGTGACGAGTCTGCTTGGGCCGGCACAGATCCTGCTCCATTAACATTGCAGTTTGTCTCTGACGGGACCTTCCAAATTACCGGTTATGTTTACAGCTACCATCAGATGAAATGAGCGAGGCTATGGGGGAGGGGCAGGTTTCAGGGTATGGGAATAACCGAGAAATGGCTCCATAAGTGAGAGGCTGTTCATCGCAACTTTTCTGGCATATTTCCGAGCATTTTTTGTGTGTCTTTTTTACCCTTTCAGTATGTCTTTCATCAAGCTGAGATTTGTGTGTGCACTTCCAAGAGTGACAGGAAACTGAAAAGATTGTGGGGTCGCTGATAGATGTCAGAGGAATTACGTCGGCGATGACCCTAAAAGCACTGGAGACACTTAAAATCAGTAGAGGAAGCGAGTTTGCCAAAGTAACAGTCAAAATATGTGAAAAAGCATTCCTCCTTACCGCACCCCTCCCCTCTCTCTGCCTCTGTCTCCCTCCACTTCCCTCGCGTCTGACTGGCTCCCACTTTTTTTTGCTGGGAGCCACATTTCTGTGGAATAAAGATATGAAGGGGAGAGAGGGACGGCGCAGTACAAGAGAGGGAGGTGGGAGTTTGGAAAATGGACCATGGCCAGTGGTACACTTCTTTTACACTCAGAAGGGCACTTTAGTTTGGATGGGCCTAAACAAATCAGACAACACATTTTGAGTCCTGTGTTTTCTGTCAACTATAAAGCATTTCTCAAATGAGGGGGGGGGATATTAATAAGTTATATTTTAACACTATTGAGGTATAAGGCAAGAAACAGGACAGTGCGCTGACGTCAGAAAATTGTTGGCTGTTCTGTTATAAAAATACAGCGAGCCAGACAGAAGATAAGCATTTAATGCCTAGACAAATATTGTACTGCGTGTGGACACTTGCCTGCGAGACTTTCCTAGTTGCTTCTCTTGTCTGAAGTCCAAAAATTCCAGCATGATTTCCCCGTATAACTCAACTGTCAGCTCTAGTTCCTTAAATATAATGTGGATTTGGTTGTGGACCAATTAATTTGGGACTCAATCACGGCCTCTCATTGCTTTGTTCAATTTCACTCTTCATAAAACTTTCTTTGTTTGGTCTTCACCTTTTCGGATTTGTAACGATGCTCTTGCTCTGTTTTTTTTTAGATTCCTTGGCGATCCAGGGGACTGATGAACGGGCCCATTGGTGTGTGGTAGCATACTGGGAGGAGAAAATGCGTGTGGGGCGCCTCTACTCAGTCCAGGAGCCTTCTCTGGACATCTTCTATGATCTACCTCAGGGGAACGGCTTCTGCCTGGGCCAGCTCTGCTCTGACAACAAGTCCCAGCTGGTGCAGATGGTGCGGGCCAAGATTGGTTATGGCATCCAGCTGACGCGCGAGACCGATGGGGTGTGGATCTACAACCGCAGCTGCTATCCCATCTTCATCAAGTCGGCCACACTGGATAACCCGGACTCGCGCACGCTGCTAGTGCACAAGGTGTTTCCCGGTTTTTCGATCAAGGCTTTTGACTATGACAAGGCGTGCAGCTTACAGAGACCCAACGATCATGAGTTCACGCAGCAGCCTCGCACGGGCTTCACAGTTCAGATAAGCTTTGTGAAAGGATGGGGACAGTGCTACACAAGACAGTTCATCAGCAGCTGCCCGTGTTGGCTAGAAGTCATTTTCAACACCCGATAGCAGCAGGCCCTCTTCCCGTGGACTAACTCACCTTTTTGTTCAAAGAGAAAGAAAAGGTTTCAACGAAGGAGTATTCTAATGGACTTTGTTTATGAAATGACTAAGATTTAATTAAATAAAATAAGAAGTGAAAATGTATTTTATGTTATATATAAATATATTATTAATTGTAAATATGAAGACATTTTATATGCATCATTATTTATGTATTGTGCAATGTGTTGATGAGAAAAAGAAAATAAGATGCACTTTGCTTAATATAAATGCAAAACAAAGAAATGCCAAAATAAAAACAAACAACATACAAATAAACAAATAATGTTTGTTACTTTTTTCACTGGTAATTTTTCTACAATGTTCTAAATAATAGTCAGTAGAGGAGTAAGTGCTGCAAGACAGTGAGTCAGTCATAAATTAGTTACACACTGTTCCTGTTCTCGTTAAGCTCCCAATAACAGGTGACTTCTGGGACTTGTTTTGGGATTCGTGGCTTTTTTCATTTTGTGTTTAGAGACAACAAGGCCAGGAAGAGAGGGAATAATTTGCAGGAACCACTACAGTCAACCAGAGGTCATGCATCCCTTATGGACATTTTTATAATCAATATCTCAAAGCAAAGGCAATATAGCACATTATCAGGCATCAATAAAATTTACATTTCGAAACCTTTTCTCATGTTTTGATAAAAATGAGGACAAAACAAAAAGATTTCCATCTGACAAATGGCGCCTGTGTGTGTTTCCAGTGCGTCTGTCTGGGCCGTCCTGTAACTCGTCAGATGGGTGTCTGTGAAGAGGATTACTACTGTAAGCCTGCTTTAGCCACACACACATAGTCTCAAAGACCTACATTCACAAGACCCACTTTCCACATGCAAGTTCCTATTCAAAAACACAATAAAACAAGAAAAAAACCTGGGCTATATTTAGAAAATAATACAAATATTAAAATATGCCTCAACAAGGGCTGAAGGATCTATGGTGCTTCCCATTTGCACCTCAATATTACATTATTATTATTATTATTATTATTATTATTAACTACTGCTATTGATAATACATATATAAATATATACATATTTAATATTTATAACAGGGCCAATCATTATTTATGTGATATCAAAGAAAAGGGTGTCTGCTTTCTACAAAGCAAATTTGCCAGTCTTTCAAGTCACAGCCTTGATATCACAGCCTTGCTGTTGCCATGGCCTCCTGATAAACATCCTCGCCCTGCCAAAGCAACCAAAGTGTGCGTGTATAGTTAAGCCCTGTCTTCCCTCAGACAGACTGACCCTAATTCTGCAAAGGAATAATTCCATTAAAGCTATTTCAGATTACAGCCACATTTTGATTCAGCATTTCTGTCCTGTAGGTCTTTGTTTATTATTGTAGTATTTACATTTCATTTACCAATAATATAGGAAAACGCAAATCTATAACATATGGCTATTCATTGTATATGGCTGTAATATAATTTTCACACAAAGACCGCCATAATGTATGTCTATAGGTGCCATTGTCACTGTGCTTCGGGGTGGAGGGCTTTGTCCTGACCTTTACACATTTCCCTTAGGACAAGAAAATTAGCTTGAAAAAGCTACAGTCTGGTACAATAATCTGCTAACCACCCTTAATTGTACATTGTCCTGATAGATAAATAAATGAATTAAATTAAATAAATGATTAATTTGTCATTTGACGCTGGCTTAATGTAAACATCCCTCTGCCGTTTCTTCCGTATTGTATCATGTACTTTATTAAGTGGTCTACATGAAACAGAAACACGTAGCGTCATCTGGCATTTTTAAACATCCTATGGAATTGTCGTCCAACGTTATGTGCATCCAACTGCATTTGTGCAATAAGTATTATTTCATCGTGTGTGCGTTCGTGTGTGTGTGTGCGTGTGTGTGTGTGTGTGTGTGTGTGTGTGTGTTTTGTGCACGTTCCATTACGCATGAGGAAATGCAGCAAAGTAGAGTGGACACAAAGCCGGACCCCACGACCGCCTTCCTCCTACCCAAGGGGAAGATAAGCCACTTTAGTGTGTGTCTGACTCGGGGCCCTGTGGGAGGGAGGGGGCTGGGCTAGGTCTGGGTCTGGGGATGGCGGGGTGGTGACAGTCTAGCCGTGTTTATGGGTTGGATGTCAGGTTGGGGGTTGAAAGAGGAGGACAGTCACTTCTGGCATTCTCATGTGTGTTTATCCCTAGCAGGGCCTGCAGGCATGTTACTCTGACTGAGCCTCAGTGATCATATAAAACACTGGAAAGACAATATAAACACAAACACACACACTATCATGTGCACTGTGCCTTTGAGGATCAGACAATGATTTTGGAATACAGTTTTTGAGCTGTTGTTGGAACAGTAATGCCTTATACATGTTTCTCTGCACTGTTTGTAATTAGAGCTTCTGATCTCACAGAAATGTAAAATTGATTTTATGTGTAACTTTATTTTACTCACAGGGGTTTCGTATCCATATTATCGACACACATACTGACATGATTTCTCCACTCCTTTACTTAAGTTCAGCTAACCAATGTATTTAAGTAAGACTTTTTATGACAGTATGGCATTGTTAAAAACAGCAGACGCATTATTTTTTACTATATTTTATATGAGTTTCCTTGAAGTTTCCCTTCCCTTTGAGCTTGAGATTGGTTTATTGAAGAACATTCAACTAAAACACTGGAAGGAGATCTTTGATGACCTGTATTGTCCTCACAAACACAGATAAAAATCAACAGCACATTCTCTCCTCAGAAGCTCTACCTCGCGCTAATATTCAGACACATTGTGTATTATTGCACCGATAAATCAAGAGACATGTCAGTGCACATGCTCTATGTGAAATGATTGATCAAGTCAATATCAGAAGCAATATTTATTTTGCATATTGCACGGCTGCAATACCAATTGCTGCTTTTGCATTATATCATAAAACCACTCCCTTCTTTGCCTTTTCATTGCAGATTGCATTTTCATTGTTTTTCGGGTTCATTCTCAGTAGCCATGTCTCAAAAAGTTTAAACTGAAGCTGTCAAAAACCGGGGGCAGGAAGAAGAGCAAGTATTTACAAAGAATTCTTTACAATTCTTTAAGTTTTAATGAGCATGCTGTATGTATTTACAAGAAAGCACAGCATAGACTTGTCCTACTTTGTCAGCTGAGAGGCTCTAAAGTTAGTGAACACAGTGTATCTTAACAAGAGTCAGTCCATAATTGAGAGTGTATTTAATGTAAGCTCTTAGTTTGGCCACCCAACTGTTAAAAACAAAGCTAAACGTGGCAGTTGATAAACAAGGCATGAAAATCACAAGCCAATCACTCATTGTCGCAGCATCACTGTAAAGCATCATCTCTGTTATAAGATCACATATGATGATAGATACCCACTGTCCCGCCACTTTGAGCTCCTTTCATCAGGCCAGAGATGTAGACTTCCTTGTGCTAAGAAAAAAAAAAAACTTGTACCGGCCTGGGAGCTGAATGAGGTGATGCTGCGGTTGTCATGCTGCCATCATTGCGCCTGGCAGACTATTCTCTATTCTATTCTAGTCTATTCTATTTTCCCAATCTATTCTATTCTATTCTCTATTCTATTCTATTCTTTTCTATTCTATATTATATTCTTTTCTTTTCTATTCTATATTATATTCTTTTCTATTCAATTTTCTATTCTATTCTATATTCTATTCTATTCTATTCTACACTATTTTCTATTCTATATTATTTTCTATTCTATATTCTATTCTATATTCTATTCTATATTCTATTCTATATTCTATTCTATATTCTATTCTATATTCTATTCTATCAAATCAAACTTTATTTATAAAGCGCTTTTCATACCGAAAGGTATCACAAAGTGCTTTACAGATAACAAACAGACAAAGAGGTGCATGTGACACACACACACACACACACACACACACACACACACACACACACACACACACACACATCATTAGAACTAACTAGATAGATGTCAGTTAAAAGCTAAGCTAAAAAGGTGGGTCTTGAGCCTGCTCTTAAAACATGAACGTTCTCTGCGGTCCTGAGCTCCTCCTCAGGTCGTTCCAGAGGCGAGGGCCATAATATTGGAAAGACGCCTCGCCGTGAGTCTTTTTGTTGACTTTAGGAATAACTAGGAGACCCCTGCCGGAGGAGCGAAGGGGCCGTGAAGGTTCATAAGGTAAAAGCAATTCTGAAAGATAAGAAGGACCAAAACCATTAAGACATTTAAAAATCATTAAAAGAACTTTTAAATCGATCCTGAAACACACGGGGAGCCAATGCAGCGACTCTAAAACCGGTGTAATGTGGTCCCACCTCCTGGTCTTCGTCAGAACACGAGCTGCTGAATTTTGTAAAAGTTGTAAACCTGAGATACTCTTTTTGGGAAGACCAGAAAGCAGGGCATTACAATAGTTGATACGACTGGTGATAAAAGCATGCATTAGCGTCTCCGTGTTGGCCCGAGAGAGAATGGGGCGGACTCTGTTCTTTAGATGGTAAAAACCTATTGTGATATTCTTAATGTGTGGAATTAAAGTCAGCTCAGAGTTAAAAATCACACCCAGGTTCTTCACCTGTGAGGAAGGATTAAAAGACAATGAGTGTAATTTGGGTAACAGTTTCTCTCTCTGGGCCTGAGGACCGATGACTAAAACTTCAGTTTTGTCCTGGTTAAGCTGGAGAAAGTTTTCTGCCATCCAGGATTTGATATCTAAAATGCAGTTAAAAAATGCATCCATTGGCCTGGTGTCATCAGGAGACATGGAGATGTACAACTGTGTATCATCAGCGTAACTATGAAAGTTGACTTCATGTCTCCTGATGACATCACCAAGAGGGAGCATATACAGGTTAAAAAGCACTGGCCCTAAAATCGAACCCTGGGGCACACCACATGTAATGTTATGGACCTTAGAGGAGCAGGTATCCACACTTACCATGAATGTCCTGTCTGTGAGGTACGATGTAAACCATTTGTGGACAGCACCAGAGAGGCCGATGTGTTTTAAACGAGTTAAAAGAATAGTATGGTCGACTGTATCAAAAGCGGCGCTCAGATCCAGTAGAACCAACACTGTGACCTTCTGTGAGTCATAATTTAATCTAAGATCATTTAAGATCTTTAAAAGGACTGTCTCAGTGCTGTGGTTTACCCTAAAGCCAGACTGGAATTTCTCAAGGACGTTATGTGCAGTAATAAAATCATTAAGTTGGATAAAGACAAGTTTTTCTAAGATTTTGCTTAAAACTGGTAAGTTGGATACCGGTCTAAAGTTGGTCTTCTTCAGCAGGGGCCTCACCACCGCCCCCTAAAGGCAACAGGGAAGACCCCCGTCTGAAGAGAGCAATTCATCATGTGTAAAAGTTCATTTTTAAAGAATTCATACAATGTTTTAAAAAATGGGGTTGAGACCGGGTCTAAAAGACATGTTGTGGGCCTCACTGAAGAGAAAACTTTATCAAGCATCTCAGCATTAACCTGGACAAAACTGTGCAGTGTTTCCTCTGGAACAAGTAGACAATCAGATGTATTTAAAACCATGTTACTTTGGTTAGATAAAATATTACATCTGATAGTGTCTATCTTTCCCCTGAAGTGGTCTGCAAACGCCTCACAGAGAGCGTCTGTGGAGTTTAAAGGAGGTCTGTTAAAATCAGGATTTAAAACATTTTCTATTGTTGAGAATAGGACTTTTGGGTTATTTTTGTGGTTGGTGATTATTGTGGAAAATAATGTATTTCTTGCATTTCTTATTGCTGTATTGTAGGTCTTTTGTTGAGCACGGAATATTTGATAATCTATTGTTATTTTGAATTTCCTCCATCTCCTCTCGGCCTTCTGCAATTTCTCTTGAGTTGCTTTAGCTCCTCCTTTCTCCAGGGGGGAAGGGGTTTGGGATTAATTTTTTTAAGTTTGAATGGTGCAACTGCATCGAGGGCGATGAGTAGTTTACTGTAAAATTGTCGACAATAAAATCGCAGTTAGCAGATAAAATCACAGGAGGAATTTGTTGTAAAGTATCAATTAATTTTGCAGCCACTTCAGGGGTGAGATTACGTTTCGTCACAGTTTTTGCAGAGGATTCTCGCTGGATAAAATTCTATATTCTATTCTATATTCTATTCTATATTCTATTCTATATTCTTTTCTATTATATTTAATTATATATTCTATTCTATATTCTATTCTATATTCTATATTCTATTCCATATTCTATTCTGTGCTATATTCTGTTCTGTTCTGTTCTATATTCTGTTCTGTTCTATTCTATTCTATTCTATTCTATATTCTGTTCTGTTCTATTCTATATTCTGTTCTGTTCTATATTCTGTTCTGTTCTATTCTATATTCTGTTCTGTTCTATTCTATTCTATTCTATATTCTGTTCTGTCCTGTTCTATTCTATATTCTGTTCTATATTCTGTTCTGTTCTGTTCTATTCTATATTCTGTTCTGTTCTATTCTATTTTATTCTATTATATTCTATATTCTGTTCTGTGCTATTCTATATTCTGTTCTGTTCTATTCTATTCTATATTCTGTTCTGTTCTATTCTATTTTATTCTATTATATTCTATATTCTGTTCTGTGCTATTCTATATTCTGCTCTGTTCTATTCTATTCTATATTCTGTTCTATTCTATTCTATATTCTGTTCTGTTCTATTCTATTCTATTCTATATTCTGTTCCGTTCTATTATATTCTATATTCTATTCCATATTCTATTCCATATTCTATTCTATATTCTATTCTGTTCTATATTCTGTTATGTTCTGTTCTATTCTATTCTTTTCGATTCTATTCTATACTCTGTTCTGTTCTATTCTATTCTGTTCTATATTCTGTTCTATTATATTCTATATTCTATTCCATATTCTATTCTATATTCTATTCTGTTCTATATTCTGTTCTATTCTATTCTATTCTATTCTATATTCTGTTCTGTTCTGTTCTATTCTACTCTAAAGTAAGGTATCTGGTATTTGGAGTCCAAAGACTGAAATGCACATTGAGGAAGTTCAAACCTTAAATCCTGTTGCAATAAGAATACGTGTTCAACAAGTAGCAGCAGCCAGGCACCCGTCTAACTGAGCAACATTCCTTCAAGAAGATGGGCACCACAGAACCACAGCTCCTCTCAGAGTTTGGTGTGAGCTGGCAAACACCCTCGTGTGGATTACAGAGTTCTTACATTTTACAACCAGTTTAGCACCACAACAGCAATCCCAGTCTGGGCTGATAGCTTTGCCCCCTCACTCAGAACCACACTTTTAGTTAAGAAAAACAAAGTGGACTGAAAAACTGAATGTAGGCCTACGGGTCTGATGTGTTCGTCTGGCCGGAGTGCTGACTTAGTGGGATTCCTGTGTGGATTGGAGTAAATGAGGTCTGTGGAATGTGAGTGAGGGTAATGATGGCGGACGACAGCAGTAACCAGATACTGCGGACTTCAGAGGAGCGGGAATCCCTCTGACAAACACACCACCTCCAGCAGGAGACGCTCTGGCTGGGCCACAGCGCACACCCCCCTGTTTACTCCGCTTTGCATGTATTTAAAGGCAGCTATAGGACAACATAAGAGTTTTAATTCACATTCACATTTCAACAAAATATGTACTGTTGGTCAGATTGGTCAGATAATTGTCTACTTAAAGGGACTATACGGGGTTTAAAAAAATGTTAAAATTAAGTATTTTCCTCCTCCAACATGTTCCAGCAATGTCCTAATGTGTAGAATGAGCCAAGACCTATTCACCACAACTGCCTCTAAAATCCTGCACTGTTACTCAAAAAGGTGTTTATTTTAGTCCGAAGTGCCGTCATGCACGAGCAATTGCAGTTACGTGTGAGACATGAGGTGGCAGTAGTGAGTATAAAAATGACCAACTTGCAGTCCCTTTAATATTTTAAATAATAAAACAAAGTTAATTTGAGATATTATGTATTTCAAATTTCACTGCACTTTTTAACACTTGTAACTTCTCTTCAAATTACAGTATGAACAAGCTTCCAACTAGGACTTCCAGGACTGAAAATCCTTTTTTCCTTTACATGAACGATAAACTACAGACTTTTGTTTTCAGAAACTTTATCCAGAGGGGTTATAGGTGCACTCTTGAAAACCCCCTGACTCATTCCCAAATATGACACAATTTAAACTCCCAAAACATTACACCTTTACACGTTTTATTTCTTGACTCTATGTGCATGTTGTTTTGGCACATTTCTCAGATCAGAACAAATTATTTTCAAACTTTTAAAGTGATAGTCTGTAAGATTGCAAAATGAGTGGAGAGAAATACCAGTAAACAGTCAAGTTCAATATTCAGGATCTACCCCCGGACACTGGTGGTAGTAGAAGACCCGGGGTGACCAGACAACAAGCAGAGCTGGGGAGAGCCCAGGTGGAGAAATGGGGTGGAGGAGGGTCGCAGCACGGCTGGCAAACTCAGAGTGATGGACCATGGTGCTTAAGAAGGGAATCTTGAGCGATGAGCACCGTGGTGATCGGCTGACATGGAGGTGCTGTTTGGCTGGTCTGTGGCTTGGCTGCCGGTGATGAGCGGTGATTGATGCAGCTGGTAAGTCTTTCATGTTGAATTTGCGCCTAAGTTCCATTAGTCTAAAATACAAGTTATGTCATGTGCCAGGTTATAGCAAAAAAAAGAAGCTAATTTTCACCCGCAGTCCCTGAACAGGTTGATGCTACAAAAGTTCATAAAATGTATACATAATAATAATAATAATATAGAAAACAGAATAATACAGGAATAATACCTGAAGCATTAATTCACTCACATCATAAAAACACTCCCTACTTCAGGAAACTGCTCATTCACCGTTTACACCATTTATATCACAGTCATTCAGTGCGTGTGTAAATGCATTATATTTGTGCATGAAATTATTTTGTTTGGAAGAGTGTTCCAAAGGCTTGCTGCTTTATAAAAAAAAAAAGACTGTTAACAAAATGTGGTCCTGCATCTTGGAACGCTGCCCTCTCCTCTGACTGTCGACCGCGTGGCTCTAGGAATTCTCTCTGAATTCAGTGTGACACATTTCCTCAAAGGGGGAGCAGCAGTAATTTTATGGATTATTTTAAACAGACCAGAAATTTGATTAGATTTAATGAGCTTTTCGAAAAACTCACAATGTTTGATGTGTACCTTACAGTGATGGTGCTGGGCTTTTTATCATGCATTTTCAAGGCTTTTTATACAATGATTCAAGTGGTTTCAACAATGTTTGACATCCCTGGGCAATACAAAAGATGTGGAACAAACATAGTATTGAAATAAGTACTTGAAGCTTCCATAGTTAATTAATTTATTTGTATGTCTTTTGGTAATTTGTCAACAGTCTCAAAAGTGAAGATCTCCGCGTACATTACAACATCGACGTCAGATCACATTCCAGGGAGGTCAGTTATAGACTTTACGCAAATCAAGGAAGACTTTTTCAGTCGTTGGGCTAAGATTAAAACCAGATTTGTCGAAAAATATTGATTAAATAATTTGTTTCTAATGTATTGATCCTATGAGCTATGTTGTCTGGGGCTTTATGCCCCTGGTAGGGTCTCCCATAGCAAACAGGTCTTAGGTGACGGGTCAGACAAAGAGCAGTTCGAAGACTTCTATGGACAGTTTAAGAACAAGGACCGTGACGTCGCCCGGTATGGCGCAACCGGGGCCCCACCCTGGAGCCAGGCCTGGGGTTGGGGCTCCAATGCGAGCGTCTGGTGGTCTGGCCTCTGCCCGCGGGGCCCGGCCGGGCACAGCCCAAAAGGACAACGTGGGCCCGCCCTCCTGTGGACCCACCACCCGCAGAGGGATCCGTAGGGGTCGGGTGCAGAGAGGACTGTGTGGCAGTCGAAGGCAGGTGCCTCGACGACCTGGTCCGCGTGCGCAGCTTCTGGCGTTTGGTACATTAAACGTCACCTCGCTGGGAGGGAAGGAGCCTGAGCTTGTGCGGGAGGTAGAGAGGTACCGGCGAGATACAGTCGGGCTCACCTCCACGCACAGCCTGGGTTCCGGATCCCAATTCCTGGAGAGACGCTGGACGCTCCATTTTTCTGGAGTTGCCCGCGGGGAGAGGCGGCGGGCTGGGGTGGGTTTGCTTATAGCCCCCCAGGTCAGCCATCACGTGTTGGAGTTTACTCCGGTGAACGAGAGGGTCGCGTCCCTACGCCTTCGGGTTGGGGACAGGTCTCTCACTGTTGTTTCGTCCTACGGGCCCAACATCGGTGCAGAGTACCCGGCCTTCTTGGTGTCCCTGGGAGGGGTACTAGATGGTGCTCCGGCTGGGACTCCATTGTTCTACTGGGGGACTTCAACGCCCACATGGGTAACGACAATGAGACCTGGGTGGGGGTGATTGGGAAGAACGGCCTCCCCGATCGGAACCCGAGTGGTGTTCTGTTATTGGACTTCTGTGCTAGTCACAGTTTGTCCATAATGAACACCATGTTCAAGCACAGGGATGTCCATAAGTGCACGTGGCATCAGGACACCCTTGGCAGTAGGTCGATGATCGACTTTATAGTTGTGTCATCTGATCTCCGGCCGTGTGTCTTGGACACTCGGGTGAAGAGAGGGATTCCGAGGCAGGTTGGGGATATGGAGTCCGAGTGGACTATGTTCTCCTCCTCCATTGTCGATGCGGCTGCTCGTAGTTGTGGCCGTAAGGTCTCTGGTGCCTGTCGCGGCGGCAACCCCCGAACCCGGTGGTGGCGCCTGGAAGCAAGGGATGCTGTCAAGCTGAAGAAGGAGTCCTATCTGGCCTTGTTGGCTTGTGGTACTCCGGAGGCAGCTGAGAGGTACTGGCAGGCCAAGCGTGCTGCAGCTCGTGCAGTCGCAGAGGGAAAAACTTTGGTCTGGGAGGAGTTTGAGGAAGCCATGTAGGAGGACTATCGGTCGGCCTCGAAGAGATTCTGGCAAACCATCCGGCGCCTCAGGAGGGGGAAGCAGTGCTTCACCAACACTGTTTATAGTGCGGGTTGCTGACCTCGACTGCTGACCTGGAGGGGCTGCTGACCTCGACTGGGGATGTGGTCGGGCGGTGAACGAGTACTTCGAGGATCTCCTCAATCCCACCTTTACGTCTTCCGATGAGGAAGCAGAGGCTGGGGACTCGGAGGGGGGCTCGTCCATCACCCAAGCTGAAGTCACGAGGTGGTTAGAAAGCTCCTTGGTGGCAGGGCTCCGGGGGTGGATGAGATTCGTCCTGAGTACCTTAAGTCTCTGTGTGTTGTAGGACTGTCTTGGTTGACACACCTCTGCAACATTGCGTGGCAGTCGGGGACAGTGCCTCTGGATTGGCAGACCGGGTTGGTGGTCCCTCTCTTTAAGAAGGGGGATCGGAGGGTGTGCTCCAATTACAGAGGGATCACACTCCTCAGCCTCCCTGGTAAGGTCTACTCCAGGGTGCTGGAAAGGAGGATCCGGCCAATAGTCGAACCTCGGATCCAGGAGGAACAATGCGGTTTTCGTCCTGGTCGTGTGGGGTGTGCTCCGGGAGTATGGGGTCAGGGGCCCTCTGCTAAGGGCTGTCCGTTCCCTGTTTGACCGCAGCAGGAGCTTGGTTCGCATTGCCGGCAGTAAGTCAGACCTGTTCCCGGTGCGTGTTGGTCTCGCTGAAGGTCAGGACCTTCAGCGCGCACTTGGGCAGTTTGTTCAAGTATCTCGGGGTCATGTTCACGAGTGAGGGACGGATGGAGCGTGAGATCGATAGACGGATCGGTGCGGCGTCAGCAGTGATGCGGTCGTTGTATTGGACTGTTGTGGTGAAGAGGGAGCGGAGTCGGGGGGCAAAGCTCTCGATTTACCGATCAATCTATGTTCCCACCCTCACCTATGGTCATGAGATTTGGGTAATGACCGAAAGGACAAGATCGCGAATACAAGCGGCCGAAATGAGTTTCCTTCGCAGGGTGGCTGAGCGCACCTTCCGATATCGGGTGAGGAGCTCAGTTACCCGGGAGGAGCTCGGACTCGAGTCGCTACTCCTCCACGTCGAAAGGAGCCAGCTGAGGTGGCTAGGGCATCTGTTCCGGATGCCTCCTGGTCGCCTCCCTCGGGAGGTGCTCCAGGCATGTCCTATTGGGAGGAGGCCTCGTGGAAGGCCCAGGACACGCTGGTGGGACTATGTCTCCGAGCTGGCCTGGTGTCGCCTCGGGGTCCCCCCAGAACAGCTGGAGGAGGTGTGCGTGGATCGGGAAGTCTGGGCATCTCTGCTGAGACTGCTGCCCCCGCGACCCGGCCCCAGATAAAGCGGAAGAAAATGGATGGATGGGTTTCTATTGTAAAAGAGCCATCGGTAACTTTTCCATAATTTTAAGATGGATATTGTCACATTGTCAAGCTGTATATGTAGCTGTGCGGGTTCCTATGCTTGAGTAGGGTGGGCAACGCTTCTGGAGAATTATAAACTGGAATCCACTCGACTCACTTCATTTCCAAATCAATTTATTGATGAATAGTGGTAGTGGTAGGTGAAAAACCTGAACACAAAATATCCCAGTGTAAGTACAAAACCATACATGTGTGCTCAACAACAGTGTAGAAAGTAGAAATAGTAAACAGCAAAGCATAGAGCGCATTGATAAAGTCCAGATTCTTACCGGCTGTCACTCCAGAGTCTCTTTTGCGGGTGCCCGTTCCTGCACTGTGTTTAAGATTTAAAGTGTTTCTTTTCCTTTGTTAGGCAGCAGTTTTCTGGGGTTTTTACTGCCGTGGTGTCCCTGTTGCTCCCTGTGCATGACACCACAGGTGAATGGGTGCGTCATTTAAAGCAGCCCAGGTGTGCTCTGCTAATTTCAGAATTGGTTCTGGGCTCTGCAGAGGGAGGGCAGTTTGCCGCAACACACATTTTGACTTTTCTTTTCCAATTAATTTATCAATAGTTTACCATATTATTCTACTATAAACTTGTGTGTTTCTTATGATTTCAAGGAATTTATTTATTACTTTGACTTGTGAAGGTAAATCGATCTGTTGTTAACCTTGAGTTTAAGAATGTTTTAGCAAAAACTTGAGGCTGTAATCACTGCCAAAGGCGCCTCGGCAAAGTACTGAAAGGGTGTGAATACGTACAAGCAATATTTCAGGTTTTTTATTTTTAATAAATAAATACTTTTTTTTTTTTTTTTAATTCACTGATAATCGTAAAGTGAGCGAAGAACACTCTTGAGGAATTAGTCCCAAGTTTTGTGTTTGACACAAGCAGCAATTATTGAGCTGTTTAAATATGTACAAACAGGCGTGTGGATGTGCAGGGTGCAGTTGGACCTGACTATTGTGGACCCTGGGGCCTTGTTAGATGAAGAGCTAGATCAAAGCTACAGCGATGATCCAAGCACAGCTGGACATAAAGAGAAGCAGAGCCTACTGTAACTGTACTTTCACTCTCATTATTCTCTCATCTAATCAAACTGAGCAAACCACCTCACTGTCCAGTCTGCACTGAAGCTTTACATTTAATCATTTACCATTGTAATAATTACTTTATTTATTTACTTTGTTTCATGCAACTATAAAATATATGAAAAAGTAGCACAGTGGGCAACTCGTAGGCCCGTCCTGCACTCAAAATAAGAAAACTGGTGGGCTGTTACATTAACTAAATTGTAACATGTATTATGGACGCAATAATTTAATGTTTCCCAAGATGAACATGATTAAATCATGTTGGATGAATGAAATCAGAAATAACTCTTTGAATGAACGTAAAAAAATCATGGAAAGTATTTCCACATGATTAAATGGCTTTCTTTCAGCATTAAGCAATTGTGTTCGTCCAACATGATGCACTTGACTTGGTTCAACGCAAAATATTAGGGTTGATCGGGTGCCAGTTAGGTCCGGGCAGTTGGCAGCAATAGGACACAAGGGGGCGCCCTTCCAACCTTGTCAGTGTAAATGTGAATTGACTTTCTTCAGTGTTAAACTTTAGGTCAGACACCATGAGTGACAGTAACATGACGCTAAATACAATGTGGCCTCTATTTTAAAAGTCAGAGAACATGCACTTCAGTCAGTCACAGACGGACAGGTGAAGGAGGAAGTCATGGAGCTTCTGCTTTAGACAGAACTTCAAACTTCTGCCACAAATAGAAGTTCTATCATGTCCTGAGTCACACATATTACATACTTAAAGATGTAGTGAAATCACAAAATATATTGACATTTATTCCTACAATTACAAAAAGTTCACACCTGCATGTAAAGATTAAAATATTCTGAATTTATGATTATATTACTCATTAACTAATTATTAATTACTCTCTTTCTAAAAAAAGAAAAAAACCTATTCACTTGTATCTGATGTAAAGTCATGTGTGTCCCAGTTTCTCTGAGTCGTGGTGGGTCATAGTGGACCATGACAGATGTGGACAGGACTGTGGTAGATCTACTTTTACTTTGGAGAAAATAGTTACTATAGTAACTGTGTTGAAGAAATGAACCTCATGTCCACATCAGTCCTGCTGCACCATGACTCAGAGGAACTGGGACAAACATGACTCTACAGCATATGCAAGTGAAAAGTTTTTTTTTTCTTTCTTTTACGGACGAGAGTAATTAAAAGTCTATAATATTATTACTGTTTTTCCACACTTTCATTACAAAGTATACTTGAAAGTCAATCTTACATTATTACATCCAACAGAAGTATGAAAGTTCTGACTAAAGTAGAATCTTCATGACTTCCTTCTTCACGTCTCAGTCTGTGACTGAAGAGCATTGAGGCCTCAGCGTTTTTAGTGAAAATAAAGGGTCACCATTTAGCGTCATGCTACTGTCACTCACGGTGTCAGACACCGTGAGTGACAGTAGCATGACGCTAAAACATGAGGCTAAAAGTGTGCTCTTTATATTAACCACAAAAGCCCAGGCTTCTTTGCTCTTCAGTCCGTCACAGACGGATCAAAGATCTCCATTGTCTCCATTATGACTTGTTTTGAATTAGCTTTAGTCTCCATGCATAGACGCTAAGGAAGTATACAATCAGTTTCTCCCTGGTGTCTCGTGCAGGTCTCCTCTAGTCTCATCTATTGCTCCTAGTGAAATTTAAAAGAAAGAAATAAGAAATGCTAAGGCAAAAATGAAACTACAACGAGGCTGTAATAAGAGTTTCATGTTTATCTCCTGAGCTCAAAAATAGGCAGAACATTTTTTTTCTCTGCACTTTCAAAAATAAGGGGAAGCAGTTTTACCATATTGTCATAAAAACAGTTGAAACTACAATAGGACCCAAACCTAGTAAATAAGTTCAATCAACCCTAATATTTTGCGTTGAACCAAGTCAAGTGCATCATGTTGGACGAACACAATTGTTTCATGCTGGAAGAAAGCCATTTAATTATGTGGAAATACTTTCCATGATTTTTTTACGTTCATTCAAAGAGTTATTTTTTTGAGTGTGGAATCCTACTTAGTAAGTTTGTAAAGGTTCAGCTATCTCATGGTTTGGTCCACGGTGCAGGACCCACGGTCCGGTGCATCACGGTGCGATATAGATAATAAGTTGGTTCTGATATACTATAGCCTACATTTTCATTATTAGACAGTATTAACTGTATAATTTCAGAGTAAAATTGGCCATGATTATAAAGCTGCTGTATAATAAAATGTGCCTCCGGGCTCACAATGCAAAATAAATATAGAAAACAAAATAATAACGCTCTAAAGTATAAATAACACCAAAAAAACGCACGTGTCGGCCACGTGCTTGTGGAGTTTTGGTTTCGCTTTCCACAGACGGCAGCTAAAACACACACAGAGCAGCGCATTTGATTTGAGGCTCGTGTTAAGGCTGTTTCTGGAACATTACGCAAACAAAATTATTTTTTACTGTCCTGGTCCAGCAGTGAATATTTACATACACACAGACAGTCGTTGCTATGACATTTATTAACCCAGCTCTTTGAAAGCGTTGAATCTCATCCAGCGTTGTGCGCAGGACATGCTCTGTCCTCCAGTCCCACCAGTGCTCGAGTCCTCCAACTGGATCCCCCATGGACAGCAGCTGGTCAAATTGAAAAGAGAACCTTGAAAAGAGTGTCCCTGTTACTTTTCTCTGTTAGGCATTGAATCTCAGTTACAAACCAGGATAATCCTGCCCCTCCAGGTCCTTGAATCTTCTGGCCTGCACGATACCCTCGTCCGATACCCGATACCCGTCCGATACCCTCAGCTGGCCCTGCATGGTGCTCAGTAGCAGGTCAAATCAGAAAAAGAAGCCCACTTAACTTTGCTGACCCTCCTGTGGTAATAACATACGCATCCAAAGTGGCCGACCATGTCCCTCTACTTAGCTCCATGCTAGCGTTGTATTAGCTCCACCACAGTATGTCTGGTCTCTTCTTCAAGTCCTCCTTGCATCTCGATACAGCTCCGCCTTGGGAATGAACAACCTTCATTTTTGTCTCAGCCCTGTGTTCAATTGTGTCCGGCGGCCCTGTGGCTTCCGTGTTCTTCCTCACTGCCTGCTGTACCCTCGGCTTCCTGTCTCCCCTCTCTCCTCCTGTGTGCCCTTTCAGTTTGATTTATAAATATCCTGTCTCTGTTGGTACCAATCATATTAGTAGGGAGGGGTAATTGATCAGTTCAGTCCTGTCCCACCTCTCCAGTTCCAATAACTCAAAATACACAAATGACAAGCAGGGGCCCTGGTTTGAATAGAAAGCATGTCCTGCTGTGGTGATAAAAAAAAGTTAAATTGACATTTTATTTACTTTTGTCCTATTTCTGTTGTCGTGGGCATTTATGGTGCTTATCCCCAGTATGGCTGTGCTGCCTGAGTGCTCTCTTCCTGTTGTCCTTTTCTCTGCCAGAGCAGACATATATGACGTACTTCCACATCATTACACTGCACTCCCCAAACAAACATGCCAACGCAATTAGACCTCACGCTAAGAGCATTTGGAGACAGGGTTAATTAACAGAGAAAATGCTTTTTTTGAAGCCAGAACTCCAGAGACACTTTGTTCTTTACAGGCAGAAGTATACTGCATGGTGAACTGTATAACTGCCAATTCAATAGCTCATTCACCAACATGCTGACCAATACTGACAATAAATTAAAAAATAATACAACTTTAAAGTGTATGCACTGTAATTATATTGCATCTTTGAGAATAGGTAAGAGCTGCTGCCTTTTCCAACGTTAGAAAAACCTTCAAGTGTGAGTAGTGAATGCAGTTCAAGGTTAGTCTACATTCAATACTGTAAATAAACTTGTGAGAATCCTTTTGAATTGTACAAAGCTAAAATTAAGACCTGTGGACATTATTTAAAAGAGTTTAAATTATCATAAAGATGTTTCCTTGATTGTATTATTATAAACCGTCATCTGGCATTTTATTTTTAAATATCCTATGGAATTGTCATCCAACAACGTTGCATCCAACTGCATTTGTGCAGTGTGTGTGTGCGCTCGTGTGTTTGTGTGTGTGTGCGTGTGTGCGCTCATGTGTTTGTGTGTGTGTGTGTGCGCGCACGTGTGTTTATGTGTGTGCTATGCTGTGTGCCAGGCAACTGGCCTAACTGCTAATTTTCCAATGTCTTACTTAAATGCCCAGGAACGCTGCCTCAAGTTGTAATTCCAAATTGTAAACTCGGAGATGATCAGAGTGGTCCAACATCAGATATACGTCCATCCATCTTCTTCCACTTGTCCGTTGCCGGGTCCTGGGGGCAGCTGTTGGAGCTGCCTAAATCACTTTGCACCAGCCCCTATGGCTCCTCCTGGAGGTGGTGGGTCCACAGAAGGACGGCCTCATGGTTCTAACCGGGCCTGTTGGTCTCTCATAAGGGGCTTCAGAACCGCTCTTTGTCTGACCCGTCACCTAGGACCTAGTTGCCATGGGAGACCCTACCAGGGGCACGAAGCCCCCGACAACAGAGCTCCAGGATCATTCGGGCGCTCAAACCCCTCCACCACGTTAAGATGGCGGCTCCAGGAGGGGAACATCAGATACGTGTTAAATATAACTATGCCGGTCCACAGAAAAAGTGTATTTGAACAATAAAACTGTAACTTAACGATTGCATCAGTGCATTAAATACTGTTAATTCTGATTCATTTGAATTATATCTGAAACATGTCCACAGGTTTTTTTAGTAAAGCTGTAAAGAGAAATGGCAGCGACTCGCAGGAAGCTGAACAAATCGAGGGTCACAGTGCACCCCCTGGACTGATGCTCAGTGGAAGAAGTTATTAGTGATTAGACCACCACTTACAAAAGCACCGGCACACAGCGTCACAGAGCTCTCTACAACAACAATGAAAATGTGCTGCACTTTTCATTTTAGCACTTTCATGTGCTTTTTTAGATAGAAATCCTCAAATAGGATCCAGTACTACCTTTATGTCATATCAATTTAACTGTGTGTTTTGTGGTCCTTTAAAAAAAAAATGTATGAGCAACAGTTTGATGAGATTCATAACTTAGCTCTGAGTCAGAACTAGAAAATGTAGAAATTAAAGCAAAGTTGAATCAGAGACGAATGTAGCCCGGCTGTTGCTAAGCAACTGCATCTCTCAAAGTCCGTGGAATTTAAACAGCGGATGGATCCCATTTTCCCGGGGCCAATACCCACCATGCCTCTCTGAGAGATGCCCTGATGCAGCGGTGAGGGTCTATCCAACATCGGTTGTGCCCCACATGCCCATGTTGACATTAAAGCAAATAACTTTTGTACTTAGTGACACTTCCTTTTGCTAATGATTATGATGAGGGTGAAGACAGTTGTTTGTTTTCTGACAAATATTGAAATAAAGTATGATTTTATTAACATTAAGATTCAAACAAACTGGTGTTCAGAAAAAGATTTGAGGATGTACAGAAACATTAGTTGGTCTTATATGTAATGGTAATGATCCAAAGAGACGATGACTCTCTCCTTTACCACACACTTTATTGAGTGTTATACATGCTTCCAGTGACAGCTCATTCACCTTTAGACCAATAAACAACATTGTGCTGAACCAAGGTACTTTTGCTAAAACTGACCTGCAGTCCGTTGACAACATTGATTCCAGGGAGCCACTTTGGTTTGGAAGATTACCAAGAATCAGAAATCTGCCAGGTTCACCCCTAATGCAGACATTGAAAAACATCACTGCTTTTCCTCTTCCCTGACTTAATCAAGTGGGCGTCCGTATGTAAGTACAGTTGTCTTTTTTTTAAAACCTACAATATTTAATCAATTGTTTACAAAAGGTTTGATGAATGAGTAGATTGCTTTATGAGAAAAGTAAATTACTAAAAAAAAAATTTAACTGTCCACTACATAGTTCTGCCCATAATAAGTACGTTTATATGGGGCATTTGTTTGTTTTTACGTCATGTAATGTTCTGTCCTTTTTAATGTCCTTTTAAATGTTCACAATGTATTTTCTTACTGCAAATGGCTAATAAACTAAACTGAACTAATCCATCGTCAGCCCTGTTTTGAGCAGTTCCGTATGTGTTCATCACAGCGCCATGGAGTTGCTTGCATGCAGTTTGGTTTGCAGCTGCTGGAATCTTGTTTTCATTGTCACATACACTGCTGCCTTCAGAGGGAGCTTTATTATGCCCTTATGAGCAAAATTACATTGGATGTGGGTGGATGATTTGTTGTGGTTGCTTGGCTTTTGTATGGTGAGCCAATTCTCCTCGGCTCCAAATTCATTTGACAGTGCATGTTACTCATTCTCTAGCAGAGGTTTCCTCAAATGTATTAATAGACATGAACCTTAATTATAATTAAGCATTTGATTTATATGACACTTTTGCAGGCGATCAAAGGCCCAGTCCAATTTTGTACATTATTCATTCACATCATAGTCGGTGGTGGTAAGCTACCAACTAGATAGAAGTGAGGCTGAAGTCCATTGGCGTCTCCAGCTCCCAACAACTCATCACACATCACATTCACCCATGGCTTCCTGGTGTTCCCCCATGGTCTCCCATCCATAATTCCAATGGGATTGGGGATTTTCATATTTCATTAAAATGTATGAACTACAAGACAGATATTTAAAAAAGCCTAAATCAACAGTTGACTGTGAGGCACTCGTCATCCACTATCCTTAGACAGGGGTGTCCCCTGGGCCAATATTTGGTGGCCCACAGACTTCTTGTTGAATTCACACAAGTTTTAACTGCATGTTTAATAATTCCACATGATTAAAGCCTCAAAAAGTAACATAAACTGGCAGTATGGTTCCAAGCCTAAATAAAAATGTGGGTTACGGTTTAAACCTCTTTTAAATTCACCCGGGTGGATGTTTCACTGCAATTGCCACCAATCTTTGACCCTCCACGCCATATATGCTTCGAAATCTGGCCCTCGATAAAAAAGGTTTGGATGCCCTTGCCTTAGACCCTCCTTCTCAGCAAGGAAGAAGTCAGAAAACTCAAGTTTGTATGTTCTCCCGTGTCTGCATAGGTTTCCTCCAGGTACTCCTGTTTTACATTAATATAATTATTATTTATTATTATTATTAGTAGTAGTAGTAGTATTAGTATTATCATTATTATTAAAATACAGATACCAGCCATTTGTTTATTTAATGACTTGTCATTTAAAGGGACCAATAGCGTAATTTTTCAATTGTTTTGTATGGATACTGATATTACTAAGTGTGAATTCTTCAGTTCCGTGTCTTGGTTTAATTTGGTGCTGCTAATATCCTCATCTGGCCAGGGAGCCCTTAATATGTTTCAGTGGCACAGTTTTGGGTACAAGGTGACAGCTCAAAAGCTTGTCTCTTTATATACTGTGTCTTCTGTTGCGGCACATCCTGATAAAAGTTGGGCTTGATTAGTCATATAGATGTTTATACGTTGTCATCACAGTCGGGCGCTTATTGAGTGGGTGGCGTCTATTCTGGGAAACAGATCATCTTTTTGAAAAGCAACCCCAAACTGAAAAACACCTCATTTTCAGTTACATACCTATGTTAGAAACTTACCCATGCTTTTTGATCTCATCGGGCTCATCTCTGACAGTGATGAGTCCATTTACAGGAGAGAGGTGGACCGGCTGGCGTCCTGGTGCAGCCACAACAACCTGGAGCTGAACGCCCAGATAACAGTGGAAATGATCGTGGACTTTAGGAAAGACACAGCCCCACCGTCCCCCCTCGCCCTGACAGACTCTCCCACCCCCATTTCCATCGTGGACTCCTTCCGTTTCCTGGGCACCACCATCACCCAGGACCTCAAATGGGAGGCAACCATCAGCTCCCTCATCAAGAAGGCCCCGCAGAGGATGTTCTTCCTGCGGCAGCTGAGGAAACTTAAGTTGCCAACCAAGATGCTGGTGCAGTTCTACACGGTCATCATCGAGTCCATCCTCACCTCCTCCATCACCGTGTGGTTCCCCGGCGCTACAGAACGGGACAAGCACCGACTGCATTGTGCGTGCTGCAGAGAAGGTGATTGGCTGTGAGCTCCCATCTCTCCAGGACCTGTTCACCTCCAGGACCCGGAGGCGTGTGGGTCGGATCACAGCTGACCCTTCTCACCCTGGACACGGACTATTTTCCCCACCGCCATCAGACTCATGAACAAAAACAAGACCCAATAGCTTAGTCACAGACTCATGGATGTATCTGCTCTGTTGTGGTGTGTCCACACTTAGATCCACTGCTATCACTTTATACACCTACACATCTGTAAATACAATCCCGCTGTTGTTCTATGTCAAATTGTTTTCGTCTTACCATATTTTACTTTTTATTTTTTATCTTATTTATTTATATATTTTTTATGCAGAACAGTCAACTAAAGCCTTATTGTTTAAAGTTGTAACTAATTTGTATCTAAATTCTGTGTTATATGTTTTATGTTGCACGTCTGCACCAAGAAAAATTCCTAGTGAACCTATTCTCAAACAATGGCAATAAAAAACTATTCTGATTCTGATTCTACAAGAGTCAAAAACTGTCTTTTGGGCAGATACAGTATGTGCAACCCACTTTTACTGAAATCAGAGCCCGTTCACAATCCAAGAAACACAGCAACAATTTCTCTCTCTGTCTTTCTTTCTCGCTTACTCTCATTTCAAATATTGTTCAGAATCTTGCCAATGTAAGTGTAAGTGTTGTGTAAGTATTTTTAGGGGAATAGGCAACATCACATCTATATTTGCCGACAGAAATAGATTAGTTTAGCATAGACAAAAGGAGTGTGGCTTGTCAACTTGTTTGGCACCAATGTGGCTTTCCTCTGGGATGATAGCCACAGAGGAAATGAGAAGTAGCTTATAATTACTGATTGTGTGGGACATCTCTCACAATAATGATGGTCTGTGAGACACATACCTGTCCTGCTGCTCCCAGATAAGAGCACTGCATGGATTTAATCAACTTAAAGTGATGCTTCTTCGGGAGCCAACCACGAACTGAGGACGACACCCACACAATGCACAGACAACAGCAGAGGGGCATTACAGCCTTATACCCCATGCCTGCCAGTGCAAGACATTAAATAAGCATCACTTAAAGAAGCATCTGTGATATTTTAACACATCTTTTTTCTTCAAGCCTTAGCTTAGGTTAGGTTACTTTATTTGTACCCGTAGGTAAATTTGTCTTGCAATTCTGAGAAAACTAGTCAAACATTAAAACACATTATACAAAGATAAACATCACATACATGTGTCTTTGGTCGGCTGACCAGCTCCTCCTCAGCGTCCCAAAGACAAAGCTCAGAGGGGGCCGGGCTTTTGCAGTGGCAGCGCCAAAGTTGTGGAATGAGTTGCCTTTATTTATAAGACAGGCACCTTCTGTACCTGTTTTTACATCTCTTCTTAAAACTTGGCTCTTTAAGTTGGCGTTTGGTACACCCTAAGAAGTTGACATTTTAAAATTTGCTTTTAGTGTAATTTTAACTGTTTTATATACGTTTTATATATTTTAAGGCATTTGTATTTTGTAGTACTTTGGTCAACCTGGTTGTTTTTATAAAGTGCGTTATAAATAAAGTTGCAGTTGCAGTTAAATATAAAGCTTGTAAAGATGAGAAGACTCGTGTGAGTTTCCCTACTATATTTTATATAATTGAGCAAAATATTGACAAAAATAAACGTACACAAATTGTGTTATGGTGGAGTGTTTATTTATTTATTTTATTTTTTCGCACCATGTCAGTTATGCCAGTCCTATAAAAAGATCAATTAGACATTAGTAATGTAAATAAAATAACAATTTCCCAATAGCCAACTGAACTGCAAATAGTAGTGGCTACTTTGGTTTAAAGGCAAGGCAAGTTTATTTGTGGAGCACAATTCATACACCAGGCAATTCAAAGTGCAGAAAAAGAAAGCAGATCAAGTCATTCCATAAAACATTAACATAAAAAATAATGTATTACAGTAAAAGGCAAGAGTGCAGATAAAATACTTTCAGTTGTCATTTGCACGGGTAAAAAGGGGACAAAGCCACACTTACAGGAACGACATTTGCAGGAGCCGCTGCGATAAAGGCCATGCTACACGCCAGTGGCCATGTTACCTTATGTTTGGGGAGGAATCAGCTTTTTAAGACCGGTGAGGGACCTGCTCTGGCGCAGGAACCCTCGAGCGAAAGAGGTTGGCTGAAGGTGAGAAGCGCCGTGATTTGTTAACCAGCAGATTGTGAGTGCCACCACACATGGAAGGACTCAGACAGTGACTCTCTGAGACACAGGGGCTGGGGGCTGATTGGAGTTTGCCCGGAGCTCCCTCTGGAGGCAGTAGTGAAAATAACCTTTAGTCATACCTTCATTTTCAGTGAACAGCGTGGTTAGCGACTCCATGGCACCATGATGAACACACTTTACTTTTTCAATGTAGGTTTATGGACTTTAACAAAGTGATTTTATTCCCCTTCAAACCACAGGGATAGCCCTCACTTTTTCAGGGGCAACGATGGTAGAGCAGGTCGTCTCATGATCGGAAGGTCAGGGGTTCAAACCCCGGCTACTGCAGGTGCAGACTGTCGTTGTGTCCTTGGGCAAGACACCATAGGCGCCGATTTATGTTTTCCCCCGTGGGTGCTCAGTCAGCCGGTACTGTCATGTGACGCACACCGCCTCACATTTACCTAAACAGAAATGCAAGCTACTTGGCAATGTCTACTATCATCTTATAGACTGAGGCTATTTTTTGAGAAAGCAATAAACATGCATTGGTGCACTGCGCGCAACTCACCATTGTGTTGGCACTACACTGTAAATTGTCATATTGCCCTTAATTCAATTCAATATATAATCTTGATTCAAATTGACTGCAGTTTTCCTAAACTATTGTTATAATGTGTATTTATTAATTGAAAACCTCTCAATTACAAAAAACTAAAGAAATCACATCTACAGTTTCAATTAAATCTGAAATGTTAATTGACTTGACTTTTTTTGTCACAAGTGTGTAATTATGGGCGTGAACTTGTTTGAAATAGCTACGTCATTACGTTTGCGTGTCTGTTGCAAGGTGCATTGTGGGTACAGTTTTTTTTCGCGCCCATGAACAATTCAAATCGACTTCTCTACGTTGTGGACCTGCACTTTGAGGAAATTCATCTTTTCTGTAAGTTTTTCCGATTTACTAACTTGTTGTGAACACTAGTATAATGATTGGTAGTACAGTTTTGTTTGAAATAAGTTAACCCCCTAACACGCTTGTGTTGAAACGTGTTTGATCTGTCTACCTCATTTAAATCGGGTAACGTATTTATTTATTTTTGGGCATCAAGTTGTCTTAGTGTTTTTATCCGGAATGCTATGCTCATACATGATATTTCAGTTATTCACCGTCAAGGTTTGGTAAAACGACTCAAATATTATTCCTCTGACACCGCGCTCCTCTGCCCCGGGCGCAGACTGTAGGTGCCGTTTCAATGGGGGCTGTGGGGAGTGAACAGGAGTCACAGCCGCGGTATTTACATCTGTACGCCCTGATGTGGCGTTTGTTTCGTCTATTATTTCCTACCAATACGCGCTTCCAGACTGTTCTTCCAGAGAAGCCCCCATGTTTGACTCTGATGTTCGCTTTTTGCTGGGCTCCTCCGCGGCTGCAGCAGCGGGGCAGAGCGGCCCGCGTGCGGGAGGAGGAGCGCGTGCGCGAGGAGCGCGTTGGAGGAGTCACTCGCGAGGACAGAGGACAGGTGCAGATCATGGTGCAGAAGTAGAGGACAGTTTAGCGGTGTGTTTACTTACCTGAGTTCGCTCGGATAGCCTCACTGTCAAAGAGTAGCTTGCTTTTAGCCTAGAGCTAACGTAAAGCTAACAGCTACAGCTGCTTATGTTACCCGCAGCAGCATCACTGTATTTTATTTAGGCCTGTCTGTAATAACTGCCCATAAGCAGTTATATAGTCATAATGGTTGATTAGAATAAGTTATGATATATATTCAGAAGTGCAGCACATTTAAAAACCACAGGCTCATGATAAGTGATCAAATGCTGGGGAAATGGATTCTATCAGAAAATTGTGAACTTGTCTTCCTTCACAGTTGTTTGCTTCCTTGACAGTAAAATAATGTAATTTATAACATGACATAATGAGGGTGACTGTTGCAGTCACAAAATTGGAGTAGAACAATGCTAAAAATCTAATGTATGTTTGTTTGCATATTGTCCCCGTAGAGAAATTTAACCCATCATTTGTTACTGGAGCGACCTGTAAGGAGCAGTGGGCAGCGGCAGTGCCTACACAGACACGGGGAGAACATGCAAACTCCACACAGAAAGGCCCCGTCCAGGTGGGAATCAAACCCGGGACCTTCTAGCTGTGAAGCACAAGCGCTAACCGCTGTGCTACCGTGCCGCAAAATGTGAAATACATTGGTGAGAATAAAACCTAATATACTTAAATGCAATTCAACATGTAAACAACTAAAATGTATTTTGATTAATTTTTTGTTTTAGTTTTTCTCCCTTCATCAGATTGAATTTGAATTTTCTGGTGTACCATCAGCTAACCTGAACTCGACCAGTACCTGGACCACTTCCTTGAGCTCTTGAAGGCAAAGCGTAGCTGGACTCGTCAGGCTCACAGGACTGCTGGATGTAAGTTCACATAATTTTTTTTGTTTTGTTTTTACAGTTATTTTTTAGACCTTTATGTTAATTATATATTGTTTTACTTTAAAGTTTCATTCCTTTTTTGGGGGGGAGAGGTTCATTGATTTACTATATGAATTGGTACAATGGCAGTCCTAATTTCCAGCAGTCACTTGGGGACTAATTACAGGGTTTTTAAAAAGCATTGAATTGGATTCAAACGGGCATTAAATGTCTCTGTACTGGAAGATTAGGACGTTGTTCATAACCTTTTACTGTAAGTTTATTGAATTGAAATAGAATTTATAGTATTAAAATGGCAATTCAGGAATTGATAAATTAACCCTCAAGTTTAAAACCTCTGAAAAATAACTCCAGATGCACAGAAATGCAAAATGGGGAAGAATGCAGAGCTTAATGGATGGAGCTCCACATGAGCTGCATCCATCGCTAGAAACATGGGGAAGCTAGCAAGGTGTGCTGCTTGGTAAGACTGCAACAGAATGTCATTGGTAACTTTTTTTTTTTTTTTTTTTTTTGGTGGACTCCATCGATAAGAAAAGAACGATTCTTCTCCTTGGCTTCCCACACTCCTAAGAATATTGTGTTTCCTTCGCAAAGACTGTTGAGGTAAGACCTAATTTATCACTCTTCCTACATTTTGCGTTGCATATTGAAATTTAACAATGGAGTCCCAGCAGTTCCACCCACTTCCAGTCCAGTTGCCCGGACGTAAAATATCCCATTTTCAGCATCAATTTTTCAAAAAATTCAAATATTTGGGTGGTCAGTTATTAAGCGTTTGCTCAAGCGCAAAGCGAGTAGCATGTGCAAAAGTGCATCAGCAGCAGACTCCTTTGTGCATTTTTTAACTTATTCTTACTTACTCTTATTTACACTCCAGATTTGGGGCATTAATACTGTTATTCAGGCAACATCAAATGGTAAATTAAGTACAACATGTCTACAAAATAGCATATTTTATTTTTGAGCTTGCACCTGCTATTAACACCTGCCTTGATAAATGACTCCCTAAGAGTTTAAAAGCATGGCTAATTGGCTATGTGCTAACTCAAGGACATAAAACACATAAGGGTAACTCCTTAACCCCCACCATAAACTTATCTTTTTTCCTTGCATTGTCACTTTCTTAACATGTTTTTGACACACATTTTTTGTCACTTTTCTGTTTCTCTTTGGTATATTGTGTCTGCTGTTTTTCATTTGCTTCTCTTGCTTTAACTTTATACCAATATCTAAGGCTACTCTTTTGAATTTGAAAAACCTATTACAAACTAATCCACAAAAATACTGTTTTACACGTTTTACCAGGTTTGAAATGGGCTATTTCTACATTTATCTTTTTTATCTAAAAAATACTTTGTTTTGCAGGCCACTGATGATGAGCAGGACTTCTGCAAAGGCGTGCGAGTCGGCGGGGTGATGGTAAAAGGAGTTTGTCTCCTTGAGGAAGCCGATGCACTGACTGATCTGAAGGACATTCCATCAAGTGTTGCAAAGCTTCTGGGTTTGCTCTACAGTTTAAACATTGACTATCTGAAGGACCTAAAGCCGGACGTTGGTGGTGAGCAGCGCTCCGTTGTTCAAGGTATAAGGACAAACTACTGCGCGAGAAGATGTAAAACTGTTTTTCACCATCTGTATTCCTTCAAAACCATGTCGGCATAGTAGTTAATAGGGTTGGGCAATATGGACCAAAAGTCATATAACGATATATTTAGGTTGAATATCGATATACGATGTGTATCCCGATATTTTTTCCGCAAAGTGGGAGCTGTGAAATGTTAAGTCAAAGCCAAATACGAATAGTTTAATTGAAAACATAAACACTGTATAACAAAGCTCCGTATGGTGCACATTTAAATGAAATAACAAATCTTAAATAAAAGCCTATAAAATAAGTATTGTATTAAACTTAAATTAAATTAAATTTGAATTATATCGATATATGCAATATGTTCTAATTCCATATCATTTAAAAAATATCGATATATCGCCCAGCCCTAGTTGTTAGACTTTTTGTGGCGGGACCCATTAGTTAATTTCATTTTGCTCATTAAGAGTCTGCATTAAGAAGTATTGTGTGTGTGTGTAGGTTTATCTGTACATGTTCAGTGTTGCACTCTTCTGAAAGAATTCAAAGCCACTTTTGGACTTTATCAAGCTCCACAACTTTCAATGAATATAATGTGCATGATTCCATTATTGAGATACTGTATGTTACTGTACTTTGATAGAAGTATATAGCACTCAGTCTTTTATACCGTACTCATTGCAATGAAAACATATCAAAATACTGTATATCACAAGTTATGGTACAGCTTTTATTTGTTTGGCAAAAGTACAATAAATACTTGTTAAAGTTTATATTTTCTGAGGGTTCATTTTCCCATTTAAGAGTGTCGGGTTACTTTAAATTAATGTGGGGAAATTGTCTCAATTAGAAAGTATAACTTGGAGGTGGTTAAGAAAAAATACATTGCAAAGTTGTCTCAATTAATGCATACAATTTCACTCAATATAAGGAGGATGGTTAAGACAAAACAACTGTACGAGTTTAAACGGCTGCTCCAAGCAATTGTATCAATTAATAAAAATACATTGAGTTGACTAAGATTTCCAGTTTAAGACAAATGTCTTGAGCAATTGTATTCATCTAAGAATATAAATCCTTTAAACTGAGCGCTGTAGTTAAGCTTGATTAAGTTTATCATTTTAGGATAGTTACTGCTGTGAGTGTAGTGAATTACGAATTTCAAATTGGGTATACTGCACACTTGTAATGTGTTTAACGTAAAATATATTGGCAGCCCTTGGAACATTTTTTTTAATTTGAAACAATGAGTTACAATTTACAGTGTAGAAGTAGTTGTAGAGGCCGTCTCATAATGAATGGAGACAGTCTCCTCGCTGGTGGAATCTTCTGATAAATGCAATTTCTTTCTAATTACAAATCTGTCCATTGTTATCTTAGTGCGTTTTATTAGCTTCTTGGTCATTAGCCCATTGGCGGCAAACGAGCTTTGTTTTTGGCCGAAGTTACGTACACGGCGTCGGAGCATCATGTTGATAATGAGATCAAGGATTTGATTGACAGTGAGGATTTTTACCTAGCAACACACTGCCCGCGTGCCCAAATTATATTTTCCCTAGACGTATGAATTGGAATTATAGAAAAACAATATGCCCGATTGAATTCTATTTCTATAAAGTATTAGCAATATAATTTGTAAGAAAGTAAAATCGTCACAGGGGTGTCTCGATCCAGGGACCTTTGGCATGAAAGTCAGGCGAGGTTACCGTTCGACCACGCTACACATACTTAGTGTCACATTCACATTTGTATATGATGGTAGGACCCGCGCCTGACTGTTACGAGAGAGAAGTACAGTTTTAATTATTCGCTTGTTTTATTCAATGGGACATTTTGTGAATTCAAGGTAAATTCGCCTGGGTGCTCAAAGATTTGGCTGGGTGCTCGAGCACCGGAGCACCCACGGGATCGGCGCCTATGCAAGACACTTCACCCAATGCCTATGTGTGAGTGGTTGGTGGTGGTCGGAGGGACCGTTGGCGCAGATGTGTGCAGCCTCACTTCTCTCAGTCTACCCCAGGAGAAACTGTGGCTACAAATGTAGCTTACCACCATCAGCATGGAGTGAATGACCCCCCTCCCTTTCATGTGTGAAGCGCTTTGGGTGTGACTTGTGTCATATGAAAAGCGCTATACAAATAAGATTCCCTTCCCTCACTCTTCATTTCCTCCATGAGATTATTAAACTGCATTGACAAAACGAGTCACACAAGTGAAAACAAACACAGGAATGAGTCACATATATAGTCGATATGAAATCCAATGAGGAGCAACTGTGCCAGCTAAACTATAAATGAACCCGAGTGTATGAGTGTGAGCGAGAGTGTGAGACAGAGGGGGAGGTGTGGGAGAGACAGAAAAAGCCCAGCGACATATCAGACTGCCAGCGAACAGGAAAAAAAAGAAAGAAAAAAGGACTGCCAGCGAACAGGAAGTAACGGAGCCCACAGAGCATGAATTAAGTGGGTACATCACTAGACATGGCATAACTCATAGCTCTTATCAGTGTTCAGAACTTTTGGAAATGAAATATTGTATTCTCTGTCACACTGTACATGTACATGTGTGAAAGTGAGGATAAAGCAGAAAGTTTGTGGGGTTAATTCGTTTGCATCGTACTTGAGCTTTTCTCATTCATCACTTTGTTTATAAATCACACTGGAGATACACTGTAGGCAAAATTCTTTTTTTTTCAGGTTTTGAGCCTATTAGTTCTTTTAACAACTTTCACCTGAAAACAAATACATTGCCTGATCTCCACAATAATGTGTTTATTATTTATATATCCATAGATATCTGGACTTCAAAGGCGGTTTTCTCAAAATATATAAATATAAAAAATGTTCTCGCATTGTGGCAACATTTTCACAAGCATTTTTCAGAAGTATTATTTAACATCTAATTCCGAGCCTGTTTATTCAGCTTTATACCCCAAAAAACAAGGTGAAATTTGATTATATTTGTTCCCAGATTTTTCTTCTATTACACCTTGTTTATTTGAAGAAATCCAAAATCCCCTCCTCTCAGAGAAAACAACAACATCCATTGTGTCAATAAAAATAACCCATACATTTCTAGAATCAGCTTTGTATCCAATGTTTGTGCTTTGAAAAAGGAAATTATGTTCAACTGGTTAACAGTTCAATTTCCAAACAACAACAGAACCCAAGATTCATTTGGACTGAACAATGACATTTAAGATCCATAAAAATGAAAATCCAGATTGAATGTCCTAATTGTTAGATCCACTTAAGTTGGCTCAGATTTGTTTTGTAGCTGACAAAGACGTGTATGTGACTAAGAGAGTTATTACAGAGTAGGGGGAATAGCTGAGTGGATATGTCAACAGTGCGTGGAGCAGAGACAACAGCGTGAGTGTGCAGAGAGGGGCGTGGCTGTGGCCTGTCCGGCAGGAGCCTGGCGCAGCTGGCTGCTTGCATCTAAAGTAGCCCCTGTTGTATACTCATGGCACCAAGATTCAATTACACAGAGCCAAGACTTTGGCTGAATATTAATCTAGGGCTCAAACTGAATTTGTCTGGCGATGGGGGACACAGGCCCATCTGGCTGAATGGAAGTGTGACTGTAGTGTCGGGCCTGTGTTTAGGAGGGGCCGCCTGCGGTGGGACACTGGGACCTGTCAGCCGCTCTGAAGAAGACAGATTATTCTGGGGGCACACAATTTACTGAACCAGACAAGAGAAGGGGGAGGGATGGAGCTGATTCAGACAATTAACGTCCCAAACTGATACTGGTTCAAAAAAATTGAGTAAAATACAAAATAAACTACTGCAGTGTTTTAACAAGTGCAAATGATGGGAAAGCGAGTGACCAATGAGCAAATAAAAAGAATAACAAAACAAACACATGCCTGTACAACTATAAAGGCCCCTGATTCAAAAATAATGTTTAAATTCACAATTCAAAATAATGTTTAAGCCCTACGGAGAAACTCAATCAGTTGAGAAGTAAAACGAAAAGGCTTGCTCAAGGAAATGCTCAAAGAAATGTAGAGGTAACCACTCTCTCAAGAGCCATATGCAGCGCTCGACAGCCTCTGGTGTGACTCAGATAAAAATGTAAACTCATTAAGTGTATTTATATGAAAGATGAGCTGCTAAAATATGGCATGAATCAGGTACACCGCTAAATTTGCACCTTTTTAAAGAATTTTACGTCATACTACATGATATGAACGATTTAAGCTTTATTGTTCGTTTATATTAAAAAGGACATTGAGTTGAAATGGGCCGACATGGCTCTTTTTATGGTGAAAGTTGGAGACCCCTGATCTAAAGGTTAATTTACTAATTCATTTAATTCAGTCATTTATTCATTTATTCATCTTTTTCTTTATATTACTCCATTTGCTGCACAATGACATGTCTGGCGCTATAACGTAAGCGTCTCGCAGCTGTACAGCATTATGTGAACACCACCCCCACTGAAGTCACGAGAGACCCCTCCCTCCTGATCCTGTCACATATTGCCCTTAGTCCTTAGGGAGAACGACAGCGCCCGGGGGGCACCGTGGCGACCTCTCCTTGACCTTCCAGTGTGCGCGTGACCTTCCTGTCACGTGGAAGGTTAGCTTGTATACTAGTGCCGCGGTCAAAGGCAACGGATGGAGGAGTGTGGGGGGAGGATGTCAGGAGTATGGATGAAATATTGGCTGAAGACTAGAGGGAGGTGAGACAAAGAACATACAGGGCTTTGTAGAGGAGTCAGTGCCGCGTGGGGGTTAGCAGATCATAATCATAAGTCACTCTTTACTACCATTATTTGGCACATTTTCTCATTCTGCATGTCAACAGAAAGACCGTGGGACACACGAGGCGGATTACAGACAGAGAAAGACACAGAATGACACAGAATTTTCTTCTTGCTGTTTCCAATGATTATTTTCACATAGTGGCCCTCATTTCTCAAACTTGCGTACGGTGAAATCAGAGCGTATGTGGGGTGTACGAAAAATGACCGCCTGTTTTGGCATCTGAGTGCGCTCAAACCCTACACCAAGTCAGGAGGTGGTACATGATACACCAATTTTAACTAAACAGCGCAGGAAAACAGTTTTTAACACCATGAATTGCATTGCCATATCGCATATTATCCTCATTAGCAGTGGCGGCTGGTGATGTGAAAACCAGGGGGGGCTGTTGCCTATTCCTACCTTCAATTATATTTTAAAAGATACTTATAAACATTGTTTTTAACGTAAAAAAGAAAGGTATCTTTGGGGCATTTAATATTATTATTTTATGCAGAATATAATCAAAACTAAACTTATTTAGTTTTATTAAACTAAAAAATAAAGAAGCATGGAATGAATTTATGCTTTTGGAAAATCTTTTTTCTGATGAAATGACATTTTTGTGTAAAGATAGTCACTATACATATTTTTGTTTTGCACCACTGATTTGTGTTTTGTACCAACAGAACAAAGGCAGGAGGTGTATCAAAAAAAAAAAAAAATACATGTATATATTAAAGTAAATTGGGACGTGGAGAAAAAGCTTTTTGTGGAGTGTCCCCACCAACATTGACA
Source organism: Proterorhinus semilunaris (assembly GCA_021464625.1). Lineage (NCBI taxonomy): Eukaryota > Metazoa > Chordata > Actinopteri > Gobiiformes > Gobiidae > Proterorhinus > Proterorhinus semilunaris. Next base: position 36,421,412 of record CM038343.1, read on the forward strand.
CCAAACCTACGCCCTTGTCAGAAATAACTGTGTGACTTACGTGTTTAGATGAGAGTCCTCCTGTAGCACCTGGAGCTCCACCTCTGTTTCACTCAATGAATGAATGAGTTCCCCTCTTCTGTCGTAGCTCCTCACGGTCCTGAATCTTCTCTCCATCAAATGTCCACGTCCTGGGACATAACTGTCCAAGTCAGCGAGGGTTTTCCCAAAGTGTGAAATAAACAAGCAGTAGCTAAAGCAGACGAGCTAGTTAGCATCGTAATGCTACCTCCAGTAAAGTCCGTTTAGACGTCACTTCTGACTGAAGAAAGTTGTCAAAGTCCATAAGTTGGAAAAAATCCTTTCACGTCCTCTCAGGAAACAACACGAAGATTCTCCGGTCTCTCAAATGAGAAGTTTTTCCTCCGATCGTCCGTGAGCTCAGAGCTGCTCCCAAAAACAAGCTACTCGCGTTTGTTTACAGTAGACGCGTCCTCGGTTTTCACATGTTAAATCTCCCATGGGCGCGTGGCCTCAGCGCCCATGGGAGATTTAACATTGCGCGTCTCTGATTGGTTGAATTAATGATATGTAGTGACGTTTTTATACCATATCAGAGCGCCATTGGTTAGATTGCAAAGGCGCTGTTCATCGCAGCCCCAGGCATTAAACTACACATTTATGACGCTGTTACGGCACACGATGAAGCAAAAATTGATAGGAGGGGTGGCGCCCCACCGCCCATAATGGACCAGCCGCCACGCTCATTAGTGATTTAAACATGAAGCTACAGCGCTAATGTTTATGGACAGACTTTTATTCCATGTTGCGCTGCATGGACATGCTCCTCCACGCCACGGACCGAGCGCAGAGGCTCAGCCCGGACCAGAGACACTAGAACCTGGACTGCAGCCACAGCGACGCTTACGGTGTTTTTTATATTTATGTTTAGTTTTTTTGTTTTAAACAAAAGACCGCTGCTCCGTGTTCTGGTTGGTTTGAGTCTGTGGACCGTATTCCGTGCTCGCGAGTATCCCGGGCGTAAAACAAATCCTTCGACAGCTCCGCAGCTTTCGTCGGTCCGGACGGGTTTGTAAAGTCCGGGTTTGAGCGGCGCACAGGGTCTGCTGGCCGTGCGCTCTCCTCTCGTCAGGGGAATGAAGCACGTCCCGTCGCAGGGCTGTCTTCGGTCCGGACGGGTTCGTTAGGTTCCGGTCGGCTGTCAGCTCTCCGCACACCTGTTTCCTCCCGGAGGAAAGCTCTGCTCCGGCGCGTAGTCCTGCCCGGCTGAGTCCACGGAGCTGACAGCTGCTTTTCACTGGTTCAGGTTGTATCCACGCATTAATCAGAAACAAACTACTACACTGTAGTTTGGCAGTAGCCTATAATAGGTTTACATTACATATTTTAGCATATATACTGTAGGTGATTTCCTAGGAATCATTAAATATCATAAAATTATGACAAGCGGATTGGAAGATCCTTCAGAGTGGTGAGGAAAGCAGAGAAAATAATCTGGACTCTTCTTCACTCGCTCAAGGACATTGGAGGCAAATGTTGCCTGACCACAGGGTTGCCAGGTCTGCGGTTAAACCACGGAATTGGGCGGCTTTTTAAGCTTTGCCGTGGGTAAAAAAAACTGTTCGCGTTTTTTTGCCTTGTTGTTTTCAATGTAAAATAGGATATTTATATCTTATTTTTTGATCAAAATCACTATTTCGAATGACAATATGTCAAATCCAAGGCTCTGGGAGCTGCTTTTTCAATAAGAGGGAGAAAGGGGCGGTTTCTCATCATCACAGGAACACATGGACTCTGTTTACCAGTAAAAAATATTAAAAAGTCCAGCCGCTCCGTATGTCAGCGGGTTTTGGGCGTTTTTTCAGATATTTTTGGGCAGGTTTGGCTGCCCAGACCTGGCAACCCTGCCTGACCAAGGCACAGGGCATCATTAAGGACAGTGCACACCGACTGCATGGACGGTTCTCCCTGCAGGAGGTATCGCAGTGTGAAGAGCAGCACTGCAAGGTTCTGCAATAGCTTCATTCTACAGGCCACAAGACTGTTGTTGAACTCTTAAAGTGTGAAGCTATGGTTCCCAGCTGCCTTAGGCGCATTGCCTTATGTACGAAATGCGCGGTATAAATAACGTTGCCTTGCCTTATGTCTAGTTTATCTGTATCTGTAGAGATTTTAATTTATGCTAGCACTTATGCAGCATTGTTTTTGCACCTTACAGGGTCATTTGCAACGAAAGTTCATTCTCAGTGCGCAATTATGTTTACCTTGAATGACAGTTATTTATCTTTAGATAACTTTATTATTAACTTTATTTCTATTTTTTCGTATTGTAACAAGGCAACTTACTTTGATAAGCAGTTATACTGTAAACGGGAAAAGAAGAAGAAGAACTATAAGCTATGAGTTGGGACATCAGCCCTGAACCAGTGTTAATTTATGGAAAACATTAATTTGACCAATCAATGAATCTTACCAGGGGCTATAATACATACACAATAAAGACAGCAGACACAAGCTGACAGAACCCATATTTATCCTTTTCCAAAAACGGTCGAACGAACCCCAGTGAATGCCCCTAGCAGCAGCCCATTACCGGCACTTTAATGTGTAAAAGTGCGTCAAAAGTGAGCTGGTAAACAGAACTTGGCAAAGGTTTGTGCGATTTACAGAGCCTGACAGTCTGCAATTGAACCTGTAACATTGTGAGATAGAAGGCAACGTATATCTGTTTGAGAGTCAGTGCCGTCAAATGCCTCTTGAAAATGACACATTGACTTTTAGCATGTTCAGATGGAATGTGATGTGAATTCATGTGACTGTTTATGTTCAGATGGACCAAATGTTGCACTGAAGTTCAGAAGGACCTGTTTCTGCAGATGGTGTTTGGTGTGAAAGGCTTTGATTTCAGCTCACCTCTGAGTCAACTTTACTTTGCACAGCTTTGCTTCTGTACACACGTTGTGCTCACATTTTAAGATGTGTCTGTTGACATGAGCCCATCAGCCAAGTCTGTGGAATAACAGAGATCCAAACAACCGTAACACCTAGATGTTAAACCTAACACGTCACTGTTTACCTAGGCTCTGGGGCTTGTGTCAAGACAAACTGGTCTTTAATTACTACCCACAGATCTTTCCCTACTCATTTTAAGCTACACTGAAGGGACAAGCCGGGGAAAGGTGCACTACGACACTTTTGATTTCTGCTTGAATTGGTTGACCTTTTTTCCAGGACAACCATAATACTGAATCAATGCAATACAGGCTCTAATACTAATTGAACCCGTAAAAGGCAATTAAAAACAACAACTGAGTACATTCTGTTGACCCTTATGAATGAAAACCACTCAACCACATGTGAGTGATATCAGAGAGAGATTTATCAGATGCCCAATAGAAAGAGCATTTAGCCTTGAACGAGGGGTTTTCCAGTTACTAAATGACTGACGTGTCTCATTAATAACCGATCTGAGCAGCTTTTAGTGGCATGACAACAGGACATGCGCTTCACACAGCAATAATCATGTCTCATAGTGACCTGATCAATGTGTCTTGGTGAGGCATGAATAGTGACGAACAATCACAACTAATAATGTTCCAGCATAACCACCTCCACAGCCCATTTCTATCAATAATGCAGAGAAGAAATCAATGAAAATACTCCAATGTCTAAAACGTTTATCACTTCAATTGAGCTATGCCCCATTGTAATTAAATCATGTTTTATAGCTAGATTACAAAAACACATTAGGGGAAAGCAGTCAGGGTTGGGTCTCTCAGTGTTTTAGAGCCAATAAGAAAAAAAACTAAAACATACTAACTTTTGTAAACTTTTGGTTGTCAAGTGTGAGTCCACTTTCACACTGAAGAACTTTACTTTCATTTTTCATACTTTCCTGGATAAATAGGCATAATCTAAAGACTAATCATTGACAAAATGACATGTAGTTTTGGGCTGGAGGTGAATATTGGGGACGGTTGGGTCACACAGAAGACACTTGACACCTGATATGTTTTGGTGAAGTACCCGACTCTGAGGAGTGATCGGCGTAGTGGTGGACGGTCTGTTACTGTGGATCTTCTGTTTTGTTTGCAAACCCAGACAAGGAAGACCTTTATTAGAATTTATGAATCCAGAGTCTGTTCTCATGCTGTTCCCCTTTATCTGTAGGAGGGACGGACAAGTCGGCTCCATCTGTTATGTTTCCTGTAGATCTTAGTGGTTATCAAATTTAGTAATTCAAGTTCAGTAATGACAAACGCTACGGTTTACTGGTGTTGGTTTTGAATCATTATTTTCTATTTAAAGGACCTGTTTCATGTTTAAATATTTTAACTTTTACCAAATGAATAATACAAATTCTAAAAAACTAAAGATGTCATCCTGTCATAGATGCATGTTAGTGTGTCAATCCATCTGAAAGTGAACCAACCCTCACCTTGGACTGTCCCAACCCTCCTTGGTCATAGGGATTAAAATGGGTATTATTCTGTTTCTACTGATTATTAAACCCTCATGATATAGAGGTATCATGCCCTGTCCCAATTCAAACCCTAGCCCTAGATTTGAGCCCTTCCCCTAGATTTTGCACGTTCCCGCGAGGGGGTAGGGTGTCTCAATACTTTTAGGGAGGAAGAGGAGGTAAGTCAGCTAGGAAGCAGACTTGCGACCTGCTTAAGGAAGTATAAAGATGGCGGCTACCGGTGGAAACGACAATTACAAATGTAAGAATATATACACAAATAAGCCTGTAAAAATCTGAAATGTGTTGGAATGTGTTAGTTAGATGTATATGCAATGGCCTTTTAGGTAATAGTTTGAAAGTCACTATTTCGTACATGCCGAATGCTTCGCAAGAGTCTGCGTGTGTCCCGGTGTACATGCGGATATTTCCTGCTTATCCAGGTTCTCAATCTACTGACGCTGATTCAAGTTTTCAGGAAACAAAATGGTCTCAAGCTGAACCCTTTCTCCTGTGGTGATAGAGGACTGAAGTGTTGCTTGTTTACGTTCTACTTATGTGACATGATAGATGATTATTGATTGACCTATCGAAAACAGTAATGCATCATGTTTAATCATTTAACAATATGTTGGATGTGATCTGAATGTGTAGGCCGTCTTGTTTTTAGACACAATGATAAGCTAGTTGGCAGCTGAGTTGAGCAAAGTGCCAAAATTAAACAAAACAACATATCTGAAACATCCCGACTATTACAAACATATGGCAAATGTGTCTTCTGTTTCGTATATTTCTTCTCTGTTGATTTATTAAACGTAGCTAAATCAACATAGCACACACAGGCAGGAGCTGCGCCGGAACCGGCATTTTCACACGTGAATGAAAATAGTACTTCTTGTGTATGGTGTTATTATAGTTTACCGCTATCTACTAGACTGGGGTGAAATCAGACACGTCGATGTTGTGCGTGAGGTAAGGAACATGTTCGCTGCGCTAATTTGCATACTAGTGGTGTCCCATTCCTAAGGGGAACATCTTCACTTGCACTTACCTCATTGTGGAGGGAACTCATAGCAAGTGCTCTCAGAGCAAGTGAGAGGAATGGGACTGTCTGAAAGTATTGGCAGTAGAGCTAAGTGGTGCCTTATGGCAAGGCAAGGCAACTTTATTTATACCGCACATTTCGTACACAAGGCAACTCAATGCGCCAACCCACCCCACTCTCCCCAACCAATGTCCCTACCAACCGAGCAAGATGGCAAGACTGTCTCTAATTTGTTTCTACACAATAAAATAAATATTGACACAATTAGCCTATTGATCCTGGGGCTGATTTTTCCCATTTTTGAACTCTGAAATGAGGTAATATCCAGTCCTGTTGATCATCGTGTGTGATGCCAACCTTGGCGAACCATTGCAACATGTCATGAACATGTCAATCCCCTGTGGCCTGTTACTTCTGCAAAAATGCCAGCTCTGAGTTTACAAAGCCATGTGTACATATGCTTTGTAGCCCAATTGTTTTGACTCAACAGCAGAGCGGTACATCCAAGGTGCATCCAGTGTTTTGTATGATCCTGTTAATTTTAGAAATTAAAACTGTAAATGAACTGAATGCCTAATGAGAATCTAATCTTGTGACACTCGCGCTGATTTATTTGAATCCGCACCACTGATGGCTCGAGCCAATCGCGTTGCAGTACTGTCGTGAGAAAGATCAACGATTTTTTTTTATCAACAGGATTACACCAGAAAACAAACATGCAAGGTCTACTCACTTGTAACCATTAATAGTAATTGTTAAAACTAAATGTGATTGGCTAAAACAAGTTGTGCTTGATTTTATCAGCAGCAAATACTTCCAGATTTTGACATTAACCGTCTATCACACCCAAGCATTTTTGTGCTTTGTGACTTTTTTTTTTTTTTCATAACATAACATTTTCCCAGGGGGGTATTTTTTTTAGGTATCTACTGTAAAATAATTTTATGTCATTTTTATTTTTATCCCATTGTAAAAAAATAAAATGAAAAATAAGACACCAAAACTGTAGAAAGCTATGAAAGAATGGATTTTTTTTTTTTTCATATAAAAGGTCTGACTCTCCGTCTCTCCGTTTCTTTAAAGAGAAATTAAATAAATTACGTTTGAAGCCTTTTTAACCCCTTAACTGCCATCTCCCCTGATCAGGGGGCTAGGGTTAGGGTTAGCTAACCCTAATCAGGATATAATTAGGGTTAAGAACAGCATATTTTTAGAAACTAGAAGGTCTTGGCTTTCAAATTAGGTATCACACTGGCATATAGACTGTAAGCTTCCCAGTCAATACGCTTTGAGACTTGGATGTAAATAATTGTTAACCCTCTAATCTAACTCTAATCCTTAACCCTAACCCTAACCCTAGGGTGGCAGTTAACTGGTTAACCCTTAAATTGCCAACTTTCTGATCTATTACTGAAAGGGTTACAATGTTAAAAAGTAATTTTTATATGTATGAAAAAAGGAGTCAGACTAGCCTGGCTATCGCCAGACTAAATATCACTAAATAAGTTATATTTAGTCTGGGGGCCACCAATTTTCTCGTAGGAGGGGTGTGGTTTACGATTGTCCATAGTCATTTATTGGGCGCTACGAATGTCTATCATATGCGTTTGCACGTAGCCATAGCCGATCGTATCATAGTATCAGTGAAATATGACGTACTCGCTGTAAACTTTAGAGCTAAACTAGAACATGGTCTAAAGCCTGATTGAAAGATGGCGTCGTGTCTGCTGCTGTCATCCGTAAATGAACTTTTTTTAAATTTGTTATCCCTAAACAAACTACAAGCTTCCGTATGTCGAATAGTGTGTCATCGTCTTGCCGTCCCTCCTCATTCTGTGATTGGTCCCCAAATCCATGCTGTGAAATTCTAAATGATTCGAGCACACACAGCAGCATGGGTATTCCCAGGCTAGAGTCAGACCTTGAAAATGAAAAAAAAAACATTTCTTCCTTTTAAAAATATCAATCCTTCATTGAGTTATAGCTTTTTGTTCAAACACATTTTTGTGTCGAAGAACGTAACTTTTTTAAAGATGTGATTGAAGGTTAACCACACAGATCACAGGCTGTACGTGTCGGCAGAAAGTCCTCCAGAACCAACACACTGAACACAGGGGCTCCCCAAGGCTGTGTACTGAGCCCACTCCTGTTCACTCTGCTGACCCATGACTTCGCTCCAAAGTACGACTCAAACCTCTTCATCAAGTTTGCAGACGACACAACAGTGGTGGGTCTCATCAACAACAGAGACGAGTCAAACTACAGGAGTGAGGTGAGCAGTCTGGCCATGTGGTGCACACAGAACAACCTCTCTCTAAATGTGGAGAAGACAAAAGAGATTGTTGTGGACTTTCGAAGAGCGCGGGTCCAGCATGCGCTTCTACCAATCAACGGTGCTGCAGTGGAGAGGGTGACCAGCACTAAGTTCCTGGGTGTGCACATCACAGAGAACCTTTCCTGGACCATGCACACTACATCTCTGGTCAAGAAAAGTAATCAGTGACTATACATTCTCCGCAAGTTGAGAAGAGTCAGAGTCCCAGCCTCTGTTATGTGCAACGTCTACAGAGGGACTATAGAGAGCATCCGGACCAGCTCCATCACTGTGTGGCACAGCGCCAGCACTGCCTCCTGCCGAAGGAGCCTCCAGCGCATCGTGAGAGCAGCGGAGAAGATCTGTGGAGCTCCTCTCCCCTCCATTAAGGACATGTACTCCAACCGTCTCACCCGCAGAGCCCCCAGAATCACCAGGGACCCTACGCACCCATCACACAGTCTCTTCAAGGTAATGCCTTCATGGAGGAGATTGCGGAATCTACAGGCCAGGTCCAGCCGACTGGAGAACAGTTTCATATACAAGGCCATCAGGAAGCTGAACTCCCTGCCCTCCTTGCTCTTACTCCCCACTCCCCGGTTCCACAATCAAGGATGAGAGACATATAATTTCAAATCATTCACAAATGGTTTTACAAATACAAAATCTTTGAATCTTTAAAGTGCTAATGGTTTTTACACTGCGCACCATCTCCAACTTGTCCTCTGTTACGGTCGTGATTGTTTTTACTTGTGTTTTTGATTTTTGTGTGTCTTCTTGTGTGTATCTTTTTTTTTTTTTTTTTTTTTTACTTTTATTTCTCGACTTTTATCATTGTAAGGAGTTGTGCACCTATATCCTCCTGACTACCAGGGGGGAAAAAATTGTCTAATCATCTTTTTTTTTTTATTCCCCAACCCAAAGCCCCACCCCTTCATATTTGGTATCATTGAAAAGCCCTAAATGTCTTCTGTAGATAGCAAAGGGAGTTAATGCAGTAGTATGGAGTGGGTAAGAGATATTGAGGTTTACAGATGTCCTCCACAGAGGACAAATTTGAACTACTGGTAGTATTCCCCAACCCAAAGCCCCACCCCTTCATATTTGGTATCATTGAAAAGCCCTAAATGTCCTCTGTAGATAGCAAAGGGAGTTAATGCAGTAGTATGGAGTGGGTAAGAGATATTGAGGTTTACAGATGTCCTCCACAGAGGACAAATTTGAACTACTGGTAGTCAGGAGGTTAAAGAAATATGTGTTGTTTTATTGTTGGAATATTAGCCGTAGAAGTGTAGAACTATGTTTAATGCGCGATATAGAAGATTGGATGATGACACTTGGACTTTTGTTTACAAATGCGAAAGCGCTCTAGACTTGAGAAACTTGGGAATGGTGAGTACTCATACTGTATATAAATATAAGGCTGTGATAAATGTATGTTGAGTTTGCCGATCTCGCCATAAACAAATAATGAGTGTTTCTGAGGAAGTATAAGTGTTAGACAGATCGTTTAGAGTCAGTGGAAATATGTTGTTTCCAAGACAACATACACCTCCAGTGCCTGTCCCTCACTTGTTTATATTGAACAACCATACAGACCTTTGTTTCCCGTCCCTCCTTGTCCACTCGTATCCTGATATTTTCATAAATGCAGATTTTACTACACATTATTTCTACCCACACTTTTGGCCCATTGATTGGCAGTTTTACTTTCTTATTTCAAGCTATACATTTCCCACGTTTCCTGGTGAAGTCCACTCTAGTTCTGACATATCCAAATTTGTACAGATCCAGTGAGCTCCAACGACAGCAGTGGCCTGGTACAGTGCCACAACCAGCCCCCGCTCCAAACATTCCCACGCATCAAACATGTGCACGATGCCGTATCCACAGACTTATGGAACTGGACTCAACATGACGCATTAATACAATACAAACAGAGCGACTAATTACATAAAAGGGCATTTTAGCTACAGCCATATAATGACGTAATTTATCTAAATTTCACAAAAGTATTTAAGTACATGTGGCCTTAGACAATGTACCACTTTGTACAATGTTGCCAAGTGTATTTTTAAAAAGTAATATTAAAGCTGCCTTGAGCTATTCTCTTGGAATTCTTTTTACCAGTAGGTGTCAATAGTGAATCCTGCTCTGCACCCCCTCCCCTCACCTGGATTCCCACTCCCTCCTCTCCACACGTTGCCCTGTTTGTGCATTCAAAGGGAAACGGAAATCTCATTAATCTTGTGAGCAACACACATTAATCAGCAGAATAAATAAGATATGTGAACATTTTGAGACTATATTTATTTGCACATGTTTGTGCATAAGGGCAATGTTTGTGCAGCACATGTTTGTGCAGTGACAGGTTAGGGGTTCACTACTACACATACTGACAAACAGATTCAAAAAGACATTACAGAAGTCTTGTTTTGACTCAATTTGATGAAAAAAATAATTTGCGTTTAAATTCTTTGAAAAGAGAATGGGTATATCTCAGTAATAATGTGTTTGAATAATAGGCTAGCCTATTTATTCTTCTGTTGTTGTACAAGGTTTCTGATTGGCTGAGGAACAGAATATGGCTGGCGAAATTAGGCCAATATTGTAGAGGCTACTGCCAGTGTCGACCAACTCTGAAGTGCCGTCACAGATCTTTGGTAAGAGATCAAAGATCGGAGGTCACATTAGATTTTGTAAAGCTTTTACCACACCTAAAAATGAGACAGGGTAGAGAAAAGATGAATGACTTTACAGAGATGAAAGATGTGCCATCCCACGCATGGTAATTATTATATATACTGTATTGGCAGCTCACTGATCGCGGTTCAATGTCACAAAAGATACGCATTTAATTAAAGGTGGGCTCTCTAGTACGCGCAGTGTATCTCATTAAGCATGTTATTATTGTCATAAAGGCCAGTAATATGTGTATTACCTTTGGGAGCCATAAAGATGCTCTAATGGAATTTCAATATCTCATTACAAGTCTTTTTTATTAATATGGCTTTCATGGAAGACCTTTGTGACACATGAAGGTACTCATGCATACCGATACCATAAAAAGATGAATGATTCTAAAGTAAGGCAGCATGATATGAGAAGAGCATGTGGTATACGAGAAATAATACATTTTATATTGCATTTATGAATAGGTAGCGTTCACGTGACATCACAACATTATAAAGATCCTATAGTTTAACATTGAGGTGGAGGGCACCTGAAAATTCAATGGCTGTAACCATAGTAACGCTCAAAATGCAGATTTCTAGTCTTAAATCATTGCTAATTTCTCTGTAATTCCTGAGGCCAATTCACATGAAACAAAAACTGACAGAAAGTTCAAGGTCATATCTTCAGCAGATATGAACATACGTCTAATTATTTCTTCACAAAGGCGTCCAGAAGTGGAGACAATATTCAATAAAATGTGCTTGATGTTGGCCAGTAGAAAGGACTTTCAGCCATAAAATTCACACGTCAGGTTTGTGAATCCAATCACTATCACATGATGATCAGAGAAAACATTTGGACATTTTCCTTTTGGAAATTTCTTTCAAAAACTGTTTCTCTCCCATAGAGTTGTATTGACACCTGCCCTCCAACTGAAATAGAATTCTATAACGTGAACGCAACCTATACGGTGGTTGAGACATGCTTCTATTTCAATTAAATAACAACAGTAGTCGCTTTCATGAGAAGAAATCTTATCCACAATCGTATTTTCACTCCATTTTCTGGTCTCTTTCTTGTCTCTGGATTTAACAATAACATACAGGCCCATGCTAATATAATCTTTTTGGTAGCACTTAAATTTGCACCAGGATGGATATAGCATGGTATCTAAAACTGTTTTCAAAACCTAGCCCTAATTCAGTAAAACAGTTATGGTTAGGTGTTACCTATGTAAATATACTCAACAAAAATATAAACGCAACACTTTTGTTTCTGCTCCCATTTTTCATGAGATGGACTTAAAGATCTAAAATTCATTCCAGATACACAATATTACCATTTCTCTCAAACATTGTTCACAAATCAGTCCAAATGTGTGATAGTGAGCACTTCTGCTTTGCTGAGATGATCCATCCCACCTCACAGGTGCGCCACATCAAGATGCTGATCTGACATCATGATTAGTGCACAGGTGTACCTTATACTGCCCACAATAAAAGGCCACTCTGAAATGTGCAGTTTTTTGCTTTATTGGGGAACCAGTCAGTATCTGGTGTGACCACCATTTGCCTCATGCAGTGCAACACATCTTCTTCGCATAGAGTTTATCAGATTGTCAATTGTGGCCTGTGGAATGTTGGTCCACTCCTCTTCAATGGCTGTGCGAAGTTGCTGGATATTAGTGGGAACTGGTACACGCTGTCGTATTCTGCGAAATAAAACGAGAAAATACATATCTATGAACACATGCTCATAAAAGTACCAGATTTAGCCATATATAGGTCTGTAATCTCATGGCACGTTGATGTGACATTAGACAAGGACAAGTCACACAGCTAGTGCTATAAAGCTATTGGGTATTTTCTCATTAGCCTCAGGCCTCAAACTCAGCTAACTTCCAGCTATAGCCAGAAATAGTAGGAATCCCCATGAAACAAAAAGTGAAATATTTGAGAGTTACAATTATGAGAGGTGAAAACCTAAGACAAAGAGACAACTTTAATCCCCTTATTTTGTTAATACAGAAATGTAATATGTGGCTTTAGAGAGACCTGTAGAATCTTACTTTCCAAAGCTGAAGGTTTTTCAAGTTTAGTTGATGCCAGTTATGCACTTGATGCAGGGTTGCCAGATTCTGAAAACCATTATATCGTACAAAGCTTCCAAAACTATCGTTTTTCAGCACAAACTATCGTACACTATAAATATGCCAATATCGCTGTAGCACCCGCGCAAAATATTGCTCATATCATCATCACCCCTAACTACAACACAGCCCCACGCACTGTCCCATTTATTACATTACGCACACACACGACCTGCTAACCAAAGAGGATGCGTCAGGGCAGAAGGATAATGCAATAGTGGAACTGTAAAACTGATCCAGGGACAGTCTCTCCTTCTTACAGCAGATATTATGCCTTCGTGAATACGGAGGCTAAGTCTGACTCCAGATCAGAGCGAAAGCGAAGCGCTGCTGAGAGGGGACAGTGCATTTAACCAGACTTTATCTGGCGCTCTGAAATTATCGTACATTTAGGGCTTTTTTAAATTATTGATCGTACATCGTACAGGGGTCAAAATTATCGTACAAATACGATAGTTATCGTACATCTGGCAACCCTGACTTGATGTCTCAAATGACATAGATAGCTACAATTTAGTTTGATTTTATTTGGAAGAAAAAGTCACACCTTATTAAAAAAAAAAAAAAATTGTAATTACCCTCTGGTGGGTTCAATGTACTAGATTTTAAAACCTTACGTTCTTCTTTCAAAATTAAATGGATACAATATTTACAAAATCCTATATTTTCTATTAAAATAAGATTGAAAAGGAGTTATATGTTGGGAACTCTGACCCATCCTTTATTTGCATCTGTGTTTGTGTGGGACAGTTAATTTACTGAATGTCTATGTTAGAATGCTGTTTTTAGACTTTAGCTCAGCATTCAACACTATAATCCCACAGCAGCTAATACACAAACTGCTCCACCTGGGGATCAACACATCACTGTGCAACTGGCTGCTGGACTTTCTGACTGGGAGACCACAGGCTGTACGTGTCGGCGGAAAGTCCTCCAGAACCATCACACTGAACACGGGAGCTCCCCAAGGCTGTGTGCTGAGCCCCCTCCTGTTCACTCTGCTGACCCATGACTGCGCTCCAAAGTACGACTCAAACCTCTTCATCAAGTTTGCAGACGACTCAACAATGGTGGGTCTCATCAACAACAGAGACTAATCAAACTACAGGAGTGAGGTGAGCAGTCTGGCCATGTGGTGCACACAGAACAACCTCTCTAAATGTGGAGAAGACAAAAGAGATTGTTGTGGACTTTTGAAGAGGGTGGGTTCAGCATGCTCCTCTAACAATCAATGGTGCTGCAGTGGAGAGGGTGACCAGCACTAAGTTCCTGGGTGTGCACATCACAGAGAACCTTTCCTGGACCATGCACACTACATCTCTGGTCAAGAAAAGTAATCAGCGTCCATCACTGTGTGGAGAGCGTTTGTGCACAGCAGTTTTCAGGTCTTTCCACAGATTTTCAATAGGATTTTGGTCAAGACTTTGACTGGGCCATTCTAACACATTAATATATGTTTGTTTTTAAACCATTCCATTGTAGATTTAGCTTTGTGTTTAGGGTCATTGTCCTGCTGGAAGGTGAATCTCCGCCCCAGCCTCAATTCTCTTGCTGACTCCAGCAGGTTTTCCTCCAAAATGTCTCTGTATTTGGCTCCATCCATCTTCCCAACTATTCTTACAATCTTCCCAGTCCCCACTGAAGAAAAGCAGCCCCATAGCAGGATGCTCCCCCCACCATATTTGACACTGGGGATGGTGCACTCAGGACGATGAGCAGTGTTAGGTTTGCTCCATACATAACGTTTTGCATTTTGGTCAACAGTTAAATGTTTGTCTCATCTGACCAAAGCACCTTCTTCCACATGGTAGCTGTGTCCTCCATATGACTTCTAGCAAACTTCACACGGGATTTCTTATGGCCTCCTTTCAATAATGGCTTTCTTCTTTCGACTCGTCCATGAAGGCCAGATTTGTGTAGAGTACGACTTATAGTTGTCCCATGTACAGATTCCCCCAGCTCAGTGGCAGTACGTCGCAGCTCCTCCAGAGTTATCTTGGGGCACTTGGTTACATTTCTTGCCAGTGCTCTCCTTGTACGGTCTGTTAGTTTAGGTGGAAGCTCGTGTCTTGGTAAATTCGCAGTGGTGCTATACTCTTTCCATTTCCGAATGATGGTTTGAACAGTGCTCCGCTGCTTTAAGCTTCTCCAAAACTTTATCCCTGACCTCTCTGTGCTCCTTGGCCTTCATGATGTTGTTTAGTGACCAATACTCTCCTACCATAGCTCTGAGGCCCTCACAGAACAGCTGGAATTATACTGAGAGCAGATTACACACAGGTGGCCTCTATTTAATGGTTAGGGCAAGGTGTGAACATTATGCAGTCATTAGGAATGTTATAAACAGCAGTATTCTTCTGCTGTGTCACCTTTAAATTATGGTGTGCCCCTGGGGGCCAATACTAGCGCCTATTCTCTTTGCCTTGTATATGCTCCCCCTGGGCTCTATTTTTAAAAAGTACAAATTCTGTTTTCACTGTTTTGCGGATGATATTCAGATTTATTTACCTGTTACAGCCAGTGATACGCTGTCCGCTGTTAAACTCTACCGGACTGTCTTAGTGATGTACAGGCATGGATGAGTGCAAACTTTCTGAACCTTAACAAAAATAAAACTGAGATTTTGGTGTTCGGACAAAGCAACCCACTGTGTGGACAGGACAGTGTGATTGGTCCGTTGTCCTCCTACTGCCGTCCTTATGTGAGAAACCTCGGGGTGATGGTTGACCCATTGTTTAAATTTGACAAACATATCAACTCTGTCATCAAGTCCAACTTCTTTCAGCTGAGGACTCTGGCCAAAATTAAGTCCTACCTTCCTCGATGTGATTTTGAAAAAGCTATCCATGCATTTGTTACATCGCGCCTGGATTATTGTAATGCCTTGCATATTGGACTGGACCAGCGCCCTCTGCAGGGCATGTTATCGTTTACTTTTATTTTATTTCTATGTGACCTGCTATTACTGTGAAGCACTTTGGTCAAGTGCAGTTGTTTTAAATGTGCTATACAAATAAACTTGAATTGAATTGAATTGAATAAAAGCAATTTAATGCACACTGAAAAATGCTGTATGAATACTTATGTACGCCCCACTTTTCACTTTTCTATTTTTTGAAAAATAACAGAATCATGTATTATTTTGCTTTCACTTCACAGTTGTCTGTTACTTGTGTGTGAACTTTCAGTAAAAAAATCTATATATATATATATCAATTACAACCATATGTTTATGGTTGTAAACATGACAGAATGTGCAAAAGTTCAAGGTGTATTAGTACTTTCGAGAGGCACTGTAGCTGTAAGTACTTACACCAAAAACTAAAACTTGTTGTATTTGAATCACTAATGTCCTCTTATTTGACCTCCTTAAATTATTGTACAAATGCCAAAGCAAATAAATAAGCATTAAAACATTGCATAATGAGCAAGCAACATAAATCAGGTTGAGCCCATACAAAACGGACAAGGACAATATAGCACAGATCAAGCATTAGTAAAAAGCTGATGTCCACACTGTGATTATAAGTTTGTTTTTCCAGCAGGCAAGGCTAGTGCCACCTAAATCAAAAGAAGAGAGCAATTCTTGCATACTTTAGCAGATGCTATATGAGATTTTGGAAACTCACGTCTCTTGTTGCTCATTAAATGCACATATTAATATCCGACACCGCATCATTATGGGAAGGCTGCATCGTGATGCCTGGCACTTGTGGGTGGATCACAGAGAGCCGCCAAAGTCTTCCTGACTCGCCCTCATCACCAGAATTTACAGCCTGGCCACAAACAGGACTACTAATCTTTCTGCAATAGACTAAGGGACAAAGTTTGGGAATGACTTAACTAAAGCTAATCTATACTTTAGTCCACACATTTAGGCAATATATTTGTATTAAATTACAGTACAAATGGCTGGGGAACAAGGACACACGGGGACAGATCTTGTGCCTGGCGTACAAGGTGCACATTCCTCTAGCAAACTGAGATCTTCCGAGTGATGGATATGCGAGAGGGCGTCACAAGAGGAGGTGACTGCTCTGATGGGAGCACCGCTGATACTCATTTCCTCGTTTACATCGCGCTGCCTTGTGTTCTTCTTTAAGCCTAATGTAACCCGGGTGTCGAATTCTGTCAAAATCCAAGTATTCTTTCTCACCTGCGTGCTCACCTGATACGTATTACGTCACGCGGTCATGTGACTGGGTGCGGGCGCCGTACGTGTAGCATAATACAGGAAGTGGTTGCTTACCGGTAACAGCGAGAGGGACACGCATGGGATGAGTGGTTGCTGCAGGTAAACGTACTACTTTGCGTTTATTTCAAAATTAAGAATCCTAAAACTAAATGCAATCAATCTCGAACTATTGGAGCCGACTACCGGGGATTATTGAGCGGTCGAAGGGAGTGCGTTGACCGTGAGATTGGTAAATCGCTCTCGCATGTAGCATTCATTCATTCTAATAGTCTAGCTGCTCCATTGGGTTTACATATGGACGGTTAGCATGGGTTTTTACTAGGGATGTAACGATTCACTCAAGCCCCGATTCGATTCGATTTCCGATTTGAAGTTCCCGATTCCGATTTTTTTAAACCTTTTTTATTTATTTATTTTTAGAAAAGAATGACTCATTTCTTTTGTTCTTTTGAAATTTACATTACAAAAAATTACAAGACATGAAAATGAACTATAATCATTTTTGACAGAGTGCTTGTAAATGTACATGTTTTCAGCATAAATAAACTATGTAGCAAAGCAAACATTTCGAGATTATATTTATTTTACCAAACCTTTATTTTTTATTTATGCTGTTTTTTTCCACACTCGAACGCCTCACTGCCTCCGGTGAAGCCTTTGTAAACATAAGGAGGAAAACGACATGACAGCTCCTGTAGGTATTGGATTATTTGACAAACGGACATTTGATGAGGATTTCAGCAGAATCAGAGCAGGTTGGTACGATCTTTGGTAAACTTCTGTCAAAATGCTAAACTCTGCGTTAGCCGCTAACGCTAATCTCGTAGCTGCTAACTTTAGCTGCGTCTGTTGCGTCGATGCCTGCACGTGTTTGTGTTTACATGGTGTGGGGTGTGTTGGGATGAGGCGGGGAAGGTGTGGAGCTTGTCTTGAGAAAACAACGAGCTGTTCGGGTCTGTTTCGGTCGCGCAAAATGGAGTAGCTGAGGGTGGCTTTAAAATCGATTCTTTAATTTTTTACATCGATTCACATTTTACGCATATTAAATCGATTTTAAATCGATTTTTTACTGCCGCTTTCTGGCAATATCAACCATAACAAGAACCGCAGTTGTTGTGACTACTTAGTCATGTTTGAAATTATTGTTTGGTATGTCTAAATGTAATCTGTGAGCGGTTTAAAGCCAGAGTTTGATGTACCAGTTCTAAGCATCCAAGGTACTTTATTCAGCCCAGTTAGTCCCTGTGGCTGTGACGCACTGTATTGTGGATGTGTACATTTGTCTTAGTGATTGATGGTTAAATATTTTAATATGCCAATTATTATATTTATTCAATTAGAATTCATATATTGACCTATATATATTGTACAATATGGACTTTTGATACTGCTCTTTATACTAATGGTATTTAGCATTGATGTTCGATTTATTGTGTGCACTGTTTCATGCAGGCCAGGTTTTGATGGCGAGCTGAAGCCCACGAACTGTCATGGTTAAGTCAACCTGAAGAGTTCTTCGCCTGGACCCGGATTGAGCTACAGAACCTCCTCTGTTGGTAAGACCGGTACGAGGCTCCTGTAAGCAGCCGCCCCTCTTCCTTTCTTCTGGGTTCTCTTGCGAGTCCACAGCCCATACTCAGTCCGTCCCCTTTCACAAACTTTGGACAATAGCCTCTGGACAGTCCAGTTGCAATTATTCCATTAGTATTTATGGAGTGCTATTCCAAAGATAACGAATAGGTTACACTTAGGCTCTCACAGGTCAAACTAAAAACTTTATTGAGCTAAACAATATTCATGTCTCGAGTGAGAAAGGGCTACAGCCGCTCGCTGTGGATTGGACCGGCCCGCGCTTGGCATAAACACAAAACAAAACAAACGCACATGTTCACCTCCCACTCCCTCACAACCCTCTCCTTCCCCCTTCCGGAGTCGATCTGGTTGGAGGAAAAAGGTGTCTCCACCCCAGTACTCTCCATTTAAATGCGCTAAGTCTGGAGTGGCAAGATCACAAAGTGTGCTGTTACTCAAAGCAACGACTCTACTCCGAGTTCCTACCGGGTAACTGAGCTTCTCACCCGATCTCGGAGGGTGCGCCCAGCCACCCTGCGAAGGAAACTAATTTTGGCCGCTTGTATCCGCGTCTTGTCCTTTCGGTCATTACCCAGATCTCAGAATCAGAATCAGAATAGGTTTATTGCCAAGGTTTGTGAACAAGGTTTACAAACTAGGAATTTGTCTTGGTGCAAACGTGCGACATAGAACATATAACACAGAATTAAGATAAAAAATAAGCTAAGAACGTTAAACTATAAGGCTATAAGGGCATGCATAAAAAATATTAAATAAATAAGATAAGATAAAATAAAGTGACATATGGTAAGACAACAACAATTTAACAATGAACAACAGCGGGATTGTATATACAGATGTGTAGGCATATAAAGTGATATTAAGTGTTATAAAGTGATTGTTGTCCTATGGACAGAGTCTCCCACCTCAGCTGTACATTTCTGCAGTTCATCCAGAGTGATCATGGGCCTCTTGGCAGCATCTCTGATCAGTTTTCTCCTTGTATGAGCTGAAAGTTTAGAGGGACGGCCGGGTCTTTGTAGCTTTGCAGTGGTCTGATACTCCTTCCATTTCAATATTATCGCTTGCACAGTGCTCCTTGGGATCTTTAAAGCTTGGGAAATCTTTTTGTATCCAATCCAGTTTCGCTATGGATAATTTATATAGCCTGTATTGTTTTTGTCAGGAAAAATGTGAGACAGCAGGATAAATGGGCTAAACATGATCTGAACTGAGTCGTGACACGAATTTAACAACAGAAATGTGTAAACTCGTGCGTAGAGAACGACTTATTCAGAGCATCATCTGCTCCTCAATATCAAGGCTCATATTACACCAACACAAATGTAAATTGGAGCTTATATCTCAATTTTAACGTAATGTTTAAGAAACAGTGGGCGAGCAGTTTGCATTGTACGTCTTTAGCTGCTCTACGCGCTGCCCGATCCGTCTCTTACCTCCTGCACCACGCCTCTCCTCTCTTCTCTCTCGTGTGTTTAATCCAGATCCATGCACTATCAAGGCGCATTGAGTTGCCTTGTGTACGAAATGCGCGGTATAAATAAAGTTGCCTTGCCTATCGGTCAGCTCCGTTGTGAGATCCATCACTAAAAAGCTGTTTATTTGCCGTACGTAAAGCAGAGCGAAACCACGCGGTGTTTAGGGAAGTAGCTGAGAGAGAGACGGATCAGGGCTGCGTCAAAGCTAAACATATTACGCAAATGACGGAGAATTTTCGGTTAATGTAACCTCTGTTATGAAGTGACATTTAACTCAGAAATAAACATGAGTGTTGCAGTAGGGGTGTACGTCCATTATATGTCGCCGTTGCTACAGCAGGTGTGGCGGGCCGCAAGACGAGTTTCTTTGCGAAAAAGTTCTTTTTTATTCTTGTTTATAATCACTTAATATAAACTTAGAGGATGCATAGTGACAAGACAACACTAATACATTCTTTGTGGCCTATTTAATGTAATATTTGCTTTATTAATTGATGAAATTAGGTTAGAAACGATATAAACGATAGAAGAGAAATGGCACGATAGACACTTTTCTATCGTCCCCACGATATGTATCGTCATATCGCCCAGCACTACACAGAGCAGGTGCATTTATACGGAGACTTGTTTACACACAGGTGGATTCTATGTATCATCATTAGTCATTTAGGTCAACATTGGATCATTCAGAGATCCTCACTGAACTTCTGGAGAGAGTTTGCTGCACTGAAAGTAAAGGGGCTGAATAATTTTGCACGGCCAATTTTTCAGTTGTTTATTTGTTAAAAATGTTTGAAATATCCAATACATTTCGTTTCACTTCATGATTGTGTCCTACTTGTTGTTGGTTCTTCACAAAAAATTAGTTTTATATCTTTATGTTTGAAGCCTGAAATGTGGCAAAAGGTCGAAAAGTTCAAGGGGGCCGAATACTTTCGCAAGGCACTGTACCGGGAACGGACAGCCGATAGCAACGGGCCCCAGACTATACTCCCGGAGCACCCCCCACAGGGCACCACGAGGGACACGGTCGAACGCTTTCTCCAGATCCACAGACCCCATGTGGACTGGTTGTGCGAACTCCCACAAACTCTCGAGTACACGATGGAGGGTATAGAACTGGTCCAGTGTGCCGCGCCCGGGACAAAACCGCAACTCCTGAATCAGTGTTCGACTATTGGCCGGATCCTCCTCTCCAGCACCCTCCAGTAGAGGGGGGAGTGTGATCCCTCTGTAATTGGAGCACACCCTCCGATCCCCCTTCTTAACGAGAGGGATCACCACCCCGGTTTGCCACTCCAGAGGCACTGTCCCCGACCGCCATGCGATGTTGCAGAGACGTGTCAGCCAAGACAGTCCTACAACATCCAGAGACTTAAAGAGGGGGTATTATGTAAAGTCGACTTTTTCAAGCTTTACATCATGTTATTATGTCATTCCCTCATTAAACACATGCCTGGAGAGTTGCCTTGGCTCATTCATGTATGTTTGAGTAATCTTTAAAAACTTGGCAGCCATTGTAGGTGTAGCTATGCCTCAGTCCTCCTAGGAACGCCCCCACCTCCTGGAAACGCTTCTGGACCGTTCGTCACCAGCCGAGTTACCAACCACTGCTCCTCAGCTCAGCAGAGCCCCCTCCCCGCATGTCAAGCCCAAGATTAGCTTCATGTGTTGTAAACCGGAGCTACATTAGCTCTGAGACTTTTTCAAAGACACACATCAGTGTTTCTGTTACCTCAACACCCAGGATTAAACCCGGTGACAAAACTTATTTCCATGACGGGATCTGCTAGTTTATTGGTCACATTTAATCTACAGTGGGTTGTAGCCGAGTGGTTTTCTCTCAAAGCTAACAAGTATTAGCAGTTAGCTGCTAACAGCTAGCTCAGAACGATTTATTGAAAACCAGTAGCCTATTATGCATTAATAACGTCATATCCTGCGTGGCCATTGTTCACAAAGTGATAAAGCGTAGCTCCTTCCCAACAGTAAAATGCAGCGAAAATCTATCGTAGTTTCAACATGTGAAGGAGAGAATGTATAGCAGTGTTTAGTTGTGACGATGGCACGATACAGCGTGCTGAAGCGGGGCGTGTCGGAAAGAGTCAGGGCTTCTTAAAGAGACAGAGGCCTATTTCAAGATGTTCGCTACAGCCATATTCAAGGCAGTTTACAGACAAACATAAGTTTGGATCATCACTGTAGTGTGCTATTATAAAGCATAATCAGTCAATCAATCAAGTTTTATTTCTAAAGCGCCTTACAACAACCAAAGTTGACCAAAGCGCTGCACACAATAAAGATAAAAATAAAAATACAATATAAAAAGGAGTACAATTTCATTCAAAACAGACCATTTACAACAGTTGCCACAGAACTATGTGTCAAATGCCCCTTTAAACAGGTGAGTCTTTAGTTTTGCTTTGAACAGGGGCAGGTCTGAAACGGCACGTAACTCAAGCGGCAACGAGTTCCAGAGTTTTGGACCTGCCACAGCAAAAGCCCGATCACCCCACTCTTTATAATACCTCCTCTTTAAGGTACTCAGGAAGGATCTCATCCACCCCCGGAGCCTTGCCGCCGAGGAGCTTTCTAACCACCTCGGTGACTTCAGCCTGGGTGATGAGCGAGTCTGCCTCCAAATCCCCGGCCTCTGCTTCCTCATCGGAAGACATGACAGTGGGATTGAGGAGACCCTCGAAGTGCTCCTTCCCAACCTCCCTCGGAATGTGGGAGAAGCTGTTGAAGACCCTGCTGACAGAGGGATCCACCAGACGTTCCCAACAGACCCCCACAACACGATTGGGCCTGCCAGGTCTGACCGGCTTCCTCCCCTGCCAGCAGATCCAGCTCACCACCAGGTGGTAATCAATTGACAGCTCAGCCCCTCTCTTCACCCGAGTGTCCGAGACACACGGCCGGAGATCAGATGACACGACTACAAAGTCAATCATCGACCTCCTGCCTAGGGTGACCTGGTGCCACGTGCACTTATGGACACCCTTGTGCTTAAACATGGTGTTCATTATGGACAAACTGTAACTAGCACAGAAGTCCAATAACAGAATACCACTCGGGTTCAGATCGGGGAGGCCATTCTTCCCAATCACCCCTGTCCAGGTCTCACTGTCGTTGCCCACGTGGGCGTTGAAGTTCCCCAGTAGAATGTTGGAGCACCATCTAGTACCCTTCCCAGGGACTCCAAGAAGGCCGGGTACTCTGCACCGATGTTGGGCCCGTAGGCCGATACAACGGTTGGAGACCTGACCCCAACCCGAAGGCGTAGGGACGAAACCCTCTCGTTCACTGGGGTGAACTCCCAACACGTGACGTCTGAGCTTGGGAGCAATAAGCAAGCCCACCCTGGCTCTCCGCGTGGATAACACCAGAGAAGTGGAGCGTCCAGCCTCTCTTCAGGAGTTGGGTTCCAGAACCCAAACTGTGCGTGGAGGTGAGCCCGACTATATCTTGCAGATACCTCTCAACCTCCCGCAAAAGCTCAGGCTCCTTCACCCCCAGCGAGGTAACAGAGAGGATTGGGTGGCGGTCAAAGGCAGGTGCCTCGACGACCTGGTTCGCGTACACAGCTTCTAAATCAGAAGCAATGTTCCCTCTAAGCAATGTTCCCTCAAATTTTTCATGTGTCTGAGCAAACACGCAATCTCCTTGAGCGGACTCTTGGACCACTGTGAGCAGCGCCAGACATGTGGACGGTGGTCGCGCGAGTATCACATCTATTCACTTTACATGGTTTATTAAAATAATCAAATTACAGCAGTAATTTCTGTCAAATTACTTTTAATAAGGGATTTAGTATACTTACAATAAATGGATACTGTAACCCCTGGCTCACACTGAATCCGGTTAACGCCAGGTACGGCGTCCGCCAACTTAGAAAGTCATTAAAACCAATGTAGCACACTCACACCGCTCCGCGAAGTCCGGCTCCGGCTACCGAGGCCATCCGGCGGCCTTCCGGCGGCAACGGAAAGAATCCGCAAGAAGTCTATCTTTGCCGGATACCGGAGCCCCAACGGATCAAGCTGACGAAAAACACGAGCCAAACAGGAAGTCAGGTCTCGTGGGAGAGGAAGATCCGGTGTATTTCAAAATAAAATCTGTCCGCTTACTACTTATTTGGTCTCGTTTTCCGCCTGTAAACGCGTGTAACTTCGTAAATGTAAACATGTCTCCATTACCAGTGACACAGGGGCATTAGTGTGTTTAAAGCATCCACTTCACTGGGGAGAGTCGTTGTACTGGCAAATACGGCTTTTGTTGACAAAAACTACCTATATATGGGGCTATTTATGACGTGACCTCGCACCAAGAGGGAAACTCACGTGCGCTTCTGTTCTCGCGAGGGCCGTTTCTGTGCCTGGCGCAGCTTCTGGCGCCGGAGCTGGCGGAGCTGGCCACAGTGTCAGCCGGACTCAATGTGAGTGGTAGTTTGGGGCAAACCCGGACCGGATCAGGACCGAAACCGGACCGGACCCGGACCGGATTCAGTGTGAGCCGGGCGTAAAGATCATGTCAATGACCTGCCTACTATTAGAAGTATATTTAGTTTAACTATGACAAAACGTAAACTGCCAACTGAACCAAGCCAACAATAAACTCCAATTTGAAAACAATGTGATGCTTTGACTTTGTGTGAAGCTCCTGCACTGGGTGTCCTGCTGTGGTCTGAGAGAGGGTCCTGCTGCTGTCTGTAAAATATATAATTACACACTTTTATTATTTGTACTACTGAATCTACTACTCAAACTAGTTAAGTATTTAATGATCAATATTAATACATTTAAATTCTTAGGAGGACTTAAATTTCACCTTATTTTATCCGTCTGTCCTTCTCACTTCTCCAGTGGTTGTACACTTTGTCCAGGTTGATGGCCCCATCTGCTTCTAGCTTTGACTTTATGCGCAGAATGGCCTCATACTTCTTTGCCAGTGTCGCAATGTCTGCTGATCCATACTGAAACACAATGTCTGAACTCAATGCCTCAATGTCAAATGCGGACCACTCCTTTAATTCATCTTCTGGAAAACGAGCATCCAAGTGATCACAGAGCTTACAAATAAAACGAGTAATCTCACCAGTTTTGCCATCAGCTGAAGAGGTCCTCATCACCTCTTTGACACGGTCACTCCACTGAGGTATTGGGAACGCAACTTCTCAATCTTTGCTCTTGCAAAGCAGTGGCCTTCCATTACAGTCAGATTGCGTCTTTGAAAAGCAAGACAGAGTTGTGCCAGCTCACCCAAAACATCTCCCAAAGCAGTGAGAGTAACCTTGAATTTTGAATCGGTCAACTTTTTATAGCAGTAATTTGCCACTGGATCCCTGTTGTCACTGGATTCTCTCTTGTAGTATTCTTCCAGCACAGTGTAGTTCCTCAGAACAGCATTCACAGCTTGGTGACGCGACAGCCATCGCACTTCGTTCAGAGGTCTGAAGGACAATGTATCCTCATTGAGAATCTTTGCTAGGTCTTCAAATTTTCCCCTCTTTACAGTGGATCTAGAGAAAGTGGAATATACTGTTCTAAGAAGAGTTTCCACATCACGCATCAAAGGTATATCTTTCCACGCATCATCAATGCCCAAGTCCTCTCTGTGGGCCACACAATGTTGTTCAGTTAGGTGTGGTATTTTCCGCTTTAATAAAGCTGCAACTCCATTGTGCTTTCCTAGCATTACTGAGGCACCATCGGAGGTCAGCATCACCATTCTCTGCATGTCCAGTTCATGTTTAGAGTAAAACTGAGTTATTGCATGCACAATATCCTTAGCAGTGCATGCCGTCAGCTGGATGATGCCGCCAAACACAGTTTTATAGTTGACGTTATTCTCCTCCCTGTATTTAATATACAGGACTAGCATTTTGTGCACTGTTATGTCTGTGCTCTCATCTACTATCAGGGTGTGCCACGGTGCATTTTTAACATTGCACATAGTCTCATTCTGCACCATTTCATTTACTGAATTCACAAATTCAAAGGCATAATTTTTGCTTCGCCAGCTTTCTGGTATACTCACATACTTTGCCATGTGATCGTGAATTTGTTGAACCGACTGCATTGATGCATTCATTTTGATGGCGACAAAATTTTTTACTTGCTCAGGGTTGGATTGCTTAATGAGTGACAGCTCGGTCCTTTTCTCACGGTCTTTGGCGCTCTCCACCAATAATGTACCGATGCCCATTCCCATCTTGCATCTTCGTACAATTTCAGCCGCATTCATATGACTTTTGTGCTTAATATGGCGCTTGAGGTAATCCAGCTTCCATTCTGTCCATACTTTTCCCTCCGAAAACTCGCTTGCAACTTTGGCATCACAGCATGTTTTGCAGAGCAGACCTTTCTCACTCGAAAAAGAAATCTCCCCCAGTTTCATAGTTTTTTCTTAAGTTTGCACATACTCCGACAGCCATTCCATCCTAAAAGAATCGCATTTTTTTTTTTTTTTTGGTCTGGTCATTGGATGTGCCACTGTCCGTTCGTTTCGCCATTATTCTGAGGGGTATATTTTTCATCTTCAGATATTTTTATACTTTGATGCTGAGGTATAAATGGCATTTAACCTGATCCCTGCCACCTTAGGGTTAGGTTAAGGGTTAGCAATTATGCATATGCAAATCTCAAAGTGTATTGACTGTAGAGCTTACAGCCTATATCCCAGTGTGATACCTCATTTGAAAGCCAAGACCTTCTAGTTTCTAAAAATATGTAAGTGAAACACAATTTACATCACATTTGCCCTTCCTAACCCTAATCATAAACCCTAATCCCCAACCCTAGCCACCTGATCGGGGGGATGGCAAGTAACAGGTTTAGCGACGCCCCCAGGCACAAGCCACGCAAGCACTGGCACTCTGGTCTGCACACTGTTTTTGCACCAGCCGAAGATTGGGCCCACAGTGGGTTGTGCATGGGGGAGAGCATGACCTCATACAGAGACTTCCACAGTGTGGCAGAGGGAACAGGTATTTATCCGCAGTTTACAAAGAGAGAGACTGTTAGAAGTGGCACAGAGAAGGCATGATTAAACCACATTGACATATATTGTGGAATTGTCCTGTGTCAATATATTTTTAAAGCGTTTACAATAAATATTCACATTGTTTCCTACCTTCAGGTTACCTAGTAACAAGGTTGTCTCTTCAGAGCACATTACCACAAAGACATCAGGTGTGACTTCCTGCTGCTCGTCCACTGACACTTGCAAGACCTCCAACAGCTGCACAAGGCCACTGCTCCTTCTGCTCTACTGAGCGCACTGGCCTGGCCACACTGGTTTAATTATGGAGCTGTGTTGATTTCTGCTTCAATAGTCAGTCACAGTGCAGTTCACTGCAGAGATTTGCTCACAGCAACGTGTCAGCCACAAAGAAAGGCACACTTCTGGGTGGCTGCTCTGGTCAGCACAGGAAATGACCAACTGACATGCAGACATCTTGATGAAGGATGGAGAAGTGGTGATAAGGATCTAATAGCCCTGTTCATTGCGTTTGGCCAGTTATTATCCATGGTGCTGCTGTGAAAATAAAACCTCAACTGTAGTGCACAACAGGCTGGTATGTGTTAGAATTACTTAAAAGTATGCATCTGTATGGATCCTAGCCTCACTCTGTTTGGTGACACAAAACCATTATGTAGAATTGCCCTAAATCAGTATGAACAGAAATTGATGTGTTTTTTTAATATATATGCATTGAAATAAAATAAATATATATACAATATATAAAATAAAAGCCAAATTACATAGGCTGACCATACATTTGCAATAAATTGTAAGTTGATAGTATAACGCAAGAACAATAATCATTAGAATCATTACAGCATTGTTGTGTCAACATCTTGTCACTGTTTTCAATGCCCATGCTTCATGTGTACACTTCCTAAGTTTTAAATATAGCTCCAGTTCCGGCAACAGGACCTATTCAAAAGTGATTTACAGACTCAGCAGCAAAAGTACCACTGAAAGAGTTCATTCAGGAAGTGAACAGGTCATGACATAATTTCCTTCACTGCCACTATAGGAAGCAGTCTACTGTTTTCCCCTTTGTTTGAGATCTGTACATAATAATAATAATAATATAATAATAATCATATATTAATAACAACAGCCATGTTCACTTCACATCAGACGCAATAATAAAAGCCACAAACAGAACATTAATAAAAGCACACTGTGATGGCCTGTCTTCTACATAAGTGGGTTTTGAGATGAGATTTAAATGGGGGCAGTGAGGTTTTTTGACGACGATCCGGTTTCCAGAGATTTGGGGCTGAGCGGCTAAAAGCTTGTGTGCCCATGGAGGTAAAGAAAGGGCAGGAGGCATTATCAGCTGGTGGTGCGGGAGAGTGTAGGCACATGAGGGAGCTCAGTCAGTGAGATATGGAGGGGCCAGGTTATTGAGAGCTTTGACGGTAAGGCAAAGAATCTTATATTGAAAGTGTTTGATGAGGAGCCTGTGGCTTGTGTAAGCAGTCACAGAGGGGAGAGCAGCTGTAGGCTTGGTGGAAAGGTAGAGCCGGGTGTCTTTTTTCATTGTTTTACTCTTATTGACAATTGGTTGTTTTCAGGTTCTAGAATGTGATGTCACAGTACCCAGTGGGGGGCAGGAGCCAGTTTTTCCTATTAACTGCATTACACTTTCACAAGTCGTATCTAAAAAGAAAATGTATGAAATACAAAAATGATCATTAATATCAGTTACTGGGTCCATCTGTACAATACCAAAAATGTCCTCAATAAACAAAAATAATTTGACCTCTAAACGCAACACCTTTGTTTCTGCTCCCATTTTTCATGAGATGGACTTAAAGATCTAAAATTCATTCCAGATACACAATATTACCATTTCTCTCAAACATTGTTAACAAATCAGTCCAAATGTGTGATAGTGAGCACTTCTGCATTGCTGAGATAATCCATTCCACCTCACAGGTGTGCCACATCAAGATGCTGATCTGACATCATGATTAGTGCACAGGTGTACCTTATACTGCCCACAATAAAAGGCCACCCTGAAATGTGCAGTTTTTGCTTTATTGGGGGTCTTGACCTGACTCCAGCTCGTTGCCGTAACAGACTTGAGTGGGCAAATGCTCACATTCGATGGCGTCTGGCACGTTGGAGAGGTGTTCTCTTCACGGATGAATCTCGGTTAGGGTTAGGGTTAGGTGAACATCACCTCATGTTTCAGCAAGATAATGCACGGCCCCATGTTGCAAGGATCTGTACACAATTCTTGGAAGCTGAAAATGTCCCAGTTCTTGTATGGCCAGCATACACACCGATTGAGCATGTTTGGGATGTGCTTGACCGGCGAATACGACAGCGTGTACCAGTTCCCACTAATATCAGAATCAGAATCAGAATAGGTTTATTGCCAAGGTTTGTGAACAAGGTTTACAAACTAGGAATTTGTCTTGGTGCAAACGTGCGACATATAACACAGAATTAAGATAAAAAATAAGCTAAGAACGTTAAACTATAAGGCTATAAGGGCATGCATAAAAAATATTAAATAAGATAAAATAAAGTGACATATGGTAAGACAACAACAATTTGACAATGAACAACAGCGGGATTGTATATACAGATGTGTAGGCATATAAAGTGATATTAAGTGTTATAAAGTGATAGCAGCGGGTCTAAGTGTGGACACACCGCAAGTGCAGATACGTCCATGACTCTGTAACTAAGCTACAGAGACTTGTTTTTTTTCATGAGTCTGATGGCGGAGGGGAAAAAACTGTTCAAGTGGCGGGAGGTATGGGTCTGGATAGACCGTAGCCTCCTGCCTGAGGGGAGAGGGGTGAATAGTCAGTGCGCTGCAGTCGGTGCTTGTCCCGTTCTGTAGCGCCGGGGAACCACACGGTGATGGAGGAGGTGAGGATGAACTCGATGATGACCGTGTAGAACTGCACCAGCATCTTGGTTGGCAGCTTAAGTTTCCTCAGCTGCCGCAGGAAAAACATCCTCTGCTGGGCCTTCTTGATGAGGGAGCTGATAGTTGGCTCCCATCTGAGGTCCTAGGTGATGGTGGTGCCCAGGAAACGGAAGGAGTCCACGATGGAAATGGGGGTGGGAGAGTCTGTCAGGATGATGGGGGACGGTGGGGCTGTGTCTTAAAGTCCACGATCATCTCCACTGTCTTCTGGGCGTTCAGCTCCAGGTTGTTGTGGCTGCACCAGGACGCCAGCCGGTCCACCTCTCTCCTGTAGGCGGACTCATCACCGTCCGAGATTAGCCCGATGAGGGTGGTGTCGTCCGCAAACTTGATCAGTTTAACGGACTGGTGACTGGAGGTGCAGCAGTTTGTGTACAGGGAGAAGAGCCAGGGGGAAAGTACACAGCCCTGAGGAGTTCCAGTGTTTGTAGTCCGAGTGTCCGAGACGATCTTCCCCAGCTGCACGTGCTGTCTCCGGTCCGTCAGGAAATCAGTGATCCACCTGCAGAAGGAGTCGGGCACGCTGAGCTGGTAGAGCTTGTCTCGTAGCAGTTCAGGGAGGATGGTGTTGTAGGCAGAGCTGAAGTCCACAAACAGGATCCTGGCGTAGGTTCCTGGTGAGTCCAGATGCTCCAGGGTGAAGTGGAGGGCCAGATTGACTGCGTCGTCCACAGACCTGTTGGCTCTGTAGGCGAACTGCAGCGGGTCCAGGAGGGGGGCGGTGATGTCCTTGAGGTGGGGCAGGACCAAGCACTCAAAAGTCTTCATGACCACAGACGTCAGTGCCACCGGCCTGTAGTCAATAAGTCCTGTGATCCGTGGTTTCTTAGGGACAGGGATGATGGTGGACGATTTGAAGCAGGACGGCACGTGGCATGACTCCAGGGAGGTGTTGAAAATGTCTGTGAAGACGGGAGCCAGCTGATCCGCGCAGTGTCTCAGGGTGGAGGGGGAGACACCATCCGGCCCAGGGGCCTTCCGCGGGTTCAGCTTCAGGAATTGCCGCACAACTTCGCACAGCCATTGAAGAGGAGTGGACCAACATTCCACAGGCCACAATTGACAATCTGATAAACTCTATGCGAAGAAGATGTGTTGCACTGCATGAGGCAAATGGTGGTCACACCGGATACTGACTGGTTCTGAGTCCCCAGACCCCCAATAAAGCAAAAAACTGCACATTTCAGGGTGGCCTTTTATTGTGGGCAGTATAAGGTACACCTGTGCACTAATCATGATGTCAGATCAGCATCTTGATGTGGCACACCTGTGAGGTGGGATGGATTATCTCAGTAAAGCAGAAGTGCTCACTATCACACATTTGGACTGATTTGTTAACAATGTTTGAGAGAAATGGTAATATTGTGTATCTGGAATGAATTTTTGATCTTTAAGTCCATCTCATGAAAAATGGGAGCAGAAACAAAGGTGTTGCGTTTATATTTTTGTTGAGTGTAATAATATAGACCTTTTAGAACACTGTGATGTCACGTACAACCCAGCAATAGGTCGCGTTCACATTTTATAATGTGATGTCATAATGTCAGGTGGCGGGCAGGGGCCAATACAACTCTATGGGAGAAATAGTTACTAGTGTACATGAATCAGAATCGAGTATTCACCCGAACCATGGTATAAAAACATAGGCTATATCAGCAATGTGGAGTATACAAGAGGGCATATCTCACCAATGCTCAGGTCTCTGCGATGGCTCCCAGACTAGATTTGAAGTAATTTAACTGGTTTATAAAGCTCTAATGGTCTTAGTCCTACGTATTTATCAGGCACGATGGCACAGTGGTTAGCGCTCGTGTAGGTTTCCTCTGGGTGCTCCGGTTTCCTTAGATTGATTGTGATCGGAGGGTCTATTGGCGCAGATGTGTGCACGGTCCTCTCCAAAAGGCAGTATGGAGTGAATTAATAAAAATCCTGTACTGTGTGTGAAGTGCTTTGGGTGACTCGTGACACCTGCTTTATCATTTAAGCCCTTTCGGGCCGCCTGTCGTATTTGAATTGTCCCAAAAGCTCTGCTTTTACAACCCCCAGGCTACCTGAGATTATACACGTTTTTTTTTTTTAAGTTTTTATATATGTGTTTAAACTTTTTTATGTATGAATTTACATTTTGATTAACTTTTAAATATAATCTTTAAGATATTTTATTCATAGTGAAATGTATTCTATGTTTTGGTCTAACAGTAAAAGGACTGTAAGAGTTTGTCTGTTGCCAATTGTTTGAAGCATTTTTTGCTCTTTATTTGCTCATCCTATAAACTTCCACCAGAGTTTTAGTTATAAGCTTAATAAATAAAAAGAGACCAGAGTGATAAATCTGATAACAGCACGTGACTTGTTTCATTTGGAAAGGGCCATGCTGAATTATATGA
The DNA here is from genome assembly GCA_021464625.1 of Proterorhinus semilunaris. NCBI lineage: Eukaryota > Metazoa > Chordata > Actinopteri > Gobiiformes > Gobiidae > Proterorhinus > Proterorhinus semilunaris. Next base: position 36,453,675 of record CM038343.1, read on the forward strand.
AGCACGTCCTGTTGGTTGTATGGAAAGGGACCTCAGTAAGGGGCCAACCAGAGAAATTAGTGCTCCTGGGACACCCACAGGCTGGGAGGCCCAAAGTGTTACAGCCAACCAAAGGCACATTTCTGCAAGGACACTGCAGCTCTAGTGCACACTAAGTAACTGACCCATTGAGGGTTCATTGTGTAACAATATGAAGATGGAGACAAATCAATGAGGTGTTAGAATGTGAACGTACGATGAACAGTTCGTATAATGACCCACTGATGAAAATGGAAATGACAACACTGAGTGTGATTGTACTCTTTATGATAGGAGCCCACTGACTATGGCCTCATGCGGTTTGGCTAATGAGCATAGAAACAAAAACATGGCAACATTGTTTTCCCCATTTGTTTATTTTTCAGTTGCTTAGAAAATCCACAGACCAGTGCTCTCCCATGACCCACTGTCGTCCTCCATAGCTTGCCGACCACTGGCGCTGTTTCTACAATATTCATGAAAATATGTTAAAGGTGCATACAATCATAGAATGAGTGACCCAAGCAGACGGGTCTAAGGGCACGTGGGGTGGAAAGACTCGGTACATTGTTGAAGGGGGCATATCCCATCTGCCCCATCTGCTGTGAGCCAGCCACTCTTTGCATAATGCAACTGACCAATGGACTTGTACAAGTATTCACATGTTAATGGCACACTTGCTAGTAATGTTGGTTTAATGTTAGAAGTTTAGCCCACCAGAAACAAAAAAAACGTGGATTTTTATATAAAACATTTAACATAATTTAAATATAAACCTAATACATACAATATGGAAATAAAATATCAAAGAAAAGCCCTGCACATCACATACCTTTCTACACTAGTGTTCTGGGTTTTTCCCTACCACACAGGTTTTAATTCTTGATGCAAGACAGAGAAAAGTAACAATTAAACTTGTTGAGCATGTGCTTATGTTTGAAATATATACGACACATGCAGGTAATGCTCCCAAACATCTATCCAAGAGCCAGAATCCTGTTCCCATGTAAATAACCCTCATGCTTTTGCAGCTCTACTTCACATATAGTTATAGTCAACACTGAACACTGGGTTAAATGTCAAGCCCATTCACAAATGGTATGATTTTTTTGTCCATATAATATTACAAATGTGAGCTGGGATAAAAGTCACATATGTTTAGCTGAGGCGATTAAACAAGTTCATCTTCATTAATGACTTCAATTCAATTTTCTTGAAAAAGTAAATACACTCCAGATTAAACACTTGCAAAATGTCCACTGCAAAATGATTAGAGTACGGAAACAAATAAACCTCCTGGACTCTTACGAGCCATGCACTTTGTGGTGCATTTGTACAGCATTTTTTTTTAAGTCAAGAGATTCCCTCATCTGAGACAGATGGCATAAATTAAAAAAGCTACGTAAACCAGATCGCTGTCAAGGCCACAAGCTCATTATAATATTAAATAATTAAAATAACCTAAATGACTAACTCACATGAGATTTTAAGCACAAACACTGATTCAGTGTGGCTTTGCACTTTTTAAAACTAAAAAGTGCAAAGCCAATTACAAATTAAACCCGTGTGATTAAGACTATTGGTAAAATATAAGTAATTCAGCTTTAATAAAAATAAATAACCATTTCAGCATGGTTAAGAAAGCATGGGGACATGCATGGCATTACAGACGAGAGGAAACATTCCCTCGCAGGACCAAACTCAAGACTTACCAGAAACGTGTCTGCTTTAATGCTTCTCAAATGCATAGCACTGAGCCAAGAGCACAGCCTGTGCCAAAGGGAGGGTGTTCGTCTCACTGGGGCTCAGGCAGCCATCTGCTGCTGAACTCAAGCCAGTCTGAGTCTGATTTGGCCCAACTCGACCCAGCAGGCCTGATGCTGCAGCCCCACAAAGAGGACTTCCTGCTGGGACTGTGCTTGGGGGAGGGATGGGCAAACAAAGACAGAGTAGTCCTTTGACCTGGCCCCTGGCCTGGCGGGGCAGGCAGCCCAGACAGACGGCATCGTGTCTGCTCTGAGAAGCCCCTCCTCAGCGTTATCAGCTACGCGGCTCCCAGAGGCTAGCGAGAGGATTGACGCACAGAATTAACACAATGAAGGGGCTGACGGGGACTGGCCTGACTCCCTCCACTCATTCATCTTTGGGAAGGATCTCTCTATTCCCTGTGGACAGAACCCCTCTCGTCTGGTCCCTCTTAACACTGCAGCCACAACACATCAGACAGGCTGTGTCAAGCATGCCTCTACAGGCTGCTTGTCATTTCTCGAGCACCATTTTTTTTAACTTTTCTGTGGAGAATCTATGTTCAGTAAATGGTCATACCGCCTTTGCTCTGTCCGATCCCGTCAGAACTTGGAAGCTAAGCAGGGAAGGGCCTGGTCGGTACTTGGATGGGAGACCATTTGGTAACACCAGGAAGCCTAGCGAATGTAATGTGTGAGTGAATGGTTGGTGGTGGTCGGAGGGGCCGATGGCGCAGACTGGTTGCCTCGCTTCCGTCAGTCTACCCCAGGGCAGCTGTGGCTACAATAGTAGCTTACCATCACAAAGTATGGTGTGAATGAATAGTGCAATGTATAGCGTCTTTGAGTGTCCAGAAAAGCGCTATATAAAACCAATGCATTATTATTATTAAATAACTTAGTGATAAAATTAAGCTGAAAAGCTTTTATTTTGGTGTCGAGCTGTCTCTTCCTGATGGCAGGCAGCTAGGCTGAAGTGGTGAGCATTTGAATTGTTTGGTTGTAGTACTGGGTGGTAAGGGATTCTAGGGGACTCCAGTGGTGAGCATGCAGCTCAATGACCTCCATGAGAAGAGAGCGGGTGAGTCGGGACTCTGATGGGCACAGCATCTTGTCCCGCACTGTTGCTAAAAGGTTGTTCATCATCTCCGGAAGCTGTTCCTCCAGGAGGCGCCCAGTGCTCTGCAGCTGGAAAACACAAACGGGAGGTCAATGTGTGCCTGTGACAGCACAGAGGGCAAGACTGTCTGACACCTTGTTACCGCAGTCAACAGAAAAGTTAGGTGGGAAAAGTGTGGGAGAAGAGCAGAAAGATCGTTTTAAGAGAATTGTTACCATTAAGGTAATTCGACAAACTCCAAGGTCCTCCAATACTTGTAGTCCTACCTGAATTGACATGGAGTTTTGAATAAGCTTTAATAATAACAACATTATGTCAACGCATTACTCCACCCCAATGTTGCTTTTTTTTCCCCATTTAAAAAGTATATAAGAGAAAACGGACTACGATATTACAGACATGAACCAATGTTAGACAGACAAACATGGAGGATATGAGGGAGCGTTTGGAATATTTTGGTGCAAACTTTAGATCAAGATGACTGTGTCAGAGCAAAAGGATTTAAAAGAAAAGAAACTGCTGTTTTTATAAGAGCAAAATCCCAAATACAAAATGCGGATGTTGTTTATTGTAGCATGCGTTAAGAAACATCTTTTGATGCTACTGAAGTGCACACACAAAAATCCTAGCTTAAAGTAGAAGTAGTGTAAGCTACACAAATGAATAAAATGATTATCGTCATCATTCAGTGTTGCAGTGCCTTGCGAAAGTGAACTTGAGCACACTTTGTCATGTTTACAACCAGAAAGATTTTATTTTTACTGAAAATTTAAACACAAGTGACAGGCAACTGTGAAGTGAAAGCAAAATCATACACGATTCTGTAAAAATAAAAAATAAAAATAAAACCGAAAAGTGGGGATTGCACAAGTATTCATACAGCATTAATTCATCATTTGTGAATACCCTTTTGCTGCAATAACGGCAGCAAGTCTTCTGGGGTATGACTACAAGGTTTGCACATCTAGAGACTGACATTTTAGCCCATTCCTCTTTACAAAACAACTCAAGCTCTGTCAAATTAGAAGGAGAGCGTTTGTGAACAGCAGTTTTCAGGTCTTTCCACAGATTTTCGATGGGATTTAGGTCAGGACTTTTACTGGGCCATTCTAACACATTAATATGTTTTTTTTGAAACCATTCCATTGTAGATTTAGCTTTGTGTTTAGGGTCATTGTCCTGCTGGAAGGTGAATCTCCGCCCCAGCCTCAATTCTCTTGCTGACTCCAGCAGGTTTTCCTCCAAAATGTCTCTGTATTTGGCTCCATCCATCTTCCCAACTATTCTTACAATCTTCCCAGTCCCCGCTGAGGAAAAGCAGCCCCATAGCAGGATGCTCCCCCCACCATATTTGACACTGGGGATGATGCACTCAGGACGATGAGCAGTGTTAGGTTTGCTCCATACATAACATTTTGCATTTGGGCCAAAAAGTTAAATTTTTGTCTCATCTGACCAAAGCACCTTCTTCCACGTGGTAGCTGTGTCCTCCATATGACTGCTAGCAAACTTCAAACGGGATTTCTTATGGCCTTCTTTCAATAATGGCTTTCTTCTTGCCACTCGTCCATGAAGGCCAGATTTGTGTAGAGTACGACTTATAGTTGTCCCATGTACAGATTCCCCCAGCTCAGCAGCAGTACGTCGCAGCTCCTCCAGAGTTATCTTGGGGCACTTTGTTGCATTTCTGACCAGTGCTCTCCTTGTTCGGTCTGTTAGTTTAGGAGGACGGCCGTGTCTTGGTAAGTTCACAGTGGTGCTATACTCTTTCCATTTCCGAATGATGGATTGAACAGTGCTCCGTGAGATGTTAAAATCTTGGGAAATCTTTGTATAACTTAACGCTGCTTTAAACTTCTCCACAGCTTTATCCCTGACCTCTCTGGTGAGCTCCTTGGCCTTCATGATGTTGTTTAGTGACCAATATACTCTGACCATAGCTCTGAGGCCCTCACAGAACAGCTGGAATTGTTCTAAGAGTAGATTACACACAGGTGGCCTCTATTTAATGGTTAGGGCAAGGTGTGAACTTTCTGCAGTCATTAGGAATGTTATAAAGGCAATTTAATGCACTCAGAAAAATGCTGTATGAATACTTGTGCATGCCCCACTCACTTTTCAAATCTTTGAAAAATAACAGAATAATGTATGATTTTGCTTTCACTTCACAGTTGTCTGTTACTTGTTTGTGAACTTTCAGTAAAACAAATCAAAATAAAATATTTATGTTTATGGTTGTAAACATGACAAAATGTGCAAAAGTTCAAGTTGTTATTAGTACTTTCGAGAGGCACGGTATGTCTAGAAATTATTTATCTTATGTTCAAAACATAAAATGTTTGATTGGGAAGCTCAATTGACAGTGCAAATAATTGTTGAAACTGGAATATTTCACTACTATTTTACTTGTGTAATGGGAATAACCTTATCTGAGAATACCATCACATTTCATAACTGTAAAAAGTGAAGCATACTTCTCATCTACTGTTGTGTTCTTTCAGTTCACCAACGTTAATGTTATTCACAGTGTGCTGAATAGGTTACTTTAACTGCTACAACAAATGTATTTCTTTGGATTGACTTTATATGCTTAAAAAAAAAAAGTGTACTGCTGTGGTATGCATTGATTTTTAACAGTGCCGTGTCTGCGTTCAACAAAATATATTTCAAATTGCATCATATCTTAATTCCATAGAAAGTTTTGTGAGTGTAGCCTGTACCTCCATTGAACAGCAGAGGACTGCATCTTCCTTCACTTCTGTGGATTCCAGCAACTACAGTAACAAAATCAGAAAATAACATGAGCTATATACAATGAAATTCATTAACAGAAATAGATTAGACTTCAATGTGTAGCATTGGACAACCATGTGTTAATTTCAAATCCTGCTGTATATTTGGAATGGACTACATGCAGAGATCAAACAAATGCAAGTGTATGTGTCTATTTATTATTGCACACAAAAAGTACAAAATAAGCAATCCAAAATCTTGGAAGACAACAGCTGAGGTTGCTGGTTGGCAAACAAGACAGTCATCAAACACCAGCCTGCATTGTGTCTGCAGCCCTGCCAAAAACAAACAGTTGAGCTGAAAAACATGCTCACTGGCTTTCCCCATGGACCCTGGCCTCACAGACAGATGGGCGTACAACGAGAACTGGTGCTGTAACAATGCACACATTGGATTTTGCATTTCTAACAGGGCACGCTGTAAAATCTTTAGCTTCATACCTGGCGCAGTAAGTGGATGATGTTATGCACAGCAGTGGTATCTCCGTTTTGAACACATTTCTGCAGCGTGGAGTTTACCCCACACTCTTTAATAATGGCACTAGAGTAGGACTATCAATATATTTCGGGAGATGGACAGTGTTTAACTCCTGTGAGGCCAGGCAACTTTATTTATACCGCGCATTTTGTACACAAGACAAATCAATGCACAGAATAACGAGCACTTAAGATGCGCGAGGTTGCGCGCAATGATAATGTAAGAAGAAGAGAGCGAAGAGGAACCGGCAAGCTCCACCAGCCCATTTTTTTCCAAGTGACTCCCTTGGGCTACTGGCGAAAGCACTGGCACACCGTTGTTTGTACATATGCATGTGAATAATTAAAAAACATGAAAACCTTTCATATAAGCACTTTAAGCTGTGTTTTACACAGGCTGCGGATCGGTGTCCAAATGCCGTGTTAGTAGTTACTAGGAGGTCCTAGCCTTTAGTCCTCTGCTTGATGTCTACACCCAGTGCCAGCTCAAGCAGGGGACCCAAGTCCGTGAATATGAGGCAGACGGTTCCTTCACTCGTTTTTTGTCAGAATGTGCTGTTGAAGAACAGCATCACAGTTTAAAGTCCAAAGACAAGGAGGGTCAGGGTCTGGCGACAGCGCAGAGAGGGGTGGCAAAAAAAGGTCATTTATCAATAACAAAAACTGAACGGGTAAAAAAAACTTTTGAGGAACACTAGCCTGTTTTCCAACAAAGACTTTCCACAGCGCCAGGTCTCGGCTCCCTACTACAGCTAAAAGGGTGTGGTGACAATGTGGCTGTTTGATGTGGGAAGTCAAGACTCGTCGTCCTTTGAGGAGAGAGCTCTGCCACAAGCTGGATTAGCACATAATGAGTTCTCTGGGGAGACCATTACCAAGTTTGACTCAATAGATTAAAACAGTAAAATCTATAGTTTTCCATTATCACCTTCCCTATCCACTGTATAGCATTTTCCTTAGCTTGCTTTTCATGCAACAACTTACTTCTACGACTCCTGAATGCAATAGCAAAATGTGACAAGGATCAACACATTGAAATATAAAATATATAATACATATACAGTATCTCATATAAGTGAGTACTAGGGATGTAATTCACTCAAGCCCCGATTTCCGATTTGAAGTTCCCGATTATTCCCGATTTTTTTTTTTTTTTTAAACCTTTTTTTTTTTTTTTTGAAAAGTATGACTCCTTCATACCAATGTTTCTTTTGTTTTAACATCTGTATTTTTGTCCTTGTAACAAATTGCAAATCTCTCAGTAAGAGAACTTTACATTACAAAAAATTACAAGACATGAAAATGAACTATAATAATTTTGAGTGCTTGTAAATTTACATGTTTTCAACATAAATAAACTATGTAGCAAAGCAAACATTTTGAGATTATATTTATTTGACCAAACCTTTATTATTTTTTGCAGTTTGAACATAATACTACCATTTAGAACTAATTTTACAGTGCAGTTTTTTCACCCTTGAACGCCTCACTGCCTCCGGTGAAGCCTTTGTAAACATAAGGGGGAAAAAGACATGACAGCTCCTGTAGGTATTGGATTATTTGACAAACGGACATTTGATGAGGATTTCAGCAGAATCAGAGCAGGTTGGTCAGATGTTTGTCAGTTTACGATCTTTGGTAAACTTCTGTCAAAATTAGGGTGACCAGATTTTCCACTTTAAAAACTGGCACGCAATGAGAATTTGTGGAGTGAGCCCACCTTGAATGGTAAATTGTTCAAGAGTCCAATGTCAATTTAATGGAACAATCAGCAGTGAAGTGAAAAGTGGGTGCTTAGCTCTATAGATATTGAGGCACACATGACCATATTCATGAAGTCACAAGTCCAAAATGGTTACCTTGGGCGTGGGAGTGGTGGAAAACCGGGACACCTGGGACAGAAATTGTGTAAAACTGGGACAAATCAATGGTTTTGGAGAAATCCACTGGGACATGGGACAGAGGGCTCAAAACTGGGACTGTCCCGGGTAAACTGGGACATCTGGTCACCCTAGTCAAAATGCTAAACTCTGCGTTAGCCGCTAACGCTAATCTCGTAGCTGCTAACTTTAGCTGCGTCTGTTGCTTCGATGCCTGCACGTGTGTGTGTTTACATGGTGTGGGGTGTGTTGGGGGTGAGGCGGGGGAGGTGTGGAGCTTGTCTTGAGAAAAAGTTAACATTGTTAGAAACAACCATGGATCCATTATAATAATCAACGAGCTATGTTCCGGTCTATTTCGGTCGCGCAAAATGGAGTAGCTGAGGGTAGCTTTAAAATCGATTCTTTTATTTTTTACATCGATTGACATTTTACGCATATTTAATCGATTTTAAATCGATTTTCGATGAATCGTTACATCCCTAGTGAGTACACCCCTAACTTTACTGCAAATATTTAATTATATCTTTTAATATTTGCTGCAATATAAAATAGTCTGTACAGCGTATAACAGTGTGATGTCCCAAATCTCAACATAAATCCACTGAAAACTGGATGAAACAAGTCAAAATGTCAATATTTTGTGTTTCCACCTGAGCTTCACAAGTCGCCACTGGACCCCTCTTTGCTTCTGTGATGACATGGTGGAAGTCAGAGACCTTTTGTTCCTCCAACTGCTGTTTGTAGATGGCCCACAGATGCGCAATAGGTTTTAGATCGAGGGTCATTCTTGGCCAGTCTGTTACCTTAACCCCCCGCTGCTTCAACAGGACAGTCGTCGTCTTGGTGTGTTCGAGGTTGTTACCATATTGGAGTTCAGTGGCCCAGTTTCTGAAGGAATCACTGATCACTTCAATTGAAATGCATAATTGAATAGTAGCTTGCAACTTACATAGTAGCTCAAACTCCTCTCCAAACTGTGTACTGCTTTACTTGCACTGTAGTGCTCATACTAAACATGTCCATAGTCCGACCCACGGGCCAATCACAGCCCCCGGCGTTATTTAATGTGGCACTACACAATTTTACAAATTAACATTATGTACGGCCCGTGACTGGCGAGCCAAAAAAAGCTAAATTAGGTTATAATTATGTGATATGTGCCACAGTAAAAATGTGATATGTGCCACAGTAAAAAGATGCCGCATGAGCCGCTCTGCTGCTGCCGGTCACTCAAACGGGAGCGTGTCACCTGACGGCTGCGAGTTTACAAGAGAAATAGCACTTGTTGGTTTGTTTTGCTACTACCGCTGATGACTGCTTTGAAATCACTTATGGACTTATCAGGTAACAAAGAACAGAAACTATCCTGAGGCTTTACTTTTACCATGTCATGGACAACTTTTTCTGTCAAACAAAACAAACTTTGGAACTATAGTGGAGCAGCCTACTGACCTGACGCTACGAAGCTGCTCTCCGCAGGTCAGTAAGAATGAAGCTGTTGTTTTGTTGTAGCTGGGCCTTGCTTCTTCTTGTTGCATTATTTTCATCATATGTGCCTGTCACACATTTCCTTGGGTACTGCTGTTGTGCTGCATTTGGAGCAGAAGAGCTGTAGGTCTAGGCTGAATGTAAAGTTGTGAAAACAAAACTTGCTAATGGTTTACCCAATACAACTGATCATCAAACAAAGATAGCCTGCTTCGAGTGGCATTTATGGATAAGAATGTGCAAATTAAGAATTACCCAACTGCCATTGGCTCACTTTCATAGGGGTTTTATGAACGCTTTTGTAATTTTATGACCATTCAAAATTCTGTTTTTACAATGTTAAAATGTGTAGCTTATAACATTAATTTTGTTGAACAAACCTCTGTAGTATTTCAGTATTCCATTTAGGAAATTGATATTACTTCAGCCCTTTTGAATTTTCCTTTATATTAAGAGAGCTGTTCGCATTGCTTACATTTAAATAAAGACTTTCCTTTATAATTCTTATGTTTTCATAACGCTTAATTTACAGAAATAATTGTTTATTCATTATTAAGGATGTCGGTCCTTAGCCTTGGTCTGGTTATCCAATGTGGCTCTCCTAGAAAAAAGTTTGAACACCTCTGCCTGATGCTTTACTAGTGTTAAGCCAAATGGGAAGTTACAAACCGGTCTACAAAAAACAGGGCCAGGGAGGCGGGACATGCGGCAGAGGTGTGTGTGTGTGTGTGTATGAGACCCACACAAAAGGAGGAGAAACAGGGGAGCGGCTTTATTAGAGAGGAGATAAAAATAACATTTTAATAATTATTATAATAATTATAATAATATTATAATATAGGCGCATTGAGCAAAAGGGTGCTATTGCGCCCATTTGTTTACCTTAATCTTAGATTACAGTATTAAAGCTGCTATCGTAATGTACAATTCTTTTCAGGGGAGTCTTGGGATGTCTTTGAACACTTTTGCCCCTTTCGATGATGGCATCAAACTTTTCTAAGGTATGTTGATTTATACAACAGCTAAAATGCTAACTTTAGCTGTGTTTTTAGCACAAATGCCTAGCTATATCTGTTCCTGTATTAGCCTATTGGTTTGTTTGTGCTTCTTTTCAATTATTAAAGCGCTTTTCTTTTTTTGGATGGAAACTACAAACAAAAAACATGTGCTCCCTTGCTCTGAAAAGACTTGTCCATATCGTAAAAATGCTGCAAGCTAAGCTTTTACCCTCTTTTTTTTGTTCCGTGGATTCCAAAGACACAAGTTGGCAGCCCGTGTCTCGAGAAAAACACAAACAATGTTGTTGTTTTTTTAGATTGGTGATTTTCACTTTTTTGCAGAATCGTTCAGTTGAAGTCACGAAGACGCCTCTCCAAAACGTTGTGTCCTTGGGCAAGACACTTCACCCAATGCCTATGTGTGAGTGGTTGGTGGTGGTCGGAGGGACCGTTGGCACTGATGTGCGCAGTCTCGCTTCTGTCAGTCTACCCCAGGGGAAACTGTGGCTACAAATGTAGCTTACCATGATCAGCATGGAGTGAATGAACCCTTTCATGTGTGAAGCGCTTTGGGTGTGAATTGTGTCATATGAAAAGCGCTATGCAAATAAGATTCCCTTCCCTCCATGTTTAAGCTAGCGTTATTAGTATATTTAAAAGCATAAACTTTTAGGTTCAAACCGAGCTGTTTGGGGTTAATTTCAGAGCGTACAGTAGGGGTGTGACTTTGTGTGTATTTACATACTGGGCAAGTACCTTGGAGGAGGAGAGGCACAGCTGCTTAGGTTTGCGTTGTTGACACACCTGCTTTAGCAAACAAATGCCACGCAAAAAAGGCATACGCCTATTGTCGATCAGTTTTCGCTGTAACGCTTCCCCTGTGTGGCTCTCAGAGGCCGCCGCTACTTACACTGGAAAATTGATTTACCACGAGTTTGCTGAGCAAAGTGAGTGAAAGTTAGTTTTTTTTAAATCGCTGGTGGCTGCTGTGCCAATGTTTTTTTGGTAAGGGTAGTGTGCTGTTGTACGCTAACGTGGAAGCTAACGTGCAACTGAACCTGCTTTTTACGCAAAATCAAGATCTCTACAAACTTAAACTACTCCATAAATGTAGTCAGCGCATCCCTAGCTTTCAGCCACTTCTTATTTGAGAGAGATACAGTAGAAACAGTCTACTGTGTGAGGTTTCATGAATCAGAGCACTGCAATAACATTAAAAAACTAGATCTCTTCTAGTTTTTTTAAATATGTTGTAAACTTATCTTCTCATTGTGGTATGAAAAGCGCTCTCTAAGCAATGTTTGAGGGATTTGCTTTATTGATGGATATATACTTTTTATTTTCATAGTATTATTTATCATTAGCAAAAAAACACAATGGCAATAAAATCAATTCTGATTCATACTCATACTGGCCCTCATTTATCAAACTTGCGTACGGTGAGATCAGAGCGTATGTGGGCTATACGAAAAATCACTGCCTGTTTTGGCATTTATCAATCTAAATCCTACACCAAGTCAGGAGGTGGTACATGATACACCAATTTTAACTAAACACTAAACAGCTCAGGAAAACAGTTTTTAACAGCATGAATCGCATTGCCATATCACATATGATCCTCATTAGTGATTTAAACATGAAACAAGGCGACAGCGTTAATGTTTATGGACTTGAGCTGCACCGACACGGGTCCGACCCCAGAGACACTAGAACCTGGACCAGAGACACTAGAACCTGGACCAGAGACACTAGAACCTGGACCAGAGACACTAGAACCTGGACTGCAGCCACAGAGATGCTTACGATGTTTTTTATAGTTATGTTTTGTTTTTAACAAAATACCGCTGCATGCGCAAACTTTGTGTGGATTCCCCGCCTCACACCCACGGCCGCTGCCGTGTACTGGGACTCACCTGGGTCTGGTGAGGCCATGCTCCGTGTTCTGGTTGGTTTGAGCGCAGAGTCTGTGGACCGTATTTCGCGCTCGCGAGTATCCCGGGCGTCAAACTAATTCTTTGACAGCTCCACAGCTTTTCGTTCGTAAAGTCTGGGTTTGAGCGGCGCACAGGGTCTGCTGACCGCGCGCTCTCCTCTCGTCAGGGGAATGATCGAAACACGTCTCGTAGGGCTGTCTTCGGTCCGGACGGGTTCGTTATGCTGCGTTTACACATAAGCACGATGCGTTACGAATGCCACAAATGCACATTCGTGGCCAAGGATCACGAATTTGATGATTCGGGGTCGAGGTTTCACGCGCCGCCACTAACTGTTGCGACTTGTTACTACGCGTTACGATTAATGGCACGAATTATTACGCACGGTCACGAATATGCGTCCCGCGCTGCTGCGTGGTGTCCCGCGCTGCCACGGGCTGTTACGGGTCACTAGGAATATTCGCGTTCTGTCCGAAATCTGTCAAGAATTGGGAGAAAGTGGAATGATCTTCTTCCACCGGGTTGGAGGCGGAGCAGAGGCCGTGCTCTCCCCTGAGTCATTGGGCTCGTCTGGCTCCAACTCCCGAACATCAGGTACGACCGCAGGAGGAAGAAACACTTTCAGCACCCCGAGGAGCGGCAGTGGCTCGGGGTGCTGAAAGTGTTTCTTCAGGTGCTGTCCGTGGCTTGGAGCGCGGATTGGCCGACTTTGTGACACTTTTCCACTGCAGGTACCAACATTTACTTTGGGCGTAGCGTGTGTTTCTGTCAATTTTGAGCGTAAAAACAGTGATTCTGCTCCACGAATGCTCTACGAATGCTCTCACGCTGAATTACGAAGCGCCACTACTCCTCACGAAAGGACACGCTCCGTTACGAACTCCACGAACAGAGGGTGATTCGTGACATTCGTGGAAGATTTTTTGACAGACAAAAACTTTCTCCACGAACGTCACGAATGTCACGAACTGATGCGTTCTGTTAAGAATTCCATTGAGATGCGTTAAGTCACGTTACGAACGTCACGAATGACGGAAAAATGACATTCGTAACGCATCGTGCTTATGTGTAAACGCAGCATTAGGTTCCAGTCGGCTGTCAGCTCTCCTGCACCTGTTTCCTCCCGGAGGAAAGCTCTGCTCAGGCCGAAAGACGCGTAGTTTTGCCGCCGGCTCTAACGCTGAGTCCGTGGAGCTGACAGCTGCTTTTCGCTGTTCAGATCATGCTCCAGAGTCTGCTCTGACTGCAGCCTTGTATCCACGCTTTTTTTTTTTTATGTGGTCTAATTTTATACCCTTTTTTATATAGGCTATTTAGGCCTACAGCTTATTTTATAAAGGTCACTTTTTATTATTAGCCTATTTCTTTTTTATTAGTAAATGTGATCTTGGATTGGCTATACGTTTAACATTGGTTACTGACAGATTTTTTAATATCATATAAACAACTATTTATCATTTCCTGGTTGGAGAAATGTTCTCTTTTGCCGTGTTTTGTGCGTAAAACCCATGGGTGAGGCCTCCTCATACGTGAATATTTTTGGGCGTTTCATTCAAATGACGCTAGGATTTCTCACCATCAGCTGCGCTTGCGTACGATAAGATCTGAGCGGAAAGCACAGGTTCATAAATGTCACGCACCCTCTGGCGTATATATCGGAAATACACCTACGCATACACCATTTGTTTATGCAATGTTGATAAATGAGGGCCAGTGTATATAATATCACTGTTTTTGATTTGAACATTAAAATGTTTAACATAAAAGTTACAGATGTTACCCAACACATTCTCAAGCCAGTGACAGTTTATCAATTGATATTCAAAAATTAAAAAGAACAATAACAACTTTCTGCTGTGAGGTGAGATCAACAAATGAAACCAAAAATAAAACAGATATATTATGAAACTGGTAGACAATGGTTTTTTGTGGAAGCAATAACCTTTTTGCTCCCAATCTGTGCTTTACTGCTTTCGGGGGGGGGGGGGGGGGGGGGGGGGGGGGGTGTAATGGCTTATCCAAATGATATGTAAATGAGCCCCATTGTCACCCCCAACAGCAGAGAGGTGAGAATTGCCCAAAACTTCAGGGGCCGTTTAATCCCCTTTGGCCTTTTGGGAATTGTTAAATTGAAATCACCGCTACGCCTCCAAATATGATCAGATTTCTATGTTACACTTCGTTGGAAAGCTTGGAGACTACACTTTAATAATCTGTGAAAATCTCAAAATGCCCCAGAACCGACTTGTGTCTTTGATTCTAGTGACTGGTCTGCAGACCTGCATGCACCACATGAGCCCGCCCGGCTCATTTTACACACGTTGTCTTTCTAAACACAGACTATAGCATAGACTTCCAGCTGCAGACCTGGAGCATTAAGTGGGCTGTACGTGGGTTACCATTTCATCAGTATAATCACATTTTGTATCAAATAGTCTCAGCCTATAGCTTATATTTTATTATTAAAGATAAATACAAGCCCTTTTGCCAGCCCTGATGGCACGTGGACCCAAGTACACAAATCACACTAATTAAACAAGAATATATGTGCAATGGTAGAAGGGACCACAGTAACATTTCTTGATACACCAATATCAATGATTTACTTCTGAAAAAAAGGAACCTGCCAAATTTGACTTTCTTATGATGTGGCCTCAATGTTAAAATGCTTTATAAAAAAAAAATCATTTATTCATTGGTCCCCCAAATTCTGAGGAAATGGTTGTACCTTCAAGACGGACAACCATCTCTGCAGCACTCCATAAAGGCCTGATTAGTGGAGTGCTGCATAGATGTAGCCTGGTGGGACCAGAATGATTCCCCTCTGTATTTTTTTTTTTATACAGCGGAGTATCAGTCTGGACCCCCCGTCCCCGCTGGCTGCAAAAAAAACAATCCCGTGCAATCAGATTTGTTTATTTGCCGTGACGTGTTTAGCGAGCAGCGTCACTCACGGGATGCGGAAGTCCCTCAATAACAATCTACAAGCGATGCACGAGAGAGAGAAAGCGTGTCTCCAGTCGGCGGTAAATGACCAAAAACACATCGACAGTAGGTGACTTTCGTTATTCATAATCCTGCGCAAATATTAACGCAAAACCGCTAATAACACCGCATCAACGGCAGACGCCAGGCCTTCACTGATTGGTTTACTCCGCTTCCTGTTTTCTTGCGTATCTACCGCTGTGGGAAATAGAATCGAGGCAGCAGTGACCAGACTCACCGCTGCTACAGCGGTGAGTCTGGTCATGCTAGCAGAGATGGCCTTATTTCTAAACGAATGTATCTTTTTTTCATCAATCTACACATAATGACAAAGTGAACAAACCTTTTTTTTTTAGGATGTTTTGCAAAATGTATTAAAAATAAAACTGCAGCATTAAAATTTCAAACTCGATTTTGATACTGAAAATAAAACTTGATTCTTGATACCGATTTTGATACCACGGTAAACTTTTTTTTTTTTAATGCCCTATATATATATATATATATATATATATATATATATATATATATATATATATATATGAGTAGATAATACATGGGAGATTTACAATGTACGGTTTTATCATGTTCTTCAAAAATAACTGAAAAGGTCTTATTTGTTATCTCTAATTAAATGCTTTGCATTGTCACCTCAAATAACATTTATTTCCAATATAAAATATTTACATATTACAAACACTGTCTGTTAAAATAAGTGGAATGCCTAAAGAAACATTTCACAACTTTTCCCCTTTTGCAATTTTGCAACAGCATTTGTGTTACAGCTCAGCTTTAAGTCTCACCGCAGTCTGCTTTTGTTTTGCTGAAACGTGTCCTCTCATCTACTTCCTCCTTAAATATTCCCTTTGCTAATACCACTTCCATGTTGCGGTCGGTCTGTTGAGGCTATACTACATAGTTTCTATGGTGACAGAGGAATTGTGTAGAGAGAGCTAATAAGGGTCATGACTTTTTCTGGAAATTATGCTGTACACAAGGCTTCCGCCACAAAAACAAACCCATTGTAGTGTCTCCAGTCTAGACTCAGTCCAAACAAAAAAAGAAGGAACTTCATGCTACTGAGTGGTTATCAGTTTCACCAGACCAGGTACAGACCTTGCTAATACTACATTGTGTGGATTTATTCACAAATTGGTTACCTCTCGCAGACAGGTGTAGATGGGACACACCAGTACTCTGTACGGCTCCCCAGAGCTGCTCCTCATGGCACCAAACACTTCACACAAGAATGTAATGAAGCCTAACCACTTCTCCACGTCTGCCCGCTGGAGCTGCTCACGGCTGGAGAAATCTCTCTGGGAAATAAATAAAGCAAGCGAGAACAATTAAAAGCTATAGATGCTCAATCTAATACCAAATAGATCTAGTTTAGCATACAAAATGTTCCGCACTATGGGTCATTATTTAGATATTATTACAATATTAACTGTCATTAGTTAGTATACAATAGGAGAGACTAGCTACTATGAATAGATATAAAATTACTATGTAAATACAGTAGGAATGCCCACAGCCCTGGGCTTTTGACCGTTTGTCAAACCAGTCACATGGTTTGACAAATAAAACAATCTTGAATCTTGAAGAATGCTGACCATGTAGTTAATGAAACAGTATAAACGTGCGGGTGTCCATTTACTTCACAGGGGAAAGGCTTCTTATATTTAATCAAACCCACAATAAACAGTGACGCATTTCCCCAGACACACTAATTGCTGCCGTAATGAGTTACAGGACTCCGCGAGAGCAGCATCATTAATGATGGCCTTCATGAGACCACTTATGACATTTAAAAGGTTTAAAGTTAAAAGCCCAAATGTCAAAGAGAGGAAGGGGGTCCAGAGAGTGAGTGAGTGTGAGTGTGTGGGGGGGTAAGGAAAAGTGAGTTATGAAGATGTGAATCCTAAAGCAAGATCTGCGTGTCTTACTCCATACCTTTACATGTGTCAGCCGTACACTGCTGCTAGGTATGGAATAAAATAAGCAGATCTGACTATAAGAACCACTATCAGAAAACATAATGAAGCTAATCGGACAGAAAAGTTGTCAGTTTTGGAAATTTTGCAATATATTAATTAGAATTATAATATTGCAAAACACTGCATATTTGAAATAAAACAACAACAAAAACACTTTGGTTTCTTATTGCATGAGCAAATGTGTTGTAAGTGTTTTTGAGTCAAATCCAGACAAACATTTATTTAAAAAAAAGTGTATTTTCCATACCTGCAACAGATTGAGCAACAGCGATCGAAATTTAGTCCCCTCCACCATGAACATGGCCATCTTGTTACACAACTTGGCAGCTGTGGCAGCAAAGCTTCTGTCTGACACGGCCTTAGAATAGATGGCAGTGACCACCTGAGCCAGAGCCTCCTCAGAGTGTGCAGAGCTCTGGGCCTCCAGCATGAAGGAGGCCAACTGCTCCTCCACTCCACTACTGTTGCTCCTCATGCTGTTGAGAAGCTCCACCAGACGGTCCATGCTCTGTGTCCCAGGGCCAGAATCTACACAAGCCTCATCCTGTTGGGGACACCAAGACATTTACATTGAACTGCCACATTCCACATGTACCTTTTGAAATTCAGTTTCAAGCAGCCTTAGAAATAAACAGGACTTATCATCATATGGAGTAGTATCAGCATGAAATGTACCGTATCTTCAATAATAGAATGACAATGAGGGAATGTTTAATGTGCGCTCCTGTTTGACAAATTATATGATGCTTTCGGCTTTGAAGGAGCACCAAGTTTACATTATGTCAACAGAGGATGACATGATAATCACGGTATTAGTAAATTAACACATATTAACACGTATGGAGCACAACATCTCTGAGACATTGGGCCCGATCTTTTGTTTCAATCAAACAAAATTGTAAAGCAAATCCGGAAAATATGGGGTTAATTCACAGTTATATGAGGATTATTAAGCCTTATTTACATTTATTACTGTGATTTGTAAATGATGCAATTCATTTAATCCTGGTATTTTTTTTGCTCCTAAATAGCAGAATGCATAGCCTCTATTATACACAACGGCACATATGACAGTGACTCTTTGCTCAGTTCAACACACTGAGCCCTGCTTATTCCTGCTTATTCCTGCTTATTCCTGGTTTAGTCAAGGTTTAGTTCTGGTTTAGTCCTGGTTTTGTACGGATCCGGACCGAGGTCCGCCGTTTAGTGACTGCTATAGCGTAACATTTTGTGATTAGGAGGAGCGCACTTGAAGATCTTGCAGCTCCTAGACTTGCGCATGTGGAGTGGAGCAATACCCATGGCCAATGGCGGGGTTGTGGGGGTAGACATGTGTTTTTGTTTTGGTCGCGATTACAATCCGCACCACTGTAGGACTGGCATAGACGATCTCTTTCTCTCGGGACACGAATATTGTTTAGCTCACAATGGGGTTAATAAAGTTTTTAGTTTGAGATGTGCGAGCCTTTATGCTAAAGGAAGCACACAAGGTAGCGCGATATAAACGAGGAAATGAATGTGAGACTGCGATCAGAGAACCGCTCTCAGTGCTGCTTGTAAACCACGTCTCAGTCGACCTCTGCTCTTTTTATAAGCGCAGGCACATAGCACTACTTGGAAGATGGCCATCGAGTTAGAGCTTGCACAGTCCTTGCGCCAGGCACAAGATCTGGCCCATTATGTTTGACAACATTAATGTGCAAAACGGCATACTATAGTATAGTGTTATCTAATTATAAATGTCATAAATGTATCTTGGAGGCCAATTTACATTGAGTGCTTATTGGTGCTTCCTGATGAGGCCAATGCTTCCAAATCAACCGTAATGAGTTTGATGTGGTTCATGGTAGATGAGAGTTGCAGGTCAGTCGGCTAGCTAGTGGTTTGGTGCTCACAGTGGGAAACATAAAAAAAGTGTTAATCTAATGCTACTTAAGTAGTTTCATCGCCTTCTGACCAGGAGCATGTATTTGAATCATTAGGAGAAGGTGCCTCTTCGAATACTAAACCGTGCAGACACATGTCCAGACTCTAGAGCACGTTAGCTGCAGAATTACCTTACTGGTGTTTGCTAAACTGAACATCAAAATGATAGTCTATCATTACAAGACAAATGGAAACATACTTATACACACTTGTGCCATCCTGATAGCTTAAAGCTGACTGACAGGTAGTAAGCAGCTTTCAGTACCTTGTCCTTTAGCCTCTTCCTTAGCCGCTCTTTGGAAGACTGAAGCAAGCTAATTTTCGGCAGCTGTGATGGGCCCTCGCTTTCTCTGCCTGTTGGTCCGGGGCACCCCCTGTTAACCGTCAGGCCTGAAGAGTCATTTTTAGTGGGTGTGATCTCAGTTTGGGGCGACTCTGACAGACTTTTCGAGGAGGTGTTTTGTTGGTCTTGTGGCATGACCAACTTGTCACTCTGTGTAACATTCTCTGTGTCTTTGGTAATAATTGGGGGCATGCCTTTATCACCCACAGCGTTTGTCTGTTCGGGTTCTTGACCTTTCTGATGCCAACGTCGACTTTGACTGTATCCGTGTTGCGGGCGTCCTCCTTGGCGCTGCCCATGCCGTGGCGGTCGACCGCTATTTTTATTGTCCCCCAGTTCTGTTGGGTTCTGGTTTGGAGATGATTGCCGAGTTTGATCTTTTTGATGCTGTGGCGACTGCTGAATGTGCAGAGGCTGGTTCTTCCCACTGCCTCCTCCACCACCTCCTCCTTGAGTTCGTTGCGGTTTCCTGCAATGAGGACAAGCTTTGGTTAGGCTAACAAATATGCAGCAATGAAGTTGCAGATGTTACCAGCAACACTCTCAACACTTTCTTCAAAACCACGTAAAAGTAACTTATTAATTGATCCTCATCCTGATAATCTTTTTTAGATACTAGTCATCACATTAACCACAAGCCTAAAACATGTCTAAAGCCAAAGATTGCTTACATATAATTGCACAGTATCCCAGAGTATGGCTGTCCCGCATAGAGTTGTCCTTTTACACTGCTCTACTTGACAAGCCACTAACATATGGTGTTGCGGATTAGACACCCTGCCACTGAAGAGGTAACCCATTATATTCTTTGACCTGCAAACTCAACCTGGGACAGAGTCTGGAGTGCACCTTTGGACATACTCTGAGATCTGCTACTTTTCAGACACTGGAAAGCTAGAATGGGGCTAAGCTAGGCCTAAAAAAAAAAAGGAACAAGAGTTCATGATATCAAAATAGATGACAATTGCCACAAAATCCAACCATTTGGAAAGTTGTAGGTGCCCCCGTTTTTATGCACGCTTCGGTTTTCTTTTTTTGAAAAATAACAGAATCATGTATCATTTTGCTTTCACTTCACAGTTGTCTGTTACTTGTGTGTGAACTTTCAGTAAAACATTCAAAATAAAATTGTTATGCCTGCCTCTAAAATCCTGCACTGTCACCCAAAAAGGTGTCAATTTGGGTCCGAATTGCCGTCATGCACAAGCTTAATATAGAAGCTGCAGTTGCACGCAAGACCTGAGGTTGCAGTAGTGAGTATAAAAATTACCAACTTGCCTCTAGTCCCTTTAAGGGGGACTAGACTTTTTCAAGCTTTACATCATGTTTGAGTAATCTTTAAAAACAGCTATTTCAGGTGTAGCTATGCCATAGTCCTGAGACTTTTACAAAGACACACATCAGTGTTTCTTTTACCTCAACGCCCGGGGATTAAAACCGGTGACAAGAAAAAAGCTAATTTATTCAAGGGAGTTATTTTAATTTACTGCATTTACAGACAAACATAAGGTTGCATTATCATTGTAGTGTGCTATAGACTGGTACTATGTGACTGAAAAAAATCATAATACCCCCTCTTTAAAAGTAAGTTAGTATCAAAGTAATCATAAGTTTAAAAAGACTTCTTTGTTACCTTGTTTTTGCAAATATCTATTGAAAAGCTCAACGACTGTCGGCCCCCATCCTAGTCGCTTTCATAGCTCCAAAAAGATTAATTCATAATAGAGTAATGCTGCCTTTATTCTAAGGTTTAATGTACTGTATTTCCTGAGGGAAAGGACAAGCATTTTCTTCCTCATGGTAAATAAGGTGAAATTATATTATAAAAAAATGTCAGGGCACTAATTTGAACCCCCAGTGTTTAAAATGTGCAGAAGGTTGAAATATTGCATGTTTAATGCCTTTTATAGTAGTTTGAAATTTAGTAATTGAAATGGATTTTAATGAGCACTTTGTGGTTTTGTAGCTTGTAATAGGTAATTATGTTTTTTTCTATGGTCTGTTTAGAATAAGATAAAAATCTAAATTACATGAAGTTATTATAATACACTCAAAAATAACAACAATAGATATTAAAAGACTGGTGGCCTGGCTTGAAAACCGTAATACAACTGAATGTGGTCATTGAGATTGATGCAGGTACTGTAGCTGTTAGTTTAAGACCCACTTTAATGAGTCATTGTGCTGATGTATTGGTGGTGCCCAGAGGTGAGTGTGAGGGCGTAATAAAATGTTAATCATATTTAATGATGCCAGCTCCAAAGAAGCTCCACTGTTGCAGAGATTGACCCATCCATCAGTCGCATTACTGCCACAGCAATGTTTATATTGAGGAGAGATAAACGCAGCACTGATTACATTTCATCTGCCAATATCGAGTTGCTCAGAAACAAGTTCTCCAGGCACAACTCAAATGACGACTTTTATGGGTTATGACAGGACAATATTTATTTGACTTGTATCTGTGGGATTGTTTCCTTCATACTATACTGTTGCCTGTACCATTCACCCAGCATTATATGGACTGTAGAAATAATAATAATAATAATAATAATAATGCATTAGTCTTTTATAGCGTTCTTCTAGACGCTCAAAGTCACTTTCCAATTTCATGCATTATTCATTGACTCGGTGATGGTGAGCGAGGCAACTAGGCTTTTTTGAGTCAACATTACATTTCATTAGAAAGCACAGATAATGGTCTTAAAAACTTGACTGCCTGGCTCCTGTGGACACTAACCTGGCTGAGACTTTCCGTTTTCCCCCAGGACCCGTGGGCAGAAGCACTGTTAACTGCTCTCGGCTCAACTGTTCAATGGTTCTAGAGGCGTGAAAGGCAAGCCGTGGAAGTGCAAGGTGGGAGGTATTGGAAATTTGAAATAAGTAGACATAAAAAAGTATAGAATAGAGGATTGAAGCAAAAACAGGAAAAAAAGCAGCAAAGAGGACACACAAAAAACACTGAACCAAATTACTACATGAATGATCAGCATGCATTAGAATCTATTTTATGATAGGTGAGGTGAATATGGCAAAAGTGTGAGTTGATGTGAGGTTAAGGTTAAGATGTATTATTTGTCCCTGGACAAATAATTGGGATGCCGTGGATGTACATGTTTTAAACCCAATCCCATTAAAAAAATCTAAATTACATTTAGATGTTCGGTTGACAACACGTTCTAAGGCAAAAAGTTCCAGCTGAATGAAATCAAACTTTGTGCACATTCAAGCAGTATGAAGTGCTGCATGTTCACTGTGTTAACTGCCGTGAGCAGTAAGCGGCGCATTCCAGTAAATCACAACTAATTTCAGCCCTGCTCGACGTGCCCGCTAAAGTAGAAACACATGGACTGCCTCCCTTCTCGGCTCCTTCCTGTCACAGCCAGCCTATACTCGTCTCACATTCTCCTCCCTTCACTCCAGCTCAGCGTCCAAGTCGCACTCCGTGTTCATCAAGTTTCTTTGTTGTGAGAAAATTTGCTTCTGTGTTTTAACATTAGCTATTTTGCAACTTCTTGAGCGCTTTTCTGGGGCTGAGCTTTTACCAGCAAATTGGATTCACTGTTCTGTATAATGTTTCTCTCTCACTATATGTCTTTATTTTACATACCTTTGTTTCTTGTTCGCTTGTCTATCGTGGCTCCGTGAATACACATTTTCTTAATGTATCACTAGAGCTGCTGTAACAAATTAATGTCTCCACGCCAAATAACACGTTTAGTTTGTTTGCTGAATGTTGTCCATCATTGTACAATTATTCACTGTGGCTTAAAAACAAGGATCAAAGTGTTCCTGTCCATTTGGTTTAAAAAAAAATGCCTCTTTTTAAAACCACAAATACGGCCCAAATATTTTCCTTTTTTCCTCGTCTCTTAGCAACTGAAGAACAGTTTTCCAATGACGTCAGGCCAGAGAGCAAAAAAATAATAATAATTAGATGGAGCCGTTTTCCTTCATCATGAGGACCTGCATTCGAAGCTGCTCGACGAGGCTGAAATTGTGTGTCGTCTACAATTAGAGGAAGACATGCCAGGGCAAAACAAAACTAAGCGGCAGGGTAAAGACTTTTGAGACATGCCAAACGGTTTGATTTCTCAAAAGTGCAAAAGGAGAAAAACAAAACAAAAAAAACTTGAGAAAAAGAGGTGATTAATTAGCATCTACACCCCATACTTTGCTGAGTGAGTAAACCTTGAAAGTCTTAATAGAGATTTTCGATTCACTTTTTCCTACAGGAGTGCATGCATTCCTCTCTTGACATTGCTTTGGCTGAGGATAGATGTTAAGACTGTTGCACTGGCTAAGCACCAAGACTCCTGACATCAACAACATGCTTTCTCTTGAGGTGTGTGTGTGTGTGTGTGTGTGTGTGTGTGTGTGTGTGTGTGTGTGTGTGTGTGTACATTTGTGCTATTACCGTCGGTCAGTCCTCTTGCGTCTAAAAAGTTTCTTGGTGTGCGCAATCTCAGCCTCATTAGGAAGTGGTGGAAAGACCTGAGGGGGGGGGGGGGGGGGGTGGAGAAAAAAATAAAAATCAGGATATATATATATAAAGTGAGACTTTGAACATTAACTTTTGAAAAGGTCATTAATGAATGTGACACTTTGATGAGGCTGAGTTAACACAACCATCAAGCATCAACTTTGGTCAATCAGGCAACCTTAACTCACCATTATCTGCTGTTACTATAGTTACAGTTGGTCCATAGACACACTTTTCCCCCCCTTTTCCCAACCTTTTTATTAGACCAATGTGATCCCAAAGGTTAGCATGCATGATATCGTATACACAGCCACATGCACACCTACACACCCATAACGTGCAGTCAGAAAAAGCAGAAAACGGTACACAGCCGTCATCAGCATTGACAAGTACAATTGCTTGCTGCTGTATTGAAAAAATCTTCAGTAATCATCGGTCTGTAAAAAGTCTATCACCAGTTGAAATCAGGGTTCGAAATTAACTTTTTTGATCACCAGCCAAAGTGGCTGGTAACTTTCTGAAGTTACCAGCCAATCAGAATTTCCACTAGACAAATTTTTACGTTGCGAAAATAAGAGATTATGAATGCCACTGGATGAAAATGTGATAATAGGTATCTAAAACGTCACCAGTAGTGTAGTGTTCATGGGAAATGTAGGACAGAGGGGACAAACCACCCAGAGCGTCTCTGACATGATTTGCATGATTGGCTCATGCTAGTGATGGGATTTTCAGCTATTTTTGGTGAACCGGATCATTTGGATCGGCTCACCAAAAAGAGCCGACTCTTTTGGCCCCCAAATGGCTCTTTATGTTTTTTTAATATATACACTTTAAATTTAGGAGAGATTTGGATTAATGGCTCGTTAAATGAGCCTCTCTACTGCTCCCTGCACAAAACAACTATAATCAAGAAAGCAATTAAAAAGAAAAGAGGAATTAATTTTATTAGTTGCTATAATAATGTGATATTGGCTTATAGTGGTCTGTGTTGTCTTCAGGAATCAAAGTAAATTTTTTGAGGTGGTAGAGCCATTGTTTATTATAGCAACATACACTTTTAAAGCTGCCATTAGTTTCATGTATGTACTCTTTTATTTACAGTCAAAATGCTTCTCCCATAGCTTCTCCCCAGTCCCTCTGCGGCCTCAGCTCCGCCTCCGTGAGCTGCTGGAGCCTCGCGCTGAGAGAGAGTTACAGACTCCAGACATAACTGAAGTTATTACTTAAGCCAGGACTCCTGTACGTTTGTAATGCGCTCATACACATGAGAGGAAAAGGCCGACATCGCGTCGTTTCGCCGCTCCGCGCGTCATCGCATTGTTTTCACTCCACAAACCCAGCGTAACTTTTTCTAACCATAAAACCGAAAATATTAAGCGGATCTCTCTCAAATATAAAGTGACTGAAAGCTATGGATGCGCTGACTACATTTATGGAGTAGTTTAAGTTTATAGAGATCTTGATTTTGTGTAAATAGCAGGTTCATTCCTCGCGAACGGGCTGCGCCTGCAGAGTTCTCCTTTCTCCCTCTCTCCCCGATCCCATTCTCTTTACTCGTTTACTCTTTGCCTTTCTCTATTTTTCTTGAATTTAGCAGAAAGCGGGGCACGGTGAGCTTGATAAACATGCAACATGCAAAAAATAAATAAATAAATAAAACGGCTCGCGGGTGAGGCTCGGCTCTCATCTTTCACTTAAAAGAGCCGGCTCTTTGTACCGACTCGTTCGCGACCGACCCATCACTAGCTCATGCATCACCGGCCAAACTGGCTGGTAGGTTTTTTATCGGTACCCGCCAAAATGATTTTTAACCCGCATTTGGCGGGTTGGCGGGTGTTAATTTCGAACCCTGGTTGAAATGTGTAAAGCCCATGTACAAAGAGCACTTGACTTTATAACACTGCAAAACCTTCTGTACTTTAAACACATAGATACCAAAAATTGAAGGAATTGTTGAAGTCCAGCTAAAATCCGTATATGTGGAGCAGAAAATGAAGGTAGGCCTGCCGCAATAATTACTATATCGAGTTATCGCTCGATAAGTAAAATGAAGGACGATAACATTTTTAGTCTCGATAAATGCACGTGCTGCGTGTGCTTAAAATAACTACAGAAACATGAACGCTATGACAACGCTGAGTGAGCGGAGCGTCCATCCAATCCGTCTCCCTGTGTAAAGACAGCATTGAGCACATCAGCCGTATCCCCGCATGTATCCAGATCATTTATAGATCAGCGCTGCTTTTGGAGAGAGGCGGGGTGTAAACAAAGTGCCGTGCTACTACGGAGCTGCTGATTCCGACACTTTCTGTGAACTTTATCGCGGAGCAAGAGGGACTCGTGAGAAAACATTTGGAATTCCAGCCAAAAGAACTCATCACGGAGAGAATAACATTTATGCGACTGCAGGTATGTCCAACATGAGAACGAAACAAAACCACCGCCCAGTCAGTGTATCAAAGCTAATCAGAGCTACTGTTAGCGAGAGGAACCCGCGCGCTTTAGCCACTGTCCAAATACAAGAGCGATAGTCCTGAGAACATTACTCAGTGCTTAGGTCTGTGTTAATGTTCAAAAGACAGAGAAATGCTGCAGCGGTTTGACAAACAGTCAACAAGATTCCCAAAAAAGCTGCTTCACTCCGATGGCCGTGTGTACAGGAGGTTATATTTTAAAAGAAAAGGGAAAAGAACACAACATATGGCTACTCTACTTTAGCAGTAATACAGTATTATCTGAATCCATACATTTAATATAGAAGAAGTCCCAGAAGTGAGTTTTTGTGAGAAAATATGTAACCAGAATAATGCAGATGAAATATCAATATTATTGCTATTGGGATATTTTTTAGAGATGATACTGTATATTGACTATTTGCTGTAAATGTTGTGACAGGCCTAGTTCAAACACAGAACCTGGTGAGAGTGTAAGTTATGTTAAAAGGTTGAGAAGCACAAATGGATACAGTGTCCTAGAATATGTCGACCCTTCTAGTTTGCACTTTGTTTGGTATAAGGTGTTAATATTGAATGGCAGAAGTTCAATACATTTCAATTAAATAGTTGCTTACAGTTTTCTTTTTATTGCCTACAGTATTTGCATTATACTCATTATCGTTTATCGCGATATTTTCTGAGACGATATATCGCCCTAAAAAAAACGTATCGTGGCAGGCCTAAATGAAGGTGAAAGAACCGCATTTGTACAGCGTCGAAAATGCACACTTCCGACAGAATATTGAAGTAACTGCGAGTTCCAACTGTGATTTCCAACTTACCACTGGAAAAGCCTGTGTAGATGAAAAAATAGACTGAATGCAGACTAGTTGCATGTTTGGCTACTGTAGTTCTCCTCTAGGATATCATTAGCTGTAATTCTGCCTTCAAATGGTAACCAGATGACATCGAGAGGCACTAGCTAAATACTTCCGAATGGCAATGGAAAATGCAAATGACAAAGAATATAGGGCGCCACAGTAGCGCAGCGGTCGGCGCTTGTGCCTCACAGCAAAAATGTCACCGGTTCGATTCCCACCTAGACGGGGCCTTTCTGTGTGGAGTTTGCATGTTCTCCCCGTGTCTGTGTAGGTTTCCTCCGGGTACTCCAGTTTCCCCAACCACTTAAAAAAAACATGTACAATAGGTTTCCGATATGGGGTCAGGACACCCCAGGAAATGAGATTCCTTTATTGCATCATGGCGACGTGTAAAAGGGAGTCAACCTCCCTCTTTCTCGGTACAGCAGAATTGTTTCCTACAAGCTGCATTTGTGGTTTCTGTCTTCCACATTGTTTTACTGGATACTTTTGTACATCTTTACTGCAGTTTTTTAAAAGTAAAGAAGCAGCTAGCTAGAAAGACTGTTGTGGAGCAGAGGGAGCTGCGCAGGAGGAAGAGGAAGTGGAGCTGATCAGTGCAGGACACGACGCTCTGAAACACTGACAAACCCAGGAGGCGCTGCACCGTTTCAGAGAATTAGAGGAACACTGAAGGCAGCCAGACAGGTTTTCTCCGGGTGCTACGGTTTCCCCTACCTCCGGGTTAAGTCGGCTCACAATGGCAGCGTGGCTCAGTCGCTGCGGTTCAGGACTAACACCTCAACACTATTTCATTGTACGCTTGTACAATGACAAATAAAACACTTACTTACTTACTAATCTCAGTGGGACTTTCCTGGTTGAATAAAGAATAACAATTAAAAAAAAATCATCAGTGATGAAGAAAATTATCCCAGATAGACAATCAACAGCAAATGCAGCAGCTGCTTTATGCCATTATACTTTGTGTCACATATAACACATGTGTGACAAAGACACAACATAGGCAGCTGGAAATAAGACTGCTTTAGAAATGAGATACCAGCTGTGTGTATGTGAAAGTCCTATCTGTAGGTGGCAGTCAGCGTGTGGTAGATCAAAGCAAGGCGTGTGCTGTGCTGGTCAACAGCCAGACAACCTCTGACCCTGCGGCAGCAACAGCCAGCTCTGTGGACGTGACCAGGATGGTGAAGGAGGGCTGCCTTTATAAGCCACAGGAAAAAAGAAATTCTAACTACAGTGCATTTGTGCAGATCACAAGTTACAAAGCTAATCAACTCAGCAACTCAAACAATAATAAAAATTGTAGAAAAATGAAACAATAGCATAAAGTAGTCACGTGTTTCGTCAAATAACACATTTCAGGACAACTGAAAGTAATTAACTTGAGGCAGGTGCGTAGGAGATGAGGGAAAATCCCAGTATACAATAATAACAATTACTTCCCGCACACTACCAACCTTGCAAAAGTAGTTTATTAGGATATGGTCAACGTTTCGGTCCTGAGACCTTCATCAGGCAAATTGCTGAAGAGCTCCAGGTGAAGACTGGTCACCTGGAGCTCTTCAGCAATTTGCCATGAATGGGTGAGTGGATCCTTGCTGTAAAGCGCTTTGAGTGCCTAATGTCAGCCTTATGTCCATTGCGTCCATTGTTTTACCTCGAGTGTGTGTGGTGTGTCACTGGGAAGGTGGAGGAGAATGTTTTAAATCTGTAAAGCACTTTGTGTTACATGAAATGTATGAAAAGCGCTATATAAATAAAGATTAATTGATTGATGGAAAAGCGCTATACAAGTTGAGACTTTTCATACCGAAGGGTATCACAAAGTGCTTTACAGATTACAACATTTAAAACAATACACCTGGCATTATATAAATATGACTACGCATACACAATTTTTTTACGCAATGTTGATAAATGAGGGCCATTATGTGCAGTAATAAAATCATTAAGTTGGATAAAGACAAGTTTTTCTAAGATTTTGCTTAAAAATTGTAACCGGTCTAAAATCATTACAGTCCAAATTGCTCTTCTTCAGCAGGGGCCTCACCACCGCCCCCTTAAAGGCAGCAGGGAAGACTCCCGTCTGAAGAGAGCAATTCATCATGTGTAAAAGCTCATCTTTAAAGGCTCCATAGAATGTTTTAAAAACGGGGTTGGGACAAGGTCTAAAAGACTGACGTTAACCATGTAAAAAAATTTCAACTTGTGTGTTATTTGTGTTAGTTTAGCCATTCATACTTATTTCAATCTTCAACCAAATGAAATAAAAATAACATAAAAATCGAATCACAATAAAATAGCAAAAGAACCAAAACACTATTTGATAGTTCTTCAAAACGGTTTAGCCCTAATAGTGTCTTACAATAAAGTGAATGTGGTGTAAGTAACAGGAAAGAAAAATAAGGAAATGAACAAATAGTGCAGCAATGGAAACGTGCCGAAAAGAAACTGAAAAAAAAACGATTATGTTTAATAGCATAGAAAGTGAAGTGTGCGTCTTCCTGCCCCTCCGGTGTATAACAATCCTGCTATGATGCTCATTCAACCAGTCCATTGTTTCTTTCAGTTTATTTATGTTACAAGAGCCCTCAGCCAAGAACAATACATTCTAAACTGCCCCAGGGGTGGCATTGCAAGACAAGTTGTTGAGAAGCAAAACTGATAACGCAAGAATGATATGATGTGAGAAAGAAGATTATACCAGATAGCATAAAATTTAGTCCGGTACATGTTCGAGTAATTCTGGAAGTTGGTTAGCAACAAAAACAACAATAGCTGGTGTTTTTGCCTTCTTTTGTAAATTATACCCAATAAATGACTGAACATTAGATATTGAGTTAAAATATCTTACATATAGAAAATAATTGACATTGTTTGGTAGTAACTGTCAGGACATCACCTGTTTGGAGAGGCAAAAGGATTGCCTTTGCAATGCTATGGTAAATTAATGTTTTACTGTGCTTTTATTAACCATGTGATGCTTCAAAGTAAAAAAATAAATAAAATTACTTTTGAGAATGACTTTCTACAAACTCACCAACATACCGAAAACATGTCCATTTTATAATATATAATATTCAGCGTTTATTAGATAAGGAATGCTTCCAGCCATTCACTTCAATTGTCAGAAATCTAGCTGAGCTTTGGCATTTCTCTGATTGACTTTGTGTAAAACCCCATGTTCAAAGCTGCGTGGCTCTCTGTTAGGTGATCCCTACAATACCTGCTTTTCGGTGCCTTAATGGTGCTTTTTTCTATACCTGTTATTTTGATTAAATTAAAATAAAGTGTATAAAAAGTATAGTTCAAGAAAATGCTCTAAAACAGCAAAACAGAAGCTCCCCAGGCCGCGGCAGCGTCACCTGTAAGGCCTATTCATACTCCACAAGACGCGAGAACCTTCTTCTCGCACCCAGAGCTGTCATTTTGTTTTCACAGCTCGTGTTCGGCAGCTCTTGCTGACACTTCAGTTCAGTGGAACTTTGTGTCGCTGCTCCCTGCCTGTGGAACGCCCTCCCAGACCACCTCATGGCCCCGCAAACGGTGGACACATTTAAAAAAGGACTTTTTACACAAGCTTATTTAAACGGCTAATGCTTGTTTTTTTTTTTTGTCCCGACTTTTAACATGTTGTATTATATTGTATTGTTTTAACTATGCTGAGAGGAACAACTGAGAGGAACAACATTCAAAAAGTATTTGAGCGCTTACACTTGTGGCTTTCCTGAGAAATTGGATTTGGTAAATGGTCTCAACTTATATAGCGCTTTTCCACCTACATTAGGCACTCAAAGCGCTTTACAGCAAGGATCCACTCACCCATTCATACACCAATGTACGCAGACACTGGAGGCAAGGTGGGTGAAGTGTCTTGCCCAAGGACACAACGACAGTGTGCACCTTCAGGAGGCGGGATTCGAATCCCCGACCTTCCGATCATGAGACGACCCGCTCTACCATCTGCGCCACCGTCGCAAAAGGTGTATTTATTTAGATACACCTTCACAAAAATAAAATATGTAAAAGCAAAGTGAAATAAAGTATATAGCCCTCTTATACTAAAATATAGGCCTATATTTTTTATGTTAAACCTTTGTAATTTGTCTTTTGAGGTCAATTCAAAAATGTCTAGCAGCTTCTCTCTAAACCCAAAACAATATCCACTCTTTAAAATACAATTTAATTAATAGATTTATATAGAAACATGGCAAAAAAATATAATAATTATTAAGCTATAAAGAAATAAAAAGCTGGTGATGGGGAAGGGCAGAGTATCCTGCTCCAAACAGATCTCTCTAAACACAGCAACGAGGAGGAGGAGAAAGCCCCGCCCCTCACTGCTGCTCAGCGCTGTCAGCCAGAGGAGAAGACGCAGCTCCCCTCTCCTCTCGCCCCGCACTTGACTTCTCAATAAAACTACGTGATGGAAAGAGCATAACAACTGTTTTCTGATCGTTTTTGAGTAAAACCTTTTGATCGAATGAAACTATGAACATCGGGTGTTGCATTCACGTGTAAGCTCTATAAAAGTGAATATCTCCACAAATATTTCACCAAATTACACGAAACAAAAAGTGTTGTGATGCTGACGTTCCCGCACCTCTATTCTGTTGCATTTCATTGGCTTAAAGGCCGACAATAGGTTGCGTTCACGTTATAGAATTCTATTTCAGTTGGAGGGCAGGTGTCAATACAACTCTATGGGAGAGAAACAGTTTTTGAAAGAAATCTCCAAAAGGAAAATGTCCAAATGTTTTCTCTGATCATCATATGACAGTGATTGGATTCACAAACCTGACATGTGAATTTTATGGCTGAAAGTCCTTTCTACTGTCTCACTTTGTCTCCACTTCTGGACGCCTTTGTGAAGAAATAATTAGACATATGTTCATATCTGCTGAAAGATATGACTTGAACTTTGTGACAGCTTTTGTTTCATGTGAATTGGCCCAGTAATTACAGAGAAATTAGCAATGATTTAAGACTAGAAATCTGCATTTTGAGCGTTACTATGGTTACAGCCATTGAATTTTCAGTTGCCCTCCACCTCAACGCAACCTATTGGTGCAAAAACACCCGTATCCTCGAAAATTGACGTATATGCTTTCCCGGCCTCAATGGTAGAATTGCACAAGAGCGCCCCTGGCTTTATTGGTAGAAATGCAGCAATGCTTTCCCAGCCTAAATAGGTTTTAATAAAGTTCTTAGATTTTCTGGGTTTTCATAGCGAGACAGCCTTAGAATCAATCTTGTTGCACTATGTTTAAATTGCTGTCTGATTGAGCGGACAATTGTCTTGTACTGTAGCATGTGTCCAAGTAACAGGTTTCTCCACATGCACTCCCAGACTCATACGCAGATCAGTGCAGTATAGTCATTGTTAATCCTGTGTGTGTGGTAAATAGGTGTTAAAGTTTGGAAGTCAACCAGAAGTAAAAGCCAGAACAATGACAGGAAAAGCGTGTAGGGAGGGGGCTGCCGGTCACCGTGACCCCCTGTATATTGTTCTTCTGCCCACCAACATTTGAAAGATGGATGAGAGGAGTGAAGGACAACAGCAGAGGAGGACAGAGGAGGCTCCATCAAGGATGATGGAGACGAGAGCAAAGCATAAAGCAATTAAGAGGACGTATGACAGACTGATCAAATGATGGACAATAAGTTTGTTTTGTGGAAAGCGAAACAGTATTTAGATTATTTAGCAGCGAGAGGCTGGTCTTACATAAATTGACAGACAGACCATCTAAAAAATGTGCGCCCGCCCAGGAGACTCTCAACAGTCGGGAGTCCTGCTCTGCAGCACGTACACTCACAGGCACTGGGGCCAACCAGTCTGTTCGTCTCAGCTCCAGACTGCAGCTTTGTTCCCTTCCGACGGCTTTGTTCATGGGCCCTAGTAGACCGGATGTCTTGTCGCTCCCTCTGACTTATTAAATGGATTCTTCACACACCTCACACACCTCAATTTAAAAATAAATCATACTTTAAAGACTACAACAACCATGCTATTATTGCTGGCATTATTTCACTAGCAAATGTTGAAAACTCCCACTCAAAGCCTCCGGCAACACAAACAGTAGCTGTCACAACACCAAGGATCTCTGACACAATTGTGCTGATGAGCCAAACATCATGCAAGTGTCCAAATACTCTGTCAGGGTCTAGTGAGCCTAAACTAATGGACATAAAAATAAAAAAGAAATCATCCATTTTACAAGCTAAAAGTCCCATCCCTCCTTTCCAATTGTTGGTGGTGCAAGAAAAACGCTGCATTAAATCATTCAGTCACTGCATAGTAGTTCAGACTAGATATGTTTTTTCCTATACCTTTTCCAATTGTGATACCTGGCATATACCCACGCAAAAAATGTCCTCCGGTTTCCACATTCCTGTATCGTTGCAACATGACAGTGGACATGCCGGCTGACTTAGTGTGGAGCTAGTGCACATTCAGGATGACATTCCAGAGAGGCCAGTAAAGGTGCAGCATAATCCCAGGGCAAGAGGAGGAAACCCTTTCTCACTACGCGCAAACACACCCACACACTCAAACAAGATGTTTTTTTCCACATCCCATGGTTCTTGGCTCCTGGAAAGGGGAAGTGATTTTGTCAGGAAGTGAGGGACGTAGACGGGGAATTTGAATGATGTAGCCATACAGTAGCAGGAGGTGACAACAGTGGAAAAAGTGCCATTGCCTGGAAAGTAGTTCTGGTAGTGCTACGCTATACAGTCTATACATTCGCGATTTAAACAAGTAGTTAGTGCAAGACCTTTCATGGTTTAAAGGTGCATTATGGAACTTTTTATGTGGAACTTTTACTGACCCAGTATGTGGTTAGCATGGTGCCTTTACTTTCCATCACAGTAGTCTCTACGCGTTCCAGGAGTTGTCTGGGGTGACAGTGGCGCAGGTGGTAGAGCGAGTCGTCTCGTGATAGGAAGGTCGTGGGCTCGAATCCCAGCTCCCGCAAATGCACACTGTCGCTGTGTCCTTGGGCAAGACACTTCACCCACCTTGCCTCCAGTGTCTGTGTACATTGGTGTGAGAATGGGTGACTGGTTCCTTCGTGTAAAGTGCTTTGAGTCTGATAAAAGTAAAAAAGCGCTATACAAGTTGAGACCATTAACCATCAATTGTTCTTGCAGTTTCTGGTAGGTTATCACTGCTAAAGGACCTTCTCACAAGAAAACCTACAAAACAAGTATCCAGGAGAGTTGTAGAGACCACCGTGATGGAAAGTAAAGGCGCCATACTAACCACCCATGAAACCATCACAAAAATGTAAATTACGCTAAAATAAAGTTTTTTAGTAAAAACTGTAGCAATGCGAGAGGCAAAATTCCTTTAAAAAGTTTCAAATCAGATGACACTTGGACCAAAAAAAAAAAAGAAGCCCATTTTGGATTTTCATCTTCCTTATGAGTCATTTCCATGTGATTATGCAACGCTCTGAATTATTTAATTTTGAAGCAAAAACACAACAACTTCTATGAGCTATAAACATTGGGTAAACGCAAAATAAACAAGGGGTTTATGTAACGTCTACATAAATTGTATTATAAATCGGCAACAGTTGGAACAGGTCAAAAGGTTTGGTGAACACTACTGTGTCGTCAGTGTATCATTATGTGGTCGATCCTACAGAGAGAGCAGGCTTGATATTTGGTTCAGTATGAATGAATGGAAACTGTATACTTGGCACTGAAGAAAACAGCAAACATGAGAAGAGCGCAGGCAAGGAGTTATTAAAAGGTAAATACATGGGAAAGAGAATTTAAAATGTACCTCTAGAATTAAATTTAGCACCATAATACACACAATGTACACATGCAGTATGGATTCCAGCATACTACAAGGCACACCACTAGGGGTCATAATAGAGCTGCATTTCATCTGTATCATGCTGTATCAGCTTTTTCCCAGCAGATGCCAGCACAGAGTAAACTCATTCTAACAAAGTTAAACAACATAAAAAAAAAAAGTATTGCTAATAATAATAATAATAATAATTTGATCACTTTATGGCTGTGAATGGTTGTTCTTGAATGGGATATTACAACTCCAAACACTGTAAGGATTTACTACAACAGGAGACAGAAAAAGAATGTTGACTCATATGATTTACAGGTCGATTTTCTGGATATATTTAACCAACCACAAAAACTCTTCAGTAATTTTAGCTGCCCCCTTCTCACTTGCACATTATAGCAAGAACTGTTTTTTTTTTTTTTTACTAGTATTGACATCCTTACTGTGTTCATTTTAATAATCATTAACCTCGTATTTCTATTATTCCAAAAACCCACATTTGGGTGTACCTACATGACTGCATCACTTGATGGCACTGTCTACAAGGTAGCCTACAACCGACCTGTCAGTGCTGAATCCAACCATAATTTTTTTTTAAATGTAATTTAAACATTTTCAGTGTGTCAATGATAGGCCGGTGAAGGGGTGGATTAAGCATGGTTTATGAATCAGAAAGAAGCCTGTCAATTGCCAACAGATTGGACACTGCAGTTGTATCCCGAAATCAAGAAAAATGGCCCTATTGCTGGAGCAGATTGTCAGGAAAAGGCCATTCAAAAGTGTGGGGGACCTTCACAAGGAGTAGACTGAGGCTGGAGTCAGTGCATCAAGAGCCCCCACACACAGACGGATCCTGGACATGGGCTTCAAATGTCATATTCCTCTGGTTGAAGCATCCTGGTCTTCCATAACACCTCAGCAGTGCCACAGGCTGAGAGCGTCCATGCCACGCAACCGCATTAAGGCAGTGATTCAAGTGCAAGGGTCCAAACAAAGTACTAAGTACATATGCATGATTATAGTGTTCAGAGGGCCCACATTTCTTTGTTTAAAATCATTTTTTCATTGATTTCATGTAATATTCAAATTTTCTGACATTTTCATTTTGGGGTTTTTACAAGTTGTAAGCCAACATTTTCAAAATTAAAACAAACAAAGGCTTGACATGAGTCTATATCATATATTAGTTTCACATTTTAAACTGAATGACAGAAATAAATGAACCTTTTCACGATATTCAAATTTTCTGAGTTTCACCTGTATACAAAATCCGGCCCAATCCAACCCGAGCCGACGGGCATAAAGCTGACCCGAGCCCAAGCAATTAACTTGAAGGCCCGTGCCTGAAACAAATCCGACGCAAATAATTATTTTATTTAAGGTATTAAGGCCCGGTTAGAACGCACTCTACGCAGTGCATTGAGCATCACGGAGGTGGTCACATACTGCTACACCGGGGCGTGCAGAGAGACGTGCGGAAGAGATTTACGCACACGGCGCACGAGCAGGCACCAGCACAGGCAAGTGTCCTCTTTGCAGTCTCTCTTTTCATCTCCTCCTCCCTCGTTCATAAACACTGCACTCAATTTACAATATTTTTACACACTATCAGGAAACAAATTGCTGTATTTGGCCACTGTGAGTTACATTGTCCAGTAGAAAGAGCATGTATAGAGATGGTTTCAGAATTGTGACGAACTTGGCCCGAATTTAATAATTAACATTATTGTTAATTTCCATAAAATAACGTTATATTATGGTTAAACCCACAAGATTAGAAATGAATGATAGTATATAATATGGACCTTTAAAAACAGTGACTTACAGTGTGGAGATGAGGTAGGAACCTCTCAATTTCATTCATGTCTATGCCGTCATCTTCATCAAACTGGTCTTTTTTCATTCTACAGACAGTACAGACGAGTTAATGTTACAGTGACTTGTAAGCAGATATCAATTTTAATTCATTATTTAGGTTTAATTACCCTTCTCTGTCGATGTGTGGCAGGTGCTTTGGCGATCCTCTGAAGGGTTTTCTGTGGAAATGGCTAAAATCCAGCTTCTCTGGTTGTATGTCCCAACCTATACCTCTAAAAAACAGTGTTGAAACACAAACAAAATCACTCTTTTGAAGACCCATAAAACCGATCAAAAGTTGTAAAGTACAACTGCACAAAATGTGAATGGTAAAGTGGTTCTATGAATATGTCGGAGACATTATAAACCATCTTGTAATCATGTGTAATCACTGTGACTGTAAGTGGAGGTTGAGTGCTTTCACTGCTTTGTTATTATTTAAAGGGACTAGACGGCGTTTAAAAATGTCAAAATTTAAGTATTTTCCTCCCCCTACATGTTCTAGCAATATCCTGATGTGTAGAATTAGCCCAGACCTATTCACCACAACTGCCGCTAAAATCCTGCACGGTCACTCAAAAAGTTGTTAATTTGGTCCTAAGTGCCGTCATGCACGAGCTTAATATAGAAGCTGCAGTTACACGCAAGACCTGAGGTGGCAGTAGTGAGTATACAAATTACAACTTGCATCTAGTCCCTTTAAGTATTTGTACATTGATCTTAAATGAAGATTCAAGTAATTAAAAGTAAGTAACAACTATTCCTCTGACGGTTAGAGGGCAAACAGGACAAAAGGGCGTGACATTTCTAAATGTAAAACCCTTGAGAGGCAGCACTGTTCAAAAATGACAAAAAAACAATTTTGTAATTTGTGGTATTTGATCCATGGCATGAATACCTAATGAAACAGGCTGCAATATTTGAGCTCATAGGCAGCAGACAACCTTCTTGTAAAAAGTGCATTACTGACGATAAGACAAAAAGTTCAAAGGCAAAGCACTTACCCGTGCGAGTCCATTGTGTTAGCAGCCCATATGTCAGTTCCCAAAATGTCAAAGCCATCTTTGTTGCCATTCTAGATTACAAAATAACATGCAGTTCTTTAATATTTGCATCACCTGTTGTAAATGTAATGCTGACACATTCAAACACTGCAAGTATCATTCACTAAAGAGTGGATAGTGCAAATGACATATTTCCCTATTACTCATAGTTTTAGACCATAGTTTCAGGCCACCTAATAAAATATTTGACATTTCAAGTCCCACAAGGCCTAGATCAAAATCAAATCAGGACTAAACTGGTTCTACAATAAACCTACATTTTACAAATTTATGTCGGGTTTGTGTAAATGATGTCTCACCAGAAAAAACGCTTAGTAACTTAAATGCATAGGTTAAGCTGCATCAATCTTGAATTAAAGTCAAAATACGCTGATGAACTTGAGTACTACCAGCGGGACACATATCGCAGTTTGTGAACCACCACACTAAACCATTTACAATGAAAAAGAGCATAGAACTAGGACAAGCTCAGGATTTGTGCAGTAGTAGTAGTATAGTTGGATGGTTATGAAAATTCTCCGGAAACGTTCTTTGTATGTCACATTATGTGCCCATAAATCAGTATTAAACATCATTTAAAAAAAAAAAAAAATCAAGCCAGGGAAACCTTTTTTTAAACGATGTTGTCATATGTGCGCTGTAGCAACTGGATCATGTTATCGGTTCCTACAAGGTGTAAAGGTACCCTAAAATGGGTTAATCGATTTGGAAGACATGGTTTGACAGAAAATAAAATTGCAAAATGTATTAAAAAATCATTCATGCCCTACACAAACAACTACAACAATTTTATCCATGTTATTAGATTATTTCTTTAACTTCTTAGCCTTTCAAACTGTATTAATAAATATAAAACCATGCAACGGAATAAATCGTGAATCATTAGCGCACAAAATAAAAGCACAACATGGACAGTTTGAGGCCCCAGACCGACGACAGGTCCGTGCATCACTGAAATATAGATGGAGTGATTTTCCATAGACGGGTAAAGGGCAGCCAACTTATGTTTTTTTATTAAAAAGAAGTTGTTTGTGAGTTGTTCTTTGCAATGTCCTGGCGGAGATATTCATGGCGGCTCCAGTACCACGCAGCTCTCGTAAGTCCAAACCTCCACCGTTGCACGCGCATTCTGAAGTGTTTCAATACTTTGGATAATTCAAATATCAATTAGTATAATCACTGCCACCATTCAAAAGGTAGCGCTGATGAATAATATGACAAAATATGCTCAAGGAATAATCCGTCACTCAATAGCATCCGAGTGCAAAGTGCGAAACAGTGATTTAGCAGCGCACGGCTAAGAGCAATGGAATCAATGGACCAAAATTTTACCGAAACGGTTCACAAGTGGACTGAATTGAACGTCCTGAACTGAAGCGATTTCAATACTTAAACGTGTAACATAACACCCCTAATATGTACTTTAAGCAATGATTTATTTTGCAGTGTGTAGTTAGCCTTCATGATAAAAAGGCAAGAAAGAAACACAAAAGTACCTTAGCAGGGCCTCTGAAATTGTTGTTCCTGCTTTTGCTACCGGACCGTGAGCCAGACCCTGGTCTAGAGCCTGAGCTGGGTCTGGACCCAGTGCTTCCATTACTGCTGTGTTCCCACTCATCCTGTGAAAAGCAAAATAAGTTAACTTGATGGCTAACACAAAGGGAGAAGAAATTAAATACTTTGAGTATCTACTACTTAGTCTTGTAACATATTTTCAGAAATACGATCTTGAAAGATGACTACCAATTTTTCAATCATTTCTATCTTGCTCGATGTTTTATTTTTGAACCACTCATTATTAATGAATAATACATGTCTATGATCATTGTGCTCATGCACACTGTGTCACGAATCACATTTAAAAAAGTAAGTCCTGCCCAAGGACTGGTGTTGGAAATCTCAGGTCTCTGTCTGATACGATTCACATCTCAATCCGCCTGCAAACATCTGATTCATTTAAGATACATCTGCTAAAGCAATCGATACAATACGATTTAATTATCACCCTTATCCTGATGCATCCTCAACAACTACCAACATACTATGATTCAATTTAATATCAAAGAGATTTACCACATTTGACACTTATTGATGCCGCGAAATGATATAGGCCAACTATGTCTGTGTAAGCTTTCAGTCATACAGGAGTTGTCCATCTTACATGAATGTTTTTGAGTTATCGTCTGTACCACTGACCCAGTGGTCTTTATAACGTCTGCCTGTGATCTAGAAACGTTAGTGTCGCTGACAAAGCCTTTTGGATGAGTCAAAATGTCCTAAGCCTTCAACTACAGAGTACAGACAATAACTCAAGAGCCTACATCTAGTAAAGACAGACTGTATATTTATAACTTTAAAATAAAGTACAGTCTGAGGAAAACTGAAAACAGGTTTAATCACATTTATTTATTTTTTCCAAATATATATTTATCCAATTATTATGATTAATCTATGATCAATATTCTTAAAATACAAGGGAAAAGAAAAATGAATTTGGTGAGAATGTTTTCCATACATTCTTAACAATGAAAGCACACACACATGTGGTTTACTTAATATGAATTGCCACCCTCTGCGTCTTACGTCTCACCCCTCGACATCAAATACAGCACAATACATTGAATATTTAGTAGTTCTTACCGGTTTAAATGAGCCTCTACCACGTGATGATGTCCAGCTGCCTTCTGTCTTGTTGTTGCAATCATCTGTCCACTGCAAAAGCATTAAAACAAACATAATCTACATGAGTACAGTGAGAAGAAAAAGTATGTACACCGTTTGGAACTTCTCACATATCTGCCTAAATTGGTCATAAAATCTGGTCTGATCAACATCAAAATCATCATAATGAATAAACAGTGTCTGCTTAAACTAACAACGATCAGGATCAATCTTGGATCATTCCCCTTTACAAAACTGCTGCAGTTCAGTGAGATTCAGACGGTGTACTTACTTATTCCATCCTCTGTGAATGTTTACATGTTATGGCCAATAAAAATATGATAAAATGTAAATGTTTGGGTGGTATTAGTTTAAGCAGACACTGTTTACTCATTCTTATCATTTTGATGAAGATCAGACCACATTTTATGACTAATTTAGGCAGAAATGTGAGAAATTCCAATAGGTGTACTGTATACACTTTTTCTTCTCTCTATATTTGACAGTGGGTCACACTTACCTCTTGTGCCAAGTTTCCACCATTGTCCACCAAGTCCAAATCTTCATCCCCCTTTTCTCCCAGAAGCCCCTGCACCTGATACTCCAGCACGTAGCTGTCAATGAAGCGCTCCAGCTCTTCAATCTCTTGAGAGCGTGTGCTCCCGGCCTCAGAGGATGCAGACGCAACAGAGGAGCTCTCCATAACAATGGGCTTGGAGACGAACAGGAAAAAGGGAGGAGAAAGGCCTGTTAAAAAAGAATAGTAAAAAGCAATTAAAAATCATCCACGTCTTTTTTAAGCCACACAGGCGTTTGGGTTCTTAGATTTATTTAAATGTGTGCAAGCTTAGTCTCTAGCAGAGGACTGGGAGTTTGAAGGTTCTGCACAATATCGTTGTTTTTCATGCACGTTTTCATAGTTTAAGTCGATCAATAAGAACGTTTGCTGGTTCCACAGAGCAAAAGACACTTGTCTTTCCCACAACAATAGCACCCTCTGCTGGTGCCATTGGGGTCTGATGAAAAGCCCCATGCCGGAAAAACTAAATTCTGGGCCACACAAACTTAGTTGAGCTTGCCAATCTTGACATGATAGAGCGGTTTAAAAATATGTGCGTGTTACTAGAGCCTTGTGTGTCGGACTTTGGGTATTTGCAAATTTTTTTATTGAAATTTGCTTACAACATGTTTATTTTACAATCTAATTACTCATCCATGCATGCAGCTCTCTAATTACACACTGACAAATCTGATCACACATGTCATGCACATAGGCACATCTGGTTACAGACTGAAGCATCTGATCACACACACGCACAAAACTGTCAACACAAACACTCACTTCTCATTACAGACAATTCAATTCAATGAGTTAGATTTTGAAAATAAAGTCAGATTGATGTATTATTGCATTATTGGCTGAATTTATTGCATTTATTACATTGTGAAACTGGCCAAATGTATTATGCTATCAGCCGTTACTACATTATAGGCCAAGTCCACATGTATATCGTGTGCTTCCTCTTGGATTTTCACTGAAAGGGATTAAAATTCTCCAAAAGAGGGTGACAGTAAAAAAGGATAGAGCCAAGTATGGGTACTGAAACCAGATATCACCAGGGCCCCCTCTGCTGGTCCACCTAGACATATAGGCTGCAGCCTTATAGGCCACCATTTGAACATCTAGGAGCACTTCAACATTACTGCATCGAAGTGCTCCTAAGATATTACTACGCCTTGCAATATAGTTCCCCTTTTTATCCGCTTAGAAAATCGACATGTTTAATTTTGTGTGACTATACTTTGATTGTGTAAAGGCTCACGTAACCGTATTTAAATAGGGGAAATGTGGAAGAGCTTGGTCGCTTCCAACTTCATCGCCGTTTGGTAGGCCTGGGGCTGTAACCAGATTACCGACATACCGCGATCACATGACGCACAGGTCTAAGCCCCTCACCGTCATCCCCGCCCAAAAAAAAATGCCTTTGAGTTAACGAAATGTATGCAGAAAAGGAACAAATAATATACCAGAACAAGAGTTCAACTACAAAACTAAGAAAAGTCTCAAAAAGACACGCCATAGGTGAAAATAAAATTAAAAACTAGCCGCCCTGAGCAGGCGAGGTGAGGCAGTCCACATATCAGGCCTACGGCGGCCGTAGTTTGGCCTCGTGAGCGCATCGTGTGTGTGGAAAAGATACAGCTCGATATGCACAGGAGCAGGGCCTATTCAATAGGCGGCCCGAGGGCAAACAATTAAATCTGACCCGCGCCTCATTTTCCATAAAAAATATATTTTTTGGCATTATCCACGCCAGTATCATGTCGCTCCGCTTTGCGTAGCAGTGTTTATGCAGCTCCACTACCATCTCCTCGGAGCGGGCTGAAATGTAAACATGGCTCTGTAAACCGGTGAAAAACGGCTAAACTACGAAGACAAGAGGCTTATCGTTGGATAGACTGACAGATTTAACCAAACCAAAGCACAAGGACACTCAGGCATCGTGTTTTCAGAGTTTTTCACGGATTAGCAACTGAAGGAGCAGGACTCTTCGCGGTCCTCGGTAGGTGGAGAGCGTGTTTCCCTTCTTCATCAGTACAAAGGCCCTGACCAGTAAATTTAAAAGGTAAGGAACATCAGTTTTGATGTGTTTACAACAAAGCGGGTGATGAAGCTGATGTAGTGTGAGGGGGGGGAAACTGCAAGGGGGTAGCACGAGTTCAACCTGTCAACACGTATGTTAAACCTGGCTGTCTGGACTCTATCTTAGCCAAATAATATCAGAACAATTCATTTGACAAGTAAATATTTTCTTCCTTTCTCCTTTCACTCAATTTGATCTGCATTTGTGGGAAATGTGAAGATACAAGCGCAGAGATTATTTGTTTGCGATGGTAGGAGTTGAGAGGCTGAAGCGGAATAAATGAGGATGCAAACATGAATGCGCCATCTCATAAGAGCGCTTAATTCACTGAGGTTTTCATAAAGCGCCAGGTCTAGCAGGAGAACAGTGGCTCAGGTGCTTGGATAGCCCTATATAGGAATCTCTTTTCCAGGGGAGTACTGGCCCCAGAGGAACCGTTTGTACATAATCTTAGTGGCAGGGGAAACCACAGAGTACCCAGAGAAAAACTATGCAGACGCGAGGAGAACATGCAAACTCCACACAGAGTCCCTGTCCAGGTGGGAATTGAACCAAAGACCTTCCTGCAATGAAGCACAAGCACTAACTGCTGTGCTACTGTGCCGCCCACTTATAAGAAGTTTAGTGGCAACTGGATGTGGACTGACCTCACAAAAAGCTAAAACTTAACTGAATTTAACTAAGTGAGCATTTAACGCAGAAGACACATTACACTAATTTGCATCTAAAGTAAAATCTCCAAAGGTCTGTACATTCATTA
This sequence comes from Proterorhinus semilunaris, assembly GCA_021464625.1. Classification (NCBI taxonomy): domain Eukaryota; kingdom Metazoa; phylum Chordata; class Actinopteri; order Gobiiformes; family Gobiidae; genus Proterorhinus; species Proterorhinus semilunaris. The sequence continues at coordinate 36,497,989 of CM038343.1, forward strand.
ATAATTTCTAACTAGGCTTTGACCTCACCTATACATGGTCAATTGGTTGATAACAGCTGAAAACATCTGGATCGTTCATAATTTGAAGGAAAAATACATTGAGCAGCAGGCTACTTGCTAACTGTCCGCATACATTAGTAGTGAACGCTGCTTATCCTTTTCCTAGCAAGGATTAACTTGGGACATAGTAGTTTTATGTGTAGAAGTGTACACTTTTTTGGCATACTATAGTTTTGCTTGTTTCCAATTGTACTTGGAGTATTTATAACTAAATATGCATTTCAATGTTGAACAATACCAGTGAAGATTTTGAGAGAGAGAACAATAAGGTAATTTTGTTGTGACCAGAACAAGAAAATCTTGAATAAATCATCCCTCTGCCGAATAAAGCGGACCCTGCTGTCACAGTTCGGTACTGACACATTTACAGTTTAGAAGCGTCATACACAGGGTTATGAAAGACTTTGTGAAAAATAGGCCTTCAATTTTGGTCAAAAATATCATCTGTGCATATCGGTATCGCCAATCAAAATCCCCCAAAAGTGGCCTCGGCCTCTACTCACTAGACCTCAGTCTCACTCCTTTGAAGCTAATGCACAGTCTCCGGGAGCTCGATTTGGGATAGAGTCCAAAAAATATACTATGCCGTTACAAAAGACTACTCAAATTTTATTTTGTTGTACAAAAAGCTTAGAAATCCATCTCATCCTCTGCATTGACACTAGGGCTGAAAGATACATCGTTATCGTATCGATAACACAGTCACATAGTACCAGTCTATAGCACACTACAGTGATGATCCAAACTTATGTTTGTCTGTAGATGCAGTAAATTAAAATAACTGCCTTGAATAAATTTGCTCTCGCAAAATGGCTGTAGCGAACGTCTTGAAAAATGCCTCTGTCTCTTTAAGAAACCCTGACCCTTTCCGACACGCCCCCCTTCAGCACGCTGTATCGTGCCATCATCACAACTAAACACTGCTACATACATTCTCTCCTTCACATGTTGAAACTACGATCGATTTTTGCTACGTTTTAATTTTACTGTTGGAAAGGAGCTACGCTTTATCACTTTGTGAACAATGGCCACTCAGGATATAATTTGATTCTGCGTCTGACTTGGAAAGTGACTTTGGAGACAAACATTTGAGGGCTCTGTGTCCACACTGAAGGAGCTCTTGCCTGAAAAATACCTGCTGTTTGGAGGCTATCTAGTCACTCTTTGCTACTGCCATGCTCTATGGATCTTTAACTATACCCCCATGGTCCACACCAGGATCTCCACAGGGACATTATCTGTGCAGGTGGACAATTATTCAAGATTACCCCCGTTAGCATGTAGCAATCGCCTACACCTCATTGTTGATGAAAAGTCTGCAATAAACCACAAATGTGTAAAGCCTTGGTCATTGTGTGATCATCATATATGCTGCTTCAAGTAGTGCCTAGCTTGTTAGCTCCGGGAGAAAACCACTCGGCTATGACCCATTGTAGATTAAATTTGTGCAATAAACTTAAAAATCAACAAGCCAGGCTCAGTGTGTGACCATTGTTAAAAGGTTCATTGTGTAGATGGTGGTATTAGACTTTATTCGTGCATATTTCTCATTTTCGCGTGATGACCGGAGCTTTAGCTTGTAATATTCGCTTTCTCCGGAGGAAATGCTATCAGGGCATCTTCAAGGCCGAAACGCATTCCCAGCGCAGATCACGTTATGGAAATACGTTTTCCTGTCACCGGTTTTAATCCCGGGTGTTGAGGTAAAAGAAACACTGATGTGTGTTTTTGTAAAAGTCTCAGAGCTTCTGTAGCTCCGGTTTAAAACACATGAAGCTAATCCTCCATGATGACTGACTGTTTACATGCGCTCGACATGCGGGGAGGTGGCTCTGCTGAGCTGAGGTGAAGTGGTTGGTAACTCAGCTTGTGATGAAAGGTCCAGAGGCGTCTCGAGGAGGTGGGGGCGTTCCTAGGAGGACTGGGGCATAGCTACACCTACAATGGCTGCCATCCAAGTTTTTAAAGATTACTCAAACATACATGAATGAGCCAAGGCAACTCTCCAGGCATGTGTTTAATGAGGGAATGACATAACAACATGATGTAAAGCTTGAAAAAGTTGATTTTACATAATACCCCCCTTTAAAAATGGAAAAAGCAAGATATCAACGTTATAGATTTTCATCAATAAAACTGCACTTTTGTATTATGTTTTTATTTTTTTGAAAAAAGCTTGGTTTTCATCTGACCCATAGTTATATTGCATCGTATCGATATCGAGATATCTGGCATAAATATCGAGATATGAAATTTTGTCCATATCGTTCAGCCCTAATTGACACATTATACCTAGCACATAGACATTATGTCCATCTCAGTTTTATTCTTTGTACTACTTTTGTGATCACCTGATTCCGGCCCAACCGGGAGGCAGCTTCCTGCCTGGCTGTCTATACTGTTGCTACTAAGCTCCTTTGCATTACGGCTGATCAGTGGCCGAGCAAAGAGGATTTATCCCTTGCAGTACAGACACAAGTTATACACACTGTGGAATCTTATGCAGCCAACAGGTGGACAGCTTGAGTCTAAACTGTGATATGGTTGTAGCTGCACGTTGCATTATGCTTTAGCAATCAAACTTATTTTAAAAAGCTGTGAAGCTACTTTCTAGTAATGCAATTACATTTTTAGTATCATTAGTACAAATATTGTAAAAAAAAAAAGCCATATTATTCATTAGGATTAGGGTTAAGAATGCAAACATGCATAGAAAACCCACCCAGCAACAGTGGAATCTGAAAGGGTCTGTTAAAGAAAATTAGTAGTAATTCTAACCAATTTGTGACAAAATTGCATTCGATTATTAGATTAGGATGATTAGGATACCTACTTAGTCTGTAGATCATTACTATTATTCATCATCATGGAAATTATGATAAATGAAAGTCAAGTTCTTCAGTGTGAAAGCTGACGTACACTCAATAACCAAACATTTACAAAGGTTTATATCTTTTAGTATATTTGCTCTGGTTTACTAACTTTTCAGGCAGCTGCCGTCTAGCATCCATAAACAGGTTTTGCAGGTTAAGAGTGAGTTGTGTTGAGTGGAGTTCTGACAATGGTTTGTCTTTTCTGCTGCTGCTCTCGTAACTCCCAACAAAGTTTAGAGCAGTCTCCCTATTTGTCACAGGCCATAGAGTCGTCTGTGTCGCTGCATAAGGGTAAAAACCTGTGTTTTCCTCGACGGAGCGCATCACCTCTCTATAGAAATGTGATGAAACTGCGTTTCAAAGCGTCTCGGTGTGCGTTAGCTTTAATGGCTTATCCAAAGCGCAGTGCACGGACAGACGGAGGTTTTGACAAGTATTGAATTGACCTGCACCAGGAGATAACAGCGGGTTTGAGTGTAGTTCAGCTGTAAGTCCGGTTGGTCAGTGTGGAACAAATGCAGCCAGTGAAGGTGCTGCAGCGTGGGGATCTAGTCTGCATCATCCCGGTGTTCACTGGCGGTGATGCGTAAAAAGACTGCGCTCGTGTCCACGTGTGTCCAACACTCTGTTGTTTTCTTATACGGGACATGTCAGGACAATCGGGACCCGACATGTTTTGGTCTGACCGCCTGCTCCCGCCCGGGGCAGTTTGAATCCCGCCTGGTCCCGTGAGATTTGTTTTCGGGTCCTGCAAGTCCCGCAGGATATCCCGTCCTGTGCAGGTCTCTACTGTAGGGAGCCTAAACGTAACTCAGCCTTTGCGCAGACATCCTTCTCATACAAAGGCATCAAAGAATGGAACAAACTCTCACAAAGTCTGAAACTTTCCTTAGACCAGAAAGATTTCTCTGGTAATACAAAAAAAGTGCTGTTGGAAAACCAGTCGCGTCAGCACTGATAACTGTAAATAGGACCTTTAGTGATGTTTTATGTAGTAGTTTTAGCATGATTCTATGTGGACTGATGGCTGTAACGGGTGAATCAATGAATGAATATTTGTATTTGTGTGGTTAAATATATTTTATATTGTACATTTTGTACCTCACCTGCTCAGGGACTGCAGATGAAAACTAGCTCAAGCTAAATCTGGTGCAAAGCATCTTTAATTAATGTTTTTTGCACATTGACTTTGTTGATATAAATTAATAAACTAAACTAACTGTGTCAATTTGCATCACACACTGAAAAGAAAAACTTAAACACGTGTTTGAGGACTTCACTTAAGAAGATGCCAAAGTCACAAGGTTAAAGGCATCCCACAAAAACAGCACTGGCTCTATCTGAAAATAAACAGGAGAGCAATTATACTAAACCTAAAAGTCCAGACGTCATTCGTCCGAGTTGGAGGCCAGCTCATTCTAACCCCATGCCAAGAGGCATTTTACTGGCAGTACCATTATTTGGGTTCAACTTCATGAAATGTAAACATTTCCCGCAGCACATCTCTTATGTTTCATTTTGGCCCTTTTTTTCTAATAATAATAATAATAATAATAATAATAATAATGCCTTACACTTGTATTGCGCTTTACAAGCCTGTATTACCAAGTTTCTCAAAGCGCTACACTGTCGTCATTATCCATTCACTCCATACTTGGGAGTTATATCTGTGTAGTCTGTATTTTGTCATAATATTTGTCATCGAGTTTGGTTGACTAAATATCCAACAAAAACTAAATAGACAGTTGATTCTTCAAAATGATAATAACTATGACCTACAACTCCAATGAACAATATAATGAACAGACAGGACTAAAGGACTCCAAGCGCCTGATGAAACAGATTTTAAATCAACACTGGTGTCAGTAAAACTGGCATTCAACAAGTATAAAGTGTACACAGAGGCCTCAGTGCCCAAAGGTAACAAAAGACAAATGTTGGCATTTGACTTTTGTCCACTGTTCAGTGGATAGAGCAGAGGTGACAAAAATACATTGTTTCCATCAGAGGTCAAATAATGTATCTTTGTACTGAAAATGACCACGCTTCAGGGTATGGCTTGTTTGTGATTAGTTTTATTCTACATCAACAGTCTGCCCTATAAAGGTCTTAATGTTCTGTTGTCTGGTCTGTCATGTTTTAAAGGAATAGGCCAGTTTTTAAATACTGAGTGTTAGAGGATAACATTAAATTACTATTTATCATACTGGGTCAAGCTGTAAAGTCGTACTATCTCTGTCATAGCCTTGACTGTGGTGCTCAGGCCCCCACTCTCAGCCACTGAATGTTTTGCTTGCGTATCAGTATGACGCTCTTAGAGGGCATTTATCCCTCTTCTGTGGAAGCATAGACAGACTTGAATGGTAGGACTAGCGCAATCAGAGCCGGATGTTCCTATACGCAAACTACGCAAGTTGCGTAGGGCCCCCGCAGCCGCAAGGGCCCCGCATCTCAGTCAAACTACGTTGTTGTTTCACTGATTAGGTGGAAATTAGCACAAGTGCTATAACCTGGTACAATGCATCTCTCCTTTCTGAGGCTAATGTATATTGTACACTGTCCCTGTTCAAATAAATAAATAAAATACAAATAAAATTAAATCAGTATGTTGCAGAATATGCAGAAAAGTGCAAAGCAGAAAGACCAATGTTATACCTCCTCCATGCCCCTGCCTGCCCCTCCTGTCTAACTCCTGCCTGTAGCTCCTGCCTCTGCTCTCTCTGCCTCTCAATACAGGGACAAACATTATGTGAATGGGCTAAATGACTAAATACCTCCTTTTCAAGTTGCAATAAAATATTGTTGACAATTCTGAACCGCGTGTGATGCCGTGGAATTGATGGCTTATTTATTGTGTGCGTTTGGGAACAGCCTATTTCAGATTGAAGACTTTAAGGATGTTTCTGAGCCGTCCACAGGCCGATTTGAGCCAAATTAGAGAAAGGTTAGACTCTCATCTGTCTCAGTTGTAGGGTTGGGCCATATCGTATCGCATATCGTTATCGTGATATAATGTTTTGATATCGTTGTAATTTTTTATATCGTTGTGGACACAATATAATTTATGTTACGCTCCGCTCCATCAGAGCAGCATAAACGGTGACTGCAGAACACACGTGCTGAAGAAGTAAAATGAAATGAAGGATGTAAACTGCTTGAGTAGATCATATTTGGAAGACAATTATGCCATAAAAAAAAAAAAAAAAGAAAATATCACTGAATGAATCTTCCCAATAGGCGTAAGGCTGGGATTTTGAAGTAATTTGTCCATTGTCAATTATATCGTCAAATATCGTTATCGTGATATTTATTTTTTCATATCATGATATAGATTTGAGGCCATATCGCCCAGCCCTACTCAGTTGTGTCATGGGAACTCACTCTGCTTTGTCAAACGCGCTCCACGGAACGAGAAAGAACTGTCGGGTCTCCCCCACAGCTGTTCGCTGCGTAATGCCACACCCCCTCAGAGAAAAAGGCTTTATAACAAAGTAAACCTTTTTTTAATTTATTATATTTCATGGTGAAACCAGCTTAAAGTAGTATCTTACTGGGTTGCTGGTAAAATTGAACAATTAAGTTGAATGTTTTTGATAAGTTAGCCCCATTTGGATTCATCTTATAAATCATCAAGGAAGATAAAGTTGCAGCCGCGGAAGGTTTAAAATCAGCCCAAGAAAACCGCAACCTGCAGCACAAGTTTTGTGCGAGAAAACCACAGACCTGGCAACTCTGAAGAGGCGTTGAATCCTCACGGTTCTCAAGGGCACAGTTACTTACAGTAACTCTGGTTCTCTGAATGTGCACAGTCTAAAACGAATTGGGCTACTCACAGGCTAATTCTCAGTGGTGAGACAGAAATAACCGTCAGGTGCAGGTTTCAGTTAGTTTTAAATCAGCGGTTCTCAAACTGTGGATCTGGGACCAGAGATGTGAGAATGTGACCATTTGCCATTTACCATTCTAAAAAGTGGGGAAATAGACCAGTAGTAGTCCTAAACCCCAGTCTGACAGTGGCTTAGTGGTTAGTGGTTCTCACACAGAGGGGCAGGGCCTGAAATTAGGTAATTATGTTCCTTCTACCCTGCTCTGCTGCACAGTGGAACTGTTTTTGACCGTAAATGGGTTCACTCTTCTTCAAATAGCAATGGGATGCGTAGGAACTGTAGGGCCCCCAGGTGGATTTTTGCTTAGGGCCCCAGAAGGGCCAGCACCGGCTCTGAGCGCAATGTCTCAAGTTCATGTCTCCGGGTCCCGTAATGATGGTAAATAACTTCGAGTATATATAAGACATCCTGACTGCTGCCTCTCGAACAATGATGTTCGAGAGGATTGATGAAGATCAATCCTCTCGAACATCATTGTTATTTCTCTAACACTGAGATATGTTCTTACCTGAGCTTAGACGAGTTGATGCGTAGCTGTCTGGTCTTTATGCATGCCCTCAGTCACGCAAGCAGAGCACTGACGGTGTTAGCATATAGCCTCTCCTCTTCTCCTCTATGGACCCAATGTTTCCCCTATTTAAATACAGCTACATGAAGAGTTACACAAAGTATAGTTACACAAAATTAAAACATATAAATTTTCTAAGCGAATAAAAAGAAGAACTATATTGTAAGGCGTAATAAATACCGTAGGAGCACTTAGACTTTACTGCGCGGACGTTGAAGTGCTCCTAGTGTTATTACACCTACAAAATAGTTCCCCTTTAACCTGCTTAGAAAATCAACATGTTTTAATTTTGTAACTTTACTTGGATTGTGTAACTCTTCATGTAACCATATTTAAATAGTGGAAACGTGGAAGAGCTCGGTTCACCCGTTTGCGTGACTGATTGCACGTGTAAAGACGAGACAGCTACACATCAACTCGTCTAAGCTAAGGTAAGAACATATCTCAGTACTGTGGCCTATTCCTTTACCTGCCATAGCCAAGTTAAAGCAACTTAAAGAAGATTAAGTGAGAACAAAGACTGATGATTTGTGTTACTTTTTGTGACTGTGTAGCGTAAATCAATTCATCATAGAAGATTATCTGTGCCTTGCTTTTTTGTCCAAATGAAAAAAAATTGAAGAATAAAGGTCAGTTTAAAGCACACATCAGATAATGGGGAACATAGTTTGGGAACGGCACTCGCTTACTTATCGTTTGTCTGAACTGAGTGTCGGTAGAGATTAGAACCATAAATTATTGAATTGGGGAAGCCTGGAGTGGAGACTTGTGGAGGCAGGAGAACTGATACCTCCACACTCTCTGATTCAATCAGTCGCTGAACAACTGGAATTACAGGAATGTAACGGCTACACGTGACACCTAAAAAGTAGGGCTTTAATATAAGGCCAAAGGTAACAAACTAATTAACTACTACATTACTCACTACATTTGTAGCCTACCTGCCCAGACAAAAGTTTTATTGTTTTTTTTTTTATTCTGCACCTATACCACTTTCTTTCTAAACAGAACACTCAATGTTGTCATGCGTCTTCTAATACTATGCTATGGAATCATCAGCATACTCTCCAATATATCTTTGAGTCACAGTGGCCAGTAGAATTTGAAATTTGTTTGAGATCCTAAAAATAATTGCAATTATTACCCAATTACTAAATTATGTACTACTGTATAACAGCAAGGGTTTCAATCAAGCCAAAACAAAAAGGCACGCAAAGTAAAGTGCAAAACAGCACTTTACTGAAGGTTGTCCATAACCACGCCCATGTTGCTGGGATGCTCGAGGTAAGCCATCTAGCCAGGATGCTAATGACTATACAGTGGAAATGAGCGCATTGTAACACATCAGTGATAGCTATAAAACAACAACAGAACCAGTCTCTACACAATCCTCCACTGGCTGTTATGTTACAAACCGGTGTGCCGCGTATCACCGGTAACAATAGTGACGCAACCATTATGGCTAACCAGCTGGCTAACGTTAGCCTGAAGTGCGACAACAAACAACAGTGCACACGTAGACTATTACTCACAAATCTGCATTTGAGACCCCTGTCACATTCTTAGCTTTGGTTTCACATGTCAACTTAGAAGGAACTGTTAGGTAACTGAAAACAAAAGATACACAACGCAAGCCTATGTGTGTCTTATTATCTCCGGTTACTACTAACGCTATGACTATAGAACTGCAGCACACAGAGGTACAAAGTGTTACCACAGCTTAAATAACACACATCCTTACCCCAAGTTAGAACGAGACTCTTCTAAACTCCGGATCCTCCTCTGTTTCAAAGCCGCCTTGTCATCCGTGTGATTTTCAGAGACTGGGAAGGATTACTGATCTACTGGTACACTCCACTCCACCGCCTGAAGGAAAAAGGGAATGCAGGAATGTGACGTTTAGTCGGTACTGGCAACGCTGACCCGTGTAACCGGAAGTGAGGCATTGTGGGAAATGATGTTCATGTGGTCCAGGAATTCTCATGGATCATGTCAGTTGGACTAGTAGTCCCTTCATACTCGTCTGTTCAATCTTGAAAGTCCTTTTTAAGCTTTCTTATGCAGCAGGGTTTTATTTGCCATAAAGCACCTCTGTGAAATCCAATGTAATTAATTAAAGGGTCCGTCCTTATATGTTCATCTTGTATAAGCGTGTTGCTTTTGTAAAAAAAAAAGAAATGAAAAAAGACCTCTGTGCATCTAAACATTTGCGTATCTATTGATCATGAACAACGGGGGTTTTGTGGATTTTTTTTTATGTAGTACTATTCATTCATATATTTATTTGTTTACGAGAAAAGAGGGAATTTTGCATAATAATGGTTTTCTTTTTTGCTAGGAGATCGGGGCTCGTCGTCTCATGGGTTTTGTCGTTCCATTGCGTATTGCAGCCACACTAGGGCGCTGTGACTTGACTTCTGCTGTGATATGTTTTCATGCAATCTACATGGGGGGGGGGGGGGGGGGCTAAAAAAACTACTATCTAGCAAAAAGTCATAGATCCTAATTTTGAAGTGAACCATCTTTGAGCTTGCAGCTAAAGCTATGTGAGTGTCTATCAGGTTTTCAAATGGGAATAGTTGTTTGCCACATGGGAGTATAAATGGTGGAGAAATGTTGTTGTTGTGTTATGTTTTTATGATCCTATTTATATCGACATTAGCTTTTGTAGAGGTCATATTTTGGCAGTATTAAGCAATACTGACACATGGGGCAATGATCGAGGAGTATTTTAAAACGTATTAAAACTTTTTATCACAAGAAAAAAAGGAAAATTATTTTCTTAATGTGTGGATCACCATAGCCCCATTAACAACAATAGGGACAACCATCCTCATACATTGTGACAACCTGCACATGGGGCACATTTTAATTAATCAATTTCCTGTTTTTGACATTTAACTATTTATTGCGGTAAGATATAAAAAAGGAAAGAAGGCCAACTTGTGGGATGTTCTGATGATGAGCAGTGGACAACCAGGTCTCCCTGGTCTCCCCCTAAATAATCCAGATAATAGCCCTGGTCTAATTTCCATCTGCAGACCCCTTGGCAGCATTATGTTACAAAACGCACTATGTACACAGATTATATGCAGGTGATAATCTTGAACGACACTAATACACAGACAATAAACATGTGAAGTTGGAAAGAGACAAACAGTGATCTATTGAGTCCCACTGTACACAATCCCACCTTTTAATGGGCCTTAATTAAAAAAACTACCTCTATAGCACTGATATAGCACTGATCCCTATTGCTCTGATCTCGATTATACTTTGTGTGAAAAGCGAGAAAAGCACGGGTATTCAAACCTGTTGAGCCATCTACTGGTGAAAGCCCGAAGAGCAACACATAGCTACAGTCCAGTCGTCTGTACTTTCCATTTGTACCAAATCCTATCTTTTTCTTCTTACATACTTTACTCTATCAAGGCTGCTTGGCATATAGTGTGTTACCAAAACAAGCCAGGGAATAAACAAGCAAATTGCACCAACCTATTGCCGGTAATATTTTTTGAAGGAGCAGCCATAGTTAAGAGTGTTTAATTTTCTATTTTATGATCAGAAATAAAATGTATCTATCTCTTGAAAACATTTAATTCAACCTCTAGCACAAGATTAGATAAGCCTTTCCTAGCTTAATAGATCGTGCAGTGGAGAAATAAACTTGTTGCAGAGAGGTAGCAACAATGTGTACATGTACATACTAGGGCAGGGCGATACAGCCTAAAATCTCTATCCCGATATATAAAAAAGAAATATCACAATAACAATATATTTGACGATATAATTGACAACGGACAAATTATTTAAAAATTCCAGCCTTACGCCTATTTGGAAGATTAATGCAAAGATATATCTTTCTTTTTTTTTAGCGCCATACTAATTTCCTCGCAAATATGATCTACTTAAGCAATTTACATCCTTTATTTAATTTTACTCTTTAAGCCCCTGTCCCCGTGTACAGTCAGTGTTTATGCTGCTCTGATGTAGCTGAGCATAACATACATTTAATCGTGTCCACAGCGATATAAAAAATTAAAGCTAGGAACATTGCAAACCTGGCAAACACCACTTCTTATGAACAGACCTGTAGCCGACACATTGTCCTGTCTTTGAAATAGAAAATTCTTTACAGTTTGAAATAGAGTCTGAAATTGGCGTTGCTCCTCAGGATGTCCTGCATAATGCGAAGCGCACACCGGAGGGAGGGATGGTACCGAGCCACCAATTAGCAGGAGAGAGTGCATGATGATATTTTTGTGCATCTGTGGCCTGGGCAGCTCCAATCATCCATGTGTGTTATAAAAGGCACAACCAAAAACATGGAATTAGAGAGTCTGGGCCCCACAGCTCCTTTAAGGTCACTGCCTCTCCCCCCGCTGTGGTCTGTGAGAGCAACAACATGTGAGATAACCAACACCGGACAGGTTATTATACTGCATGCACTCTTTTTCAGATTCGGACAAAGCGTCAGATTATTTGTGCTTGTCGCTACGTGAAGTTCATTAGGGCAGTGGCCCTTGGCGCGACAACCGTACGTGGCTTTGTGTGTTTTCATTGTTGCCATTGGAAGGTGCACACATGGACATGGTGGAAGAAAGTAGGTGGGTGGATCTGACAGATCATCTCTTTGTGTTGTAAAGCTCATAGACAGGCTTGCCCAACACGCTCAAAGGATCACATATTAACTCCCAGAAAAATAAAGGTAACCAAGACAGAAAACAGGATGGTGCAGACCAGCAGGTGGGGGCAGCACACAGATCAAATCCCTGCATTGGTCAAATCTGAAAGTATAAAAAAGTTGAACATTTGAAAGAAATATGGCATAGTTTCAGACATTTCACATATGTGCCAGTCTTTTTGCCAAATCAAAAGACTAAAACTGAGTAGGAAGTAACACTGTGCAGATGAAGAAACTGTGCCTGTCTGAAAAAAAGCTCAGATTTTTGGATTATAGGCCTATTTAAAGTTATTCTTCAACGATTAGGGCATTTACTTTAAACTGATTAGTGTGTGGTGCATTATTTAAACAAAATCATGATGTGACAAGATGAGTGGTAGTGGTATTTTTATGAATAAAAGCCAGACAACGCCATCCAGTGTAAACAGAAAAATAGAGCAGCACGTTCCTTTAACACAAGTCAGTTTATTTCTAGGTTTTTACGTTTGTTCTTTCTGTTTGTACTTTAATTGACAAACGTTTCACTTCATTAGCTTTTCAGTTCATACTAAACAAAGGACGGAGGAAGCAAGACAGCAGCGTGGATCCACCTTAAGTATAAGGAAGTTAGTTGGAGAACTACTATAAGGACTAACCACAAGGCAAGGCCAATCTTATCGTCGCACAACCTCTGGGCCCAGCACAACTATGCCGGAGAAAGACAGAGGACGTGCGTGTGAGCCAGAGTGGCTTTTACTGTTTGAGTATGTGGCCCCATCTGCTGACCGTTTTAATATTTAAAATACATCAGTTTAATAAAAGGCATTTAATTAATCTGGTAATGCCACAATGACAATTCAATAGGACTGGATATATCACTTAAAACACAAACTTAAAATGTTATCATTTTTTGTTGAGAAGATGCCGCAGCACATCGGCATTTAAAACAGGACAATTGAACTTTTCTTTATGTTCAACTGATTTTTTGAAAAGCAACGTCTTGTGGGTGGGAAATTTAAGTCACACTTAAATACACACCTTCTACTGTGACACGTTCTTAACAACCCCCATATATCCACAGCATAGAAGCTATAGATCCAAAACAGCATGTACTTTTTTGGTAGCATTAGTAAAGTATGGGTTAATCGAAACACTCAAACAAAGTCAAGAATCACCGCTCTACAAAACTAATTAGTTCTGTGTTCAGGCTGGCCAGCCCTATAGATCATGTGCGCTCAGCTTTAGGCTGAGGCTGTAGAGATGCTGAGCACCCGTTGAGTAGGTGGGTTCGCTGGAAGGGAGTAGAGGTGGGAAAGGGGCAGATGGAAGACAGAAGGAAGTTAAGCAGCCATCGCCGTAAGTGTCAGAAAATCATAGAACCAAAATCACAGAGAGGCAAAGGGAGGCAAACATCGAGGTGATATAGCTGCAGGAGGGCGCAGTAAAGGGGAGAGGAGTGAGTGGGTGACAGGTTGGCTACAGGGTGGAGGAGACAGCCATGTGGAATAAATGGCATTTGCTTGAGCAGTGGTCAAAAACCATTACATTGTGATCATGGTAGATCTCTGGCACAGGTCCGGTAGATATCAACCTGAAGTAATCGACTGCAAAGTAAATGTCTGTGCGCTACTCACTTATTTTGACTCAGTATTCTCTAAAAAAATTAATTTTACAGCTTTTAGAAAGATTACAAGTGGCCTTTAGGGTGGAAATGGTGAGTTCCATCTGGCAACACGGATTTTAGTCATAGTAAAGTTGTCGTAATAGTAGTAGTAGTTTAACTAAGGTGCGTGTGTGAATCAGTGAGAATCCATCCATCCATTTTCTCCCACTTGTCCGTTGCCGGGTCGTGGGGGCAGCTGTTGGAGCTGCCCAGGTCACATAGCACCATGCCCCTATGGCTCCTCCTGCAGGTGGTGGGTCCACGGGAGGAATCAGTGAGAATCTACAGTGTAAATAGTCTTGAAATAAAAGAAAACCAGTAGGAAATGTCCATACTTTTGACCGGTACAGTATATGAAAACATATATATTAGGTCTATCTACGTTATAGCCCTTCGCTCAGCCTGAGCTAGGTGATCTTTGCCTCAAAAAGGTAAGGGATCTTGAGAAATAATTAGATTTAATCATGTGAATGCAGGGGAAAGTTCTTTACTCTAACATATACAATATTAGGAAGGCAAAGTAGCTACAACACTGCTTACTCTATGAAGGCTTTAATTTGTATTATTTTTTTTCGTGCTCTGAACACAAGGATGAGTGTTATAAAAAGTGTTTCTGTGGCAGACAATGGGCGTTAAATGAGAACCTTTTACCAGCTGAGCTTGTCTCAGTGCACACAGTGAAATACTGAGGTGCCTTACGGTCAGAGAGGAGCTTGTGGTCGTGAGACTGTGCAGAACACCTGTGTTACATGTCTGAGAGGAGGGGATGAGCCCAGTCTGTGCGTCTGCTTATTCTGTTCTCTCGTCTTATGGAGCAAAGACACAGAACACGAAAGGCTCCGCGGCTGTGCTCTCCTCCAAACCCTTGTGTTTGTGTTGGTTTATAACGCCAAAAAATGCCCGGTTTAAAAGATTCTTTTTTTCAACCATAGGTGTTGAATCGGTTGTGTTTTTGATGGATAACAATTGCAGATTCAGGGAGTATTGTAATTATTCTTGTGTTATATTGTTGAAATCTGATACTGAAAATATTCACATAGTTTTTATTTTATTTTATTTTTTACAAAATCTACACTACAACTAGAGAGATTATACAGCCCTCAACTTTTCTAAATGTTCAACACAGAGTGAGAGAAAAAGTCTGCGGCTGCGGTAGGTTCTGAATACTTAAGTCACCTTTTTCATTTTCACTATGTTTAATATATTGTTGTTGGATCATCTTTTACCAATAGAAATTGTAATACTTTTTTGTTTGGTCCTGGTGTAACAAAAGGCATAATTGACTCCTCCTGACCATATTTTAATTTCATAATATATCTGAAAAAATACTTGGATATTTGCTATAGCTATTTTGCATGAAATTGCTAAAATACTGCACAACATGTAAAAAGTTGTACAAAGCATAAGTACGAGTTTGAGTTGACGAGTAAGTAATTGCAAGAGGCCAAAGTGGCAGAACGCTGCAAGTTGCTATGGTTATTTTAACCTATCCTTAGATCTGAGGTTGGAGTTATTTTTACTACTCTACCTGCGTCAATGTAATGTGAGATATGCAAGAATAACACAAAATCCAAACGGAAATTAGTCAAAGTGAAAAAAAATATATATATATAAAGTAAAACAAAACAACAAAACTAAAAAAAAGCAATTGACGACAATAGGTTCCAGACAGACTTTGTGCTGGAGCTTTACTGAGCGGCTGCTGGTTGAAAAGGGCATTTTCATTTTAAAACAGTTGAGCAATGTACACGGACAATAAATTAATGCAAAACTGTACAAATTGCGACTGAATCAGTTACATTTAGAAGTAACTTCACTTTGTTTTTTGTCTGGCAATATTATTTAGAAATATTATTTTACTTTCAACTGTGAGTGAATCTGTAAGTGACAAACGCTTCATGTTCAATATAAAAAGAGAGAAAAAGTATGTTATATATATATATATATATATATATATATATATATATATATATATATTTTTTTTTTTTCTTTGTTTTTTTTTTTATTGTAATCGCCACATTATTTTATAGTTTGTTGGATTACGCCACTGAAGGATAAAGGGCCAGATTTATTGAACCAGGAGCTGAATTTCAAGTACTTGCATTATCATTAGTAAAAATCTGATGTAAAAATTAGTTTGCTCTGTGGCCTTTCTGCGTTTATTATGAGAAACAAAAATCTCAACTGCATCTGATTTTTCTTCCACTTTAGCACCAACGTCTTATTTTAAATGTATTTATTAATACATATACATTTCCGGCACATCGACCCACCTCTGAAAGTAATGTAACAAGCTCATATTGTGAATAATTAATAAGAGTTGTATCTGTGTCTTACACTCTTAAATCTTTTAAGTGTGTGTCTTATTTTCTTTGTAGAATTTGATCCTAACCTCGAGGTTGACTAAACAGACGTCCTGATTGCACCTTTGAAAACACGGGGCCGTCTCATAAAATTTGAGCAATGCCTTGTTGAGTGACGCACTAAAATATTTCTCTGACTCTGGGTTCTTGTGGGGAGCCTTTTTTAATAGCAGCTAACTTTGTAGCCGCGGGCCCAGTGGTCAGCGCGGTCGACAGGCAGCAGTCAAACGTCCCCCTTTTTTTTTCACAACCTTTTTGGGTGACACACCAACACAGCATTCGGAGCAGTGCAATACGCCCATACACACGTGCAGAAATTAGCAGTGACATAGTCATTTGCAAGCTGAGAAAAACATGTGTACAAATGCACGGGGCGTCCCTCCCTGCTCAGACCAAGCACGCACCAATCCAAGTCACTCTCCAGCTGATTTACTGTCCCGCCAGGCCGCCACAGTCCGGCCCAGAGTAATTAACCCTCTTGGACACATACATCTGCACATCAGTGACAGAAATACACACGTATAATTACACACAGGCACTGGGAGCAGGCATGTACTTACTGTAGTCTGCACTGGAGAATATATATTTGAGGCAATGACAAGAGGGAAAAAAGTGTTGTTTCACACATGCTGTAAAAGATGTTTTCATGTCTATTCTGGAGGACAATGTTGATACTTTAATTTTTCATGACAAAAATCGAAAGTAGTAGTAAGTATAGATACTTTTTAAAAATATATATTTCTATACCGGCAAATACATACTAAAGAGGCAAATTTTCCTCATAAACATCTAATCTAAATCATTTTTTAAGTTACTGAAATCTTACAGCCATGCTTTTTTTTTATTGTGTGGAAAGGAAAAAAAAAATTGACAATTTTGTTGAACCCTTTTCTTTGAACTTTCATTGTGGGCATGGGCCAAAATCTTACAAACACAAATGTAAATCTGAACGAGTTATGACATCACACGCATAACCTCAATACTACTGTCCGACAGCCGCGGCAGCAGCAGCATTTCACTTAATTGGTCCGTTGTCCTCTGCTCTCACTGTCTGCCTGGCCCCGGCTGATTTGTCACTCTCAAACCTGCAATTGTATTCAAGGCCAAATATAGGGGTGGGAATGTTAGGGTGGGCTGTCTATGTGTCACACAACAAAGCTTTGCGCTAGGGTGTAGCCCTCTCCCTTACATCCTCCCACCTAACCGCCGGCATGGCCAACTTGTTTGCATGGAAACGCATGTGTGTCCAGGCCCTCCCTCCTCCTGCTCTGTGCTGCTCCCTGGGCTCGTCTCAGACTGTTCTCATGTCACTCCTACTGTCTGACCTTCACCGTCTCTGCTTTATCAGTGCCTTTGTCGCATCTGCACCAAGGCATTCTTTGTAATGCAATGGTACATGCGAAAGCACAGAAAAGTAGAAACATTTAGTCCAGCTTTCCTCTTTCGGTCTTGTTACAACACCTGCAATCGTGACTTGTTAAACTTTCATTTATCCAAGTTTCACAAATGCATGACCCCTTTTTTCCCCCTGCATTTGATGTGTCACATCGTTAACATCTAATATGTTGTCTGTGTTTTGGATAAAATGTGTTTTTATGAGAGGACATTTCAAGGCCTACTAGCTTTTTTTCAACTGAACTGTAGCATAAATGGTTGTGTCCGGGCCCAACCATTCTTAGCTTCTGAGATCTGTCGGAGTCAGCATTACAAAGTGGTATGGCCCATGGTCCTCAAGCCTTGATCAAGAGTAAATCAGGGCTAAACCGGGTCTTTAAAGGGCCTACAATGGTCCTAAATTATGGCTAAGCAGGGTGTAAACCATGTCTAATCCAGAAAAAATCTAAATGATATTATGTCTAATTAAAATAAATCGCAAATGTGTACCACCGTTTGGGAATCAATGGCCTTGCCCTCGGCTATCTGCGCATACGTTTATTTATGTATTTATCTTTTGCATTTTACGCAGTATCATAGTATTTATAGAAAGGGTGAGGCGGAAAGTAACACAAAGGGAGTGAGGCGGAAATATCTGGAAGCAGGTGGGATTTGTACAAAGTTGCAGACACGATAGAAGGTGAATGACACAAACTCATCTCCCCAGTGAAGTCCGGTGAGGAATGGCTTTCACTCTTGTCTGGGGCCACATTAATGCAACTACACAGTCTACACCTTACACCTTATTTATGTCTTGTCTACTGTATATGACATTTTGATAGAGTGTATTTTATTGTGTAATATGTTCTAAATGCGTGTAATTAAGAAAAAGGCGTTACCAAACCCTATTTCCCACCTTCTAAAATATTTGAAACACCTTTACCAAACATATTTCAGTATATGTTATTATATCAGTGGTTTATTTGTATCAGATTAGCACCACAATTACTGCCAGCAACAAATAATCATTAAATTATAATCTGTCTTCACACGTGACAGCGGGATTCTCTCTCTGCTCGACACAAACAGTCTGTACGATGACGATGAATGCACTAAAGGTCCAACAGTGACCCATCTGAGCTTCAGTAGCCCCCTCCCTTTTCCCGCCCACACAAACAACACGCGCACACTCAGTGCCACACAGGAGGACACTGAGGGGCGTGAGGGTTCCTGTCTGGGACGAGGTGAGAGACGCCGCCCGCACGCTTTCATTTTCACCTCTCCCATGATGACCCCGCACCACCACTGACTCCAGAGCACCCTGCTGTATGTGCTCCCGTTTCATCTCCTAGTTTCATCTGGTCTTTAAGCTGCTATCTGATCAAAAATACAACTATAATCACCATTTATTTGAGTAAATAGAGTGCGTACACGACATTCGAGTCATAATCTCAGATGGAGGATGGCAGGGGCCGAAATACCTCTACGGGCAATTCAGTTACTGAGAGAAATATCATTACAGAAATCCTGACATGTTGAACCTGATCATTGATTTTTAGTGACTAATTTAGTATAGTAAATTTAGTAGCTTTAACCTCTTAACCCCTGCCTTAACCAAGTGCGTTTTTTCCAGTTTAGCTATATCCAAATCTAAAAGGTTACAACCTCTAAGATAAGATAAACCTTGATCTTACAATGGAGAAAATCACTTGTTACATTCAGCTCTCAGAGACACTCAGGGTGTGCAAAATAGACAGGGAATGTGCAAATTAAATAGAGGTATCTTATATACAATGAATAAAAAGCTTTAACATCTTAACCCTCATCTGAACTTGACCAGTGTAAAGCCTCTTTTGATCTCCAAGCTTTGGAGATCTTTAAAATCTTAAAGATCTCCAGTCGTTAGATTTGTGGCCATATCACCTTTGTTCTGCCCAATCCCGTCAGATCTGGGAAGCTAAGCAGGGAAGGGCCTGGTCTGTATATGGATGGGAGACACCTAGGCGAATGTAGTGAGAGAGTGAGTGGTTTGTGGTGGTCGGATGGGCAGACTTGTTGCCTCGCTTCCGTCAGTCTACCCCAGGGCAGCTGTGGCTACAATAGCTATATAAAATCAATGCATTATTATTATTTTATTTAGGTAAAGCCGAACTGGAGAAAATGGACTTGGTTAAGGCGGGGGTTAAGAGGTTAAGTCCTTTCAACTGACAACAACTTCACCTTCGTTAATAACAACTAAACATCAAGCATGGGTTTAAATTACTTAAGAATATTAATGAGCGGTTTTCACTTATTTAAACTTTCCTGATAACTTTGCTAGTTTGATGACATTTCAGACTGGTTTTAAGGTAAAACTCGCTTGAAATAAGAAAGTGAAACTGCCAATGGGACAAGAACACTTTTCTTATCCCATGGGCAAAGAAAAGGACTTGAAATAAAGAAACGAGACTGAAACATCTCAGAACAAGTCAAATGATGTCGGTCAAATGCCCAACTGCATCTTAACTAGTCCAAATTCAAATTTGGATTATTATGCTCCAATTGAGACATTTAAACTGATCTAGTTAATTACTTTTTGCAGTGATCACTTTTTATCTGAAACAAAATCTTTCACTTTAGTTTATTTTTGCTGTCGGAGAATTGGTTAAACGTTGTATGAGTGTTTGTTTCATATGGATGGGCACAGTATTTGCAGAGATTTTTACTATGAACGAGGTAAAAAAATAATTACAGCTTAAAGAAAACGCTGCCGCTCTGATCTGTCCCCACCTCAGTATTACACCTAGAAATGAGAATATTCAGATGCCACGTGAACGCATGCTGTAAAATTTGTATTTCTTTAGACAATGCAAATTTTGCATATTTGTTTTCTTACACCTCTTACAGACTCAATCATATATCAACATTTCTGTATGTTGGTAGGGAAGAGGGCAGACTCCTCATTTTGTCCAGTACACAACACAGTATTTACAAAACGCAACTATTGCGTATGTTTGCATCATAACACCTTCCAGCTACAAAGTTCAAACGTGTTCAAAGTTTTTGCCTCCCTGACCTGTCTGTATGATGGTATTTAGATACTCAATGCCTCTAAATGCTTTGCGCTTGTGTGTCTGACAATGGCCTGTATGAGAGCATGGAGCGGGCTCTGCAGTGGGCTGTGTGCGCCTCATCAGCTGATGAGGTGTTTACTGGCCTCTGTCTTTAGCCTGGAGGGAGCCTGAGCTCACTCTGGTCCCAGCCGCCACGCACCACAGTAATTGGCCTTTTCACACTGTATAGGCTTCATTACCTGCACCCCCATTTGCAATGCAGAATGTAATGTGCCACAGACTCTATGGAATGAATGCATAAACAGATTTTGGTTTATTTTATCTCGGGCAGGGTTTGGGGGTGTGGGGACCCATGATGAATGATTCAGGGCCTGAGTTAACTTGAGTAAAATTTCTGCTGCATTTGTCATTAGGCCTGCTGCTGAGGTTCTAATGGTTTGGGTTTAAATTGCTATGTGCAGTTCATCTAAGTTTGTGTTTGTTATTTTTACCATGAAAAAGTCACTAAGTCGGAATGGAGTCAGTTAGTAAGTCTATTATTTCTCCCATTATGCAATGAACAGTAGCAGCTGCTGTTCCAACCAAAACTCTAAACTTTAACATGGATTTTTTTCTGTGGTAAGAACTGTTTATAACCATTTGAATGCAATTCTGAGAGACAGAATTGTAGGAACGTTTTTTAGAGGACACATCCCTCTTATCCATTATATCTTTCATATGGTGACTTTGCAAAATAATAATTGTAATAACTTAAAAATTTTCTTAAAGATAATGTTGATTGCATGTTTTAACTAACATTTATTTATAGCTATTATACATTTACTTAATTATATCTAAATTGTTGGTTCAATTAAAATTTGAATTGAAAATGAGGTGCTCCGATCAGAACGTTTTGTATATCATTGATGTGAATGCCCCTATACTTCTCATTCTTTAAGACCACAGACTATGGTTACCTGCTTATAAGCACACAACGTGAGCAGTCTGGGGCTATTTCAGTGTGAAAACCAATAAGTGTCTGGTCTAGGAGGCAGCTGGGTGCATTGTAATGGTCATTGTCCAGTCAGGGTCATGAGCCCCGAAACCGCCCAGGCGGGTTTGTGTATCATGGAGTTTCCATGTCCTCCCCGTGTATGGGTGGGTTTCCTCTGGGAGCTCCTGTTTCTCCTATCAACCCAAAACATGCACGATAGGCTTCTTTATCCAGCTATCTTTCCCAAAGATGCATTTGAAGAATGGATCAAATGAGACCGGAGAATATGAATGACCATAATGGCATTTTGTAACTAGCAAAGTGTAAGATGGTAAATGGTAAAATGGTAAATGGCGCTTTTCCACCTACATTAGGCACTCAAAGCGCTTTACAGCAAGGAACCGCTCACCCATTCATACACCAGTGTACGCAGACACTGGAGGCAAGGTGGGTGAAGTGTCTTGCCCAAGGACACAACGACAGCATGCACTTTCAGGAGGCGGGATTTGAACCCACGACCTTCCGATCATGAGACAACCCGCTCTACCATCTGCGCCACCTTCACAAGATAGTGATTGAGATTTGTTTAAACTACCAATGTCGGCTGTTACAGAATTTCTTTCTACGGTTCAGAAGCTTCAGGACCACAGAAAGTACATAAAACTACACAAAGCAGTTTTTAATCTAAAGAGGTCATCACATGCGCAACTAGTCTGACTCAAGTCTCTCACCTCAGATGTCCTGGCCTACCTGCAGTTGTGTCCCAGAAATATCAGAAGCACATGTGTACTGTGTAGTCAGCAACAAGACACCACAACAAGTGTAGACGAGTTTTATCAGCTACTCTTAGTCTGGGAAAGGGCATCTTAGGGCGTTTTCGCACAGGCTCTAGTCAGGTCGACTTAAAGGGACTTTCGGCCCAAGAGTGGCACTTTAGGGTCAGTGTGAATCTAACCGCAGCACTTTAAGCCGGTCTAAACAGCCGCTCCGACTGCGGCAAAATCACTCTGGTCTTCCCTCATAGATTTGCCCACAGTATTGTTTTGACTTTATTTTGACTATGATTTTGTTCAGATAAAGTATTGCAGTAATGTCGTTGGTGATATAACGGAGATTGGGTACGAACCCCCAATAAGTGCAATCACGCTGAATGAAGCAGCAACTGACCTGAAAAATAAGATCATGGCAAAAATTTCCAGCAGGCAACCCCAAGCCACTACAGAGGCTAAGTGAAGTACGATCAGAAAGTCTGCTAGAGGATGTGAATGCAGCTCTGAGAGCAATTCCTACATCAACTATCTCAACAGGACTCTAAGAGCCTTCATTGCAAACTTGATGAGGTTGTGGAAAACCACCCTTGAAGCCAATGGCAAGTCACTTGCACAAGTGTGGCATATACCAAGGAGACGCCCTGTCCCCATTGCTGTTCTGCATAGGTCTGAACCCCCTCAGCCAAATAATCAACAAGACTGGTTATGGATACCGACTCAGGAACGGGGCCACCATCAGTCACCTCCTCTACATGGATGACATCAAGCTGTACGCTAAGTATGAGCAAGACATCGGCTCACTGATCCATACCACCCACATATACAGTGCAGACACTGGGATGTCATTCGGACTAGAGAAGTGTGGATGGTGACTAAGAGAGGGAGGGTAGTCCACACAGAGGGGTCTCACTCCCAGAAGGAACGATGGCAGACATTGAGGACAGTTACAAGTTCCTCGGAATCCCACAAGCAAATGGAAGCTTCGAAGAGGTGACAAGGAAAGTGGCTGCAGCCAAATACCTCCTACGAGTAAGGCAGGTCCTAAGAAGCCAGCTCAATGGCAAGAACAAGTCCCGGGCAATTAATAGCTACGCCCTGCCAGTAATCAGATACCCTGCAGGAATAATAAGCTGGCCGAAGAATGAGATACAGACCACAGATGTTAAGACACGAAAGCTCCTAACCATGCATGGAGGGTTCCACCCCAAATCCAGCACCCTGAGACTGTATGTTATGGCAATTTTGAGGGGAACTAAAACGGCCTTTACACTGTAGGCTAACCATAAGGAAGGAGGCCGAGGACTAGTGAGCGTGAGAGCCACCATCCAGGATGAAACATCCAAGATCCAAGTACATCAAGGACAAGACTTCAATAGATGACATGCTCAGTGAATGTCTTAGACAATGGGGAATAGAAGATGAGGTTCTCGAAGTCCCGTCATGGGAGGACAAGCCCCTACACGGGATGGGATGCGCCAACAAAACATAACTGAAGAGGCGGATATCAAGAAATAATACCAATGGCTAGACAGAGCTGTTCTGAAGGACAGCACAGAGGCTCATCATGGCTGCACAGGAGCAGGCCTTGAGGCCTTGAGCACCAGACAAGACCCCAAGTGTAGACTCTGCACAGAGGCCCCTGAGACAATCAGAGCAGACCAACCAAGGACTTTCCAGTACTGGTAAGGCATATGGGAGAAAGAGGCAGCACACAACAGTGATGCACAGTGGCTGGTGGCTCTGAGAGATGACCACAGCAATCTCCCTGAACAGAATCCACTCACCATCACAGTGACAGACATCCAAGAAAGAGTCTAAGGTATGAAAAACTGGACAGCACCAGGCACTGGCATGATACACGCCTACTGGCTAAAGAAACTCACGGCACTCCATGAGCACTTGGCAAAATTAACCAGATGCTGAGAGATGGGAATCACCCTGAATGGTTAACCGAAGGGCACACAATCCTGATCCTGAAGGGTCCCTCAAAGGGTACAGTCCCATCCAACTATCGGCCAATAACCTGCCTCTCCACAACGTGGAAGCTCATGTCCGGCACCATAGCGGCTAAGATAAGCGGGCATATGGATCAATACATGAGCACAGTTCAGAAGGGAATCGGTAAAGATATAGGTGCCAAACACCAGCTCCTGGTAGAAAGAACAGTCGCTTGAGACTGCAGAACCCGACACACTAACCTGAGCACTGCCTGGATTGATTACAAGAAAGCCTATGACTCAATGCCACATACTTGGATCATTGAATGCTTGGAGCTAAATTATATATATATAATTTCCATAAAACAAGTCCCTAAAGTTTTAAACTAGAGTGATAAGATGTGGTGCAAACATATACGCACATTGCCGTTTATAATCTACTGTATGAGTGTGCTCTGTGGACATGACAGCTCTGTGTATAGGGAGTTTAGGGGGAGTTTATGCATGGTTCAAGTGTCCAGGGACACCTGTCAGAATGAATGGCCTGGCTCCGTTTGAAAATGTATATTCCATATAAAGTGTAGAGGAGTGAGCTTGGTGAGTGGAGGTGATCTGCGTTGATATGTGGTTAATGGGGCAGTGACAGGGCCTGGGAGGATTTGGGGGTCCCACCGTGGCCCTCTGTGCCTTCGGCCAAAGGCTTCTGCCCAAGAGCAGAGCTGATTAGAGCTTGCTGTGTCCCACAATACAGCATGGCAATACATCCGCAAACAAATAAAAGATGATATTCATTAAAAAAGTATCAACAAACGATAACATGTTGATTCCGAAGAATTTTCAACATTTTAAAGTAGTTAGTTGTAGTTTGATTTGTGTTACTTGTTTCTTGATGTACAATTTAGTTAGTGTTGTCACATCGTAATCATGTGCTTGTATTAGAGGTTTCAATCATATTTTGATATTTTAAAAGTGTCGTGACTGAGACGAGCGGCTGCAAAAAGAACACATTAGGGGTGTCTTGGTAAATCTTGCACTTTCTGTCTTCATGACGACAGTGTTGAACAGGATGCTTGTTTGCCCATTTACTCGTTTTACTCGTCTCCAGATCATTGTTCACCTCTGGCACTGCGCACCAGGACACTGCATCCTGTCAACAACCCTTTCCCATGATGTCCCTGCCATCATCACCCCTGTCCACGGCGTTATCGTGCATCTATATGGAAGTAGCACAATGTGGAGGGAACAAAAATAAAAAATGTCAACAGATTTAATAAATAATGTAAATCTTAAACTAGTCCTGAATAAGCTGTATTTTGGTAGATACACCTTGAGACAAATGAGAAATAAGGGAACAAAAAAATCTCACAAGCTCAAAAAAGACTTTTATGATTTTTGAGTGTAAATGTTTAGAATCACTATGATCTATTATTAAGCCAATACATTTTTTTTCTTAATTGCCATTGTAAAAGGTTATAAATCTGGTGCTTGTGTTTTATATAATGTTCTGTGCATGAGAAGAGGATTGTTTGACCTGTAATAACATTTGCTAATACTACTGAACACTGTCACCTTATTTTTTGTATCAGATGTTTTGCAAAAAAAAATATATTTTGTACCTCATTTTCAACTTGAGGTTATGAAGTTTTGTAACACTTTGTCAGGTTTGTCCCTGGGTTTATCTATTTGGTTTTGTCAGACAACAGCGAATCCTTCAGCCTTGAACTCGGTGGCTCCAGAGAACAACCATCTCAGTAAACAGTGTGGCGCCCTGCGGAGTGTGAGTTTTGTCATTAACATGAAAGAGTGAAACACCAGTGCCATCTGTCTAAGTGCCAACTACCTGACAGCCAGAGCATGACATCTATGACAGAGTCCATTCACTCATAAAGTACTGCAGCTCGCCAAGGCACATATACATCCAATACGACGGCCAGCTGTTTTGTGCAGCAGATGTACAACACAGAACACAAAAAGTTGCACGTAAAATTAACTCAATTTAATTAATGGGGAATTTTCAGATCAGCAGGAATGAGCCATAAGCTCCTGTCTGTTCTCTTAAAAAGTATGGAGTAAAAGTGCTAACAAGCCCAGAAGGTGAGTAAACTGAGAGTGTCTAAGAAACACAACAACCATCTGCAATGCAGTTTCCTCTGCACCTCCCCCAGTTCACACACGTCCCTACACAACTGTAAAACAGTTGGTTTTCCTTCTGTACATGTGAAAATGAGGCGATCGATGAAGCAGGCCGAGCAGAGAGGTGCTGCGCTGCGGCCCGAGGTGAGCTATCGAGAGGTTGCCAGGTCACACACCCACCCACTCCTTATTTCCCATGGTGCACTGCTGACACGGCACAGCTCCGGCCGCTCGTGGGCGTCGCTGTTCACGGTGAGCTCTGAGGTTACAACTTATCTTATCATTATCTGCAACTTATCACTTTCACCATTGCTCAGTCTATGAAATTGCTGCAGTTTTTCCCACTCGTCACCGACATTCGGAGGATTATCCAATAGAGAGACACCTCAAACCTTTTATTCTGATCTTTTGATCACAAGATGATGTAGGTCAGTTTTATCATTTACAATTTTGTCAGAATGCATAACCCCTGCCGTACACAATAATTAAAGTGCGATATCAACAATTTTGTATACAGAAAGTTTACTTTACCATCATTATCATACATATGCTTTCAGAATATAACAGTTTTACAAACTTTGTAAACAAATGTAATGAGCAGATTATAGGACACTCTTCAGCACACTTGGAAGAGTTCCTCCACTTAACATTGGTAAACTGGTCAGGTTTGTGCTTTACCTCATGCTTTAATTAATTTCCATCTTTTACAGTAAATATTAGTTCAAAAAGTCACACTTTATTAAGGGAATTTAGCATCCTGCTCGAACCAACTTTACCATTGAGTACAGTATGTAAAGATGTGACTTTCCTGAGTGTGTGTGCTTTCTGAGCTAAACAAAAGTCTGCACTCTAAATGATGAAAATTGGTTTAAGGGCTCACAACAAAATTGGCACCTTCCACTTTTCCCACAATGATTTCTGACACGTTTAAAAAGAGTCAATTTAGTCAATTCTCTTCAGCGTCTTGAGGGCAGTAGTTAGTTCATGTATTATGATCACCATTGAATGCATGGTTGCATCAGCAGCTGGTTGAGATGGTTGAGTTTTGGGGAAACGTTGTAAATCTTCCCATTTGTTGGTGCAGGCCCTTCAGACCTTGGTAAACTGATTGTAAATGTGATAAACAGCAGACATTGAGCTGTTGTTGAGTGAGTCAAGTCCGTTGTTCTTGTCGATGACTTTCTCTGCTTCATCACCTCGTCATCTTTTGTACAAATGGTCCGGAAATATTTGTATGTTAATTCACTGAGAACGTAACAAATGATATGAAGATATTATATTTACAATGAATGGAGACACATTCAGGCTTTAGTATTCCATAACACTGTACTTTGTTCCTGAAACGGTATAATAAACAATTGAATAACCAGTGTGGGTCATCAAAGCTAACATTTATTTTTTCAAGACAGATGGCAGACCGTTCATTCAATGACAGTGCAATATAGTGCTTTTACGTCCTTGAGCAAGACATCACTTCACCCACATTGCCTTTCACGTCTTTACACGCTGGTGTATAGACGTGTATTGTAAGTGTGGGCAACAGAGAGAAATTAGCCCATGACTATCTCATGTAAATGCTGAACTGAGTAATAATAATTATGATTAAATCTTTCATATACTTATACACTCTTTTGCTTACAGAGTAACCAGCATTAAGCTTCTTCCTCTGAGGTAACTTCACTTCAATTACCTCGATGCCATGCATTGTTTTCATTCTTTCCACTGGGTTTTTGCATTTAACTCCAATTCATTTCTAGTTTTTATTTATTCACTAATACACCAAATATTTGTATGCACATTTTGAATACCAGTTGGTAGAAGGCTATTTCAATAAAATAGCCTCTGTAATCGATAGATATATAGCTCTCTGTGAAATAGTTGTTCCCACGCAGAGTCACGCAGAGACCCAAAAGTTTGAGACGTGCCAGCACATATAGAGATACCAGTCCTAATTCTGAATATTCCGACAGACACAGATGGAGCAAAGGTGAGGGGGGTTGGCACAGACAGCGAGTGTCTCGGACCTATGGATGTGTAAGGATGCAGCGGAGCTGCAGTGTGAGTGAGCTGAAGTGTGAGTTGGTCTCAGTGAGAGCAGCTGTATAGAGGACACTGTGGGTGGAAGTGGTAGAGTCGTGGGTGAGCTCAGAGTTTGACTGCCAACCCTTGCTGCACTCACAAACTGTCCGTCACATACACACTTTTCCTTTGCAAGCATAACAAACATTATACAGCCTTTCCCCCATCATCACTATCAAATAAATATTGTGTTTACTGAGATTACAACATAAGAAGTTGCTTGTTACAGTAAATGATTATTGCGCAGATACCCACAAGAAAAAGCTGTAGATGTAGTTCTTTACCTGGACATATTTCAGCGGTCAACTGCCTTTGTCTGTTTGTTTAATGTCATTTTATTCCAGATGCCCTGTCTGTAGTAACCTTGCCTACTTATCTAAGTTTGGGACCGGCACATAGAGTGGTGGGAAGGCGTATTATTTTGTCTGCTTTTTGGCTTTTATGACAGGCTGACTATGGGACAGGGGTTTTCCTTGCATGTCCATTTATTCCCACATGCTTGTAGTCAATAGTAGGTTAGCTCCTCTTGCTGAGAGAACTTCTACGATAAATAATGAGTGGTGCATATCCTGAAATAGTCTTGTACCCCCTCCCTTGTCCCTGTGGTCCGCTCTTGTGAAGCGCCCGTCCAGCCGTAGCGATCCCCTCCCTGCTGCTTCCTCCGTTATGGTTAGCATGCCGGCTAAATCTGTAGCCGTGCGCCTGTAATTAGGCCTTGCCTTTGCTGGATTGAGTGCTACACATTGGCAGCTACAGACCATGCCAGGGCGCTCACACACTTAAAACACAAGTTTGTTTTCATGCAAGTTTTATCTTAAAAAGGGTATATCAGGACAGAGAGAGCTGAGGCCTTTCTGGATCATAAATAAAGCATCGTCTTGATCAATACCAGACTAACCAGACACTCCTCAGCGGTTTGTGGCATGAACCAAATGTTTGTCTAGATTATTAGGGAAGTTTTAACCCTGTACGATCAACTTGACCGCATGTCTACACTTTGTAAATTAAGGTCTAAAATGTCAATTCATATATTTATGAGAATTCAAATCCTAATTTTAGGATCATTGAAGATCAAAATGTCCTAGCAGAGAATGTTTTGACTTTTATTTGAACTACAACCCATTACCCTTCCTCTCTCCACAGGGTTAACTGCCTGCATCATTGCCATCCAAAATCTCTTTTATCATTTCCACTTCTGCTCTCACCTTTTCCTCTGCTCAGTCCAATCCACCCAACAGTGTGGAAAGTGGAGTGGGCAGGTTGATTTGGCAACATTAACCACAGCTGTGAAAAGAGCGTTCACTTGGAGTTATATCGATATACGCAGCAATATGAAATATAATAAAAGGACAGGGTAAGCAAAAAAATGACAAAGAAGTGACCTTTTTTTTTTTTTTAAACACAAAAATGTGACAAAGATTTTAAAAAACGTGCCAAAAAAGTTACCAATATGTGACAACAATGTGTCGAAAAAAGTGAGGCATAGCTCTCAGTCAAGAAGCTTTTAGATTTGGCTAAACAATGCGCTCAGTTAAGGCAGGGAGGTAAGAGGTTAAGCATTTTCTTATGCAGTGCAAATCAGAAATCAATACAGTATTCTCAACTGGCACTAAAGGGCAATATTTTTTAACCAATCCACTATATTTACAATTGCCTAACATTACATTTTCTTACAAATAGACAAACCAGTACTGAAACGTTTGGTGAATTTGACGTACATTCATGGTGAAATAGCAGCGTGAACATGATATGTAATCACTCCACCACGGTGATGTTGTTAAATAAAATATTTCCTGCACTTGAGCAGTGAGTGTTTCCCCTCTCACTGGCCTGGCCTGACAGTCCTAACTTGTGCTCCTGTGGCCTGTTGTTTCTGACAGCGGCTTGTGATTCCCTGTGGAGATGAAAGGCGCACAGGCTACTCATTTGTGTCAGCGCGTGGTTCCATCCCGGCTGCCAGGGTCGCTCCAGACGCAGCCTGCGCCGGTCGCATGGCTATTTTAGCAGCTCTGAACTACAAAACCCACAATCACTGACCATTGCCCTCTCCTCACTGCTGCTCATATTTCTGATGTGGACATTGATCGAGCGGGACAATTATTATCATTCATCCAAAACACGGAGAAAAGGCTCTGCACACTTTGCCTTCTAACCAAAACAGAGGAATATCTAGCTTCTCACACTTTTCTCACTAGTTTATATTGTTTAAATTCGCTTAATTATCTTTTATATATATGCTATTTAAGACAGAGAAACTCAGCTTTAACAACAAATCAACACGCAAAATAAACACAAAGCAGTTTACATTTTATTTACGCTGAACTCTTACTGGCACATCATTGATTTGTCTATTACAAAACACCATACCAACAGGAGCTTGGCCATATAGTATTCCAACAAAAAGAGTTTAATTCATTCGGACGTCATTGGCAGATCAGGCCTCTCCTTAACTTTAATGGGTGAACTGAGTAAAATCTCACGCCCATTACCAAAAAATTTACTGTATGCCATAATCATCTAAATTATAACAAATAAAGGCTATACATATGTCACTTTGCATGTAAAGAATCTATATCATATATTAGTTTCACATTTTAAGTTAAAGTACAGAAATTACTTTTTCATGATATTCTAATATATGACGAGCACCTGTAATGCACCATAACAGGCTATTATCAAGGCAGGGTAGGGTAGGGCTTGTCAAATACTTGACAAAGTTTAAGCTGATATACATTTCAAACATTTATTATCTGCGTGTGACCAGAGGCAAATGTGAGTTGTGCATAAAGCCACCACTTGACTTCCATGACCTTATTTTCCGCCTCGCTTCATAAGTGCACAGTGCGCTCAGTAAATAGTCTCAAATCGTGAGGTGGGCCATTGTTTGATATGACTGTGCTGCCGTCAGAGACATTTGGCTGATACCTAATATCTGTATACGTACCTGTCAGTAGGGAGACAACTTTTAATCGCACAGTTAGCCCTCCTCATTAAACTAACATACTCCTTTGAAAGGTTTGTGTTTGAATTATATCTGTTAAAGCTTTTGCGACCGGAAGATGAAGCCGCCATTTTGAAATACCACTGTATAAAAATATTTAATACGATAATATAACGGTGTCTCTGTCCGCTTGTAAAACGTATCATCTTTTTCTTGATTTTGGTTTGTTTTCTTTTTGGATTGCAGTGAAAAGATGTGGGGCAACAATGTAGATGGCTTCACATTTTCTGGATTATACTGTAGCACTGCCGTCTCAAATCTTTATTTCTTACAGAAGGCCATATTCTTGAAAAGGTCTCGACCACTGTGCTGGACATGGACAGACTTAAATTACTACACAAAACATATTCAAAATAAACAATTGCAGCAGCTCCATGTTTTAACAACCAGGATGGCTCAGAACAAAAACAGGACTATGCCAGGACTTAACCAGGACAAAAAACACATCTAAACCAGGCCAAAGGTCCACGAAAGACCAAATAAAACAATGGACTTACTTACTGAACCAACTAAGACACCAGTGATTCCCAAGCAACACGAGCCTTTCGCTCAGCGGTCTTCTCTGCTCCTCAAGCTGTGCAGACAGAGAGCTCACCAGGCACCTGTCTGAGGAGTCGCTGTGCTCCAGTACAGATCCGGCACTTTATAAAACTCTCCAAGGAATGGCACGTCAAATTAAGGTCCAGATAGCAAAGTAAGAAGTTAGAGGAGCGCAGAGGTTAAATAATCTGTCCAGAGCTTTATGTGTATCGTCTTGACCAAAGCACATTAAAGCCTCATCATTCGATTTGCAACCATATCAACAACTGCCGTCCCTTACCTTAAGGTCACTGGTTAAGTGCTTTGTAACGATGAAGTCAGTTTTTCACACGACTTGTGACTTCTGTAAATTACATTTGTTTTGTCCTTAACTATTGTATGAAAAGCTCATTGTTCTGCAAGATTTCCAAGTTTATAGAAGCAGCAAAAGTTATAGTCTAAGCATTAGACCAGGGCTGTCCAAACCTTTTTCATTTAGGGCCACATACTGAAGTGTATACGGTATGGAGGGCCACATATCGGTGGTCAATGTGGTAAAAGTTTGGGTGCGTTTAGGAAAAGTTTAACCCCTGTGCGGGTACGGGCATCTAGGCCTGGAACCTGCTGCTTCAGGTGGCACGGAGGTTTGTCCGCAGTTTCACTCTTTGTTTAATTTAGAGACAAATGTGTTGTCTGTGCTTTTTTTGGGTTAGCCTTTAGAACTATATTAGCCTTTTCTAGACTTGCTTTAGCCCGAGTGTAAGCTTGGAATAGTCCTAAGCTGGTAGAGTCAAAAAGCCATTTATTATCCCCTTTCTACCGCCTGGCACAGCATTTACTCTTGTTTTGTTGGCTCC
Organism: Proterorhinus semilunaris; assembly: GCA_021464625.1. Lineage (NCBI taxonomy): Eukaryota > Metazoa > Chordata > Actinopteri > Gobiiformes > Gobiidae > Proterorhinus > Proterorhinus semilunaris. Next base: position 36,530,762 of record CM038343.1, read on the forward strand.
CAGCCATGCAGGAATTTTCCATCATAGTAGAGATGTTCAAATATCTGATGTACATCTGACTACAACAAGAGAAACGTCCTCTACTCAGTCATTGTGTGTCCCGAGTGCTCACCTCACGGACGAAAAACTTCCCTTTCTGCAGCCTTCTTAATTGTGTGTCATAGAGATGCATGTCTCGCACTTCCCCTGTGAGACCGTCCACCACAGAGTATTGTAATGAAAACACTACAAGTACAGAATCGAGGGAAGTGACATACTGTGTCCTGAACCATGTGTGTGGAAAAGGCCTTTTGGCTAGCTATGGCTTGATGGGAAAAGTCACTGGTCTAAAGCAAGCAATTCGTGCAACACGGCTAGTTATGACAGGATGGACACATAATTAAAAGAAAAACCTGAACAGATGGGTTTGCTGTGGCCGTCCCTGACCAAAGAGGAAGCAGCTGAACGACTAACTTGAATATCGAATGTACAGGAATAAGACATTGGCCCTCAAATCTTTATGGCTCAATTTACTTTGTGACAATTCCTCTCACTGCGCTCACAGATATAGATGCTTTTTATTTGCACGGGCCCCACAGTGAAACCCACAGACAACGAGCAGCAGGTATCAGGACGGGTTGATAACAGACAACCTAACCTTTAAAACTCTCTGTCTGCACGGAGACGACTCAATCCTACGCCACATCCTGTCAGCACGCACATCAGCCCCGGACCAAAACAGCACGGCGCTAATAAGAACGCAAATATAGGCCAGCTGAAGGATTGGAGCCTGTGGAAAAACGTACTGAAAGGGAGAACAGAGATGGAGCCAACGGATTATGAACTGATTTGTAGTTTTGTAGGCGATTTGTAGGTGATACGTATTCCATATATTTGGTGTAAACAAAAAAAGAAAGATAGAAAGAAAGAAAACCAGTACGGTGTAGTGTTGGCCGACATTTATTCATAAGTGTGTTCATTGTTTTTGTAGGGAGTAGATTTACTTTTGTATTATTTGACATAATAAGCCCTCAATTTGACTGTTTTTTATAATTGCTCACTGTTGTATTAAAAGATTCTGAATTGGAGAGTTTTGTCAGCTATAATGATCTAAAAGGTTATTTGCCTTATGTTTTATTTTGTTATAAATAATATATTACTATACAAAATGTCTGCTTTCATTACACTTTACACCTCTTCTAAAACACAAACTAGTCTATGCGCTTGTCTCTCAATGATGGCATCTTTTCCCTTGCCCACCCAAATGTGTCCCACCCCCTCTCGGTGGGTCAGCTGGGCCCCGCGAGTGTGGGATGTTGCTGTATGTATGAGAGAGAGGGAGAAAAAAAAACTGTGTGAAAAGTGTGTAGGAGAGGCTAAAGAAAAACATTACATCCTGGCAACGGTGCTGTAGGGAGTGGAGGATGAGGAGGAGACTCAGGGAGGGGCGAGTGGAGCGCATGCACACGCGGGGGTGGAGGTTTGGGGGCGGTGGAGGGGGTTTTGGAGGCAGGCAGTAGTGTGGTCATATCTGCCACAGTGTGTTCTCATGCCCAGGGTGGGGTGTTTGTGTGGCTAGAGATGGGACAAGGGAAGGAGTGATGGTAGACTGCTGGGTGGGGGCAGGAAGGGGCACCACTGATGGCTCGCCCAAAGAGAAGCTTTGCTTTGCTTTACAGATCTTTAACACTTTCTTTGTAAAGTTAAAATGTGTTTCCTAATGAATATTGTTAAAAACAAGAAAGTTGTTATTTCTATACTGTTACAAGATTGTTTAACAGCCATATAAGAGTTTACTAAGTGGCTTTGAATAAATGAAGCACACATAATTCTAGGAAGACTGTATTATACTGGTTAAAATTAAACTGTTCTGCTCTGCTGCTCAGTGTAAGTCAGTCATTATCAGCCACCAAGACCAACGTCAGGATCTCACTGCTGGTCCACCCAAGAGATCCAAGCCTTTAAATTGCATATGACAGGTTTCAATTAGGGATGTAACGATTCACTCAAGCCCCGATTCGATTCGATTTCCGATTTGAAGTTCCCGATTTCGATTTTTCACGATTTTTTTAAACTTTTTTTTTTTTTTAAAGTATGACTCCTTCATACCAATGTTTATTTTGTTTTAACATCTGTATTTTTGTCCTTGTAACAAATTGCAACTGTCTCAGTAAGAGAACTTTACATTACAAAAAATTACAAGACATGAAAATGAACTATAATAATTTTGACAGAGTGCTTGTAAATTTATATTTACATCAGCACAATTTTCAGCATAAATAAACTATGTAGCAAAGCAAACATTTTGAGATTATATTTCTTTGACCAAACCTTTATTTTTATTTATTTTTTGCAGTTTGAACATAATACTACCATTTAGAACTAATTTTACAGTGCAGTTTTTTCCACACTCAAACGCCTCACTGCCTCCGGTGCAGCCTTTGCAAACATAAGGAGGAAAAAGACATGACAGCTCCTGTAGGTATTGGATTATTTGACAAACGGACATTTGATGAGGATTTCAGCAGAATCAGAACAGGTTGGTCAGATGTTTGTCAGTTTATGATCTTTGGTAAACTTCTGTCAAAATGCTAAACTCTGCGTTAGCCGCTAATGCTAATCTCGTAGCCGCTAACGTTAGCTGCGTCTGTTGCTTCCATGCCTGCACGTGTGTGTGTTTACATGGTGTGGCGTGTGTTGGGGGTGAGGCGGGGAAGGTGTGGAGCTTGTCTTGAGAAAAAGTTAATGACACGGGCACGAGTGGACTGGTTTTAACTTGGTTTTAGTGTTTTATCTGCATGTTTTTATGTTTGATTTTATGCATGTTTTTATACGAAGCTCGTTGCCCCGCCCCTGCTAATCACGGCAAGTGGGCACACCTGGAGGAAAGAATAAAGGTAGAAGCGGTCGGAGACAGGGGGGAGAACAGAGGAGAGAACAGAGGCGGAAGGAGTGCGCAGAGGCGCAGGCCACCGTGGGCCGCCGGGCGGCTGAGAAGGACGGACGGACGGACGGACGGACGGACGAACGAATGCACGGACGAATGCACGCACGCACGCAAGAGACAGAGGACGACCCGAGTGCCTGAGGATAGGGAGGCACGGTCCGCTATGCAGCGGCGGGCGGCAGCGCTGAGGAGGGGCGCAGGCCGCAGGCCGCCATGGGCCGCTGGCCGGCGGCAGAGGACAACAACACCAGGACGCAACGGGACCAAGTCGTGCCGCAGCCCTGAGGTAGACGGGGCTGTCGTAAGCTGGAGGAGTGTTGGTGGGCGCCATGTGGGAGGACGGGCTTGTGGACCGGGGATGCTCGCAGGACGTCGAGGGCGGGACGACGGCCACCCGGACAGGCACGGCGGGCAGACGTGCCCCGAGGTTGGCCCCGTGACCTCCGCCGCGGACGGACCCGCACAAGCATGCACTGCAAGGCACCTTAAAGCACACCCTTTTAGCCCTTTTAAACCCCGTATTTATGCCCTTTTACTGTATGTTTTAGCAATCTTTTAACTTTTTTATATTAAATTGTATTTTATCCTTTTAAACCACGTTGTTTTATTGGCTACACCACACCCAGATCCTCCAATCGGACTAGAACCTGTGACATTTTATGGCGTTGTCGGCAGGATTGGAGAGATGGTGTAGCCAATAGGTTTTAAGGATGTTTTACCCTGGACTTTTATGGCGCTTTTATTCTTTTAATGATTGGACTTTTACTGGCTGGGTGTTGAAGGTTTTAAGGACTGACCGCTTCTGAACATGGACCGGCGTACGTTGCAGGGACTGCTAACGTTTTAGCAGGGGGGAATGACACGGGCACGAGTGGACTGGTTTTAACTTGGTTTTAGTGTTTTATCTGCATGTTTTTATGTTTGATTTTATGCATGTTTTTATACGAAGCTCGTTGCCCCGCCCCTGCTAATCACGGCAAGTGGGCACACCTGGAGGAAAGAATAAAGGTAGAAGCGGTCGGAGACAGGGGGGAGAACAGAGGAGAGAACAGAGGCGGAAGGAGTGCGCAGAGGCGCAGGCCACCGTGGGCCGCCGGGCGGCGGAGAAGGACGGACGGACGGACGGACGGACGGACGAACGAATGCACGGACGAATGCACGCACGCACGCAAGAGACAGAGGACGACCCGAGTGCCTGAGGATAGGGAGGCACGGTCCGCTATGCAGCGGCGGGCGGCAGCGCTGAGGAGGGGCGCAGGCCGCCATGGGCCGCTGGCCGGCGGCAGAGGACAACAACACCAGGACGCAACGGGACCAAGTCGTGCCGCAGCCCTGAGGTAGACGGGGCTGTCGTAAGCTGGAGGAGTGTTGGTGGGCGCCATGTGGGAGGACGGGCTTGTGGACCGGGGACGCTCGCAGGACGTCGAGGGCGGGACGACGGCCACCCGGACAGGCACGGCGGGCAGACGTGCCCCGAGGTTGGCCCCGTGACCTCCGCCGCGGACGGACCCGCACAAGCATGCACTGCAAGGCACCTTAAAGCACACCCTTTTAGCCCTTTTAAACCCCGTATTTATGCCCTTTTACTGTATGTTTTAGCAATCTTTTAACTTTTTTATATTAAATTGTATTTTATCCTTTTAAACCACGTTGTTTTATTGGCTACACCACACCCAGATCCTCCAATCGGACTAGAACCTGTGACATTAACGTTGTTAGAAACAATGAGCTATGTTCCGGTCTATTTCGGTCGCGCAAAATGGAGTAGCTGAGGGTGGCTTTAAAATCGATTCTTTTATTTTTTACATCGATTCACATTTTACGCATATTAAATCGCTTTTCGATGAATCGTTACATCCCTAGTTTCAATGCTTTAGAAGATATGACTTATTTAGATGAATAACATTAGTTGCAAGTTCATCAGTTGCATAATTATCATTTCAGTGAAGCAGCAATTTTAATGAAGAAATGTTGGGCAGAAAAATTCATTTTTGTTTGAATGTTTAAGCTGCTGACAGGAAGTAACATAGAAGAAGGTAAAGCTCCATAGCCATTTGACTCATATCCCATTGACTTAACATGGTCGGCACGGCAACAGTTTAAAATAGTTTACCTTCATCTATGTCTCTTCCTGTCATTGTCAGGAAAGTGAAACTATAAACATCACAAAAATGGCCAAACTAAAGAAAACAGGGTACAATCTTTAGCACAATCTTATGGTCGTGTTAACTATGTTTTCGCAAAAATTGTGTCTAATGTGTCATATGCACTTTAACACATTACATCATTTAAATACATCTTTATTTTGTATGTAACTCATCATTTCAGCAAACTATGTCCAAAACATGGCCAAGATGTACCGTCCACTCCACACTACATTATAGCTCGATAAGTCAGAAAAGCTCTTTGTTTGTGCCTTACAGTTATTAAAGGAGGTTTGTTGAGATGCATCTGTCATTCCTTTTAAAATAAGCTTTTGTCTTGTGGCTCATCATGCCATCACACTTTGGTTAGAGCATGTTGAACTGGTTCTGTGGTTATTATGGTGTTTGTGATGACTTTATGGCAACGCAGTAGAAACATGTGGAGTAAATTGACACACCTTTATGTATGCTGCTGATGCCCAACTGTCACTTTAATGATCACCCTTTAAATTTCTATTTAGCTGAGGTTGTCCTATTTTGTAAAGAACTGCGCAACCAAACACATGCAGTGTGTTACAATCACTTTAAATCTGGACTGCTTTGCATTTGCTTTGACAAAGGATCTGTATCTCAGTGATACCAGTATACAGCTATTGGGATGTGGAGGGGAACAATGCACCACACTATGCAAGGCTACATCATACTTCATATATAACTCAATTAAATAAATATATAATAATAATAATAATAATGATAATTAAACCCAAATTAAAATTATACTGAGAATGGTAATGACAACTAGGATGTAGCAAGATCTCGGAGTATAATATCTATTAATGTACCCTTATGACATAAAAGTAACTCTCGATAATCACGGGTAACAATCTGAAAGAAATATATTAAGGATCACATTTTTTTACTTGCTTTGTAGACATCGTACATGAAAAGAGATCGTTGTTGTAGTTGTGCTTTGTTTCAATTAATTATATAAACAGTTTATATATTTTTTTTTGTAAGTTTGTAAGTTGGTCTGTGCTAATGTAGCTGCTTGAAATGTTTGAAATGTTCTTTTTTTTATTTATTGCACTTGGGGGTGGGCGCTCATAAGCTTTTTGCGTCAGCCCACTCCTTTTGAGCACAATGTGTACTGCTCAAATAAACAAATAAACTAAACTAAACTAAACTAAAACAAAAGTTGATGCAAACCTTATTTCAGATAGTTATAAAACTTTCAATTGCACCATTCCACATCCATCTTAATCTATTACCGACAGTGACAGTAGTACATTTTAAAGAACAATTGAGTGATGACCATGCATTGAACTCTTGCTGATCCTCGGTAGGGGGTCAGAGAGGACACATGTGCATATCAGACTCTGGGTCATGCGCAGTATTTTGAACAGTGAACCTGAGAGCAGAGCCTCCTACGTACACCTACACACGCCTCTGACCCCTCCACTGTTAGCGCTGTGAACCACGTTAACACTGTACTGGGTGAAAAACAGATGCGCGCAGTATTAAAGAGCACATCCAAAAGTTTAACATTGTAAAAAAAAATAAAAAACGACTTAATCAATTTGATGAGCATTTATTTTGCCCGTGACAGATTCAGTGATGGCAGTGTGACACCCACTCCACAGGTGGCACCCTAAAAGCAACAGCAGCCTGTGGGTGTAGCTCTGTCCTGTTGTTTTGTATTATTCTGTTTTATGGTGTGCCAATCTGAAGCTTCACCACCGGCACTAGTAACTAATAAATATGTTATCATTTATGCTTGGACTTTTGGAAATGTTAACATTATTAATTGGCAAAAAGTCTGACCCCAAGGTGCCCCTGTGAAGTTGAAGCTATTAACAAGAAAACTTGCATTCTTGCAATCAGCACAATCCACAGCAAAAAGAAATGTACATTTTCTAAAGCAAAATACAAAAACAGTAAAAATCTTAACCGTATACAAGTCACTTAAGTAAGTTCATCTTAATCTTCAAATGACCTGAGGAAGTTCCACAGGTTGCTCAGACATTGAGAGTCAGTTAGTGCAACATCTTAAGCGTAACAATGATTACAAGCCTGGTTTTACCGCAAAAAAGTCAACTATTGCACTTAATGCCTCTATTGGATGGGCTTCATAGATGTTCTGGAGGAAGGGCAGTGGTGATCCATAAATCTCAATAACATTTTATGAACTGAGGCCATGTAGCAGGAATCCACAGAAGTGAAAAAAATACAATGCAGTTTAGAAGAAGAAGATGGTTCAAACTAACCATTCAACATATAGATTTGAGAGTTTTTACATCTTCAGACACGAGCCATTGACTTCTAATGTAATAATATTCTTTTTCCTTTTTAAAACCTGAGAGACAAAGTGCACATGCCAAAGGATGGGATATGCCTGCCCGCCCGCCTGTCTGACCTCACACAGGGCAGGGCGTCTGTAATACTAACTTGCATCGGTACACAGTGCACTTATTACACTGCCTGGTGACGTCAAGAACAGGAAAACCCCTTCTAAAATTCATAGTTTGACATATATACTGCAAGAAACTGTAGCCTCTCATCACTGCAAGTTACTCTTCATTTAGTATAACTTTATTTTATTTATTTTATTTGAACAGGGACAGTGTACAATATACATTAGCCTCAGAAAGGAGAGATGCATTGTACCAGGTTATAGCACATGTGCTAATTTCCACCTGCAGTCCCTGGGCCTATTGTACATGTTTTTAGTGGTAGGGGAAACCGGAGTACCCGGAGGAAACCTACGCAGACACGGGGAGAACATGCAAACTCCACACAGAAAGGCCCCGTCCAGGTGGGAATCGAACCCGGACCTTCTAGCTGTGAAGCACGAGCACTAACCGCTGTGCTACCGTGCCTCCATATTTTATATATAGTATAAAATATGGAGAGTTTCTGTCTTTTTTGTTGTTTTCAAATATAAAAGAACATAAATCATTGATCTGTTGGTTTAAATATAATCCATTAAAAAATAACTTGAGCGAGATTTTTATGGGTCAAAATCAGGCCCGGATCTACAGGGGTTCAAGAGGGTTGCACCCTCATTTTGAAATGTTTGCACCCTCAGTTTTAATGGCATCACAATGTATTTCAATGGCGAGAAAGTCTATTTGCACCCTTTTGAAACTCGAATGCACCCTCAGTCAGTTTGTTCTGGAGCCGGCGCTGGTCAAAATAATGAAAATAAAAATGTTGCATTAGTTTTATACAACGCTTTTCCAGACGCTCAAAGCCTCTTTACAATTTTATGAATTGGTCATAGACTCCCCCATATTTGCTGGTGGCAAAGCTACAGTATGTTTGCATGCCCTGCCTAGGGTAAGTCTGCGCCAGTGGACATCCTGGTACTACCTAGGCCCAATCTGCCTATTGTGAAGCTTTTAAAAGGCCTCTTTTTAATGTTTAAAGATGTTATTCAGAAAAGTAACTGCTCATTTGAGAAGCATTTCAATGTAATTGATAACAGGGCACAGTCCATTTTGAAAGGTCAAACCACACCCAAATAATATCGTAGTTGTATTATGGGCAGTAGAATTACACAATTCTTTCATTTTTCCAGGTACAAGTTGGTACAGAAACATGCGTCCTGGTTCTCGTCACTTTGCGTTTGTAAGTCTGCCTCGCCTCGCTCATTTGTTCAAGGCCAGATATGAACTCGGAACCAGTTTGGCACAGAGGATGCAGCGGTGCTCAAACTTGTTTATTTTTTTGTGGCTGTTAGCATGAGTCACTGGTCACTCTGGCCACTGATTTTAATCACTAATTATCCTATTGAGTCCTGCTGTACGGCCGGAGCATCTCTGTAGTACCACCATAACTTTGGTTCATAATAAATAAACTAATCTCAACGCACGTGACTATTGCTCCACTGTACTTTATTAATACAGGTGCTCGTCATATAATTAGAATATCAATAGTGCATTTACTTCTGTTATTCAACTTAAACTGTGAAACTAATATATGATCGACTCATGAGAGATATGTACATATCTCACTCAAAGTGAGATATGTACATATCTCACTTTGAGTGAGATATGTATAGCCTTTATTGTTATAATTTTGATTATTATGGCTCATCTTGTAAAAACCCCAAATTAAAAATCTCATAAAATTAGAATATTTTGAAAACGGACTGTAAACTATAATCATCTAAATTATAACAAATAAAGGCTATACATATGTCACTTTGCATGTAATGAGTTTATATCATATATTAGTTTCACATTTTAAGTTGAATTACAGAAATAAATGAACTCATGATATTCTAATTATATGACAAGCACCTGTATACTCACTGAGTCCAACAGCTATAACTATTACGTGCTATTACGCGGTCATGTTTAAAGGGGCTTTTGTCCCGTGTCCCCATGAAGTGAGGAATTGCCACACCACAATTCCAACTATTGCAATTGATACTGATACTTCTGCAATTCCAATTTATGTATATGTTTATTTGATAGGGACAGAACAAGAAGCATTGCTACAAAATAACCGATGCCATGTTCATAGGTCTTATAGCTAACAGCTAATTCGCAGACCTGGTCCCTAAGACACAAAAACACACAATACACCTACACAAATCAATACAATCAATACAAAACACAAAAAGCAATAAAATATTATACACTTCTGTTGTGTCCACAAGTTTGATTCAGTTTGAGTCATTGTTTAACTTTACTTTTAAACTATCAAAATTCATTTTCATAAAGCAATTGTAAAAAGGTTTACAAAGCACTTAAACAACAACACAGTCGAGCAAAGGGCAGCACACAATGCAAGCTACAAATGAATAAGAAGCAAGTGCTAAAATTGAGACGAAGTGCAGTAAAAGATAACACTGAAGCAGGTTTTAATAAACATGCCTTGCCTTTCTTTGCCTTAAAAATGCTACTCAACCTCAACTTTGCCTTTCCCTCTATAATTTGTAGATCAGTCACTATTCCATGCTACAGGTGTCTCTGGCAAGTCCTTCCCCACTCTGCTCCAATAAGGTTTGGCCTAAAATGTCTGAGTAATGTAATATAATGTCACTCCCCTCCCCTAAGCACAGGTGGACTGTATGGGGAACGCTGCCAAATAGTTTTGGTTTAGAGGGAGGGAGGGGTGTTGGCTGAGCTGGTGGGTGTAGCACTTTTGTTTTGTTGTGTTTTCTTAGATAATCGCCGTGCGGAACGGTACCTTTTCACTCCCCATCACCGACACACCTTCTGAGCAAATTCAGATTTTCATGTGTCTGGCTCACTCTCACGGGGCTGCTTGAGCTTCCTGACAGCGACTGGTGCACAAGGAACGGAAATCAAAACTTCTCGAAAAGGTCAGTAACACATCATCCCCTCCCTCTTTTTCTTTCACTTGATTCATTCAGTTTTTTTCCTGCCACACTGAGAGGGCTGGGGGTATCATTGTGGCATGATCTTAAATTAGGTAAGATGTGCATGCAGTAAAGAATGGTGACCTTTGTGGTACACCATAACAGGGCCTCGCTTTCTGTTGTTGGAAATGTTGCAATACATGTGCACACAAGCCTCCTCCTCCACGCACCAGCCAAAGTGTAGGTGAGCAAGAGACGCATAGTTATGGATTATTATGACTTTGTTTGATTGCATCATGTGTGGTTACAAGAGTCAATACGCCATACTATCCTTGTTGCACAGTTGTAATGATCTGTGGTTTGATTTTTCTGGAAAGCATTAGTGGAGTCGCATGTTAAAAAGAGCTTCATGAATACTGCAAAACTTGATTTGTTATTTCAAGTAATTTGAACGTGTGAATATTTACTCATAAAACTTTATACAACGTAACTCAAAAGGAGCCATTAACAAACAATACAACAAAAAAGGCATCCAAATAAATGTCTTAAAATATCAGTGAGAGCTGCTCAGAACAAGGAGTCAAAGCCGCCTCTAAAACCAACTTTCCCCTTATACAGCACACACACAAGACTTATTTTCTAAATGTTGACGACATACAGTGTCATTCACATAAAAGTGTGCTGAGCTTGAAATTAAATGTATGTGTAAATGCTGAGGCAAATTTACAAGAAATGTATGTGGAAAAACATTACAATATTAAACACAGAATGAATTTGAATTGTTGTTGGACCCAGGCGATCTTTGGATATGTAAAGGCTGTGCTTCATCACTCAGCCATTAAGTCAACGAGGAATGCGACTTTTCTTTTCTAGAGTCTGTATATTAATGATGATAAAGCCAAGAAGTTGCCAATCAGATACGTGCAGTGTAGATTCTTACATTTATAGAAGATACACTTGAAACCAAGCCCTTCTAAGTCTCCACTGTTGTTATCAACATAAAGGGCAGAACTTACTATAGACCCGCTGCCATCTACATATTTTTGATTGTTTCACAGAGGGTTAGATGGGGATAAGGCTAAGAAGCTTGAGCACCACACCTACACGCTCCACGCCCCGACAAGAGCCCATTCTGCTCCTGTCTCTCTCAGATTATCCGACTTCAACAGGATCTCACTGCTCTTTTGTTACCGACCATTCTTACATTCTGTGTTGTACAAACATTACTAGCAGCAGGTTTCACTCATGTTTGCTTGGATATAGTATTGTGTGATGAATTAATTACAGGGTGAATAATACCATCACAATTCTATAATCAAGAGTCAATAATGTGTGAGTTCGGCAAAGTCATGTGTGAATGAGGTTGTTAAAAGATCAAGTTAATATAATGAGTCCATTAATGACGCTGACAGAGTGACTGAGTCCACACGCCTTCTCCCACCTGAGATCGCGTACAAATCCTCGCATGACTCCCCAGGCACAGACCTGTCTTGTCACTGTTGTGTACTATCAGCGTTGCTTTCAATTTAAGGGAGAAAAGGCAAATCGTGATCTCTAGGCCCCATAGGTCCCTGCACGTGTGTTGAGCTGCAGCCTCCCCCGTAGCGGCCGGTCCAGGTTGTTGTGTGTGGAAGGGCTGGCTGCTGGGTGAATGAGTAAGCCGCCCGCACACATGAACAGAGGAGGGAGGAGGCTTGAAGAGGCTGCTGTGGGTGGGAGGCCTCAGCCCTGCCAAAAAAGCTCCTTCTGTGGGATCTGTTTGTTGCGCTTCTCACAAAACGCTGTGTATCGGCACAAACGACACAGCACCAGGCAGCCCCTGCCTCTCTGCGAGGTCGCCTCTGTGGTACACGCTCAGCTTTTAAGACCTTACACTTTCTTCCGCTACCAATGTATTCATCCATATCTATGGATTTTTCTATTTTCATTAGTTTGTGTCTGTGGGCAGTATTTTATCTGCAATTATGGTTTCTGCCAAATGTAGTGGTTTCCACAGGCCAGCGTTTGGAATCCCGGCTCTGATTGATGCTTACAGTTGTTGTGTCCTTGGGCAAGACACTTCACTAAGCTCGCCTCTTTATGAACAAATTGGCAACCACACTTCAGTCAGTCAGCTCGGAACCGCCATGATTACATTATGTAGCTGAACACCACCGAGTGTTCCCAAACAGCGTTCCCAAACTTTTCACACCAAGTACCAACTCCACATAAATTATTTCACCTTACACGTACCACCAGGACTGACATTGAATCAGGACTAAAAGGGAAATAAACTGACCTAAATTTGACTATTTTATGTCTAAACTGGAGGAAAACCACTATGAAAAACACCTGACTTAAATGCATTCCACAACACCCCAACATTTTATAGTGTAAAACAGTAATGCCTTTTTTTTTTGTTGCAAATACACTGATAATTAAGCATTCACTCTGTAACCATCAGGAACCTTGTAGTTTGGCGGCAATCTCAAAGTGAACATAGCTGCAACTTGACATACACAAGGAAATGCATGTAAAGAGAAAATAGCGCAGCATGTTAACATGTATCGAGCACTGTCAAATGTCAATCGACTTAAGGGAGATGAAGAGAGGAGGGGAAAAAACAGCACGATTTTATAATGTCTGAGAGAAAAGATCTGGGTTGAATAAGTGGGTCCACCCACCTGTGTGTGAGAGGCAGCTCGGAGAACACAGGCCTGCATGGCAGTTTTAGAGACATGAGTGTGTGGGTTAGGCTAGTTGGCCTGCTTATGCTATCTAATCACTGGGAGAGAAAGGAGAGCAGTGTGCCTTGATCCACCCACCTACCCCAGACAAACAGCGGTTAGCCAAATAAGTACTAGATGTGGTTGCTTCTAGCGCAGGCCATACAAGGGGGAGCAGATACAAAGTGACAAGAGTCTGCAGGTAACAGACATTCAGGACAATTATGTCTCATTCTGTGCAAGGGAGGAAGAGAGATGTGTCAATCTGGAAGCAAAGAGCAGGTCACGACTGAAAAAGGTGCACGTCTGTGAGTGGCACTGTACAAGGAGTTGGACATGTAGTGGATAGGCAAAAGTTAAAGGAGATCATTGACTAGTTTAACTTTAATTAGCAAAATTTGTTTTAACCTGAGGCAATGCACAGATATAAATAATGAATTATTTCAGGGAAGTGGCACGTACTCAAATCAGGCAACCAAACATTCATGCAGCAATGCAATTTTAACCAAGAACCCTATTAACACTCCCAATTTGTCATTTTTGGTGCTCCTGGACAAATGCACAATATCCTACCTGTGTGATACCTGAGTGGGCGGGTGTGACGGGGAACAGGCATGGCAGATCGCTGTGTCCCGATCATGTATATGTAAGTGTGTGCGTGTGGCTGAAGTTGTGTGCCCATGTGTAGTGCGGCTCATGACAGGCATCTGTCTCCCCTGCCCTGCAGCCTGACTGCTTTTAATTAGGAGGAGCCAGAGCGCCGCAGGCTCTGCTCCGGCTCACACACATATAAACTCACACACACGACCCGAGGGCAGACACAGCCTGTCCCACCAAGGCTGGCCTCTCCTTGTTATCACCACAAGGAGGTGTCCTCAATCACCCCACGACCCTCCATGCTAATGTGCACCCCAGCCCAATCCAGCCACGAACCGGGGATATGCAGGTCACACCACCAGACTCCAGTCCAGTCTGTTTTATTGTTTCAGAATACATTTCCATATTTGACTTTTATTTATATTTCATCTGCCAAATAGCTCTAAATGAGGTAAATTACAGTCTCTCCAAACATTATTCATTTTCATTTCACCATTTTTACCAACCGCGAGTGTTTCCAAGCTCATTTTCTAGTTGTTTTGAAAAAGAATGTTTAATGGAAGGGGTTTGAAACAATGTCTCTAGTCTAGATAATAAACAAGAGGCAAATACCCAGTACACTGCAGTAGCCACACCGCACGTTCAGACTTTATTGAAAGGGTCACCCCAGTGCTTAACCCAGAGAAGTAAATGCATGAAAATAGTTCAGTTGTAATAAAACAGAAGTTGAATCCTAGTAGGAAAAAAAAAAAACGTACACATACAGTGCCTTGCAAAAGTACTAATACACCTTTAACTTTTGCACATTTTGTCACGTTTACAACCCTAAACAAATAAAATAAGATTTTATTTTGATTTGTTTTACTGAAAGTTCACACACAAGTAACAGACAACTGTAAAGTGAAAGCAAAATGATACATGATTATGTGATTTTTCAAAAAATAGAAAAGTGAAAAGTGGGGCGTGCATAAGTATTCATACAGCATTTTTCTGAGTGCATTAAATTGCCTTTTAATTCCTAATGACTGCAGAATGTTCATACCTTGCCCTAACCATTAAATAGAGGCCACGTGTGTGTAATCTACTCCCAGTATAATTACAGCTGTTCTGTGAGGGCCTCAGAGCTATGGTCAGAGTGTATTGGTCACTAAACAACATCATGAAGGCCAAGGAGGTCACCAGAGAGGTCAGGGATAAAGCTGTGGAGAAGTTTAAAGTAGCGTTAAGTTATACAAAGATTTCCCAAGATTTGAACATCTCACGGAGCACTGTTCAATCTATCATTCGGAAATGGAAAGAGTATAGCACCACTGCAAACTTACCAAGACACGGCCGTCCACCTAAACTAACAGACCGAACAAGGAGAGCACTGGTCAGAAATGCAACCAAGTGCCCCAAGATAACTCTGGAGGAGCTGCGACGTACTGCCGCTGAGCTGGGGGAATCTGTACATGGGACAACTATAAGTCGTACTCTACACAAATCTGGCCTTCATGGACGAGTGGCAAGAAGAAAGCCATTATTGAAAGGAGGCCATAAGAAATCCCGTTTAAAGTTTGCTAGAAGTCATATGGAGGACACAGCTACCGTGTGGAAGAAGGTGCTTTGGTCAGATGAGACAAAAATTTAACTTTTTGACCCAAATGCAAAACGTTATGTATGGAGCAAACCTAACACTGCTCATCGTCCTGAGTGCACCATCCCCAGTGTCAAATATGGTGGGGGGAGCATCCTGCTATGGGGCTGCTTTTCCTCAGCGGGGACTGGGAAGATTGTAAGAATAGTTGGGAAGATGGATGGAGCCAAATACAGAGACATTTTGGAGGAAAACCTGCTGGAGTCAGCAAGAGAATTGAGGCTGGGGCGGAGATTCACCTTCCAGCAGGACAATGACCCTAAACACAAAGCTAAATCTACAATGGAATGGTTTAAAAACAAACATATTAATGTGTTAGAATGGCCCAGTCAAAGTCCTGACCTAAATCCTATTGAAAATCTGTGGAAAGACCTGAAAACTGCTGTTCACAAACGCTCTCCTTCTAATTTGACAGAGCTTGGGTTGTTTTGTAAAGAGGAATGGGCTAAAATGTCAGTCTCTAGATGTGCAAACCTTGTAGTCAGACCCCAGAAGACTTGCTGCCGTTATTGCAGTAAAAGGGGGTTCCACAAAGTTTTAATTCATGCTGTATGAATACTTATGCACGCCCCCACTTTTCGGTTTTCTATTTTTTTTAAATAACAGAATCATGTATCATTTTGCTTTCACTTCACAGTTGTCTGTTACTTGTGTGTAAACTTTCAGTAAAAAAAAAAGTATGTTTATGGTTATAAACATGACAAAATGTGCAAAGGTTCAAGATGTATTAGTACTTTCGAGAGGCACTGTATATACAGTGCCTTGCAAAAGTATTCGGCCCCCTTGAACTTTTTGACCTTTTGACACATTTCAGGCTTCAAACATAAAGATATAAAACTGTAATTTTTTTGTGAAGAACCAACAACAAGTGGGACACAATCATGAAGTGAAACGAAATTTATTGGATATTTCAAACATTTTTAACAAATGAACAACTGAAAAATTGGGCGTGCAAAATTATTATTATTATTACTTTACTTTCAGTGCAACAAACTCGCTCCAGAAGTTCAGTGAGGATCTCTGAATGATCCAATGTTGACCTAAATGACTAATGATGATAAATAGAATCCACATGTGTGTAAACAAGTCTCTGTATAAATGCACCTGCTCTGTGATAGTCTCAGAGGTCAGTTTAAAGCGCAGAGAGCATCATGAAGAACAAGGAACACACCAGGCAGGTCCGAGATACTGTTGTGGAGAAGTTTAAAGCCGGATTTGGATACAAAAAGATTTCCCAAGCTTTAAACATCCCAAGGAGCACTGTGCAAGCGATAATATTGAAATGGAAGGAGTATCAGACCACTGCAAATCTACAAAGACCCGGCCGTCCCTCTAAACTTTCAGCTACAAGGAGAAAACTGATCAGAGATGCTGCCAAGAGGCCCATGATCACTCTGGATGAACTGCAGAAATGTACAGCTGAGGTGGGAGACTCTGTCCATAGGACAACAATCAGTCGTATACTGCACAACTCTGGCCTTTATGGAAGAGTGGCAAGAATAAAGCCACTTCTTAAAGATATCCATAAAAAGTGTTGTTTAAAGTTTGCCACAAGCCACCTGGGAGACACACCAAACATGTGGAAGAAGATGCTCTGGTCAGATGAAACCAAAATCAAACTTTTTGGCAACAATGCAAAACGTTATGTTTGGCGTAAAAGCAACACAGCTCATCACCCTGAACACACCATCCCCACTGTCAAACATGGTGGTGGCAGCATCATGGTTTGGGCCTGCTTTTCTTCAGCAGGGACAGGGAAGATGGTTAAAATTGATGGGAAGATGGATGGAGCCAAATACAGGACCATTCTGGAAGAAAACCTGATGGAGTCTGCAAAAGACCTGAGACTGGGACGGAGATTTGTCTTCCAACAAGACAATGATCCAAAACATAAAGCAAAACTACAATAGAGTGGTTCACAAATAAACATATCCAGGTGTTAGAATGGCCAAGTCAAAGTCCAGACCTGAATCCAATCGAGAATCTGTGGAAAGAACTGAAAACTGCTGTTCACAAACGATGTCCATCCAACTTCACTGAGCTCGAGCTGTTTTGCAAGGAGGAATGGGCAAATATTTCAGTCTCTCAATGTGCAAAACTGATAGAGACAAACCCCAAGCGACTTACAGCAGTAATCGCAGCAAAAGGTGGCGCTACAAAGTATTAACTTAAGGGGGCTGAATAATTTTGCACGCCCAATTTTTCAGTTTTTTATTCTTTAAAAATGTTTGAAATATATAATAAATTTCGTTTCACTTCATGATTGTGTCCCACTTGTTGTTGGTTCTTCACAAAAAATTACAGTTTTATATCTTTATGTTTGAAGCCTGACATGTGGCAAAAGGTCGAAAAGTTCAAGGGGGCCAAATACTTTCGCAAGGCACTGTATCTCCAGAAATCAACAACACTAACTAGGAGGCCCAATGTCTAAAATCCTGAAATATCCCTTTAAGGTTACGCGATCAATGGCACATCTGTAATTTAATTGATCGGCTGCAGGTTTGAAACACAAAATAAATTAATGTCGACTGTTTTAACTGTGGACATTGTCAATGTCCACAGTTAAAACAGCACAAAAAATTTGTTCTTAGGAAGGTTTTTTTTTATTTTATTTTTTTATTTTATTTATTTAGAGAAACAGGGACAGTGTACAATAAACATTAACCTCAAGGTGAGAGAGAGTACCAGGTTTTAGCTCAAGTGCTAATTTCCACCCGTAGTCCCTGGGCAGGGTGATGTAATAGTAAAATACCTAAAAAAACATCACACATACATGGATAATGGCACTTACATTGACCATATATATTTGTACATATTAAATCTTGTGGTAATTAATTCCAGAAAACATGTAAACATAATAATTATAATTAATAATAATAAATAATTACAGATACCCTGTGTATTCAGAATGGCAAGTAAAGTCCTAATGTGCTAAAACCTTTTAATGACGCTGGATTTAAGGAACTGACCAGGGGAAAAAGGGGGAAAAGGCTTTTGTGATGTACACGTTATATCTTTCGCATCATTTTGTCCATCCATCCATCCATCCATTTTCTTCCACTTTTCCGTTGCCGGGTCGTGGGGGCAGCTGTTGGAGCTGCCCAAATCACATTGCACCAGCCTCTATGGCTCCTCCTGTAGGTGTTGGGTCCACAGAAGGACGGCCTCATGGTTCTAACCGGGCCTGTTGGTCTCTCATAAGGGGCTTCTGAACCGCTCTTTGTCTGACCCGTCACCTAGGACCTGGTTGCCATGGGAGACCCTACAGGGGCACGAAGCCCCCGACAACAGAGCCCCCAGGATCATTCGGGTGCACAAACCCCTCCACCACGTTAAGATGGCGGTTCCAGGAGGGAGCATCATTTTGTAATGAGAGCAAATTCAACTGCCCGATGATATGGTGATGATATTAGTTGGGATTTGTGTTTTGCCATTCGTATGCTCCAATGGCTGACAGTTGCATGCGGTACTTTTTGTCCTTATATGGTAAAAGATAGGCAGAGACATTATGCTAATCAGTCCTAACATGCACGCGCTTCCAAGTTGGCATTCACCAAACTCAGAACACAGGTGCGAAGGATTTTCCAACTTAAAGGCTCTTATTCCACCCACTGAAGCAATCACTTTGTTCCTCTTAAAGTAAATCAAATTGTTAATTGTGGTACAAACTCATTACTAACTTTCCTAACACATTTCTAACATGGCAATTCTTCACAGGGATGAGTTTATATGAACATTTCACAACTTGCAGGGTCACATTTCAGCGTCACCGTCACAGAAACCTTAGATAACTTGCCTGCAAGCTCACAAGAGTCTGAGTTAACAACATATTAAAGGAGGACTAAAACTATTCAGTTCCACAACGAGAAAATTAATCAGGTGGGGCCTTTAAGAATGTGTTGTGAATTTGGCGCACTTTCCCCCCAGTGCCTTTGTAAGGCGGATTTAAGAAGTTTTTTAAGAAGATCTTTGAGGCCCAATGCTTTTATTGCTTTGTACAATGAATGCGGTCAAACTTACTTTAAAAATAAAATCTATTGGTGAAGTGTAAAAGTCACAATATTTGATTATATGTAACTGTATGTGGTGTAAAAAGACTGGAGCACGGCAGTGACAGCCGAGTCATTGAAGTCAGACAAGCTTCCAGTATAATGCAAGGGCAACGCTAGAACAAAACAGTCAGATCTCTCTCCCCTTTTTTGTGTGTGTGTGAGTATGTTTGGTTTTAATGCCTTTGAAGTGAATAAAGGACTGTAAGACGGTGAAAGTTTTCAGCAGAAGTCATTATCACTGTAGTTTCCTTAGTACATCCTGAAAATGCTTTTTTCTTTATTCCTTGCTTTCGCTTTTCCGTTGCCCAAACTACTAACTATTCACTTCAACATTCAGTCAGACGCCATTAAAACGAACGCAAAGGATAAATAAACATGTAACACCAAAAGGCATGGTTGAATCGTCGGCAAAAAAAGCTTGTGACAAAAAATGTTACAAAAATAAGATGAAAAAGAAACAAAAACACTCCCAAAATGTGATAAAAACGTGGCAAAAGAGCAACAAAAACATGCTGGATAAGCAACAATAATAAAAAAAAGCGACAAAAACACATGACTAAAGAGTAATGAAAAAGCAACAACGAAATCAACAACAAAACCACGAAAGAGTGGTTGGTGGTGGTCGGTGGGGCCGATGGCGCAGACTGGTTGCCTCGCTTCCGTGAGTCTACCCCAGGGCAGCTGTGGCTACAATAGTAGTTTACCACCACCAAATATATGGAGTGACTGAATAATGCAATATAAAGCGTCTTTGAGTGTCCAGAAAAGCGCTATAAACCAATGCCAATAAACCAATTATTGTTATTATTATTATGTGATATAACCAGAAAATGTGGCACGGACGTAGCAGCCATGTCTGTTGAGCTGCAGCAGGATTTACTAAAGCTCTGCTCCACTCTTCAGACTAAATTAACACATTAAAGAGGAAACAGAAAACCTTTCTCTGTGATTTTTGTCATGTCAACAGAGTCTCAGTCTGAGTCAGTGTTTAAGCTGTTCAAGATGTTAGCATGCTATCGGTTAGCAGCTGTCAACCATTGATAGTTGAGTCAATCAACTGTCAATGGCTTCAACACGATAAACACATATGTGGCTCACATCTATGAATGCAGAGAAAATACTACAGTATCAGCTCTGAACTCTGTCACATGTTGTATCCAAGGCCATATATTTGGAGTTGGTTCAGGGCTTTCTCTTGGAGAGGTCAGAGCTGGGCTGTTGAAGCTAAATGCTAACCAGTAGCATGCTAATGTCTTGAGCAGTTTAAACACTGACTCACTGGTTTCTTCACATAAACATGTGTCTCTGGGGCCGTGTTTTTACTGTTATCTTCTTGAGCAATAATTACGATTATATAAAAATGCCCCTTTCAATCAGTTGCCTTTCATTTTCTTCCTGAGTAGAGATATTGTTACATGTTGTAGTACTGCATAATTTTACTTCTGTTTTCAAAATGGCCACCATAACAACAAAGGTTACATGACTGAAAGGCATGTATAGGCTGTAAGCTCAGAAGGCAAGACGCTTTTAGATTTGGGTAAAGCCTAACTGGAGAAAATGTGCTTGGTTAAGGCGAGGGTTAAGAGGTTAATGTAGAAATGTTTCTTAATTTTTCACGTGGTGAACACCCAGTTTATCTTTTAGCCCATTTTAAGCTTTAGACCGTTTTTAGACAAATTTTAGTTCAAGCTTTCAACACATTCACACTAATATCGATAACGTCTACATCAAATCTAATCCAGGACGGCACCAAGTAGACAGATACGGTCTGTCCCAGGTCTAAATAAGGACTAAACCAAGGTTGAACTAAACAGTGACTAAACATTTTAAAATCTGACTTTGCACAGAAAATCGCTCTTTTATATCACCAGTTGAACTAGTTTGCGCCTTACTGCCCGGTGACATGTGGCATACATCTCACACATACAGGCTCAGCGTTATGTACTGTTTCTATCTTCACGATCCAAAGTCGTTGTGATATTAACTTGATCTAATGACTGTTCACACCCCAGCCTCCTCCAAAGCTCCAATCTGGTGGCATCACCCGCAGAGTGCACTGGGCACAGCAGGTGTTGGTAAACAGGTACCAGCACATGCCAACCAGTCAGACAGACGGACCGGGCAACAGACAGACTAAACACATGACCCTGCCCTTGTCTTCTTGCACTACTTAAGGTGATATGACTAGTGGGAAGTTAGGCATTTGGAAAAGAAAGAAGCAATGCCACAGTCGGAGCTTTGATTGCAACAACTCCTTCTTTATGTTTTACTCGATAGAACAGTCCAGGCTGTGCATGGTGCAAGGACGGCGAAGCGAGTCTGGGGTTTATTAGCAGCAGCCTTGCCTCTGAAAAAAAAGATTCTGAATCTCAGTAGGACTTTCCAGGTAAACTAAAAGGCAAAAATGGCATTGGGGTAAACACGGTGAAGACTGTTAATAATTAAGCTAATAATTGTGTTATTTTTTCATCTACCATTGTTATTATATGTTATTATTATTACTTGCAGACACAGAATTGACCATGTGGTGTTGCGGTTTTAATGAATAACCATGGGGAATGTGTTAAATTGTGAATAGTGTTAATACAAAGTACAAGTGCCACTTACAGGGAGTTGCTATGGCTGCAGGGACATGTGAAGCATAGATGGATCCTGGTACAGTATACCGGCAGTTGTTTTCTGGCCGTCTGGCTGAGCTGTGAGCAGTTAGTGGCTAACCCTGTTTATATATACGGGATGCCAAAGTGAGCTGGCTCGGCCTCTCACCCTGTACAAAACAGTGTAAACCACCAGGCCCAGGCTGCGGTCAGCTTTGGTCCCTGTGTCCCCCCTGGGAGCAGTGGACATAGCTGTCTGCCTTACGCTCGTGTCCACTTGTTTGTCTAGGATAACTCCTCACCGTGAAATACTATGATTTTCAGGATAGATTTATAAATACGCACAAATATTTTGGTTCAGATTGGAAGGTTTGCTAACCGCTGAGCAAACAATGGTCCCCGGGCTGAGCTACCTTTATGAATGGAAGTAAATGGTAGGTTTGGACTTGTGATAATGTGATTGTTGTTCTTTTGAGTCAACAAAACAATATGGACAAGTTGCACACTAAGGACATGATTATATTACACATATTTTCTCTGTCTTCTCAGTGCACCCACAGATTCTGATTGTGAAACTTTCTGTCGTGGGCACCTCATTTCAATATGGGAGTGGTTTAGTGATGTCATGTAGGAAGTTACCACCCAGATGAGATTATGAAAATAATATAAATAAGAATAACTTTGTTCTTTTAGTCTCCATGCTTCTGGGTCACAAACACCCTGAGTTCTAACTACTCCTAATTCGGTAATTTGGCTTTTAAATATCAGCTCTTCCAGTTCAACTCACTTTCTCCTTCTTCACCAATGGTTGCCCCACTTTCCTAGATTCTATCTAGTACACTGCAGTACACCTAACAAAAGGAAAATGTGATGGGTTAGCCTGATATTCACTGTATATTTTTGAGATTTGATGTTGAGGCAAGGACTGACAACACAAGAACTGATATGTAAATAAAAGCATTTGCAACTTTCAACACTTTCCAACCACTTCACTGTCCACGATGAATGCAAATGTGAAGATTGTAGCATTTTGAAGCCGTCTCACATGGCACGGCCACTAGTTATTGCCATACAAATTATGGAAGCTACAGGTTAAATAGGTTCAGTACTGGCTATATGTGAGAATGAACAGTTGTCTGGCGGTCTGACTGGCTACAGTCCTGCCCATAGAACTGGAACGGGCTCAAAACTCAGAGGACCTTGACAAAGTTTGTTTGTGTCATCAGCTCCGTGCATCTGATCTCTGCGCAGCGGAGGTGGAGGTGCACAAAATAGCAACTTACCAACTTTTCTCATTATTTCCATTTGTACCCTCCTTCGTCTCCCCAAACAACCCCTTGGAGTTTCTTTGCCCGTTCTTTTTAGAAAAGACAAACTCAAATCCACCAAAACACAACTAAAAATTCATTTTGTCTGACCCAAATCAGAGGGTTTCTGCGCCATGGGCTTATTACACAGTGCGCTAAAACTTGTGTTGTGTAGGAGGATGGGGTATTATTATCTTCCAGCTACCCACCCTGCTATAAAAACTAGTGGTGCGACATCTCCCCAGTGCAGAGCTGCTGCTGCTGCCGCTGCTGCCCTCCCTCCCTTCTTCTTCTTCTCACTCACTCGCGACTCGTGCCTCATGAGCCACACACAACAAGGAGCGCTCAGTCGAAACTCCACTGCCCTGAGACAGACCCGAAACAACCAGAGCTACCCGACTGCTGGATATCCCCCTCCCGGCTTCGACATTCAGCTTTTTATGAATGAGCCCGTCGCTGTGTCCAGTGTGGGGAGGTTTTGAATGGACTGACTCTCCGCTGGCACTGACTGACAGACAAAGACAGAATCAGCTGTGATTCCATCAGACAAGGCAATGGTGAGAGGTCACACGGGGAGCAGCGGACGGGACTTACACAAAGACACGTGAGGGGAATCGGCGAAGTCAAGGTGAGCTGAGCGAAGCCTGTTGAAAGCTGTGGAATGCTGGGCAAAACGTATCAAGACATGTGTTGATGAAGATTGAATGCCAGAGTTTGGGAGTGCGCACATGGGTGTGTGGGTCACGCACTTGAGATTTCGGGACAAATCTAATTATTTGTATGTATCTTGACACTTATACAACTTATACATTTTATTAAACAAAGTTATTTATTTAGTTGAACAGTGTAGATGGAGCAGTATTGTCTGAGGTCAAAAAGGCCAGACTCGTGTGAACATGTGTGTGATAAAATGCTTAGTTAATGATAACGCACATAATAATTTATTCTTGTAATAATTTATATTGTAATTTTTTTAGGAGATAAAAACTACTTTTATATCAATATTTTATAAAGTAATGTCTTTTTCCAAAATAGTACATGTATTCTTTTTACTCATACATGCTTTTAGATAATAAATGTTACAGAACTTGATCAGTGTTAAAAGATATTTCTGCGTGTGGCCTCAATGATAAAAACATGTTTGGGTTGGAACTTGAGCTCTAAATTATTACTTGTTTGTGTGTGTTTTTTTTAGATACCTTACCTCATGCTGGTACAATCAGGCATTATAACATGTTTTTTTAAGGTCTAATCAGTCAGTGACTCAAGTGAAAAATATTTTGCATTGTGCAGTTTAATATATATGAATTATCTCACATTGTGCTAAACGTATATTAAGGACATGACGGCGTGGCCGTCCGCGGTGACATTATTTTGTAGTGCAATTAGAGAACCGCATCCATAGATAAACAGAATATTTTTCACAGCACAAATACAGTAAATAAAGCAATACAAATGTATAAAGTTTGTTTCTGTGTAAGGAAAACACTTTTGTATTTAGGGATATTGTGCATTCTAAATTGATAAACTTACTGTGAGAAAATATTTTAAAATGTGATAGATAAAAATCTTACTAACATAGTAATGTTAAAACATTTGTTTTAACATTACTGCCCCAAAGGCTGCAGAGATGACACTTAAAAAGGCAGGTGCATTGGCTCCAGTTTCTCCAAGGGGTCCTTAAATACTAATGGTAATTATAATAACAAATTTGTTTTTTATGGATGGAATTAATAGAAAAATAATAACAGTAGAAGCCCTGATTGACTTTCAAATAGAGTTTGAAAAGGAGAAAACATATTACAAATCAATAAGATCATAGTTTTAATTACTGCCTGATTGCATTCTGGACACCTAGTTAGTACTTAATACACTTCCGAGATGACCAGCAATTCTCAGTCTTGACTACGCTGTAGAAACTCTGCTCTTAAATGCTGCAATTTGGTTGTGACATTGCACTATAATTATTATAGAGATTGATATAAGCAGGTTGGGCTCCGCTAATTGACAGCAATTAAATTAAGTTTGGCTATTAGCCACACATGACCCTAGACAGTTGTTCTCAATGTAAAAAGTAATTTAAAGAGTGTATGCTCTGCACACAGTTGCACTGTTCCACAGCGGATAATGGACTACTGCACATGGCCTCGAATAAATGTCTTCCCCTAATAAGGGTCAGAATCTCGCCTGTCAATACTCTAAATTATTGTCCATGCAATTGTGGGTGTGTGACAGCTGTTTAGCAGGTGTTTGCAATGGGCAGTGGGTGACAGCGCCAAACTTTGGAGCTGGTGATTTAGCTTGTGGGTCAGGTGCATGCTGCGGCCTGACAGGGATAAACTAGGCTTTAGCTGTAACAGCTTACAGGCCAAATGAGTGTCTGTCTCTGACAAGGGCTAGGATGGACATTAGCTACTGATTTGTGGCCTGAGCGGTCAGGGCTAGGGACGAGGTAGCCCTGCACTTGGGGCATAATGATCCAGCTGCAGAGCGAGGAGTGCACCTCAATTATTAGGGAGAGGAGCAGGGCGCCGCTGCTTATGGCTCTGCATGGCCCGAAATCGAGTTCTGGGCAAAAGAGGACAGTGAATAGAGGTGACACATAATTTGGGGTGGGAGTGCTGAGTTGAAAGTGTTGATGACTAAGTGTGGCATGAGAGGAGACAGAACCAGTACTGGCAGCGAGGGACACCAGCGCAACTGGTCACGTTCTTATCAGAGTCTTTTCGCATATTGTTGTGAAGGCAGGTCAAATTTTGGAGACGAAGAAGCTTCTGCTTAAACACAACTGTACCTACACGACAAGTTGATGACAGTAAGTTAGATTTAAGAACATCTCCAAAAATATCTTAAAGAGTGGTTCTAAATACCCTGTCTGAAAGCACCCCACCCTGACTCTTTTGTGGGATGGGTAGGTGGGCGGGTAAAGGGTTAAGTGTTGTTTGGCTGGTGAAAAGCTCCGGGTCCTTGTGGTGAGAAAGCCGTGCCCTCCTCCTCATCCAGCCCGTCTATGTGGCACATCCTCCTTAGATCCTCTCTTCATGCTGTAATTAAGGGGCAGGCTGCTGTAAGAGTTCCTCGCGGCGAGCAAACAGTGGGAACCAGGATAGAGGGGGTGTGGTCCTCCTCCACTGCTGGGCCACTCATACAACAAACGGCAACAGCAGCACGTGTCCAGTCCTACTTCATAGAGTGGGTGGGATGACAGTGGGTTAGCGGGCCCTCCCAGTCGCTCACACACTCTCTCCTATCCCCCGTTGTTCAGAGATTGGCGCTATTGTTTGTCTTGGCAGGCTCTTGCAGGGAGCGGCCCCTGAGCTGGTGTTTGTGCAACCTGTTCGGGAACTTCTAGGGCCATCTGATCTATGGCTGAAGATTCTCTCTCTTTCTCACGCAGACTTTAATTTTTTCCATGGCCCTCCTGCAGTGTGAAATAAGTAAGAAAGGGACCTAATTATCTTTGTGTGAAGGGGCTCCATCCATGTGGTGCCAGTGGCTTCAAGTGATACTCAGGGTCACTGGTAATTTGACGCTTTATAAGCCATTCAAATTGGATGTGTTTTCTGAGATGATACTTGGTGTGAAAAGTTCAAGAACTTCCATGGTACGCTATTTAGATTACGCGTTCAAGGTACAAACCAGAAGTTTTGATCATCTTTAAATTTGTTCTGTTCTTATCTCTTAAATACAAAGCTTGATCTATAGCCTGTAGCTTCTGCCGCTTGAAAAGATTATCTTAATTATGTCCACTCTGTATCATTGAGATGAACGTAGCAACTGTTACCTAGCAACAGAGCAGACAAGAATAAACTACATGGGAGATTGGTATCTGAGATGTATACCTGCAGGTGACTATAGGATTGTCTAGATTCTTGGTTCCTTTTTTTGGTGTGCATTTCTGGCTGGTCAGTGTGTGTGTGTGTGTGTGTGTGTGTGTGTGTGTGTGTGTGTGTGTGTGTGTGTGCGTGCGTGCGTACTTATGGTTTCTTACCCTGGCCCATTTTGAGGCAGTCAACAATGCAGCTTGTGGCCAGTGGGGCCGGCTTCAAAGTATTTATCTGCACATGCCTTCGGTGACCACCAAGTGCGGACTCCGAACTGGAAGCTCTATTCATAGACGTGAATGAATGAGCACTTAGCCAAAGGACGTTTTATCACTGTAAACAACAGTGCAGTGAATCAACAGGTGGTGATCCAGTCAGCTAGGAGAAACAAGAGAAATAAAATAAAATAAAAAATAATAAAAAAAAGTTAAATTAGTCAAAGGCTTTTGTTTTTACACCGCAGGCAATCGAATAAACTCTATAGATAAGGTAAAAGTGTGATCTAAGCATTCTGACAGGATACAATGCCTGGTACGGGTGCAACCTGACCTGCTTTTGTTGTCTTGCCATTTTACACTACAGGGTTCATGCATCGCTGACTCCCTATAAAAACAGAAAACAAATAAATAGAAGTCTATAAAAGCTTTACAATCCCACATCAATTAAAAGATTTGTAGAAATACATAAGAAATAAAGAAGCATAATTCAGAGATAAAATACATTCATGCCACGGCGGACTGTTGCATTATATTAAGTACATTATTGAACTAAATTGTGGTTGATTTTTTTTTACATTTACAGCCTGTGTTCTCAACAATTGCAACACTTTCCTACAGTGAAGAAAGTGATAGCACATTTGAGAATAAATATTAGCCCAGGCGATGTTTGTTCAGGCATGCTGTATTTACCACTTGTTGCCTTTACTGCACAGATGGCACACCAACAAGCAAACCCACAGTATATTTTAATAAAGCCAAACTGTCACTCATTGTAGAATCATCGCAAGAAATATCAATAAAGAAAAAAGTGAGGTGGTGGAGAGCGACCCAGCTGCTACGGCGCTCCTCACCAACTCCTTTTTTTCAGCTTTTCTCATTCACAGCATAAACATGTCGCCGCAATTCATCAAGTCCAAATAGCCAAGGTCAAAGCAGATATTTTCTGCTACACTAGACAAGAAAATAATATCTGTTCTCAATGCAATACATACATCACCAAAATATGAATAGAGAGTTTAATATTTTGACTGAACACAAACTTAGAGTTACATCCTCAAACTGTCAAAAATAGGGCTGTACAATTTTCATAAAATAAATAATAATAGCAGCTTTTCTATTCAGCATTGTGATTATGTTTGTGATTTACTTTTTCAAATATTGAGTGGAGACCACAAAACGAATACAGGAATCATTTTTGCAGAGGTCTGAGCTACAGACAGCGCTTTGTTACCATGTCTGTGAAAGGTGCTATACAAATAAAGTCCCTTCCTTCATTCCTACAGGGTTAGCAAGTTTTATGGAGGATAAATTCCAATGTAAACAGCTTATTTTGTTGTTTCAGAGCACATTATTTCACATGAATAATCAAATCCAAATTTGCTAATTGTGACCATTAAAATGGAGATTTCAATTGGAAGCTTCTGTAATCATACCCAAAATTGGTGCGTTGAAATCCATCTATGAATGAAAATTTCAGTGTTGTTATAGTCTGCAAAAATCTGAAAAAATACACAAAAATCTATAAAAAAAATATGCACACAATAATTTTCAGTGAAACCATTTTGTCTTTGGTACAATATTCATGTAAATGCATGTTGTTAACTGGTTCGTGTGTGAAATGAATGTAATTACTGAGCTATTCTAAAAAAAAATTACAATTCTGTTCAGTGAAACGTCAAAACCGGCCAAACCATGGTGCACCACACAGAGGAGGACCTGATTGGGATCCCCTTCCCGAACCACAGCAGTGATGTCCTGTGCAGTCTGAACGAGCAGCGGCGGAACGGCCTGCTGTGTGACGTCGTGCTTATCGTGCGGGACCAGGAATACCGCACCCATCGCTCCGTCCTGGCAGCTTGCAGCCAGTACTTCAAGAAACTCTTCACCGTGGCCACAACAGACGGAGGAGACCCGTCCCATCACGCAGCGGCGGTGTACGAAATTGACTTTGTGGCTCCTGAGTCTCTCACGGCCATCCTGGACTTTGCCTACACCTCCACACTGACCGTCACCACGTCCAACGTCAAAGAGATCCTTAACGCGGCGCAGATGCTGGAGATTCCCTGCATCATCAATGTGTGCCTGGAGATTCTGGACAGTGGAGGTGGTGGAGGGAGAGAGGAGGAAGAGGAAGATGAAGAGGAGGATGAGGAGGAGGAAGAGGAGGACATGGGATCAAGGTAGGATCGCACAATATAACGCAAAATTATCACTGCAATATTATGTGAAATTTAATATCCATATCACAACGCCATAATACAGCGTCAACTCCCTGAGGTCTTCTTAGATTTTTCTTTTTGTTTAAATGTATTGGTTTAGTAAAAAATTGCAATATTGGAATATATAGTATGTTTTTTCTCTTATTGTGCAGCCCTAGCTCGAGGAAGGATGAGCAGGATGAGGAGGACGACACGAGCGACCGATCCGTGAGGTCATCCGAAAGCAGAGGGGAACAGACGCCGTCCGGGACAGGCTCCTCACCCCCTCCCACCACCTCCTCATACCGGCCGCAGCTACGGTCACCGCA
This sequence comes from Proterorhinus semilunaris, assembly GCA_021464625.1. Taxonomy (NCBI): domain Eukaryota; kingdom Metazoa; phylum Chordata; class Actinopteri; order Gobiiformes; family Gobiidae; genus Proterorhinus; species Proterorhinus semilunaris. The sequence continues at coordinate 36,560,624 of CM038343.1, forward strand.
GTCCCAGTCTCCAGACAACATCGCGGGCAAACAGGTTTGTTTTACCATTTTGGTGCAGCCGGACTTAATTCAATTTACAATGTCCCATAATCATCCTAAAAACAGGTTCAATGCCAATACCTCAACAATACTGACCGTCTATGATGTTTGCAAGTTCAATTAATTATTGAATAACAAAACATTTTACTAGTTTTAATATTTTAATAGTTACCATTTGACAAAGGACATAATGGGAAAAAAATAGGTCACCATTATTATTGATACAAAAAATATATTGTTATAACAACTACACTATACTACTTAAGAAGAGGATCTAATTGGCATTGGTGCACCTAAGGAAAATATATAGTTTTCACTCATCCTACTAGAGTCACTCGCATCCAAATTGATCAGAAAGATTCCAGAAATATGATATTTGCTGTGAACAAGTGCACGCAGGTTTGGAAGAAATATTGCTATAACTATTCTGTGTAGCAGCAGCATAACGAGACATGAGAGTTTCAACAAAGCTGTACTGAAAACATCAATACAGAAAGGGATCCAATTTGACTTGATTGGAACAGACTTGTTTCTAAGATAAGCCGATAACAACATGTTGAGAGTAGAATTGGACATTGAGAAAACAATTTATGCGTATTCTCTGGTTGTCTGATTTCAGGAGAGTCTAGAAGGCCGCTCGTTGAAGGACTTCTCCATTGAATCTTTGCTTCAGGAGGGGCTATACCCACGGATTTCCACACTGGACAGAAGGCCCAACTTCTCCCCTCTACTGCCAGGTTTCTACCCCTCTGTTTGGGCTGCAGAGTTCCCCGGTTTATCGCAACAATTTTTCGACCCCGGCCGACATCCACACACAGGACCATCCCCTCAGGGCAGACCCAACTCATATCCTACTACTGCTGCTGCCCATGAGAGTGCCCGGCCCCTAGACCTAGCTGTCAAACGAGAGATCATCAAAGAGGAGATGAAAGAGGAAGTCCCTCCAACATTACTCCACAGTGACTTCATGAAAGAGTTTAATAGTCAGGGATCAGTGGCCGCAGAGGGGCATGCTTTGGGTCAGATCAAAGACGAGGCAGACTTCCGGTCATACTTGAACTTTCTGAGCTCTGCGTCCCACCTGGGGGCACTATTACCCCCCTGGCAGCTGGAGGAGGAGAGGAAGATGAAGCCCAAAGCCTCACAGCAATGTCCAATCTGTAACAAAGTCATCCAAGGAGCTGGGAAACTGCCCCGGCACATGAGGACGCACACGGGAGAAAAGCCCTACATGTGTACTATCTGTGAAGTCCGCTTCACCAGGTACTGAACCACTCCTCCTCTGTGTTCTTATGGTTATGTAAAGCATGCAGCTACTCGGAAACACCAGAGCTGATGGAAAAAACGTGTTTCTATGCACTTTATCTAAATACCAAAGAGCTGTATAAGTGGAAAGCCCCCTCACACTTTCTACTCATTAGCTCTTTATCATCAACAACATCCTGTTTCATTTTCAGGGTTCTGTCTACATTTTTGAGCACACAAACCTGAAAGAGAGCACATTTTCTGAGGCAACCTAGTAAAATAAATTAAGTATCCAGACTATAGCGAAACACAGGCTATGTGTTCATTTTCTTACACCAATTGTAATAAAAGTAATTGGTGCCATTTTTTCTGGCATGTTTCCTGGTTGTGTCAGAGGGTTGATTGTTTGATACACGATTTGCATGATCTAATTCTTATCTCTATTATTTTTTGCAGGCAGGACAAATTAAAGATCCATATGAGGAAGCACACAGGTGAACGTCCATACATTTGCCTCCATTGTAACTCAAAGTTTGTTCACAACTATGACCTGAAAAATCACTTGCGAATACACACCGGTGTCCGGCCATATCAGTGCGAACACTGCTACAAAAGCTTCACCCGCTCAGACCACCTGCACAGGCACATTAAGCGGCAGAGCTGCCGTGTGTCCCGCCCTCGCCGGGGGCGCAAGCCAGCCGCTTGGAGGTCCACACCCCCCAACAACTTCCTGTGTCCACCCACAAACCCCATCGGCCACTATGAGGAGAGCAGTTTAAGCTCAGCGTACCAGGCTGTCAAGACTCATGAACTGGGAGAGATGCTTGGTCTGGGCATCAGGAGTCTCGGCTTTAAGGGAGCAGCTCAAGAGGCCCGGGACAATGTCAAAGCAGAAGGGAAAGCTGTCCCACCCCAAGAGCACAAGTCAAGAGTTGCGCGCCAGCACGGCATGTTCGCCTTCACCATCTCTGAGGAAAACATGTTGTCTCAGTCTCCCTTCTACAATGCAACCTCTGATCCTTGGACCAGGAGTCTGGAGCGAGCTCCACCCATTTCCGAGCCAGCCAAATGAACAGTGTAAATTTGAAATCGGCTCGCAGGAGCTCAAGCACCTTTTAGAAACAAAGTACATTAAAACAAAAACAAAAAGAACCTGCTGCCAAAGCAGTGCTACAACACGTTTTCAAGAAAGCACTTTGAATGCTTGCCTGATGTCATGTTTACTTACTTTTATATACTGATAGCCGCTGTGGTAAGTCAAGCCAGGTGATATTACAATCATAGTATTAGACTTAAGTGGGGAGACATTAGCCAAAAAGAGGACCCTGCACCTGTGCAGAACAAATGTTTGGTAAACAGTAACAATAAAAAAAATTAAAAAAAATCAACTTCAGACATTGAATGTACACAAAACTGACCAACCAATAGCGTACAATTCTGGCCGAAAACCCCAATGATAATGTGTTAAGTACTTAACAGCCTTTCCTGATTCAAGCGCTTGTCTGCACTATATTGTATATAGACGTAAACTGCCACGCTGGTGTTTACAGTCGTGTTGTTCATGTAAAACATGACTTTTCAATTACTCTGAGAATTTCTTCCAAAGATGTCTACTGCTTCACTGACTTGAATAAGATTTGTTTTATTGTTTATGATGACAGTGTGTGTTTTACAGATGTGTATAATTCTAATCAAAAGTTGCTTTAGCTGCATAAGCTTGTGTTTAATTTTTCATATGCTTTTCGGTAATCATTGATGTATATAAAGCTGTTTGAAATTATTTGAATTGAAATGGGAAAGTATTTTCTTGCTATTTATGCATATTTAAATGAATGAGCCTTGGCTATATTTTGCAAATCTGTTTTATAAAGACACTAAATGTTGACTCTGCTCTGTGAGATGTGTTTTTTGTTTTCAAAATGAACACATCAAGTCAACTTCCACTGCCAAATGAACATAACAGACTCAAAGAAATACACATTTCATCACATTTTTTAATAAAATAAACTAATCAGTTAAAAGAAAGGGCGCAGATAGCAGTCGGTTTACCTCTAATGACAAAAACCAGGTTTACAATTACAAAGTCAATAGTATAAGAAGTATATTGCATCAACTTGGTCTTTTTGAGCTTGAGTGAGCTTGAGAGTTTTGTTTTATGGCTAAAAAAAATCTACGTAAATTAAAGAAACAAAATGTCAAACGTAAAGGAAACTTGTTAGGGAGACTAAATGATTACTAAAGCAGGTTACTTTTAAATGATCTTATGCTGCACTTACGTATTGTATAGTAACACAAAGGTACATTATGTGCTATACGTTTTGATGCCCTGACCTCTAGTGGATATAAGTGATATTACGTATTGTCTGTAACGCTGTTGATACTGCTGCATTGTAGCCTATAGGCAGCTATAGGCCTATATATCAATGGGCAGTGTGAATCAACGCGTTTATGTTTATATTTTAAGTTAATTTTTTCTCTCATGTGGCATTTGCTGTGTTGGACACATTTCCAATCAATATTGTTTTCCCCCATGTGACCTCCAGAGGGCAGTGAAAGCCGCATTGTAGTTTTCAATTACGTTGTCTATATTTGTTACATTCACATTTAAAGCACACTGCCTCAAAGGGAATCTGGTAACCTAATGTAACAAAACTTGAATAAAACATAAAGACTGTCATACCATCATTCAGTGCTTTTTTAGTTGCACTAGTTCCACATTTCAATGAAAAGAAACAGTGGGTGAAGAAAGGTGAGAGACATTCGGCAAACTGTCAGAGGAAGTGAATCCACAAAAGTGAGGACTTTGCAGAACAGCGTCATGCAATATGTGCAATAGCCTTAACCATCAACTGCACATGTTTTATTGTTATTTTAAAAGTTAATTTATAACATTATAGATGTATGGTTATGACTATCCAAATACAATTTAGGGTACTCCACCTTATTTTTGCAGGTTGCCATATGCTGTAGTAAATACTCTTTCTTATAGCCGGCATTTTCTTTTCCTTAGTTTATGTGTTTCTGTGGGGGGATATTTTATGCAGTGTTTATTAATCTGCAATCACTGTCTAATTTAATCTGTGTAGGCTCTCAGTTTGTTTGAGGCTTGATCTACTTCCTGCAGCCGCTGTCCCATGCGCTCCTCTGGCCTCTGTGGCCATGCTCCAAACTAAGGTATAAACATTGGGGCTTGTTGAGACTGTGTGTCTAAAAGACTGTGTCTGTTACATTTTTAATGGGACATCCTCTGAGGAAACGACATGACAATGCCCCCACAAAAAGCAACCCGGCAGTGGAGCACAGGGAGAGCTGGACGGTACGCACTCTGATGTTCTCTGTGGGGATTCAGGGAGCCATTAGGAAACGCCTCTGAGACAAAGGGCCTTGAAAAAGTAGCAGCTATTCAGTGGTTAACTCACAAACACTAGAACAATGTGTGACATAACTGGAGCTCTTGGAATTCTTAGGACTGAGGCCCCAAATAATTGATGTTGGAAGAGTGTGGACGAGAAGGGGTGAGGATTAAAGGTGATGGGGAGCTTACAATGATTTGATATGAAACACAGGATTGACGAGTAACATCCTACAAAATCCTGCCATAAAGAAAAAGCCACTATACACTTTGCTTGTACATAGCCCAAGTTCAAATAAGGGTTTTTCTGATAGCAATAGCGGATTTCATACTGATGCCACAGACTTTTTAGGCATCTGCAACAGCAAGTGCTTGAACAAAATCCTATCCGATGCCATGTTGTGCTTTTGTGAAAAAAGGACCCAGTAGAGATGCAGCTGTTTACGGTGCCATGGCTAACACTCTGCAGACACTAAGACCTTTAATGATTACAGTATATTTAGGTTAGCTTTGTGCTTTCATTTAATCTTGAGAGTGGAAGCAGAACATTGGCAAAATTGAGCTGCGTAACTAACAGCACACAGTAGCTGCACACGGTGGCACAGCGGTTAGTGCTTGTGCTTCACAGAAAGAAGGTCCTGGGTTCGATTCCCACCTGGAAGGGGCCTTTTTCTCGTGACTGCGTAGGTTTCGTCCGGATACTCTGGTTTCCCCTAACCCTAAAACATGTACAATTGGCCAAGATGAATAATGTGCGTGTGGTCAGAGGAAACTGAAAACCACTAAGATAGCTTACCACTGCCGAAAATTGTCTCACGCTTTGTGACTATGTCTGTGAAAGGCACTATACCAAAAAAAACCTTCTTCTTCTTTGCATGATAATTCTTAAGAATAAGAAAGCAAAGCCACCAATTCATATAGCACCCGGAAGTGCATCAAGATAATTTGACCAATTCACATTATTATTTTATATTTTACTTAGTACAGTTTACATCTTTGTGCTTGTGGTCTATATGGTATTGTATATAACAGGAGCCCATTACCAACTGGGTAAAATGACCACGGTGAGGAAACCCCATCAGAGGAGCCGTCCTCCCCGGGAGCAGCAGATCAGCCGCGGACGCCCGGGCACCGACACAAGGGTCCCCATACGAGGCGCGGCAGAGACACCACACCTCCACCTGGGCACCCACAGGACAGCACCCACACACCACAGCCAGCCACCGCTCCCGAGGCAGAGGGCTCCTTCAGAGAAAACACTGGAGATTCTAAAAATATAAGAAGCAGTATAAAAACAGTAACAGTAATAAAAACAGTAACAGTAAGAAACTAGAAATAAATATCAAAATATCAATAAATATTAATAACCATCAATAAATAAAGTTATCAAGATTAATAAATACAGTAGATAAATAAATAAATGGGACTAAAATAGCTGCTGAGGTGGCTAGGGCATCTGTTCCGGATGCCTCCTGGTCGCCTCCCTCGGGAGGTGGTCCAGCCATGTCCCACCGGGAGGAGGCCTCGTGGAAGGCCCAGGACACGCTGGTGGGACTATGTCTCCGAGCTGGCCTGGTGTCGTCTCGGGGTCCCCCCAGAACAGCTGGAGGAGGTGTGCGTGGATCGGGAAGTCTGGGCATCTCTGCTGAGACTGCTGCCCCCACGACCCGGCCCCGGATAAAGCGGAAGAAAATGGATGGATGGATGGACTAAAATAAATAAATAGATATCAGCTAAAAGCTAAGCTAAAAAGGTGGGTCTTGAGCCTGCTCTTAAAAACATGAACGTTCTCTGCGGTCCTGAGCTCCTCCTCAGGTCGTTCCAGAGGCGAGGGCCATAATATTGGAAAGACGCCTTGCCGTGAGTCTTTCTGTTGACTTTAGGAATAACTAGGAGACCCATGCCGGAGGAGCGAAGGGACCGTGAAGGTTCATAAGGTAAAAGCAGTTCTGAAAGATAAGAAGGACCAAGACCATTAAGACATTTAAAAAACATTAAAAGAACTTTAAAATCGATCTTGAAACACACGGGGAGCCAATGCAGCGACTCTAAAACCGGTGTAATGTGGTCCCGCCTCCTGGTCTTCATCAGGACACGAGCTGCTGAATTTTGTAAAAGTTGTAAACCTGAGATACTCTTTTTGGGAAGACCAGAAAGCAGGGCATTACAGTAGTCAATACGACTGGTGATAAAAGCATGCATTAGCGTCTCCGTCTTGGCTCGAGAGAGAATGGGGCGGACTCTGGCTATGTTCTTTAGATGGTAAAAACCTATCTTTGTGATATTCTTAATGTGTGGAATTAAAGTCAGCTCAGAGTTAAAAATCACACCCAGGTTCTTCACCTGTGAGGAAGGATTAAAAGACGATGACTGTAGTTTGTGTAAAAGTTTCTCTCTCTGGGCCTGAGGACCGATGACTAAAAATTCAGTTTTGTCCTGGTTAAGCTGGAGAAAGTTTTCTGCCATCCAGGATTTGATATCTAAACTGCAGTTAAAAAGTGCATCCATTGGCCTGGTGTCATCAGGAGACATGGAGATGTACAACTGTTTATCATCAGCGTAACTATGAAAGGTTAAAAAGCACCGGCCCTAAACTCGAACCCTGGGGCACACCACATGTAATTCTATGGACCTTAGAGGAGCAGGTATCCACACTTACCATGAATGTCCTGTCAGTGAGGTAGGATGTAAACCATTTGTGGACAGCACCAGAGAGGCCGATGTGTTTTAAACGAGTTAAAAGAATAGTATGGTCGACTGTATCGAAGGCAGCGCTCAGATCCAGTAGAACCAACACTGTCAACTTTTGTGAAACATAAGTTAATCTAAAATCATTTAAAATCCTTAAAATGGCCGTCTCAGTGCTGTGGTTTACTCTAAAGCCAGACTGGAATTTTTCAAGGACATTATAAAATCATTAAGTTGGGTAAAAACAAGTTTTTCAAAAATTTTGCTTAAAAATGGTAAGTTGGATACCGGTCTAAAATTGTTAAAATCATTAAAATCTAAATTGCTCTTATTCAGCAGGGGTCTCACCACCGCCCCCTTAAAGGCGGCAGGGAAGACCCCCGTCTGAAGAGAGCAATTCATCATGTGTAAAAGCTCGTCACTAAAAGATACATAGAATGTTTTAAAAACGGGGTTGGGACCGGGTCTAAAAGGTGGGCCTCACTGAGGAGAAAAATGTATCAAGCATCTCAGCATTAACCTGGACAAAACTGTGCAGTGTTTCCTCTGGAACAAATAGACAACCAGATGCATTTAAAACAATGTTGCTTTGGGTAGGGAAAATATTGCGATAGTGTCTATCTTTCCTGAAGTGGTCTGCAAACGCCTTACAGAGAGCGTCTGTGGGGCTAAAAGGAGGTCTGTTAAAATCAGGATTTAAAACATTTTCTGTTGTTGTAAAGAGGACTCTTGGATTGTTTTTATGGTTTCTGATTATTGAGGAAAAGTAGTTATTTCTAGCATCTCTAATTGCGTTATTATAGATTTTTTGTTGAGCCCAGAACATTTTACGGTTTATTGTAATTTTATCTTTCCTCCATCTCCTCTCGGCCTTCCTGCAATTTCTTTTTAACTGTTTTATTGATTGTATGGAGGTTGTTTATCACTTTCACCCATAAGCTAAAAGAGCCCAAGGGCAGCAGTAGCTCAGTTGGTTGAGTATTCGCCCAGTGATCCAAAGTCGTCAGTGCAATTCCCGCTTTTAACGGTCTGTGTGCCCTAATGTTTATAACGAGTAGTTCCTTGAAAAGCACCTTCAGTGTCCAGTGGCAGCGCGCAATATAAAAGTGACAATAGAATGCATAAGTAACAGAACAATATCTAAATATGAAGCAGACATCACACATTATGATGTTTTTATTGTAGTGAGCTGAGGTGTTTTTTCATTAAAAATAAGCAAGCCATACGTATAAACCTAAACCATTAATTAAAAAAGTGATAAAGTGTGCAGTAATTGGACTTGGCTTAAGTTTTACACCTGATAAAGATACGTAAAAAATAGACACAGCACAGGAAATGAAAGTAGAACATGAACCTCATCCTAGTGATATAAATGGGGTGTGAGACCTTTGTTCTGGACGAAAAAGACTCCAGACTTCTTAATGACAGTAAAGCTGTCCATTCAGCAGTAACTCAAGAATTGGTCAATGACAGCTGCACATCAATATGAGCTGCTTTTAGTACTGGAGATATAATGGTCAGGAAAGATGCACAGGCATTACTGATAAATGCACAGATGCTACACTTATACTAATTGTCTGCAAGGTCAAAGAGGAAGGAAATGACTTCACTCACATTTATGTGGCTGAATATACAGTGGATTGAAAAAGTATCCGCCCAACTTGAACTTTTCTACATTCTGCAATGCTATGGACCACAAACAGAAATATATTGAGTTGAAATGTTACGTGAAAGACACACACTAAGTGACACAAAATTGTGAAGTGAAATGAAATTGAACTTTTTGTCAACATCTCTCAAAGTACAGCCATTTTGAAAAGAAAACCATAAGATGTCCTGTTTTTTTGACAGAAGCCACATCGGGGATACAGCAAACATGTGGAAGAAGGTGCTTTGGTCAGATGACACCAAAATGGCTTCTTTTAGCCACTCTTCCATAAAGGCCAGATTTGTGTAGTGTACGACTAATAGTTGTTCTGTGTACAGTTTCCCCCTGAGCTGTAGCTCTCTGCAGTGCATCCAGGGTTATCATCATTGAAGTCATTATAGGCTTCTTGCTTCTTGGTAACAGCTCTGGTCAGTGCTCTCCTTGTTTGGTCAGTAAGTTTAAGAGGACGGCCGGGTCTTGGTAGGTTTGCAGTGATGCCACAGTCTTTCCATTTCTGGATGGTGTATTTAACTGTACTTTGAGAGATGTTTAAAGCTTTGGAAATCTTTTTATAACCTAACCCAGATTTATACTTTTTGCACTTCACGATGCCGTCTGCTCCCCAATAGTCTCTTAACAGACCTCTGAGACCATCACAGAGCAGCTGTATTTGAAGTGAGATTAGATTTCACACAGGTAGACTCTATTTAGTCATTAGATCAACATGTGGTCATTCAGAAATTATCAGGCAACTTCTGAAGGCAATTGGTTGCACTAAAAGGAAAGGGGGTAAATACTTTTGCAAACCCCACGTTCAGTTTTTTATTAATAAAAAAAGTTCCAAATCATTAACCGTTAACCGAGGCCCTTAGCGGTTAATACTCGGTTAACCATTAGTGTGTGCGCAAGCAACCATCCACCCCCACACCCCTACTCAATATATTTATGTTTGTGGTCCATTGTAACGGCCCCTAGCTTGGGGAACCGTCTTTTTTTTATTGTCTTATTTTGAGGTGACCACGGATGTGCCTGGGCCCTGTGTTTCCGGTTGGATACTTTTTCAACCCATTGTATTCTAGTGTATGCAGAGTATGAAAAATAAATTTAAAAAAAAATAAAAATTATTGGTTAAAATACTGTAAGAGTATTTCACACAACTCCGGCGTACTTTCAGGGAAAATCTGGTTTTATTTTGTGCAGCTCGTCAGCCTGGTTTGCACTAATGCTTATGGAGCAAATGAAGGACTTAATGGAAGCAAACCGAGTAAAAATCCCTGTGACAAATTTTGGATGTAAATACTAGGCGGCACGGTAGCACAGCGGTTAGTGCTTCGGCTTCACAGCTAGAAGGTCCCGGGTTCGATTCCCACCTGGACGGGGCCTTTCTGTGTGGAGTTTGCATGTTCTCCCCGTGTCTGCGTAGGTTTCCTCCGGGTACTCCGGTTTCCCCCACTAAAAACATGTACAATAGGCCGGGATGAATGATGTGAGTGAGTGGTTTGGTGGTGGTCGGAGGGGCCGATGGCGCAGATTGGCTGCCTCGCTTCCGTCAGTCTACCCCAGGGCAGCTGTGGCTACAACAGTAGCTTACCACCACCGAGTATGGAGTGAATGATTAATGACGACAATGTGGCGCTTTGAGAAAAACTTGGTAATACAGACTTGTAAAGAGCAATACAAGTGTAAGGCATTATTATTATTATTATTACTAGCTCTGAGATACAGAAAAAGTCCCAGGCTACCTCAATTAACACAGACATTTCCTGCAGTCTAGCATTTACATCCAACGTAATGTTTTTAACACCAGCATCTCACTGTCCGCGATGTTTTCTTTAACTATTTGTTGATTTGTGCAAGACATTGTTAATCCTTATTCGGGAAAGAGCGAGAGGAAGGACCGCGACCTCCAGAGATCGCACTTGGAAGTCTCGTGTCAGTCGCGTGCATAGAGCCAATAGAATAAATGTAAAGAACTATATAAAAGCTTTCTAAATCGCACTAAAATCCAACATACATAAACATATTAAGAGCTTCTCAGTGGATCACCTGGTAGTGCAGACAGCATATGCAGGAATGACGCAAAGGGGGTTCCCAGGTCCACACAATCTCTCAACATATGTCTCCATCTCTGAAATAAACACAGAAAGGAACAACTACATACTATCTTCAGAAGGGTAAATAACATAATTTATTATTATCTCTTCTGCTACGGCTGCATATCGCAAAAGTTGACACAACTTCCCTATACAAAGCAAACATAGGCTACTGTCTATGATATCATATATTCAGATTTACTCTTTAGGTGTGCCGTTTTTTTACTTGCACAGCCTAAAACAAAAATGTCTGGTAACTTCAATAATTGTGAAAGTTTGGTAAACAGGCAAACATTTAATATTTGTCTATGTAGTGGCTATTTGTCCATAAACTTAAACAAAACAAATAATACTAAATATCTCAAATGGCCACTGAGGCTACGTCATGTTTAGGCTTTACGCAGGTTAGAGGTACCAAAATCAAATAATGTCCATACCAAAAAATACGTTTGAGGAGGTTTATTCACACATGGAAAGCAAGCTCACAGACATTTTCTGCTGCCTCTCTTACGCTGGTAAAAAACCATATGTCCTCGCAGCCTGGAGGTCCCCCCTACCTTGACCTATTTATGCAAATGAACATAACACCATGTGACCAATAAACAATATAAATGCAAAATAAAACAAATTAACTTTAGCAAGAAAAGAAGGGAAATAAATTAGGCTATAACTTAACTTAAGCCTAAAATAAACAAAGTGCAAAATAGCTCCAACAGTCTAAAATGAAATGTAACTTATTCAAATAGTAAAATAAATGCAGCCATACTTTTGGAAGTGCAAATTAGACATATTAGCTCTTCAAATCATTACGTTATTATAAAAAACTATGGAATTATTCACAAAAATGAATCCCTAAATAAAAATAACCAGCTCTGACAAACATGAGTGAATTGCTGAAAGAGGAAAAGCAAAGAGCTAATAACACGGGTGTAAAAAACGCGTATTTCTGAGTGGGCTGACGGGCTAAAGTTTTGGCGACCGTGTTCTGCAAAACTGCTCGCAAATGCCTGGAAATACTGTCACCACAAAAGCCACAGAGCAGCAGGGACCGAAGCCCAGACTCAGAAATGTTAAATTAAAGACATGCTTTCTGTGTAATTGTACACACTGTGTGGTGCTCATGAGCTAGTCTCCTGCTCAATAATAAGCGGTTGAGGGCTTAAACTTGGGCAAAGTTATGGATACAGCCACACACGTCATTCTGCCTATAACGGAAAAAGGCAGTGCTTAGTTTATCCTGATCATTCAATATTAGCTCAGTATTAAAGCTGATCTACCTCAGTTACTACCATAAATGTTGTAAGTAGTTGAGTAAAATCTCAGTTGCTTAAATAGCTCTCACAGAACCTCAACACATCCCGATTGTTCACTTAAGTCAATTAGAAGTACGTCTCAGCTGAAGTTCACAGCGAGCTGAGGGCGGATCACCAATGTGCTAATGTTGCCTCCGAATTCCTTATTTGTGCTGGAAAAGTATGCCAAAAGAAGTATACTCAATTACAAGAAAATTAACTGGTTCTTTTGGTTAAAGTGGGGCCGTGTGCGATGGGATTTCAAAGGCCCTATAGATAGAATTTCGTTCCTGACAAATAAGCATGCTTCAACATTTTGTTACACAGCATAGCAAACAAGAATCTTTTAAATAAATGTCTGCTTTCACATTACACCGAAGGACAGAACAAACTTTATTCTACTCCTTGAAAAGAAATCAGGTGCAGCGCCTTTAAGGTAAGTGTATTGTTGTTAAGCAATAATGATTTCCCCCTCCCCCCTCCGCTTTTTTTAATGCATGCAAGTCCATTTTAAATGAATAATTGATATGCCCACACTACAGAGAGGAGATTAATTGAACATGCATTTCTGCAACCTTCATAAAGTTGTATTGTTTTGTCTTGGTAAAGAAAAAGGAAAGTGAAGTGGCATGTTGTGAGTAATAACAAAGTTGGAGGAAACTTCTCTGGAGCAACAACAGCTTTAAAGTCCAGTATCAGGCATTGAGGGGATGACACTCCTTTCTAATGAAGGGTTTATATGTGAAATTATACTTCCTTGTTCAAGGAAGCAACACATACATATGTGTTGCTTCCTTGAACAACACATATGTATGGTCAAAAAATTGGAAACACTTTTCACAAATCGTCTTTATACATTTTTTATTGTTTTTTACTTTATTTAAGTATCTTATAGTAGAGTCATTCCATAGAAAGTGTTAAGATTGAGTCCCCAACATTCAAAGGGGAATAAGATGTGTAATAAAACTGTCACTTAAAATGTTCATTGTCTGACACCACGTCAAGTGAAAAATAATGAAATAATAAATACATATTTTTAATAGTTTTTAACTGCAGTAATTTTTCTCATGTCCGCTCTGACCACTTCTCATATTCATGTACGGTGTAATTTAAAAATATTGCATATACCTCAGAACTTAGTCATTCTTATGAGCAACAATACTTTCTTCTTCTTTCTTCTATAGGAAATGCAATTATTGTTTTAAAATAAACATGTTCCACTCCGTCACACCAGTGACGTATGCGGTCAGGGGAGGCAGGCCTCACCGGTCATCAATATAAATAAACTTTATAATAACAAGTCGCTTCTCTTAAGATGATAGGGATTTCCTATGATTTGAATTAATCTCGTGGTTAAAAAATGCCCAAATGTTTAATCAGTTGTCGATATCGTGTAAAGATAGCGTTCCGCACACACTTGAGCTAGGCTCATTCACTCAGCACTCTCTCCCATTCAGGGCTTTTTTCGCCCCCTAAAAGCAAAATACATTTGTAAATGGGTTTTTGTTGGGCGTGTTGGTTTTCTATCATCTGGATAAAGAATCAGACATAAGAACGACTTGTTTAACCTGTTCATTTGACTTTAAATCGCGTTTTGAAAGGCCCGAAGTGTTGAGATAACATTAAATCACTATTTATCATACTGGGTCAAGCTGTAAACTCGTACTATCTCTGTCATAGCCTTGACTGTGGTGCTCAGGCGCCTGAATGTTTTGCTTGCGTGTCGGTATGACGCTCTTAGACGGTATTTATCCCTCTTCTGTGGAAGCATATGCAGACTTGAATGGTAGGACGAGCGCAATGTCTCAAGTTCATGTCTCCGGGTCCCGTAACGATGGTAAATAAGATGTATAAGACATCCTGACTGCTGCCTCTTCTTCATCAATCCTCTCGAGCACCATTGTTATTTTCTCTAACACGAAGTGAGGCTCGCCTCCAATGCACTGCCCTGACGATACGAGGGGGCGCTGTGTCAGCGCTACACATTTCTACAAAGCATGTGGACTACACGTGCACAACCAGTCTGTTTTATTATTCTGCACGGTTTAGAAGAGGCAATTTAAACGTAAAGGAGTAAGTAAAAGGGAAAACTGATTAGACTGACATTTTATGGATGAAATGCTGTAGACGAGTCTTTATGCTGAAAATGTTGCCGTTGTCACCTACCATGCCTCATGATTGTCAATAACTTATCATTTGGCCGGGCGGGGTACGAGTCCCGGTCACGTTAACTACTATTTAATTTTTATTTGCAATATCGTGAGAATGTATTTTATGTTTAAATGTGTTGCTATTGAATGCTATTTCAAAGTAAGAGAATACCAGAGACAGCAAGTTGTATTTTGTTCCTGCAGTTTTGTTTACTTTATATTGGAGTCAATAGCACCAGCAACAAACCTCACCGCACGTCACTGCGTCACACCGTCCTATTTCTGCACCTACATGCAGTAATGTTCCTTTGAGTGATATCACTAACAGGAAATACATTTTTTATTTATTGGTTTATTTGGCCAGGACAGTGCATGTTAATGAACATACATGGGTCTCATGCATGTAAACAAGCCACACCGGATTGTAGCCTTGGGCTAATTTGCATCCGTCGTCCTCCCTGCGCACTCTCAAACACACTCTCATTCATCCTGGCCTATTGTACATGTTTTTAGTGGTAGGGGAAACCGGAGTACCTGGAGGAAACCTACGCAGTCTCTGGCCAGAAAACCACAATTGCAACTTGCATGCCACCGGGTAGGCGTCACCAATACACACTAATGGAATCACGAAGAAGAAGCTAACAAGCTAATGGGCAAAGCTAACTGCGGGCTAGCGCCATTTAAACAGTTTATGGCCTCTAGGGATGGGATGGGCACCGTTACTTGGTACCGACCGAAAAGCTCCAGTCGGGGGTGGTACTGAAAAACTAAAATTATTTCGGTGCCAACTTTCCGTTCTTTTTCTCTCCAGACGTCAATATATGACCCGCAGCAAGTCTAAAAAAAGCAACATGGACATGTGCACAGATAATGAGCCGCTTCAGCGCAAATGGAGCGATGCGAAATTATAACTTAGAAGCTATAACTTAAAGCGAAGCAAAGCTGTAAACACACTAAACTTTTTTGCTGACCGATCGGGGGAGAGGAGGCAAGAGAGAGGGAGCATCTCCCCTTGAGCAACACATAACACAAAGGTGTAGGTGTCCTTTAACCAATCAGTGCTCTTGGGATGTCTTATCATCACTTCTTCTGCGCAATCTGACTCCTCCTTTTAACACACTGCTCCCCAGTGGATCCAACAGTAAATACTACAATGGAGTATTAAAATGTCCGCCCAATTCAAATGAAACTTAAGAACAGATTACATCAACACAGTTTTATATATAATCACTAAAGCCTAATATGACAAATATGTATATTAATAATTCAACAAAACCAAGACTAAACCAGGACTGAATAAGAAACTTGAGTTTTTAGGCAAATTGAAAAGCAAAACAAAGCAGTGACAACAAGAAAGACGTCTTTACCTTTAGCGACAGACCCGGAGGCTGAGTTTACGAGCTGTTGTTTACAACTTTACAAGCAGCTGCAGTGTGAGGGGAATATCAAAGATTGTTTGTGGAAAAGTGAGCACTCACTCTGTATTAGACATTTTTGCTACAGTTTTTGTATATCATTAGTGGCAGGTTGAGCGCTCACTGTGTAAAGATCTTTGACGGGAAAGCACACGCAGTGTGTTTAAAAAAGTTTATCCGAAATAAAACCGTCATGATGTGGGTCTGTCCTGTCTCTGCAGCTCAGGAGGTAATAATTTCCTTTCTTACTTTTTATCACTGCTTAAGTGGAAATTGTGCTCAAAACACGAAGTTACAGGTGACGCTGCTGTTTTGCTGTTTTAGGACTTTTTCCTGAATGACACTTATTTTAACTGAATTAAAATAACATAGGTATCGAAAAAGTACCGTTAAGGCACCGGCACAGAAAAGCAAGTATCGTTAAAGTAGTGGTATCGAAAAAAAACGAACGGTACCCATCCCTACTCTAGGGGCATGAGTTACTTAGTACTGTGTTAATTATATTGTATTTTCTTGGTCAGCACTTTGGAAGCCCTTGTTTATGAAATGTGCTATAGAAATAACGTTGGATTGGATTTGATTTTCGACACTGTTTACATTGTCTGATTCTCACTGAGGACATTAACTACGAATGAACACATGGGATTATGTAGGAAGCAAAATATGGTGAAATAACAAAAATTAGTTGGCACCCTTTATTCTAGGCATTTTCTTGATGAGCTTCCTAAGGTCAGAAATGGCCTTAAATGGTTTTCAACAGTCTGTGAAGTCAAGAGACAATTTCTGGTGAATACATCATGAAGCCCACAGAAAAATGTCAAAAGTGGGCAAAGCAGTTAACAAAGCGAAAGGCCTATTTTACCTTTTTGTTTAAAACATAATTCTATATGTGTTCATTCATAAATTAATGCTTATAATGTCAGCAAGAATCTACAATGTTTTGAATGGTCTACAAAATGGTGAAATGATGTCACCAAAGGACTTCATTCACACTCTGAGCAATAGAGATTGTACCAAAGCTGTAGAAAGCGTTACCATCTATCTTTTTACATGCGAGTGAGGGTGGTCTTTACTGTTCTCCATGTGTCTTTGAATACACCCAGGCAGGCACAGGCCTCTCTAACCCAATATTATAGATCTGGACTTGCTGACTGTTTCACTTTTGGCCCAAGTTTATGTAAATGCAGATGCTGGTTCCACTGTAGTTTTTCCAACTGTGGTCCTTTCTGCTCGGCCAGCTGCCTTTGTGTGGACTGTCTGGGACTGGTCCCAACTTTCTGTGAGGCCAGAATGCTTTCCTCAAAGATTCTCCACACAGCAAAACTGTGAAAGAATAGGAAATATGGCTGTGACAATGGAACAAAGCCAGGCCGTAGCCATTTACTCAACCACACTTCAATAGTGGACCCCACAATATTTAAGGGGTCCGCTACATCACGGGCCTGCCTTGCGTTTAAAGGAACAGCACACAATAGAATACAGTTTCAATGTTGCTTCATAACAACTATTTAAAATCACACCACTCGGGCTCATTCCTTATGACCTGCCCTTCCCATCCTTCCTGACTGAGCTCACGACAGAACAAAAGATTGACCTGCCATCATCCGTCATCTTGACCTTGCCCAACTTTTGACTCCAGGATAAATATATGGTTCATGACGTGTATTGTACTCATGTTACAAGCTTATTTTAACATACTTTTCGAGCTTTAATGTTTCCTTTTTTTTCCCCACCCTGTCCTGTCTGGGTGTGTCTGAAGTGTAATTGTGTATTGATTCATTGATTAGAGCTAAAATTGAATCTACTGGAAATATTTGTTTTGCAAAAAAGGCAGCAATTGTTTTTTGCACAAAAATCAGAGCAGCATTGTTTTTACTTAAGACTGAATATACAGAGTCTTTCATTTAAATGATAATGAATGAATGTATGACAGAATAAGGTGCAGATGTGGAAGGTAAAATTGTGCCTTTATGATTATGTTGTAAAGTAATACAATATATTCAGCACTCGAATGATCCTAGGAGCCAAGTTGTCGGGGGCTTCGTGCCCCTGGTAGGGTCTCCCATGGCAAACAGGGCCTGGGTGACGGGTCAGACAAAGAGCGGTTCAGAAGCCCCTTATGAGAGACCAACAGGCCCGGTTAGAACCATGAGGCCGTCCTTCTGTGGACCCACCACCTGCAGGAAGAGCCATAGAGGCTGGTGCAATGTGATTTGCACGACCCGCAACGTACAAGTGGAAGTGGAAGAAGATGGATGGATAATACTAGCCAATATGATGCACACAATACAATACTTTGTAAATAAATAAATACAAATAAAACATGAAATACTGTACCAACGCAAGGGTGATACCCAAACAAACATCCAGGTGAGATTACTTGGTCGCGGGCCATTTTTTGTACGACTAAAAAGACTGAGCGTCAAGCCTCAAATTCAAGCTTTGCTTTGTCTAAAATAAGTTTGTTTCTCATAGGGGTCAAATCATGGCCTTAGATGCATTAGCTGGAGTGCATGCCAGGAGAGCCATTTGATGTGTTCTGAGTTAGGTTCGGGTGTTCAAATACAAGCACGCCCTGATCTGTCCCTGTTGGTTGGATCTAAAATTACATTTTGACGCAGTTAAATTCACATTGGTTGTCTAAATATATTGTAAGAGTATTTTAAAAGGTGTTTGGTGTGCAGCCTTTCGGCGGCACGGTAGCACAGCGGTTAGTGCTCTCGCTTCACAGCTAGAAGGTCCCGGGTTCGATTCCCACCTGGACAGGGCCTTTCTGTGTGGAGTTTGCATGTTCTCCCCGTGTCTGCGTAGGTTTCCTCCGGGTACTCCGGTTTCCCCTACCACCAAAAACATGTACAATAGGCCGGGATGAATGATGCGAGTGAGTGGTTGGTGGTGGTCGGAGGGGCCGATGGCGCAGATTGGCTGCCTCGCTTCCGTCAGTCTACCCCAGGGCAGCTGTGGCTACAATAGTAGCTTACCACCACCAAGTATGGAATGAATGAATAGTGCAATGTAAAGCGTCTTTGAGTGTCCAGAAAAGTGCTATATAAAACCGATGCATTATTATTATTATTATTTCAAAAACTTCTCTGGGCCAGGCTTGACGTTCCCTAATGGGCCAAGGGGTCTCAGTGGGTTATTGGTCATGGCTGAACGACTGAGGGATGTTCAAGGCCAAAGTCAGTTATTTTCATTATTGTCTTTATGCCATCTTACAAAAATACAATTCAAATTGTTCAAAAACCTACACACAATTAGCAAGGCTAACGCCATAGTATAAACAAATGCATCTTCAAAATGTTCGGCCAGAATCTTTTTTTTTAATTTTTAAGCAGAGATTGAAGCTCAATTCACAGTGAACAAATATAATCCCAAATGTCTACGTATGTCGTTTTTCGTTGAACTGTATTCAACGAGTGCATTTTACTCACTTATTAAGAGCAGACGGTCCCACTCCGGTCATAAGAGTTCCTGGCCCGGGAGGAGGAGGGGTGTAGCTTCAGCAAGCGAGCAACCGCTGGTCTACTGAGCTCACACTGCTCAGATCCGCCCAAAGATGAGACGAGGAGCGGCTTCCTCGGACGTGAGCTTTGGCCGGTTGCATCTTGCATGTTCACGTTACTGACAACAGGATTATATTGTTTAGTATGTGAAGCATGCGTTTTCTAGCCTGCCTTTGGACACGTGTAGAGTATTTTGGAAAGCACCACATGGTAAGTTTTTGTTCTTTCTTTAGCTTTGTGAGAAATCATAGACCTAATATGGTTATCATTTGCTTTGTTCAAATACAGTTCCTCTAGCGTAGGGCAGCGTTTAGAGTTTGAGAAAGTGAAAAACACGTCTGGTGGTCTCGTGCCCTGAGTAAACAAACACTCTCTGAATGGTTTATTGATGAGGGAGTTTTTTTCATTAGGTCTCTGGTTTTTAATAATGCAAAAAAAAAAAAAAAAAAGGCTGTAAAAAAATAGGAATAAGATAGCCTACTCTACACTGTATATGCCAGACTAGACAAGACGTACCTCGGTTTTAAGAATAAAACGTTTTTGCTTTTGTAATAAAGTGAAAAAAAAAAACATGCTCAGTCTACTAAACTAGTTTTAAAATGGGGCCTGTACTTCTGTGTATTTATTTATTTTTACTGGTCCACTAATAGTGTTTTGGTTAGGGGTGGGCCATATCGTATCGCATATCGTTATATAATTTTCTTTTTCGTAATTTTTAACGGACACGATATTATTTATGTTACGCTCAGCTCTATCAGAGCAGCATAAACACTGACTGTGTAGGACACGGGACAGGTGCTTAAAAAGTAAAATGAAATGAGGGATGTAAACTGCTTGAATATAGAACTGTCACAATAATTACTATATCAACTTATCATTCAATACATAACAGGTAAACAATTCATTTTTGGGCTCGATATTTATCGTCTGTACATTTATTAGCATTCCCCCAATTGTTTCCTTTGTAAAACTTTGATTTCTAATTGAAGCAAATTGAGTTACATCATATTTCATGTTTATTGCCGCTTGTGGTATTTTAGGATAGGATTATGCACTTTTGATTATGCACTTTTAGAACAAAGGTTTACTGTAATTTTTATGCCTGAGAGTTGACAGTATCTAGTATCGTTAGAGTCAATAATATCGTCTATCGTGATACTTTCTTGCCTCAATATATCAAACTTAAAATTTGTTAACGTGACAGGCCTACTTGAGTAGAACATATTTGCAAGGAAATTAGTATGGCGCTAAAAAAAAAGAATGAAATATTTTTGCGTCAATCTTCCAAATGGGCATAAGTAATTTGTCTGTTGTCAGTTATATCGTCAAATATATTGTTATCGTGATATTTCTTTTTTATATTGTGATATAGATTTTAGGCCATATCACCCTGCCCTAATTTTGGTTACCTATCACTTATGACTGCTTGAAGTCTAATGTATTAATTTCCTTTGTAGTTGGCCTAAGGTGACACTACTTGGAGCCATCTTCAGCATTTGACGTCCAGTGGGCTGTGTCAAGATGACCAACCCTCAAATTTCACTTCACTACAACTACACTGGAAAGCTCCACCATCGGTTGAGCACCAACCTAAAAATACACACTATTATTGTCCTTGCTTTAAGCTGCTTCATTGTCTTGGAGAACCTCACCGTACTGGTGGCCATATGGAGAAACCGCCGCTTCCACAACCGCATGTACTTTTTTATTGGTAACCTGGCACTGTGCGACCTCCTCACTGGGGTTGCTTACCTGGCCAACATGCTGCTTTCTGGGGACAGGACGTTTCAGCTTTCCCCTGCTCTTTGGTTCATCAGAGAGGGCAGCGTGTTTGTCACACTTTCAGCATCCATCTTCAGTCTTCTGGCTATTGCAATTGAGAGACACCTGACGATGATCAAAATGAGGCCTTACGACGCCAACAAAAACTACAGAGTATTTCTACTCATCGGGGCCTGTTGGTTGATCGCTATATCTCTCGCCACTCTTCCAATTATGGGCTGGAACTGCCTGGACAACCTGCCAGATTGCTCTACGGTGCTGCCCCTGTATACAAAGAAGTATGTTGCATTCTGCATAACTGTTTATATAGTTTTGCTTCTAGCCGTGTCTATACTATATGCAAGAATCTACATATTAGTTAAATCAAGCAGTCGGAAAGTGAACAAGCACAGCAACACTGAGCATGCCATGTCCTTACTCAGAACTGTCATCATTGTTGTGGGTGTCTTTATTGCTTGCTGGACGCCATTATTTGTCTTGCTGTTAGTGGATGTTGCTTGTGAACAGCGACGGAAGTGCCCCATTCTCTACAATGCAGAATGGTTCATTGCTGTAGCTGTGATCAATTCCGCCATGAATCCCATAATTTACATGCTAGCCAGTCGAGAGATGAGGAGGGCCTTCCTGGGCTTGGTGTGCGGGGTTTGCTTCAATATGAAGTCCTCTGCGAACGGGAGCAGGGCAAAGAAGTCATTAGAACCAAGCCGGAGCAGAAGCAAGTCATGGAGCAGCCAGAGTAACCCTAATCAGAGCGAGCTAACTGGGACAAAACCCTCAGCGCTGGACCAAGAGGAGGCCAGTCAGGTCCATAGTCAGGTGTCTGTGGTCACTGAAGGGGCAGCCATTAAATCCTGAAAGACTGAGATATAACATGCGAACATCATTATGTACATGAACAAAAACTCAATCAACTGCAGGACCATTAATATTGGAGTTAATTTGTAATATAATATTGATCTGCATGTTTATTTATACTACTGTAAGCCATGGACTGGTTCATAGAGAGAACTGATACATTATCTATCCGACTTTTGATCACAACTACGCACAAAAGCTTTTGGGCTGTGATTAAAATTACACTTTTGTAATTATGAATAACTGTAACTAGTTACTACATAGCTTGTAGCTTGTGAAACTGTTTATTGATCAAGAATGTTGGAAACATTACATCTATTAAATATTTGCAAATATAGATTTTAATCTGCTGTTCATGTGTAACACCATACAGACATTCACTATAAGCAAGTAATGAAATTATGCCACCTGCTGGTCATTGGCAGGAACGGTATCTTAGTAAAACAAATTAGGCGATATTGCTGCCTTCAGTTGTTCAGAGCAGTATAAATGCATGTGGCATGACCACCATTAAATACGTTTGTATAAGTCTGCTCAGCACCTATAGAGCAAAACACACAGGGTGAACAGTTCATCTGTTTTTGTCAGATTCCTTTCAGAAGCAACAGTAAACTAGCGTTATGGGTGATACTTTTACATGTATTTCTACTTAAAAAACCCAAAGATGCATTTAACTGCAATTATTTGAGCATATTTGGAAATAACTTTTTTATTAAACTTTGAATTCTTTAATATGGACACTGCATTCAGATGGTAACACGTCTAATTAGATGTAGGGATTGTGTGAGATTTGGCAGTAAAATGTTGACAGTATTTTGTAATTAACTGTATATTCACTAAGTTAAAATAGAATGCGTCTGTTCGTTGTAAAGTACCTAGTTCCTTGCATCTTGATTTGATTTTGACTGTGCAGATTAGTGCCACCTCCTGTCACTAGGTCCAAAATATGCTACATACAGTTGTGTCACTGAAGACTCTGGCTACTGTTCTGGTGCGTACAACACTACAACACTACAACACCAGAGGTTTATTGCGAGACATACAAAGCTAATGAGAGCTGAACTGAAAGATTAAATGTGTAAACATCTGTAGTTTTTATTCATGGGTTTGTCTCTGCTTTTTCCCAAATAGTGAGCATTTGTGTGAGAGTCAAAGATTTGACAAAATGTATGTTTATATTTAGGAAATTATACATTTAGAATATAGAATAGGGAGTGAAAGGTCAAGAGAGCAAACAGTATTGTCAAGCAGTAACACGCATCAAGGGAAAAACACAACCAAAAAATAAACAGGCATGCCCCAAGATAAGCTATTGCACTTTGATCAGATAAAAATAAATAAATAAAACCACCATTTGTACAAAAAGGCACATTTTTATGAACAGAAATCTGGAAAATGCCATCTTCTTGCGTGTTGGTTAAACTTTCAACAAAAAAAATATCAGTTGGCACATTTTTCATAAATTATTTTCCTCTTCCAACGTCCCACTTGAAACACACCCTGAGAAGCAAACGGGAAAACATAAAAGCAACTATTGAAAAGGAAGTTTTGTTACATTTGCTCTAAGGTGAATGGTATTGAACACTCCCTCTTGCAGCAAAATACAGGCACATTATAGTACATTGCATTTGTCAAACTACTGAAATGGTGCTGATTTTGGTTCAACTCAAGTGGATGATGCCCAGATGACTTGGTATCCATTGTGTTAGTAACATTATTAAACAAATGTACAGTAATAACCTAAATCATGCTATTTATATTTCCGGTATTTTTCATAATATTACTTTACATTATTAACTAATTTGTTTATTTACTTGCGGATACTTTCCCTAATGTGACTAAATTACTCTGGTGATTAGAACAAAGCCAGCCTGTCATTTCCCCCACCCCCCCCCCCTCAAATGTAAATTGGCAAAACTCACAAATGACTGGTACCACATGTTGAAAACCCATGTTGCTCGATTTCTTCATAAAAATGATATTGGCAACATACTCAATCTTTGATTTGTCATAATGTAGATTTACCATCTATCAGCCTTATGTTTCTGATTGTGCTATTTCAGTATTTAAATGTTAATAAACTACTCCGAACAAAGGCAAACGTGTCAAGTAAAATTTATATTAGATATCCATCGCATGATTGAAGCCCTGAACGCATCATTGACTACACAGAATATAGAAATCCAGAAAACAACTTATTTGAAAATAATCACTGGTCAAAAGCATAATATTTTACAGTGTCAGCATATACAACCACCCTTTTCAAATCAAGGGGCATCAAGATCTACGAACAATGTCCACAAGAACAGCTGAATTGAAGTCATGCAACTGCAGTGACACAAGAAATACTGGATAAAAATGTTGATCTTTAAAGCCATTGACAGCACTATGAAGGATGTCTTTTTGCACCCAAACACTGTGACTACTGCAGAGGAAACACATTCAGGTCTATTCTTTCCCAAGTGAAGCTGAGCCCAAAATCTCATTTCTAACCAGATATGCTTGAAGAATGCTTTTACTAAAATATTTGGATATAAACAGAATTAGTTTCCAAACTGTAATAGTCATCCAACTCGTTCCCAGTTGTTTCTATAGAAATATGGTTGTGCTTGACAGACAAAACTAATACTTAGGGTTTGTATTCTAAAATACGTTTGTAATCACCTCTCTGAGGCATAATTTTCACTTCAACTACAAGAACAGTTGTCTTTTTAATCTGTTAAAACATCAAATTATGTCCAAATGTACCTATCTTCTCCAAAAATATAGCATTTCAGTCATCACAATAAAATAACAGTTCTATAAATAATTTCACAAATCTTGCTTGGGTTTTTCAGTGCCTCCAGTATAAATACTGCTGGCCAGTATAGTCTCATTTCCAAGATTTCGAATGATACTTTTTTCTTTTTTTTTAACAATCATGCATTGTATCACTGCTTTCTTTCTACAGGCTGCAGGAGACACAGTTCACTCCCAGCAGACACAATTGGCAGATTGTTGTCACGGTGATGACCAATAAGGTGGCTTATGCTGTCAAACACATGATCTTTTGTCCGTACCTTAAAAGACAAAATATACATTAGTTATGTGTACTTGACTCATGTAGGGTTTATATTTAATTTAGGTCTTTACCGTTCCTTCAGGGTCCACCAGGAGCAGGTGTTTTGCAACTCCATTGTGCATTCCAGTCAGTACATAGGACCCTGGGTTTGTAGTGCTTTTCCGAACAAGGAAGTCCCCATCTTCTTTCAGTAGTTTCTCTGCATCGCGGCGGCTCATTTTGCCATGGTACCAGGGCTGTCCCTCCAGCTCCTCCTGTGCCCGAAAAGCCACTGCCCGCACAAGAAGGGGGCTCGAGTTGTCCATGGATGCAGCCTTGTAGAGACCAGTTACTTGGGACTGAGGGGCCACCTGGGACGGCAAGTGTGACTGCGAATGGATGGCATCTTCAAACGGCTCTGGTGTTGTGAAGTCAACAGGTGGGGAGGGGAAAGCAGTAAATGAATGTACAGTAAACAGGATTTTAAAAAGATAATGCAACTGTTGCCAGAGATCCAGTGAAATATAAAATAAAACCAGATTGCATCAAATGACTTGATCTAAATATTTACTCACAATAATCTCAGTACCTGCAACCAATCAAGTTGTAATTGGTACTAGTGGAGGCCTCCTATTTGTTAAGAATCAGTGACTGGATTTTGGATATTTTGAACTTTCAAATGGGGTGTGACATGACCACAAACTTGTGTCATCAAAATGCAGCTAAAGTGCCAAGCCCAATTTTCTTTTTTACCCTTTCCACTTTGCCCTAAATAAGGGGAACCAGTTACATGATCAGTAACTTGTGACAGACTAACAAGAGTAGTGCACACTGTCGGTTCAAATCCTTCATATTTTCACCGATCTCTGCTTTATCCTACAGTCTGTTTGCAAGATACCTCGCTGATAATGGGCTACTGCTGGCCCGCTGTGGCTGCAGACTCTCTGAGCGAGAGACAGAGAGCAGACCCACTCACAGAGCCCACAGAGCCGGGACAGACTTCACTCTGACCTGGGACTCGGACCACAGCAGCTGGTGGAAACGGCGTCAGATTCGTCCTCAGCCACAGCATTTCAACATACTGAAACTGTGAAATTACAGTTCAACATGGACTCCTCGAAGCGCAAATGAACCGGAATCTCAAGGCTGCCATGCGAATGCCTTGAATGCATTTGCTTCGTGTGGATGGATGGCTGTAGCTTAAGTGCAAAGGACACACGTTTATAGCAAATTACTATTATACTTGTGGTGCACAGCGAACAGAAACATGAGCAAACAGTCATGGAGTTAATATTTTATTGACTAGGTTCAGGTGCAGAACCACGCCTCAACCAACCAACCACTCCTATCTTCACCTAACCACACCTCTCATCACTCAGATGCCCTCTTTATACCAGTCAAGCTCATTCAACACTGTTTGTCTGAACTCTCAACCTCACCCTACCTCCCAATATGTCTGTTTTAACTTCAGCGCTGATTCATCTGCTCCATAAGGGGGCCCGGAGCTTGTTCCGTGTTTCATCAAACTCCTCTTAGCCCTCCACTATAAGTCTGCATCTGAAAACCACTCAGTCCTCGCTGCAAAACAAAATTGGGGCCATCCTTCGTCTCTCATGAACTTGAATAACAGGGGAGAGGGTGAAATCGAGTCTTAAGCAATCTTGGTTGAGTTGTAATACTGTAGTAGTGACTTTCTTTAGTTTCCAGTAACATCGCATGCTTCACATAATTTAAGAACTTCAAAGGCATATTCAGAATTCAAGTCCACAGTACTAACTTACTCATGTCAAACAGATCTTTGGGTGGGCTATCTTTGGCTCCCGTTGTAAAGCTGCCCTTTGGGACACTGTCTGCTTCGGCCTGTAGTGCTGCCAGCACCTGGGCATCGATCTGCTGGGTGTTCACGTACATTGGCATTTCTCCCGCCTTTATAGCTTGACCTTTGTTGTCACCTATGTCGAATGATCCTGAAAGTGTAGAGATAAAAAACATTTCACAGACAGGTATAAGGAAAAATATTCAAACAGAATGGAAATACATTTGCAATATAGCCAATGCCTTCTTTCTGACAAAGATTTCTAGCTTTTATTTTACTGCCTAAAACACAAAGGTTTTGGGACTTTTTAGTGTTGTGTCTGTAGCGTACCACCAGGCGCTATAAGTGTTAGTAATTGTAATTATTGGTAACAACATTTATTGTTGGTTTTAGGTTACTGTATCACAATTGTAGCACAGTTGAAAAGTTATGTTCTTCTTATTGTGCAGCAGTATTTTTCTTTACAAAATTCTACCTTGTTGTAGGAAAATAGGCTTTTTCTCATCTCCCCAGTTTTCTCCACAATGCCGTCCTTGATAGTAGGTCTGATCAACTGCTCGAAGTCCCGTCTTGATCAATACAAAACAGTAAAGGTCATTTTACAAACAGTCCTTCAGTAAAATATACATTTATTAAAACAGTACCTGATTGCCATCTGTTGCCGCATTTTGATTGGTCAGCCGGGCATCAATAAAGCCTCCAGGTGGTGGCATTTTACCAGGGATGTTGTTATAATAAGGGTGATCTGCTGCTTCGTCCTCTTCCTCAGTCCATGGCAACTCTTCCATGGTTAATACCCTGAAAATATTGAAACTAGGATCAATTAAATTGATATTCAAATACTACTTGCTTCAAAAACTAGCATTAAACTAGCATTAAAACTCATTTGAGCAGGTATTGACATTTGCTAGTTATGCAGGAATAAATATTGAAATAAGTTAAGAATACTGTATGACAAACAAGTATCAATCCGAAAGATTATGTTAATACAAAAAGAAACAAATATAATTTTGAGTTGAAAGTTTTCATGTGTCTGCTCCACGGAACTTTAGCCTTATTCACTATAATGGGATTTATACCTGCTATGTTTTAATCATCTGACCACACAAAAATATTACATTTACTCTGGACTTTCTTTGGTAATGCTTTTCTGGCCTTAATTGGAAATTAATGGAGATTTTAAAAGGTAAAATGCTGGAGTTGTTGTTCACAAAGGGGATCAAATTGATATCCTTCCAGTGCAAGAACAAAAAATAACGGTAGACTGGCCCTTTGCCATTATTTGTTTGTTATATTTCTTTGAGTTGATATTGCATTGTCAGTGTCGTAACACCTCACCTTTCTTGTGTGGCGGGCATCTTGCTTGAAGGACATCGCAGGTACTGCTGAAACCGTAGGTCAAAGGCTTGACCAATGGTGCTAATGACGTCCTGGGCCAGACCGTCAGCACACTCCAGGATGTGGCATGCTTTAATAACAACAGCAATAACATAATGAATAAAACAATCTTTTATTTTCTACAATGACTCAACCTATAAAGCAGCTACCTCTTCTGTTAACTGGATCCTTTGCTACATAAGCAACATAATCAGTGGTTTCCTGCATAGGAAAAAAAACAAGGCTTTAAGTAAAAAAAATAACAACACATTAAGTAAGTGCTTTATTTGCGGGCCAACTTGACCAGCATTAACACCAGATATTTATTTAGGGCCCGACCGATATGGATGTTTGGGTCAGATACCGATATGAAGGGGAAAGGGGTATAAGCATAGATTGAAGACAAAGAAAGTAGCAGCTAACAGCGATTAGGACGAGACCGTCTCATGAATGAATTTGCTCACTTCAAGTTACCTGCTCCATGCACAGACACAAAAAAGTTACAAGCCTCGTATAGTAAATGTTCCCACATCGAGACAGAAGGTGATCTGCAGCAAGTACAGCGAGTTTGTGGAATATATATATATTAAAAAAAAGATGATATTAATACCATAAACAGCTGCCGGAATGTTCCCAACTGAATCACTGAATAATAACCGGACACAAGTCTGAGCAACTCTTGAGCAAACCAGAAAGTTTGGTTACAACACGAGGCAAAATGCCATGTCGAATCGCAACAGAGCCCACCACACAGACCACTGCCCCCTCCTCACCCACACCACCCGGACCGAACCACTGCCCCCTCCTCACCCGCACCACCTGGACCGAACCACTGCCCCCTCCTCACCCGCACCACCCGGACCGAACCACTGCCCTCCCCTCACCCACACCACCCGGACCCAACCACTGCCCCCTCCTCATCCGCACCACCCGGACCGAATCACTGCCCCCTCCTCACCCGCACCACCCGGACCCAACCACTGCCCCCTCCTCATCCGCACCACCCGGACCCAACCACTGCCCCCTCCTCACCCGCACCACCCGGACCCAACCACTGCCCCCTCCTCACCCGCACCACCCGGACCGAACCACTGCCCCCCTCACCCGCACCACCCGGACCCAACCACTGCCCCCTCCTCACCCGGACCCAACCACTGCCCCCCCCCCCCCCCCCCTCACCCGCACCACCCGGACCCAACCACTGCCCCCTCCTCACCCGCACCACCCGGACCAAACTACTGCCCCCCTCACCAGCACCACCCGGACCCAACCACTGCCCCCTCCTCACCCGGACCCAACCACTGCCCCCCCCCTCACCCGCACCACCCGGACCGAACCACTGCCTCCCTCACTAGCACCACCCGGACCGAACCACTGCCCCCTCCTCACCCGGACCCAACCACTGCCCCCCCCCCCTCACCCGCACCACCCGGACCCAACCACTGCCCCCTCCTCACCCGCAACAACCGGACCAAACCACTGCCCCCCTCACTAGCACCACCCGGACCGAACCACTGCCCCCTCCTCACCCGCACCACCCGGACCAAACCACTGCCCCCCTCACTAGCACCACCCGGACCGAACCACTGCCCCCTCCTCACCCGGACCCAACCACTGCCCCCCCCCTCACCCGCACCACCCGGACCCAACCACTGCCCCCCTCACCCGCACCACCCGGACCGAACCACTGCCCCTCCTCACCCGGACCCAACCACTGCCCCCCTCACCCGCACCACCCGGACCGAACCACTGCCCCCTCCTCACCGACACCACTTTTTTTTAAATATATTTTATTCATGGGATCGTGCATGATACCAAACCTGTCACACAAAGATCCACAGCCTGTGTCCTGCTGTACAACCCTCCCATTACCGCCTCATGTTTAGGCAAATCTCATTAATATGTTACAATGCATTGTGCTTTTACTGTGTGCTCCAGTTGGGAGCAGAAATTAAGAGAAGTGTTGAGAAATCGAATCTTGAAGACAGTTTTATAAATGAGACCCCAGTTCTGTAAAAGACGAAGCATACACATTCAGCGCTATTTCACACAGCTTAGGAGGTTCAGAGGCTTCATTTTAAAACTCTGATCCTCCTCTTTCCGATGCAAAAAAACCCCAGCTCTATCAGTCTCTATCATCATCACATATTTGCAGTCGGCAAATTAATATTGGCCGGGCCCTAATTTATGTTTAAGTCAAACTTACAGGGTCTCCACCCGATGCAAAAGAGATTGACTGCATATGGTGATTGGCAATGATCTGTCAGTGGAAAAAGTAATACAAGTTATCAGCAATCATATATTATGTTGAGTACAAAATATAGTAATTGTTCATGGTTACAACAATTATGTCCAAAAAAATCTAAATAAACAGGAGAGCTTAAAGCTGTATAACAGACCGTACCTGTTTGCAATCAGGGGTCATCAGATTCAGGCTACTTGTGGAAATGTTAAGATTGATGCACATGCCAGCAAACTGTAGGTTGCTTTTCCCCAAGATACTGGATAATGCTTTTGAAGGTGGCTACAGAAATGGCAAGGAATAAACAGAAAATTATAGCAGTTTTGTTAATGAATATTATAAGCAGGTACAAGAAATAATGCAACACAGGTGAACAGATCTCATGCTTTTTCTAGTTTGAGTGGACAAAATAATCTTCCGATTCAAAATAAATGCTCAAATCCATTCAGAGAAAATGTACGGTATGTGCGACATTTTGTTCTGTGAGCTCTCCCAAGACATTTGAACAAGAAATGCTTTGTTCCTTTCCCCACATAAGCAATGGATGTACATGCCCACAATCTCATCCTTCTGATAGCAGATAATGTGCACATGAGTCACTAAGCTTTGCGAGTAGTGTGCAATGCATCTCAGGCTGGAGCTACACCCACACACATACCGCTGCATGTCCCCCTCGTCCTCTTTAAGCGCAAGCGCTCCCTGCCATTGCACCACCCTCCAACCACTCTCTCTCTCTCTGCCGTTGTTTTCTTTCCTTTTACACAAAAGGGAGGGGAAAGAACTTACACAACGGGTGCTATATATAGAAGCAGAAAGGGTAAATGAATATCTAATTCTCCTGTCTTTTTGTCTGCTCTCAAATATTAATTCTACTAGCTCAAGCACTGAGAGCAGCACCCCTCCCTTTCCCTATTATGTGTCAATCTATGTACCTTTTTTTTGCGCAAAGCTCCTTTGGTCCCAGGAACAGCCTCACACACCAGGCTGATGGCCTCCCTGGAGAGAAGAGGACAGAGGGTAGGCACAAGATAATGTGGAAGATGATCGTGTGGATTTGTTTAAGCATTATTGTAACAAATACAGCATATGCATTGAGATTAAACAGTTTCTCTGCACGCTTCACAGGTTTCTATCTAACATAAAATACTGTATATGATTTAACTTCTATCATTTTATAAAAAAAGAGTTACACACCAGTGAAAAACTTTTTTTTTTCTTCTAGAGACTCATGTCTGACTGATTATTCACTGTTTATCACTGCCAAATACAGTAAAAACTATAGCTAGGTGCCTGGCCGGCCATCTTCTAACGTTACAACTGCACCCACTTTAGGAAGTCAAGCATAAAAGTGGACAAGGCATTCCCAGCTAAACAAAGCCCTGCTGCATGGTGAGCATGCAGGTTAAACAAATCCCATTTAAATCTGATGTGTTAACTCAAGGCTTTGTCAGTAACATATTAAAATGGTTGGGAATATAGCACAGGGAGTAATGCTAGATACCAATGGCCAAATGTGTTGTTAAATAAGTTGGACATGCTTTTGAATGTCAACAAAAGACTTTAAAGCATAATAATAAAACATGATAATAAAAAGGATCTTCACACTGCATTAGTTTATGCAACATTTAGGCAATTATAAGCTTGAAGTAGCCTTCCGCTAATCTTGTTTACATCATACTTTTGAATGCTTTATTTAAATTGTTTTTATTAATTATGGCATAGAATAAAGATTAAAAAAGAAAAAGTAAAACAATAAAATGGGGACATTTTTCAAAACACACACCTTGTGATTTGTGACCTTGTGTTGAAATCCAGAGATCTCATAGATCGAAGGACCTCTATACATCCCAAATACTGGAACACACAAAACAGTAAAGATTGTCACCATATTTATAGTAAGTCTTTTTATTTTTTTTATTTTTTTTGAGAGCCCTGACATGGTAAATTATTTAAAACAAAGTTTTAAAACAAAGACAATACGTTTGTTAAGTGTGACATCACACACAATGATAAGCTACTTCCTGGTCTAAACTGTTGAGAGTTCCACTGATAAACACAGCAAAAAACGCAACTTTATCTTAATCTCCTGCTGAAATAACAACAGTTAATAGGCCAAAAGCTGTTTTACACCTAATTCAAACAATATAGGTCACCATTTCTCCAGGGAAAAATAAGCCTTTGTCGTGTATGAATTTTATTTTTTTTATAATTAATGCCAGAAAAGCAGTACTAATAAAAATCCAAAGTAAATGTAATATTTCTTTGTGATCAGATGTTTAGAAAGAGCCTTGTAGTCGGCTCTACAGCAGGTTAAAATAAGCTAAATCCCATTCATTCATTATAATGAATACGGCTAAAGCTCCATTGGACCCGGAAGTGGAGCGATGACATCATCACTTAACAAACGTATTCACCTTATTCCGGATGTTCGCATGAGTGTCGCCATGAATTGTGCCCGCCCCTTTTCTCCTATTAGTTAACACTGGACTGGAGAAGTCCAGATAAAATCCGTTACTACATGAATACAGAGCAGTTTTCAGGCCGCGCAGAGAAACAGTGCAATGTTGACTTGTTGGTGAAAATGAACATTTTACACACAAAAAATCTACTAAAGATCGGATTTTAGCGGCAAACATTTCCCCTCGTTCTCCACTGAATGAACAGGCTCCACGCTCTACCGGAAGTGTCAATACAATGAAGTGCCAATCTGTAGCAGAAAGAGGCAAAAGTGCGCAGGGCAGTATAAGGTGAACAGAGTTTCGGGAAAATACACAGTTGCCATGGAGATCCACCATGTTTCCAGCTGTTAGCATACATTTTCCATAGACTAACATTAGCTAAAAACAGTATAAAAAGTGGAGAAAAAAGTGGTGGAACAACTCCGTTAGCTGCTGAGTTACTGCTGGTAAATACACTCAACAAAAATATAAACGCGACACCTTTGTTTCTGCTCCCATTTTTCATGACATGGACTTAAAGATTAAAGTGATCACCCATACAGGTGCTTGTCATATAATTGTAAAAGCCTCCTCACACAGATTAAAAGTATTAGGCCCACATTCAATTCGAAATTCACTTTAATCGCATAATCTTTAATAGTTAAAATATTGGAAAACAATAGTGGAACATTATGTGTGAGCAGTGGCCACATGATCCTAATTAAAACACAGCGCTCTCAATGTAGAGCAATCTGTCAACAGCAGGATGGGCAGGGGGTTGTGACGGCACAGACAGGGCCCATACCCCACTTTGTGTGAGGAGGCTTTTACTGGGGTGATGGGACCAATAAGCGCTCTCGGCCTTAATTCAGTTAATGGAATGTCATGCCGGTCACAAACACTAGTGGCTTTGTTTGAGTGAGTTGTAGTAGGTGTCATATGATGGTCATCACATTGATTTGGCATGCAGCCCATTTCTCTGATGTCCAACTATTACTTAAAGGTTTCAAAATAATGTTGCAGTTGATGTGTTTTTTTATAGCTTGTAGAGTGTCCTACTTTCATTCACTTCACACTTTCAGCGTCATCACTCTCCATACTGACTCATTGCTAAAATGACATTCATGGCTGTTTTTCAGTTTTAGCCAACCAAGGCTCTTTAAAACCTTGCAGATCATCTTACACAGTATCTCATACATGCAGTGTTATTTCATACATAAACAGTAACTGGTGTACACAACTTGCACATATCCATGGTACCACAGGCAAAGATTTTACAAAATTATATTTAAAGTACCTGTCACTGTTCTTTGCTCTAAATCTAGCCAGTTATCTGCAGAAAGTGACACACAAAACTCATGTATCTGCCCCTTTTGCCGATCTAAAGGTGTAGGATAAGTCAAATATTATTTTTTTTTTTTTTTAAAACACCAACCTTGACAATGTATGTCACTCCTGGACCTGAGATCTTCTCGCTGGAGTGTAGCCATCCTCTCGAGGGTTTACTGACCACTCCGCCTCCTCCCCCTGGAGTCCAGTCCTCAGTTCCAGGCTGTAGCTCTTCCACTCTGCTTTTTTTGCTCATGTTGACTGCCATCTCCAGCTGCGAGCAGGGGGTTAACTGAGTGGCTCCTACCCCAGAGGCTGCTGCCGCGGCTGTTGTCACAGCGGGGCCAGAGCCACCGGAGCTGCCTGTGCCCGATCCCCCACCCCCCTGCAGCTTAGACACCGCCAGGTCCTTGACAGCTGAGGGCAAGCCCTTGATGCCCAGCAAGCTGCCTGAGTTTGTGAATTTTAGGTTGGACACCTTGTTGATGAGTGTACACAGGGTGGTGCCTCCATCCTCCAGGTGGTCGGAGCCGTGGCCAGTGGCGGTGCAGGAAGCGCTGGTGGGCTGGACCTCAGACGGGGGCGTGTAAGATGTCTCGGCAACAGACTGGGGACTGGCCGAGACCTTGGGGTTCATGGACAGTCCGTGGAGAAGATCATCGACCGATGTTACTGACTCATTCCTGAAGCGGTTGTATTTGGTACGGTGAAGCATACCCTTCGCTCTCTAGCTTTCTCCTGCTCTCTCACACAGCCGGCCTCTTTCACAACTGTGCTGGCAGACGTGGCTGAGCTCTGCTGTTTAGCCTCCCTTGTAACATAGTAGCAGCAGCGGCGGCGGTACAGGCGGCAGCAGATGCCTTTGAGCAATCACAGGTCACCTGACAATTATTTTCTCTTTGGAGGTTACTGCAATAACTGGGTTGTGCCACAGCTACTGCCACTGTCTCCTGAGTCCACCCTCTTGTTGGTCAAATCCAGAAATGCAATCCAATCGGTCAAAGACACAATCCACTGAAGCGGCATTAAAAATTAAAAATGTGCAGGAGACCAACAATGTTGTGATGCAGTTGCTTGGATTTCTGATGCAGATCTGGCGCCTTCAAATCCGGTCAAAAGCAGAGAACAGGTTGTATGTTAACGTTGCTGATCATGGGTACTGTGAGAAGAGCAAATACTGTGTACTGGCTGCTGCCTGTCGGCTCCAAGCTAAAGCATGACTCACTGATCTGAGAAAACCTTCTCAACAAAAGGCTTGCTGAGCACTGCAAATCACTTCCTGTTCGAGGGAGAAAGAAAACCTCCCACTTACAGCACACTGGAACCAATCAATTTTTTTAATGCCCTAGACTGATATTTAATCCAAGTAATTTTTAGCATCCCATTTAATTTATTTGCAAGGAAACTGACAGATAACAGAGGGCTTTCAATTGTAGTCATTAATAAAAATTCTTGCAGTCACAAAAACTTCTGTAATATTCCGGTGCCTGTTATACAGAATGTAAAATTAAGATGTGCTTTTATTTGTATTATGTATCACATCAGTTTATACTTGTAGGCTATTAAATATATCATAACTATAGTATCTATAATGCTTTCAGCTGCAGGTGATCTATGAATGCTACATTTGTTTAAAATCAACCATGTTTGATGCCAAATAAAAAGCCCTCTGCAATGAAGGCACTAAATTTTAGGTGTGCAAAAGAACAGAAGCAAGGATATAAAATCCTGACTTAAACAGCCAGTGCGCTAAACTGGTAAAACTGCAACATGAGTGAGAAGAACAGAATGAACAGCATGCGTCTCAGGCAGATGACTCAAAAAGAGGTGGACAGAAACAGCCCAGGAGTCTCCACAAAAACCGTGAGAAGCATCTTTGTCTCTACGACAGCAGAACGCACACAGCCATTCAAGTAGAAATGTCCTCAGGAGAAAGTAGTGAAGGCGCAGGACTGACACTCATTCATAAGCAGCTTCCGCGCTCACTGCTGCAGATTTCGCACTGCAGTCCCTCCCAACATATCTCTTTCCAGGAGGGAAAAAAAGAAGACAGTACGTCTGCGTTCTCTCCTCAGAAACAACGACACGAAGACAGGCAGTCAAGAAAACCAAGGTCCTCCATTATTAGAAAAGAAGACAAAGGACAAAGGAAGAGAGCACAAAGATGCATGCAATATTTAGTCGTCTAAGTGAATGAAAGAGCAGGCTGGCATATCAATGTTTCTGTGAATGGAAGCAAGGCATTTCTGCCTCTGCAAGGCAATCCCTAGGGATGGCAAGGTCTTATCCAATGAGCAGCCAGCTGGATGACTCATTCAGAGGAGGCTGAATAGTGGAAGAAACCATTCCACAGACAGGTGTTAGTTTCAAATAATTGTAGCAGATATGCAAATAACATTATTTATAAAATGTTTTTCATTGTTTTAAGTTAAGATATCATTCCTGTTGAGATTACAAGACATGAAAGACATTAAAACATGTTTTAAAAATTACACAAAAAACACCCCTATGCGCAGCGGATAGTCCAATGGTTGAGGCTGCAGCGCCTACACATGAATCCAGGCTTGTTCGAGATGAGCCAGACATGCTGCCTGCAGACACACGGGGCATGCTGGTTAGATTTCTGTCCCGACTTGCTCCGGACTTACACTGATGTCACGGGCACATTGGGCAGCTCAAGACCCCAACAAGACCAGCCGTGTGGTTCAGCCGCAGTTCCCCAAGAGAAACTGGCAGGAGAAGTAATGCCTCTGATTGGCTAGAGACAGCCGACAGCCGTCTCTGATTGGCTCAGTTCAATGAATCTCAAAAAGACGGCTTTAGTAGACATAAGTATCCTTAAAGGAACTATACCTAATATTCAACCTATTTAGTCAAAATGTGACAAAATAGGTATTTTACCGCCATGGTATATGTGACAAAAAGGGGTTACCATTTTTATTTGACTATTTGGGTTGATCATACACATCAACAAATCATAATAACATACAAACTTCACACTTACTACTTTTACAACAAATATTTTTGGGGCAAAAACAATGTTTTCCGACAAACAGAAAAACAAAGTCGGGTATAAGTTCATTAAGGTTATCAGCCAAACCAAGGCCATGTTGTCATCGCTTCCTTAACCAATCAGAGGCATCAGTTCCACTGCCATCCTGCATATAAAGTATGGCATCCTCATTCAACAGTGTATTAGTCGGGGGGCCAAAGTCCCAAAAGCTCAATAAATCGTGGGTGAACCAGACATGGTCTGCCATACTTTTTATTTGTGTTTTTTTTGGTTAACTTTGACCTTAAGGATCAATAATCGGAGGGTCTGCTCTGCTGGAAATACAGATGATTAACCACAAGGTGTAAACCTACTGGTGAGCCTCAAAAACAGGAGGCTGATTACAGTTTGCCAAAAAACATCTAAAAAAAGCCTTAACAGTTCTGAAAAAACATCCTAGGACAGGTGAGACGAAGATCAACCTATACCAGAGTGATGAGAAGAGAAAAGTATGGAGAAAGAAAAGAACTGCTCATGATTCAAAACATACCTCCTCATCAGTGAAACATGGTGGTGCAGCATCATGGCATGGGCTTGTATGGCTGCCAATGGAACTGGTTTTCTTGTATTTATTGATTATGTGACTGTTGACAAAAGCAGCAGGATGAATTCTGAAGTGTTTCAGGCAATATTATGTGCTCATATTCAGCCAAATGCTTGGACGCCGCTTCACAGTGCAGATGGACAATGACCCGAAGCTACTGCCAAAGCCACCAAAGAGCTTTTTAAGGCAAAGAAGTGAAATGTTATTCAGTGGCCAAGTCAATCGCCTGACATGAATCCAATTGAGCAGAATTTCACTTGCTGAAATGCAAGTGAATGGAATATGTCTCAAGAACAAGCAGGAACTGAAGACATTTGCAGTAGAGACCTGGGAAAAGCATCACCAGGGATGAAATTCAGCGTCTAGTGACGTCTATGCCTTTTAGACTTGAGGCTGTAATTGACTGCAAAGGGTTTGCAACCATATATTACAAACAAAATGTCTGATTCATAATTGTTGCTTTGTCCCATTACTTTTGGTCCCTTGAAAAGTGGGAGGCTCAAATAAAAAAGCATGACATCAAATATTGATGAGAAAATTGATTAGGGAGTTAAGATTGCAAGATCGCCACTGAACAAACTGGCATCCGTTTTCATTTCATAAGGATCTTCATCCCTAATTAACCTCAGTTTGTTATTAAAATTTTATTTTTCATTTGCATTCAGTCTTTCTTTGTACAACTGGTCAATTGTGTGTGAAGTTGTGGGATCCCGAGGGTTCATGGTGAAACCTTGTGTTTTTGTCCAAAACAGATAAACGAATAAATGGGCGTGTGCTGTATATCCGACGTGGCAACATTTTTGGTTCTGAACCAGATTTGTGACATTCATGAAAACACCCTATATTGTTTTATTGTACAGTAGGGGAGGAGTGGTGGAGTAGCACTTCTCGCAGTGCGATTGTGTTAAATGACTTTATGATGAAAATCTGCCATGAGCTGAAGCAAAATGTAATTACCAACACAGAGCAGAGGCCGGAGGGTGTCCGGTTTGGGAACCTCAGGGTAAGTTTGGTGATACAGTGCCTTGCGAAAGTACTAATACACCTTGAACTTTTGCACATTTTGTTATGTTTACAACCCTAAACATAACGATTTTATTTTGAATTTTATACTGAAAGTTCACACACAAGTAACAGACAACTGTGAAGTGAAAGCAACATGATACATGATTCTGTTATAAAAAAAAAAAAAAAGAAAACAGAAAAGTCGGGCGTGCATAAGTATTCATACAGCATGTAATAATACTTTGTGGAACCCCCTTTTTCTGCAATAACAGCAGCAAATCTTTTGGGCTATGACTACAAGGTTTGCACATCTAGAGACTGACATTCAAAGATCATGAAGTTTTGTGACATTGTTGAGTTCCAAACTGTACAGATGTTATTCAAAGCAAGGTATAAATTGTTACCAACCCAAATACAAGAAGGTTCCAAGAACGTACTGGTTGTTATGAATTACGTGATGAATTAAACTTTAGGATTCAGAAACATAGCACAACTTTGAAACATTTGAGTCCAACAGTTAATGGTGTTCAATTGTGGAATAAACTGGAGATGGAATTGAAACGATGTCCAAACATCAACCTGTTCAAATATAAATACAAACAAAAGACATTTGAAATATACAGGCAAGAAGAAAGGCATTGCCACCAGGGGGAGCAGTAGGATCAATGATGTGTATTGTTTCCTCTATAATCAAGGAAGAGTGTTGCTGCTTGGAACGGTTGTCATTCTATTGCTCAAATTCACAAATGGAGAATTAGGGTTGGCAGGTTATGGATCTGTTGAGAGGAATCCTCCCAACGGGCTTTAAACCTTGTCCTTTAATGCACCACTCAGCACAGGAACATCATCTACAAAATCAGCTGTTAGGGCAGCTGTGTGGGGGTTTGTTGATGGGCTACTGCCCTCTTCAACTGGCCCGCTCTACACTCTGGCTTTTTAATGCACCACACTATGCAGGGCTTACATCATACTTCACATATAACTCAATTAAATAAATATATAATAATAATAATTATAATGATAATGAAAAAGATAATGATAATATTAATGATCATGATAATTAAACCCAAATTCAAATTATACTGAGGATGGTAATGACAACTGGGAAGTAGAAAGATTTCTGAGTATAATATCTATTAATGTACCTTTATTAATTACCTCCCGGTAATCACGGGTAACAATCTGGAAGAAATATATTAATGATAAAAAAAATTTAGTATATATAATAGTATATGAAACGAGATTGTTGTTGTAGTTGTGCTTTGTTTTAATTAAGCACAACTACAACAAGAGAGTTCAAATATTTTTTTGTAAGTTGGTCTGTGCTAATGTAGCTGCTTGAAATGTTTCAAATTCTCTTTGGATGAGGTCTTTTTGATGTTTTGTTCCTTCGGTACCATTGTGTGAAATGTACTTTTTTTATTGCACTGATTTTGGGGGTAGGCGCTCATAAGCTTCTTGCTTCAGCCCACTCCTTTTGAAGAAGGATGTATACTGCTCAAATAAACAAATAAACTAAAACTAAAAATGTTAGCCCAATCCTCATTACAAAACAACTCAAGCTTTGTCAAATTAGAAGGAGAGCGTTTGTGAACAGCAGTTTTCAGGTCTTTCCACAGATTTTCAATAGGATTTAGGTCATTTAAATTTTTGTCTCATCTGACCAAAGCACCCTCTTCCACATGGTAGCTGTGTCCTCCATATGACTTCTAGCAAACTTTAAACGGGATTCCTTATGGCCTCTTTTCAATAATGGCTTTCTTCTTGCCACTCGTCCATGAAGGCCAGATTTGTGTAGACTTATAGTTGTCCCATGCACAGATTCCCCCAGCTCAGCGGCAGTACGTCGCAGAGTTATCTTGGGGGCACTTGGTTGCATTTCTGACCAGTGCTCTCCTTGTTCAGTCTGTTAGTTTAGGTGGACGGCCGTGTCTTGGTAAGTTCGCAGTGGTGCTATGATGGATTGAACAGTGCTCCGTGAGATGTTCAAATCTTGGGAAATCTTTGTATAACTTAACGCTGCTTTAAACTTCTCCACAGCTTTGTCCCTGACCTCTCTGGTGAGCTCCTTGGCCTTCATGATGTTGTTGAGTGACCAATACACTCTGGCCATAGCTCTGAGGCCCTCACAGAACAGCTGGAATTATACTGGGAGTAGATTACACACAGGTGGCCTATTTAATGGTTAGGGCAAGGTGTGAACATTCTGCAGTCATTAGGAATATTGTAAAGGCAATTTAATGCACTCAGAAAATGCTGTATGAATACTTATGCACGCCCCACTTTTCACTTTTCTATTTTTTGAAAAATAACAGAATCATGTATTATTTTACTTTCACTTCACAGTTGTCTGTTACTTGTGTGTGAACTTTCAGTAAAATATTCTAAATAAAATATTTATGTTTAGGGTTGTAAACATGACAAAATGTGCAAAAGTTCAAGGCGTAATAGTACTTTCGCAGTAGTACTATATGTACTGTATGTAAAAACTGGGTTATGTCACTGGTTTTTGGGTCCTAAAACTATGAACAATTTGTGAATTCAAAGTTTGGTAAATGTGCATGTTGAGGAGGCCCTGTGGAGTGTATATTGAAAAAACAAAAGTGAAGGATTTGGAGTTTAAATTAAGTTGGTATGAAAGGCTAAAGACAAAAATATAGCTGGATTCACAGACATGGAGGACACTGCCATTGAAATGAAAGGAGAGCTGCTGCTGTTTTCAGGCTTTAGGCCCTATATTGTAAAATATGTTAATTGAAAATCTGGGGAATGTGCATGTGGAGGAGGTCTTCTGGGATGGATACATAATAATGGTTTCATATCTGAAGCACAAATGAAATCGGTACGATTTGAATGGGATTTTGCCGGGTCATAAATGACCCCAAGGACCATTAGTGTAACTATTTGCTCTCATTCAAAAATAATAAATTTTTCAAAAGCAGCACCTGCTCTATCTTTTAGCATCTACCAGTGCCCAATTCATCAAATACTTCGAATAATTTCCACTTCAGCATTTTCAGTGTTATAGAGCCATTATTGGCTCAAACATTTACTTTTTTTTTAACATAAACCCACCGACCCAAAAAAGAAAAGATGGTAAATTTAGGAGCAGTGCATTTTTATGAAGTCAAACTAAAGATAGACACATTTCTTTCAAAATATATATGTGAAATATTAGAGAAACAAAATGGGGTCATAATGACCTCAAGGGACCACGAGTGTGACTATTTTGTTCTCATTCAAACGTATGAGAAAATTTCAAAATGGCACTAATACTAAATTTTGATTAATTCCACTTGGAAACTCACCAGACAGTCCGAGTTTTCCTCAGAATTTGTTTTTTTATATATTTTATGACTGGTGTTTGTTCGGGATTTTGTGTTTGTTTACATGAACAAGGCCTACTTGAAAAAAACGAACTGAAAAAAATTATAAAACATGAACATTTAGTATCAGGTCATTAGTCTGAAGTTACACTAAAGATAGAACCCAAATTTATTTAAAATATAATACATTTGACTGAAATATTAGAGAAACAAACTGGGGTCATAATTGACCTCAAGGGACCACGAGTGTAACTCTTTTTCATAACATTAATAAAAAAGATGAAATTCATGGAATTGTATTTAATGACCCCAGGACGATTAAAAAAACATTTGTGTAATAGGTATATTACACGTGCAAAGGAGAAGTAATGGTGAGGAGCAGGGCAGCAGTTTTCTCTACTTGACTGCAGTTGCCAGGTTACCAAAAACATTAAACTTGCAACAAGTGAAATTACCAATAATAAAGTGACAGACAATTGTAAGTTGCAATGTGTACCCAAAAATGCATACAAATAAATAAATATACAAATATGGGGAATATGTTTTACAATTACAGTACTGTAATATGTTGTCGAGCAGCTTTTTCCATTATAACACGGGTGTTACATAACCTTTGGTCTCTGGAGGCTACAGTCAATAAAGACCCAATGTTAGCAGCCTACTTTGCAGCTACAATGATTCTATAACACTGTTGAATGAGACTGGTGGGTACTGTTCAACGATACCAGCATGGTATTGTGTAAAAAAATTACAACTGGTATATTCTTCTTCAGTTAATTGGTTGTTTCATCAAATAATTTATAACAAAATAATGTTAAAAATAGGTGTATTTTATGGAACAAAATTGTTCTGTTTGTATGTTTCTAGATGAGAAATAATTTAGTGTACTTATTGAAAAAGATATTGTATTGTGAA
This sequence comes from Proterorhinus semilunaris, assembly GCA_021464625.1. Taxonomy (NCBI): domain Eukaryota; kingdom Metazoa; phylum Chordata; class Actinopteri; order Gobiiformes; family Gobiidae; genus Proterorhinus; species Proterorhinus semilunaris. The sequence continues at coordinate 36,603,773 of CM038343.1, forward strand.
CCAAGTATTGTAATAATAATGGTATGGGCAAAAAAATAAAAATAAATAACAGTTCCAAGCTCTACTAATGTTAATTCAACCTGGATAGACTCACACAGACAAAAGCAGTGATTAGGAAGATTTATTGACATGTGTATTGGTTTTGGCGACCAGACCCCGACGGTAGACATTGATGTATAAGTCAGTAGATGAACAGCTTGGAGGCAGGGATGTCTTCCCCCGGAGCCTGGACACTGGTGGTGGTATGGAAGACCCGTGAAGATGCTGCAGGTAGAAGCCGTGGACGGAAGAGGCGGAGATGGGGTGGAGGTGGGTCATAGCATAGCTTGGAAGCGAACGGACCATGATTGCTGGGGCTTAAAAGCGGGACCAATGGCGATGATTGGCTGAGTTGGAGGTGTGGCCCTCTCAGAAGCGATCATTGGCTGGAGGTCGGTGATGCCGACGTTAGTCTACCAGGTTGAATTAACGCCTAGGCTTCATAACATTTAGATATTATTCATACACAAGGCTATTGCCTATTTCATGGTTCTTGGTTTGAGACAAAAAACACAACAAAAACAACAACAATGACACCAGTAAATCAAATGCTATAGACTACACCAAAACAAAAATCAGTAATCAGAATAAAAAAAAAACATTGGCGTTTGCCATTGACAGACATTTTTGCCCATTTTCCCTTTTGCCACTAGATGGTGCTACGGTCGAGTCAGTTTTGATGCTGCATTTTACTTTTACCAAAAAGCGACGTCTTCATCCAAAACATTTTGTCATTCAATCAACCTACCTGATTTCAGCCAGTGACAACGTGAGTCATAATGTGTTGCACTGACAGTGGCAGTGGCAAAGTGACTGCAAGTTTAACATTTTCCCACCTTCGCTCGAAATTACACGAGGCAGAGCTGCATGAGGCTAGAGTGGCTGCCCATCATAGACTTGTATTTTTCTCCTATGCCTGATTTAACATAACGGCATCTTACCTCCTCGCTCTCTCTGCTGAACATGTTTTACAGAGTAGGCTACAGGTCCCCGTGTTGTTTTGTTTTTGGTCAAAATCTAGGGTGACCAGATGTCCCAGTTTACCCGGGACAGTCCCAGTTTTTAGTCCTTTGTCCCACGTCCCAATAGATTTCTCCAAAACCATTGATTTGTCCCAGTTTTACTCGTAATCTGTCCCAGTTGTCCCGGTTTTGCCAATGTAGTCCCTGAAATGGCATACTTCACTTGAAACTTAATGTCTTTGGCCCATTGGTTTACACTTGGTAATTGATACTCCGATGATCGGAGTATCAATTACCAAGTGTAAACCAATTCAAAATCTCAATTCAGGATGCGGATTGGTGCATGTCATAAGTCTTTGACACTTTTACTATTCATCGTGAGTAAAGACCGTTCAGATTCAGAACCCCTGCGGCCTATTCCCGAATGTTGTCAATTTTTTTTGTGGGAAATCCCATTTTCCTTCTGCCCAGGGCAAAAGACACATGTGCACTTTTTCTCCCCCTTGCACCTTACACGTGCCACGTGTAGGGCGGGTAAGAGTTGCCAATCAGTGCCATGATTGATTTACGTAGTGCTTGTTGGCACATCATCACAAAGGCAAGGCAACTTTATTTATACCGCGCAATCTTGTCATGTAGTAAGCAAATTTCTTGTTGATACATCCGGATATGGCTCCGTCTCCAAGCACCAGGATATCTCTGGCCTTGACACTTGGCACAGTTTTTCTCTCCATCTTTGTTTTGACTTCTTGTTCTCTGTTTTTCTCTGTTTTATACTCGTGGTAAAAAATCTGTTAACTTTATTCCAGGTGCATTTTTACCAACAGTCTGAAAGTCAGTGTTTTGCAAAATATGACCCAGAGAACTCAGTCCTTAACAGGTTTAGCTCCGTGGCTTGGCCTTGAAGGGAAGTGTTGACATTGTAGGAGAGATAAGCGGTTCAGCTGCTTCAAACCTCCTCTCTCAGGAGGAAGAGAATTATTCCAGAATAGTTCATAAATTTATAATTAATAAGCTTTTACTTGTCTCAGCATTAGTTCAGCTGGCAAACTGAGCTGACAATCCGGTCGGGGAAGACGACCTCCTCCGTGGTCTCACTTTGTGAACAAAAAAAACGTTACCAATTGCGCCTAAATTCCAGTTAATCAATTCCATAGTTTAGCGGTTCAGCGAGCAGGTGGTCCAAGAGGAAAAATAAAAGTCAGACAAGACACTCGCAGAGGCAGGAAAAAAGCACGAAACCCAGGAGAAGGGAGAAAACACGTCCGCACTTGACAGAGACAGGAAGAAAAGCCTGCCTATAGCCTACTGAAGTAGCCTATACCGTCAAGTCCCGGACGCCCCCTCCACGACTCTCGGCCTGCGGCGGATCCCCAGCATCGGTCAGACATCACAGTGGTCTGCACTACACCCCAGCTCCTGGCTATAAGGACAAATCACCACCTCCACTTGGCATACTGCACGAGAATGGGTTCCCAGACCTGGGCTGCCCGCTACCAGCATGCGAGTGAGCAGCTCAGACGAAACTCAGAGACCGCGGCGCCTCCTTGCGCATCTCGATTCCATGCACTGGCAATGGCCACATCGGGACCGAGTGCCCTGGGCGAGCGAGGGGCTTCCTCCGCTTCCTCCTCGCACGCGCCGTACCATAGCGTTCGTAGTGTGCGAGGGGGTATGTCTGCTGCTCCGCCTGGGCGCAGGACGAGCCGCAGGGCCGGAGCTGGGCTCATACCGCGGTAAAACCAAAGAACATCCCCACACCTAATCCATCTGTCCTTGTGCTGGGAACGTCCATGGTCCGCCACATGGGAGTGATTAATGGCCACACCTCCTGCCACCCAGGTGCTCTCGTGCTGGATATCAAGAACTCCGCCCCAAACATCCTCCACAATCACCCTTCAGTCTCCACAGTTGTAATTCCTGCCGTACCAATGACCTCAAACTTCAGCAGTCAGAAAAACTCAACCAGGACTTAATTTCACTCATAAACACAACAATAAAGACCCATCTCCACATCACAACCACAATATACCTCAGTATTTTTTCAGTCCCCCACCACATTAAGCTTGGCTCTTTTAAATGTCCTCTCTCTGCTGAACAAGTCTTTTATTGTAAATGATTTGATTTTAGACAAGAAGCTTGATTGTTTTTAACTGAGACCTGACTGGGTGCAGATGCAAACGCTGTTCTCACGGAGGCCTCTCCACCTAATTTTAGCAGTGCATTTTCAATTAAACAAGGCAAAAGGGGAGGTGGCACTGCATCAATAACTTCTAATACTCTTGCCACCAAACCTGCTTTATTTGAGCATTTCAACACTTTGGAATATCATGCTATAGTTTTTAGTAATCCTCCAATTTTAGCCGTCACTATTTATAGACCACCAAAGAAATGCACAGCTTTTAACAATGAATTTGCAGAGTTTTTTACCATTATTCATAACTCATATGTGTGATGATTATTTTAACTGGTGATTTTAATCTACACATAGACAATCTTTTAGATCCGGTTGCAACCGAGTTTTTAAATGTTCTTAACTATATGGATTTTACCCAACATGTCACGCAGCCAACTCACGACAGAGGACACAGTCTGGACCTGGTCATCACGTATGGCCTGTCCTCTACTGTGTCCTATGTCGTTGACTTGGCCGTCTCTGACCATTACTGCGTGTTTTAATGTCACCGGTTTTATCCAGCGAGAGACCTTGGTGAGAACTGTGAGGAAACGTCATCTTACCCCTGAAGTGGCTGCACATTTCATACAGGTTTTAGGACTGTTTCCTCTTGTGGTTTTACCGGTTAACTGCGACTTTATTTTGGAGAATTTTAACAGTACACTACAGTCAGCTCTCAACATTCTTGCTCCACTAAAAACAAAAAATACTTAAACAAATCCCCTACCTCCATGGAGAAACGAGGAGCTAAAACAGTTAAAAAGAAATTGCAGGAAGGCCGAGAGGAGATGGAGGAAAGATAAAATTACAATAAACCGTCAAATTTTCTGGGCTCAACAAATAAATCTGCAATAAGGCAATTAGAGACGCTAGAAATAACTACTTTTCCTCAATAATCAGAAACCATAAAAACAATCCAAGAGTCCTCTTCACAACAACAGAGAATGTTTTAAATCCTGATTTTAACAGACCTCCTTTAAACTCCACAGACGCTCTCTGTGAGGCGTTTGCAGACCACTTCAGGGGAAAGATAGACACTATCAGATGATATATTTTATCTACCCAGTGTAACATGGTTTTAAATGCGCCTGGTTGTCTATCTGTTCCAGAGGAAACACTGTACAGTTTTGTCCAGGTTAATGCTGAGATGGTTGATAAAGTTTTCTCCTCAGTGAGGCCCACCACATGTCTTTTAGACCCCTTCCCAACCCAATTTTTAAAACATTTTATGGATCTTTTAGTGACGAGCTTTTACACATGATGAATTGCTCTCTTCAGACGGGGGTCTCCCCTGCTGCCTTTAAAGGGGCGGTGGTGATGCCCCTGCTGAAGAAGAGAAATTTGGACTAATGATTTTAACAATTTTAGACCGGTATCCAACTTACCATTTTTAAGCAAAATCTTAGATCTTAGTTTTTACCCAACTTAATAATTTTATTACTGCACATAACGTCCTTGAGAAATTCCAGTCTGGCTTTAGGGTAAACCACAGCACCGAGACAGCCCTTTTAAAGATTTTAAACGATTTTAGATTAAATTATGACTCACAGAAGGTCACAGTGTTGGTTCTACTGGATCTGAGCGTCGCCTTCAATACAGTCGACCACACTATTCTTTTAACGCGTTTAAAACACATCGGCCTCTCTGGTGCTGTCCACAAAAGGTTTACATCGTACCTCACAGATGGTAAGTGTGGATACCTGCTCCTCCATAGGGTCCATAGAATTACATGTGCCCCAGGGTTCGATTTTAGGGCCAGTGCTTTTTAACCTGTATATGCTCCCTCTTGGTGATGTCATCAGGAGACATGGAGTCAACTTTCATAGTTACGCTGATGACACACAGTTGTACATCTCCATGTCTCCTGATGACACCAGGCCAATGGATGCACTTTTAACTGCATTTTAGATATCAAATCCTGGATGGCAGAAAACTTTCTCCAGCTTAACCAGGACAAAACTGAGGTTTTAGTCATCGGTCCTCAGGCCCAGAGAGATAAACTTTTACCACTGTTTTTTAATCCTTCCTCACAGGTGAAGAACCTGGGTGTGACTTTTTACTCTGAGCTGACTTTAATTCCACACATTAACAATATCACAAAGATTTTACCATCTAAAGAACATAGTCAGAGTCCGTCCCATTCTCTCTCTCTCCGCCAACACGGAGACACTAATGCATGCTTTTATCACCAGTCGTATTGACTATTGTAATGCCCTGCTTTCTGGTCTTCCCAAAAAGAGTATCTCAGGTTTACAACTTTTACAAAATTCAGCAGCTCGTGTCCTGACGAAGACCAGGAGGCGGGACCACATTACACCGGTTTTAGAGTCGCTGCATTGGCTCCCCGTGTGTTTCAGGATCGATTTTAAAGTTATTTTAATGATTTTTAAATGTCTTAATGGTTTTGGTCCTTCTTATCTTTCAGAATTGCTTTTACCTTATTAACCTTCGCTCCTCCGGCAGGGGTCTCCTAGTTATTCCTAAAGTCAACAGAAAGACTCACGGCGAGGTGTCTTTCCAATATTATGGCCCTCGCCTCTGGAACGACCTGAGGAGGAGCTCAAGACCGCAGAGAACGTTCATGTATTTAAGAGCAGGCTCAAGACCCACCTTTTTAGCTTAGCTTTTAGCTGATATCTTTATTTATTTTAGTCCCATTTATTTATTTATCTATCTATTTATTAACCTTGAAAACGTGATATTTATTGATATGTATTGATATTTCTAGTTTCTTACTGGTTTTGACTTTGTTTTTAAAACTTTTTAATCAATGTTTTTAGACTGCTTCTTATATTTTTAGAATCTCCAGTGTTTCCTCTGAAGGAGCCCTCTGCCTCGGGAGCGGTGACTGACTGTGGCTGTGTGGGTGCCATCCTGTGGGTGCCCAGGTAGAGGTGTGGTATATCATTGCTTATCTTTAATTAGTTTTCTATTTCTCAATTAGAAACAAAATAAAATCAGAAAACAAGTCACCATCTGGTGCGATCACAATTTGTCTCACGCAAAGCTGCACATCTCATACAATACCTGTGTATTGTTGATCCACTCCTCTTCAATGGCTGCGCGCGAAGTTGCTGGATATTGAAGAAACAAATAATCTAATGGCAGGCATATTAGAGTCTATTTTATTGATTAGTTTTGGAAAACATTTACAAATAATGTTTTCTAATCTAATCTCACTTCAAATACAGCTGCTCTGTGATGGTCTCAGAGGTCTGTTAAGAGACTATTGGGGAGCAGACGGCATCATGAAGTCCAAGAACACCAGACAGGTCCAGGATAAAGTTATTGAGAAGTATAAAGCTGGGTTAGGTTATAGAAAGATTTCCAAAGCTTTGAACAGCTCTCAAAGTACAGTTAAAGAGCAACTAAACACCTAATCAACTTTTTTTTGCTGATAAACTATCTATATGGGTCACTAACACAGTTATCTACATGTCCTTATCATTACTTTGACATTTTAGTGCAAACTTGTTCAAAATCCAATTTTTGTGTACAAAACCGTCTGTTCAGCGCCTCTCACGTTTGAACAGCACTTACTGCATTTGAATTTAGGGGTTGGCTGATGACGTACCATCAGACGTCTCAGAGCCATCATACGTCACCAAATCTGCCGCTGTGGTATAAAAGCTGACCCCTCCCCTTTTGTGACGTGTGCACAACATGCTTGTCACAGAGCGGCCACGGAACGGGAGGATGAGGAGAGAAGACCCGAGACGGGATTTGACCTACAGGCTCCGCTCCGCTCTGTGAACCACAGCACTCACACCCCCGACCTCTCCTACTAAATAAAGACAAATGTTTCCCCAAAATACCCAGATTCACTTATTTAGTGACATGGCTGGATGTTTTCACGTTGAAACTACAGACACGATAACGCTGTATCGGGCAGACAGAGCTCATCGGGGCTGTCAGTGCTTATGAGACGGGGCTGTGGGCTTTTTACTGTAGTCTCCCCCAGGGAGAGCTCACAGACACCGGGGCAGCGGTTAGCCATCCCCTGCCTTGGAGGCCCAGAGCGGGGCAGTGTGTGACTGAGTGTCCGCTAAAGCCAGGAGGGGGAACGGGGAGATACGAGCGCCAAATGTCTGCCGCGTGTGCTCGGCCTGTAGCCGGGACGAGAGGCTCGAGAGTCCGGGAAAGTGGCGCCACATGTCCGGAGAAGCTAGCCGGTACGAGAGGCTGAAGTGTCCGGGTGGCTGTGGCGCAAACATTGTCTAAATGCGGCATAACGGGAGTCAGTCAGTCCCGGTCACACATGGTCTGAGACTGTCAACAGAGCAGAGACCGCCCACACACTCCCCCTCCCCGCGTCCCCCCAAAGCCTCCCGCCACGCCTCTTTCGCTGAGTTTTTTGAATTTTGGGAGTGGGTGGAGTAAACTCTGGAAGGGGTGTTTAGTAGCTCTTTAAATACACCATCCAGGAATGGAAAGACTGTGGCATCACTGCAAACCTACCAAGACCCGGCCGTCCTCTTAAACATAATGACCAAACAAGGAGAGCACTGACCAGAGCTGTTACCAAGAAGCAAGAAGCCTATGATGACTCTGGATGCACTGCAGAGAGCTACAGGTCAAGTGGGGGAACCTGTACACAGAAAAACAGTCGTATGCTGCACAAATCTAACCTTTATGGCAGAGTGGCTAGAAGAAGCCATTATTAAAAGAAAACTATTAGAAGTCCTGTTTGCCAGAACAGAAAACAGGACTTCTAATGGTTTTCTTTTCAAAATGCCACTCAGTGATAAAAGCCAGATTTGTGCAGTGTATGACTAATAGTTGTTAGATTAGATTAGATTGGTTTATTTGAAAGGGGACAGTGCAATTTCATGTAACACATGAACAAACATGGTTAAAAAAGCCAGAATTAGCCAGAAGACTATTTTTCATCTGTAGTCCCCTGGCCAAGATGTAAAAAGGCATTAAAATACAAGCATGATAATACATTACAATTCTTTGACACATCAATAACAACAATATAAATGACACTGTATAATAGCTAAAGGCACACAGTACCTGATTACAATATAAAAACACACAAAAACACTTGTTTAAAAGGATGCGTTATTCAGATATACAATACAGCATAACATGCTCAGCTTTTAATGTTGGCAGACGTACATGTTAATGTACCAATTTTTAATTTTTTTCGTAAAGGCCTTGTAAGTGGTGAGCTGTCTAACCTCCTCAGGCATTGAGTTCCACTCAACAACGCCCCTCACTGACCAGGCCGAGCGACTGAAAGCACTCCTGCGCAGAGGGATTACACAGTCGCCTCTTACAGAGCCTTGAGTGACACGCTCAGAGCTGTTTCTTTGGCTGATGAACTCTGCCAGTGGAGCTGGGGCTAAATTATGTATTACTTTGTATATGAGACTCAGATCTGCAAATCTATGGAGACTGTCCCAGTTTAAAAGGCTATACTTTTTAAGAATTGCACAGATAGTGTCTTGGTTTTTTGTCCATGACTTTAATGGCTTGTTTGTATAATGTTTCCAAAGGTCTTTTGGTGCTCTGACTTGCCTGAGACCAACTTATTAGGCAGTAGTTAAAGTGGCTGAGAATCATGGAATGTAGAAAAATTATTGCAGCTTCGATTGACATTTCATTACGGATTGAGCGGAAATTTGCCAGATTAAATTTTATATTTTTGCATAATTTGTCAATATGGGCTTTAAAGGAGAGGTGTGAGTCGATTACTAACCCAAGATATTTGTATTGATTTACAATTTGTAATTTTTTTCCAGCAACTAGTATGTCGGGATTAAATGAGGCTCTATTGGCTTTACTGAAAAACATACCTACAGTTTTTGAAATATTTAGCAGGCAGTTCTCCTGCAGCCAGGATGTGACAAGATTCATTGCTTTAGTGAGTTTAGCAGCAACAATGTCCTTTGAGCGACCGTGAACAAATAAAACAGTGTCATCTGCATACATCAAACATTCAACTTCAGAGCAGACAGTTGGTAGATCATTAATATAAAGGCTAAATAAGAGGGGGCCTAATATTGAGCCCTGAGGAACCCCAGTGGTTAGCTAAGAGACTCAGACTTGCTGTTGTTAATGAATACAGATTGTGTACGATCATGCAGGTAAGATTCAAACCAACTCACAGTGTCACGAGAGAAATTAAACTGTGAGAGCTTAGTAAGTAGAACAGAGTGGTTTACTGTGTCGAAAGCTTTCCTGAGATCCAAGAATAGCGTCCCTACTACTCCACCCTTGTCAAGAGAAGATTTTATTTTCTTAATAAAAAGGCATGTAGCCGTTTCAGTGGAGTGTTTGGATCTGAAACCAAAGTGCATGGCGTGAAAAGAGGGGGAGCTATTGTTTAAATACTGGACAACCTGCTCAGCCACCCATTTTTCTGCAACTTTGGAAATGGTTGTTCTGTGTACAGGTTCCCCCACCTGAGCCGTATCGCTCTCTGCAGTTCATCCAGGGTTATCATGGCTTAACAGCTCTGGCCAGTGCTGTCATTGTTCAGTCAGTAGGTTTAGGAGGATGGCCGTGTCTTTTTATAACCTAACGCAGCTTTATACTTCTCAATAACTTTATCCTGGACCTGTCTGGTGTTTTTGGACTTCATGATGCCGTCTGCTCCCCAATAGTCTCTTAACAGACCTTTGAGACCATCACAGAGCAGCAGTATTTGAAGTGAGATTAGATTACACAAAGGTAGACTCTAATTAGTCATTAGATCAACATGTGATCATTCAGAAATCTTCATTCAACTTCTGAAGGCAATTGGTTGCACTAAAAGGAAAAGTTGAATCTTTTCAATTAAATATTATGTTTATGGTCCATAGTATGGCAAAATGTCAAAAAGTTAAAGGGGGGCCGATACGCAACCCTCTGTACAAAGGTGTTATGATGTAGGACTAAAGCACAGTGATGTCAGGCTGTGGTTGTTGCCTGTCACATGCATATAAATCATACTTGTCAAGTTTTGGATTTGAAAATACGGGACATTTTCTAGCGCCCGCTGCAAGCCATCCCATAAGCTCCAAGACGAGTTAAAATACAGTAATTTCCCAGGTATGTAACCTCGCGACAACTGCCACTCAGGCTTCTGCAGATGGCAGTTCTCGCGAAGCTCGTAACAGAGTTCAGTTCAGAGAGGCAGAGGAGTGTTTTTTTAATATATATTAGTATAATACGGGAAATGTATGGGATAAAACTAATACGTGTGAAAAGTCGTATTAGTGTGAAAGTTCACACACAAGTAACAGACCACTGTAAAGTGAAAGCAAAATGATACATGATTGTTATTTTTCAAAATATAGAAAAGTGGGGCGTGCATAAGTATTCATACAGCATTTTTCGGAGCCTTTATAACATTCCTAATGACTGCAGAAAGTTCACACCTTGCCCTAACCATTAAATAGAGGCCACGTGTGTGTAATTTACTCTCAGTATAATTTCAGCTGTTCTGTGGGGGCCTCAGAGCTATGGTCAGAGTGTATTGGTCACTAAACAACATCATGAAGGCCAAGGAGCTCACCAGAGAGGTCAGGGATAAAGCTGTGGAGAAGTTTAAAGCAGCGTTAAGTTATACAAAGATTTCCCAAGATTTGAACATCTCACGGAGCACTGTTCAATCCATCATTCGGAAACGGAAAGAGTATAGCACCACTGCAAACTTACCAAGACACGGCCGTCCACCTAAACTAACAGACCGAACAAGGAGAGCACTGGTCAGAAATGCAACCAAGTGCCCCAAGATAACTCTGGAGGAGCTGCGACGTACTGCCGCTGAGCTGGGGGAATCTGTACATGGGACAACTATAAGTCGTACTCTACACAAATCTGGCCTTCATGGACGTGTGGAAAGAAGAAAGCCATTATTGAAAGGAGGTCATAAGAAATCCTGTTTGAAGTTTGCTAGAAGTCATATGGAGGACACAGCTACCATGTGGAAGAAGATGCTTTGGTCAGATGAGACAAAAATGTAACTTTTTGGCCCAAATACAAAACGTTATGTATGGCACAAACCTAACACTGCTCATCGTCCTGAGTGCACCATTCCCAGGGTCAAATATGGTGGGGGAGCATCATGCTATGGGGCTGCTTTTCCTCAGCGGGGACTGGGAAGATTGTAAGAATAGTTGGGAAGATGGATGGAGCCAAATACCGAGACATTTTGGAAGAAAACCTGCTGGAGTCAGCAAGAGAATTGAGGCTGGGACGGAGATTCACCTTCCAGCAGGACAATGACCCTAAACACAAAGCTAACTCTACAATGGAATGGTTTAAAAACAAACATATTAATGTGTTAGAATGGCCCAGTCAAAGTCATGACCTAAATCCTATTGAAAATCTGTGGAAAGACCTGAAAACTGCTGTTCACAAACGCTCTCCTTCTAATTTGACAGAGCTCGAGTTGTTTTGTAAAGAGGAATGGGCTAAAATAGCGGTAGCACTCGTGCTTCACAGCTAGAAGGTCAGGGTTCGATTCCCACCAAGGCCGGGGCCTTTCTGTGTGGAGTTTGCATGTTCTCCCTGTGTCTGCGTAGGTTTCCTCCAGGTACTCCGGTCTCCCCTACCACTAAAAACATGTACAATAGGCCAGAATGAATGCGAGTCTTTGAGAGTGCGCATGGGGGACGACGGATGGAATCCGGTGTGGCCTGTTTACATGCATGAGACCCATGCATGTGCATTAACATACACTGTCCCAACCAAATAAACAAAATAATAACAATAATAATAAATTAAAAAAGTGGTCTTTAGTGCTAACCCTGTAGTCAGACCCCAAAAGACTTGCTGCTGTTATTGCAGAAAAAGGGGGGTCCACAAAGTATTATTCCATGCTGTATGAATATTTATGCACGCCCGACTTTTCGGTTTTCTTTTCTTTTCTTTTTTTTTTTATAACAGACTCATGTATCATTTTGCTTTCACTTCACAGTTGTCCGTTACTTGTGTGTGAACTTTCAGTAAAAAATTCAATATCAAATCTTTATGTCTAGGGTTGTAAACATGACGAAATGTGCAAACGTTCAAGGTGTATTAGTACTTTCGCAAGGCACTGTAGGATAAATGTCCTACAGTCCCATATCAATCAATCAGTCTTTATTTATAAAGCGCTTTTCATACATGTCATTTAACACAAAGTGCTTTACAGATTTAAAAACATCCTCTCACACCCACCTCCTCCCACAAATACAAACACATTGTCACATTCACACTCTCCCCACCCACTTTCCCAGAGACACACCACACAAACACACCACACACACTCAAGGTAAAACAATGGACACAATGGACATAAGGCTGAGGTAAGGCTGGGTACAGATAAACCAGGTAAGGAAACACTATCCAAGGAGCTAAACTAAAAAGGTGGGTCTTGAGCCTGCTCTTAAAAACATGAACGTTCTCTGCGGTCCTGAGCTCCTCCGGCAGGTCGTTCCAGAGGCGAGGGCCATAATATTGGAAAGAAGCCGTGAGTCTTTCTGTTGACTTTAGGAATAACTAGGAGACCCCTGCCAGAGGAGCGAAGGGGCCGTGAAGGTTCATAAGGTAAAAGCAGTTCTGAAAGATAAGAAGGACCAAGACCATTTAGACATTTAAAAACCATTAAAAGAACTTTAAAATCGATCCTGAAACACACGGGGAGCCAATGCAGCGACTCTAAAACCGGTGTAATGTGGTCCCGCCTCCTGGTCTTCGTCAGAACACGAGCTGAATTTTGTAAAAGTTGTAAACCTGAGATACTCTTTTTGGGAAGACCAGAAAGCAGGGCATTACAATAGTCAATACGACTGGGGATAAAAGCATGCATTAGCGTCTCCGTGTTGGCCCGAGAGAGAATGGGGCGGACTCTGGCTATGTTCTTTAGATGGTAAAAACCTATTGTGATATTCTTAATGTGCGGAATTAAAGTCAGCTCAGAGTTAAAAATCACACCCAGGTTCTTCACCTGTGAGGAAGGATTAAAAGACAATGACTGTAATTTGGGTAAAAGTAACGACCCAGACCACTTAACCCTAAAAGCACCTAAAACACAAACTTGTGGGGGCTACCCCTCCCCAAATGAACCGGTCTCAAATGAACTGAACTGGTCCGGTCCAATGGAAAGAAGGCTTATGACACCAGCAAACCACTCACTCACAAGACACCACACGCAATCTGCCATCTGCCCTCATCTGCAAACCAGGATTTATGTGCAAACGTGAGCATCTGCCCACTCGAGACTCCGAGTCAGGTGCAGACCCCGATGACGGGGATGAGGATGACGAGCATGCAGATACAGTAACTACGGCAACTCACTGCTGCCAGTGTGACTGAAACATTTTTGACTGCGCTTTCTCGTTTGAAGCATTGACGGTATAATCAACCTCCGGTCAATGGTTCAAACGTAATACCAAGTCGTTCTAACTGTTGCCAAAGTCGTTTTAATATATATATTTTTTTAACATATTGCCAAAGAAATAGAATCAGAATAGTTTTTTATTGCCTTTGTTTGAGAACAGGTTCACAAACTTGGTGCAGACGTGCAACAATATATAACACAGAATTTATATAAAAATAAGCTATAAAACTTTACAACTTAATGTCGTTTTTACGTGTTGCTAATGTTGTTTTAACGTGTTGCCAAAGTTGTTACAATAAATGAAGAGAATTGTTCAAAATAAATAAATAAATACGAACACGGTGAGCCTTTTCGTAGCATGTTGTCATAAGCAACGTGTATTGTTGGGGGCCATTGCGCATGGCCATATCCTGTGGGGAAATGGTAATGTTTTTAGCATTTAGCCGACACTTTAGGCGACACTCAGAAGTCGTTCAAACGACTTTGGCAATACGTGAAAGCGCAGTCAACAATGTTTCAGTCACACTGGCAGCAATGAGTTGCCATAAGCTTCCCTGAGACAGTTCCTGACAATTTGTGCAGATATTCTTTGGTAATGCTTTCTAACCAATTGTCAGTGGCGTGTCCCTGATTTCTACTGGGCCACCCCAGGTGCTGTGGAAGCATGAGGAAGAATATTTGTGGCAGTGTTTCCTCATTAGCACACCCCACCCGCATACTAATCAGAAGAAGCAGCTACTTAATACAAAATAAAATGAATATTAATGCTATAATTCAAGTTTGCACAATGAACATTACTATTACTAAGCAAAAAAATAATGCTGACTGGCACTTTGCAACAAATTCCAACCCATTTTGGTGTTAGCATTAGTTATCTATTTGGGACAGCGCATGTTATTGAACATACATGGATCTCGTGCACGTAAACATGGCCTAATTTGTTGTCGCACACTCCAAAACACTCTCATTCATCCTGGCCATTGTACATGTTTTTAGTGGTAGGGAAAACCAAAGTACCCGGAGGAAGCATACGCAAACACGGGGAGAACATTCAAACTCCATAGGCTACAGAAAAACCAAGAGTCCCCCCAGGGCCAACGCAGAAAAAAGTCTGGCCACGCCACTGCCGATTGTCGCGTGTGGAGGTGGTCTGGTGTGGTTACACATGGGTCAGTGGTGGTGAGGCCAGTTGGATGTACTGCAAAATTATCTGAAACGCGTTTGAAGACGGCGTATGGTGGAGAAATGAACATTCAATGCATGGGCAACTTCTATGGTGGACCTTCCTGCAGTTAGCACGCTCCCTTGATACTTGCGTCATCTGCGACATGTGCTGTGTGTAAAACTGAACATTTCAGATTGTCATTTTATAGTAGATAGCCTTTGTCTTTTGAGATTTATGCACCAGACGCCGATCCTGTGCTCTTGGGCTCGAGCAGCCGCCCTAGCCCGCCCCAAATCTCTGGGCACCAGGCGAATTTTCCCTGATTACAAAATGATTCAATGGATGCCATGTAAAGCACAAGAGTCAACTATTTTCTTCACTCTTACAACATCTTGAAGCGCATCGCAAAAACATAGATATAGCCTAGTATATTGTTTAGTCACCATACCGCTCACATAGCTCTGAGAGGAGGGCACCCGATTTATAATCAGGGGGTTGTATTTCAGTTATTTCAGACTTAGAGAGACTCATCCATGCATTTGTCTCCAGCAGGTTAGACTACTGTAACGGCTGCTCACTGGCCTTTCTAAACGAGCTGTTAGAGCTGCAGAACATCCAGAACGCTGCTGCTCGAGTCCTGACAAGAACCAGGAAATACGACCATATTAGTCCAGTGCTCCGGTCTCTGCACTGGCTTCCTGTCACCCAGAGAATAGAATTTAAAACAGCTCTGCTTGTGTACAAGTCCTTCCATGGTTTAGCACCAAAGTACATCTCTGACATGTTAGAGCCGAACCATCTCGGGCCCTGAGAACTTCAGGGAGGGGTTTCCTGGTGGTTCCCAGAGTCAATAATAAACACGGTGAAGCTGCGTTTCAGTTTCATGCAGCTAAAATCTGGAACAGTTTTCATGAGGATGTGAGCCAGGCCTCAACTCTGACAATGTTCAAATCTAGGCTGAAAACAGCTCTTTTTACCCGAGCATTTGAAAACTGAAAGTATTTTATCTGCACTCTTGCCTTTTACTGTAATTGATACATTTTTATGTTGTTTTATTGATTGGTTTGATCTGTTTTCTTGCAATTGTATGCAACTGTGAAGCACTTTGAATTGCCTTGTGTATGAATTGTGCTCTACAGATAAACTTGCCTTGCCTTGTAAGTTTGAGTCAGATGAAGGTCTATGATGGTTTAGTCGTTTCTACATCCACTGGTAAACAAAAACTAGAAAAATAGATGCCTAGTGCCCTATTATTGTCACAAGCGCTATTCTTTATTAAATCTTGGTCAGTGACTTCATTTTTAGAAGAGCTGTATCAGTGATATGTAAGGGATAATGCACTCCGAGGGGTCCATTATCAGAAATAACTGCTTCCACGGAGTCCGGTTATTTCTGATAATGGACACCTCGGAGTGCATTATCCCGCTTATACCATGGTTTGCTTATTTTTTTAAGTCCTGGGCAGGAGTTATTTCAATCTGTTTTACCTGTTACTATGGAAACAGCTGCAGTGGAGTGATATAGAACGTGATTTAACCTATTATAATCATATTTACTTCAATGATTATAATAGATCCATGGATTTAACTGTTATTTAACAGTTTTCTGGCCACTTTGTAATGGACACCTTCCAGCCAATCAGAATCGAGTATTCACACAGACCATGGTATAAATCTCATTAATTAGGCCCGAGCGCCATCAGGGCCGGCGAAGGGGCTCTTGCAATCCTATAGAGTGCACGAAGCGCACAAAACGAGTGCGAAGCGCTCACCTCCTCTCAAACGTGCACTAACGCACTCCTCTCGTAGTGCACGTTCCGTGCATGTGCACATGTATCAGAAAACAAACATTGTAATTGAACAATGTCCAACTGTCCAACTACATTCAAATATAGGAATTATATGGTGAGAACACATTTTTGTTTTACGAAAATTGAAATAATTAGGCACAACATTCTGCGTTTCTAAGTCAATCACACCCATGCCATAAGTTTCACAGTGTTGCTGTAGCGATGACCAGAATGTCCCATTTTATTCAGTTGTGAATTAAATGGGACATTCTGTTAAACTAAATGTTAAACTCCATAATTCAGCAACATGCGCTTTTTCCATCTCCTCCAGGAAAACCTGGTGAAAAAGATTTATAGACGTGAGGAACCAAAGGTTATCCAAAGCACTTGGATAATCTTTGTGGGTTTTCTGCGGCGCAACTGAAACCCGTAAAATGTAAAAATATGCTTCAGTTTACAGATATAGTGTGATACAAATTAAAACAAAATTTTCTACCAACTAATTTTATACTGAGCAGTTTTTCTCTGACTAAAACATCACTCTCAGCTGGTGAAGCAGCTCATTCATAACGAACTGGTTCACATTTCTCAACGAGAATAAATTAGCTCAGTCAGTGTTGAGTGAGCTTTATTCAGACTCACTGCAGTAATGCTGTTTCACCACTAGATGGCGCCTATACACCATAGCCTACCAACACTGTGATACAGTGCGGCACAATTATGAAAGTGTGTGACGCACACTTTGAGGCGTCATCTGCCCATCACTAATGGATTATCTCGGCAAAGGACAAGTGCTCCCTCCCTTAGGTTTTGACAAGTTTGTTAACGATATGAGAGAAATGGGTCAATTGTTTATAGAAAAGCGTGTTAGCCTATGTCTTTGATGTGGTGTAATCCATGCTATATAAGTTACCAATAGAGGGCAGACCATGTCTATGTGTTGCCTGAATACAGCATGAACAGTTAGAAATATTGCAGCCGAAAGAGGCTCCGTGAAATCCTGCCTACTCGCAGCAGTACACTATTTATTTGTAAAAGAAGACTGTTTACCCAATAAAACAATTAACCTACTCTGTACTCTAGTATTTGGTAAAAACTGGTGGTTCCCCACTAACAGATCGTCGAAATTTTACTTAATGTTATTTAAATGCATTTTTGTCCCCTTTTAACCTAATCACAAAAGCCATATCCTACTTGTAATAATGTAAAAAGAAGCTGCAGACCCGGTGTAAAGATTTTAAACTACCCCCCATTTCAGGCTACCCCCCGGTAAATTACCCCTGGGGGTATAATGAACGCGATTTCAAGCTTTTTAAACTTTGTTGTTCCAAAGAAATTAATATTTGTTTTTCAACAACTTGGACTAAATCTAAAGTGACAGTCAAATACACCATTCTTAAATGTTTAGTTCAGAGTTGCTTCAGTTTATGTATGATTCAGAAAACAATTGGGAAATGCATTATATAAGAGCAAACCTATCTACAACTCCATCCTCTTTGCTTTGATTGTACATAAAGTAAGACTGGTGTAGAGGCATGTACATTTATTAGCTCCGTCCATCGAATGTCAATAAGGGACACGACCTCTTCAAACTTATCCATTCAGTTCTCTTCCGTCTTCAGAAAAAACAGGCCCAAAAGAATAGCAGGGACTTAAAGGGAAAGGCTGCCTGCTTTCATCACATTTTAACGACCGTGACAGTTTTCCTGTTGAAAAGAAAGTGGTAAACACCATTTATATACCCGCACATCCTTTGAAATATTACATTTAAGTTCAGTTTGGTATGAATATCAATTGTAATCCAGTGAAATAACTGACATTTACATTGCTTCTACTGGGCAACCACACAGCTACTTTGGAAAATCTAACTTTGTACTGAACTACATCATACACGTTTGCTTTGCACTGAACACAAAACACACATGGACCTACCAAAGTCTTCTCCCATTTCTTAAGCATCTGTCCATATTCTGCAAGAGCACTCTTCCACTTGTTTAGATACTTTGGGGCAATGACGTCTTCATCTGACAAATAAATGGTTTAACAACAATAATGCTGGCACGACACACTTTGAATGAAATCCATAAGAGTAACAATACTCCACAAATTCTCCATACCGCCCAGGGGGAGTTGGAGGTCCACTTCAGACATGTCACGTCCTGTGCTGGCCTCAGCCACACAGTGGTAATGAGCATCCTTGATCAGTGACTTTTTCTGAAGCCAGGTGCTCACCAGTACCACACTCTGACCCAGAGGTTCGCGGTACTCCGTAACAGGGCTCTTCAGACTGTCCCCGTTCATAAACCAGTTGATGTGGAGATCACTGGGACCTGAAGAATACAATGCGACTTGGTGACTCCCTATAATACAACATGGTGTGTATGTAAATTAATGTTAACAATTTTAAAAATAAAACACTTGCCTTTGGCAGAAACCTTTTACATTTGCAAAGAGTAGTTTTATCTTCATGCAAAACACTATCTTTTATGCATAGCTCCATTAACCATTCTACATCAATACAAAACATTGTGTAAATAACTGTGCTCCCAACAGATGCAGCACTTTCTTTACAGAAACATGCTATTAGCAACACAAACAAAATCAACACCACAAGCAAGATTTAAAAAAACATTTCACAGACTTTATTCGATCTCCCTATGAAGAGACACAGTATAAACCCTAAATCTCTGTACAAAGTATTTTCTATATACATACATACAGATTAACATTATTACAGAGGATCAAATAAAAACAGTAAAAACATGACTGTAGATTATTTCCAGTCAGTGTTCTTGTATGGGTTGTTTTTCTAGAATGTGATGCAACATACGGGGACAAGGGGAGGAGGATCTTCTGTATTGTTTACGCTATATTTTTTATTTATAATATTCATAAAGGAAATGATAAAACTAACAATTTATTATTGGATCCATGATCTCACTACACATAAAAAAAAAACAATTGCAATATTACTTGTACACCTCAACCAAATGTTCAGCATCTTATAGCAAGACCAGTTGTGTACAGGGAACAAGCAGTTTGTTAGTTTCATTGCAGAACTGGCACATGCAGAGTGCAAAGATCTAAAAAATAGAAAATGAGACTTGCGATGTAGATAACAGTTTCACATCAAGCCATTGACTGTGCGGGGGCCATGTCAGAGGCACCACTCACCCAAAGCCAGGCAGAAGAGCATAAATGCTTCCTGAGCATGAACACCCCAGGCCTGATCCTTCAGCAGAGGAGGCAACAGTCTCACCTCGGCCTCTTTGGCCTTCACAGTGTGGGCTTTGATGGAGAAAGAAGAGGAGGAAGGAAAGGAAGAAAGAGTTCTACATCCAGAGGTGGAGAGGGTAGTTGAGGTGCCGACAGGAGGAGAGGCTGTGAGGGAGGAGTGATGGACAGAAAGACGATGTTGAGGAAAATGGTATTCTACACAAATTAGTTTTTAAAATGCACATCACAGAAACTACTTTAATAAATAAAATCTCAATAAAACTACAATTAGCAAATTAAATTATCACAAGCTGAAGCCCGTCTTAAATAACCATGTCGGTCTTCATTACAACTTATTTAAAATAAAAATGTGTATTTCAGATTGTATCCAGGGCATCATCAGTTTTTATGCAAAAACATCAGTGTGTATACAGTGGCAACAAAAAAAGAGATATTAAACAACAAAAATGATACAGCAGTGGTTAAAATGTTTGTGTGATTGTTGACTTCACAGGATTAAAACGAAAGACATTTCAGGACAGCAGATCAAATGCAGCTTTATCGGATGCCATTGTTGACTTTCCTTCCTTCATTGCCAAGATGATATTATACAACAATGAACAACAACAAGTACCAACTGAGAAAACCTTCCCTGAGTGAAAACAAATTATGAAGCAGTAACTGTTTGGTACATACATTGCTATGAAAAAAATGTGAACACTGACATTTTATTTCGCAAAAGCTGAACATAAGTAACAAAACTCCAATTTGGAAAACAGCTAGCTAACATACCAATTTGGTAAATTGTGTTTCCAATCTGGAATTCAATAGCTTTCCTGCTGGATTAAGAATGTGCAGAGTCTACGCTTACAGAATTGAGACAGAAGCCAAAGACAAGCCCGGAGCCTCAAGCCTGAATAATACAACAATATTTGTCCTTTCTTTAACAAATACCCTGATTTTGGCTTTTTGACTAGTAGAGGGACACTGCACATGCTCTAAATATTTAGTTCAACAATAAAATCTTGTTTTCCCCTAGCATTAGGCGTCCACATCAGCATCTGCATACTCAATGGGCTGGGAGTCACTGTCTATGTCAAAGGGTTTCTCCATAGAAGGACTGTCAAAACTGTGGATCTTCCCATTGCCACACTCGGGTTCAGTTTCATATCCAGTGTCCCGCAGCGCCCGCAAATTGGTGGTGGACTGACTACCATTCTGCTTAGGCGGCTCAGACGAGTTAATTTTGTCCGATGTTGAGATCTCCATTAGCCCTGCCTCACATGCCCGATATTCAGGCTGACTGGCGCTTTTGTGGGTACCAATAAGTGCAGTCCGCAAGCGCAGACAAGGGGCGGGAAGGTACTGCATGTAGCAGTTGTACACCATTGCTGCCAAAAACAGAATGAAAAACAAAAGAAAAAGCAGCAGCAAGGGCGTGCTGTTGTCTTGCTGCACATATGATGTTGCTGTTGCTTCCTGGTTCCCAGAGCGGGACGGATAAGAGCTTGGTGAAAATGTCTGAATGGGCTGAAGCTTGCGGCTGTGAGGGGGGGTTAATGATGAGTCAGTTTGGGGTGGGGATGTCAAAAAGGTTGTAAAACTGGAGGGGACAAGCGCTGAAGTTAGTGGTACTCTCTCTTTACCATTACCTGCCAAAGTCTGTGTGCTAGATGCCTCTTTGCTGCTGAGAGTAGTGGTCACATGACCTGCCTGATGGGGCTGGGATGCAGGGATGTCCAGAGTGAGCATGTATCCAGCCAGTTGGCGGCTGAAATTCTTCTCCGCAGCAGGAGCCCATTCCACTGACCAGCACTCATAGTGTCCCTGGTCCTCAGAGGCCACGCTGTAAATGAGAAGTCCACTTTCACTAATCAGGTGAAAGCCAGAGGCGTCCGTGAGGAGAGAGCCATTGGACTTCCACAAGACATGGGCCAAGTTGGATGGCGCCACACACGGCAGTTCAGCAGAACTCCCAGGTTTTACTCTGACTGACTGGTAGTTATTCAGAGAATTTCCTGCCACAACAACAAAAAGGATCATTGTTTCATATGACCTGTTCTGCACAAAACTGATTTATAATAAATCTTTGTGGGACAATACACTACTGTTCAAAAGTTTGGACAATTTTATTTTTTCCATGAAATTTTATTATGGGATAGCCTTCATTTCTCAAAACCACTGTCGAGTTTCAGAAGAAAGCTCCCTTTTTCTGGCCATTTGAGAGTATAATTGAACTCGCAAATGCTGATGCTCCAGATACTCAACCAGTTTTATTGCTTCTCTAATCAACACAACAGTTTTCAGATGTGCAAACCTGATTGCACGAGGATTTTCTGATCATCAATTAGCCTTTAGCACAATTAGCTATTTGTGCTAATCGTGCACAGTAGCACACTGGAGTGATGGTTGCATTGACAATCACCAGTTTCCAGCTAGAATAGTCATTTAGCACATTAACAATGTCTAGACTGTATTTCTGATTAATTTAATATTATCCTCATAAAAAAAAGAAGAAAAAAAAGGGGGAGGACATTTTAAGTGACCCCCAAACGTTTGAACACTAGCGTAAACTTCTTCAATAACACACCTGTGGGACATCGTTCTGCATCACCTCTGAGATTCTGGATTAACAAACTAAAAAACACACACATTCCCAATTTTAAAATAATATATTCATTTCCGGAACAATTGCAATAAAAGTGACTTACCCATCCCGATTGGACACACTATTGACACATCTGTTTGTGTGTGGATCCCAGGCGCAGTAGGGATCTCGTGCCATTATACAGTCTGTACATGATAAATACTTCCCACAAAGAAACGTGGGCGACTGGACAACACCAGAGTCTGAGCCTGCATATATGGACTGTGTCTGTGAAGAACAAGGTATTATTGATGCAGTTGCAGCTTTAACAAAAGCAGTACTTGTTTTAAGCTACTAACCCCTGTGGAAAGCAATAGGTTTTTAATAGGCTGAGAGTTTTTCAGCAACTGGATTTCTTCGATTATGTGAACATCTCCTTCAAACACAACAGACTTATGCAGGATTCCTTTATCTAAAAGACAAAAATGTCAAGATCCGTGAAGGCTTAAGGAGGGACAGTCAAAATTATTACTTTTTTCAGATCGTTTTTTTCTTTTTTAACATGTACATTTAATTTGAAAAGCGTGTCCTACAAGACGTGGTGTAGAAATATGGAAACATCTAGATGAAAGCATCAACGTTTGTAAAAACCTGGCACACTTTAAAAAGGTTTACAAAGATACGAACAAAACGACAGTGTTAAACATGGACCAAGAGTCTAGATGCTTGCTAGAATGCTTGATAAAAGTTTGTATTTTGCATTTCTTTTTCTATTCTTATCTGCTCGATCATAAATGACAAAATAGGTGGTATTATGGACCTATAAATGGACTAAGAAAATACTTGGTAAATGTTTTTGTATTCCTTTCAACTTTTCAAATATAAAATTTGTGTGTTCATACACGAGTACAAATAGATGCCACCATGTATTTGTACCTGGTGTCTATCAAGAGTTAACTGTAAACAACGTTTGTAAAGTTAAAAATGTATGTCACAAACTGCAACTGTAAGGTTTCACACAAGTTCTATGAACTTCAACCTACTCCCTTTGAGTGCGCAAATGGTCTCCTTTTCATGTGAAAACATCTGTTGTCTGTACCTCGTTTGCTGCTCAAATAAACTAAACTAAATTCATTTGGAAACAAAGAAATAGTCTTAACGTACACAATAAGCCATTTCTCAAAATGCATGTTTCTCCTCACTTTCTAGCAGTGTATACTCAATATTCTTAAGTAAAAGTGCAGCTACAGGACCAAAAATTTACTTAAGTAAAAATATCAGGTACTTTTACTTAAGTAGTACCTGATAAAAATTTTACTGCAAGTATGCATTGTAAAATGTACTTTATAAAGTAAAAGTATTTAAGAGTTTAATGTGCAAGATTTTTTAAATCATTTGAATTAAACCAGGCCTAGAGTAAACCACTAAACCAGGTCAAAAACAGGAACTAAACAAGGTCTAAAGGAGTAAAACACTATACCAAGTCTAAACAGGGACTAAACCAGTTCATCGTAAAGAGTTCACTTTGAAAATAAAATACTTTTAACCCAATTTAAAAATGTAGTGAAGTAAAAGTAAAAAGTATTCATCATAAAATGTATTTACGTTAAAGTGCCTATAATTTGTACTTTTTACTTTCCACCAAAGCCTTCTGGGAACAGCTACACCTAAAGTAGCACCGACCGGTAACAACAATATTTTTAAGTTTTTATTGGTATCCAATTTCCATCGTAGCTTGATTTGTATTTTTACATACCTTTTCAGTAATACGCAGATGATTAAAACTAAATAAAATATCCCAGCTCCCCTCCACAACAATATTTCTAAACAAAATAAACCCAAATTTAAACCTTGTTTCCACTTTTGTTTTTTAATAAATTGCCTTATTTACATATGAACGCATCAATTCATATAAAATTCGGAAACATATTTTTCCTACATTTGCGTCACTAATCCACAGTGTTACCTGTTCCAGTAAAGATGACGTCATAAATATTTCCATCAAGTGCACGAACACGGTCCACAACAATCTGGGTGTAGTTAACGTCCTTAGTGATGAGTTGTGGCCTGTTGCCAATGGGCAGGACAGGGTCTTCCAGCAAAGGGTGGTCTCTCACAAACTGCAGAGTCTTGTCTGGTAAGTGCAGAGAGTTGTGGATGTCGCCTTGACGCATGTTGTTGTTAATGCACTGAAAAAGTTAAGAGGATGACGTCATATTTTATTTATTATCAGCTTCAAGACAGTGAATCTATGTATCTGATGTAATGAATAATGAGATTGGCAAAAAAGAGCATCACTTTGCATTCTACATCACTTGACATGGCATTGCGGGAGAGAGTAGACTAACAAACTTACTGCACCGGGCCGTGGAGAGGGAGTAATTCCATTGTAACGAACCCACTTGGTATGGGATTGCTCCACTGTTGCTTTCTGCATGTATTTGCCTTTAGAGAAGACATCCTCTACTGCCGTCAGATTGTAGGCACATACTGCTGACAAACCTACATTGTCCCTTGAGATTAAAGATGGAATAACACATCAGATTAGTGGCCTACATTGCTTAGTTTAAATAGTTCATGTTCATTTAGCACTAACCATTGTGAGGTGAAAACCCCATAGATGACTGTGTCTCTCGAGTCTGTTGCCTTTAGAATAAAAATATCATGAACTACGTTAAAGACAAAGTTGAGCTCAGGCATTGAGCACACCAGTTTGGCCTTCAGAAAAGATGTCCATTTCTTCTGAAGGGTGCGCTGTCCCCCCAAATCACCCTAAAAGATGAACAGGTAGATGTACAAAGATCAACGCAACTTGAAATGACAATCGAATGTGATTGGATCAGGAAAAGTATGGTTATTAGGGATTAGATTACCTTACAAACACGCGCTACCCGAGGGATGAGCAGCTTGCCAAAGAACTCGTACTCCACAGATACCTCAGTGAAGAAGTAATACACTTTGTCGTCCTCACCATCAGCCTTACTTCTCCCCTCTCTGATTACATCAGCAAAAACAAAACTAGGCTCTGCAACAAAACAAGCGGTAACATACATCATGTTTATAATCCATTACAAATGCCAACAGGATTCATGAAGATCATAAAACTCACCATTGAGCCAAGAGGTAGAGTACTCTGTCCTCAGCAGAGACTGGGGAGGGGAGAACCGGGAAATGATCGGCTCACTGCCTAAGAAGTTGTAAGCTGTACCTGTGTAGAGCTCGCCATCTGACAGATTTTTAATCAATTATAATGCAGGTTCACATGTACAGTACTTTAAAAAACTCAAAAGGTATTCAAACATCTCTACTCACCAACCATGACCGAAGTAAAGCTTTGATAAGGGTCAAATGAGCACCTCCCTCTGCCGTCTTCAGGTTGTCCCGTTAGAGTAAAATCAGCTAAACTCTGAAAAAATAACAGATTTCACTCAAAGTGTTTCTGTAATGACCGAAATTGTTCACAAACATCTGATGGTGGACAGTTTTAATTTACCACGTAGTCACACAGAGGTGTGAATGCATAAGTGCCACAGACATAAAGTCGATCCTCGTCAACAACCTGAAGCACTCGTATGTAGTTTAGACAGTCTCTCTGCAAATATAAAATGAGAAATAAAACAAAGCTTTAGTATTCACTAATGATGCTGCATAACATCGCAAAAATTCCCTGATAGCAACCTCTTTAGTTTTTCCTTTGTTGAAACACTTTTCTATAGGTTGTTCTTCTACCGTCCACTCAACCTAAGAAAGGTAGTAAAACATTTGAATTTTGAAAATAAAAAGTAACAAAAGTTCCAGTGATGGATTTCAATACCTTATTTTTTCTTTGGGTTATGTTGTTTTGACTGAGTTCAAAGATGGCCTCCCTGGCTCCCACATACAGAGCGCCTCGCTCTTCACTCAGCAGCAGAGTGGTGTAGTTGAAGATGCCGGGCTCAGAGAACTCTCGAATATCTATGTCTGATAATAAAACCAGTCTGTGATTAACTTACCCAATGCACCACGTGAACTCTCAGGAATTATGAAAAAAAAAATGTGTCTAGTCATTGTATGATACAAATTGATACTATAACTAGAGCTGGGACTTTTTTTTTTATTAATTAATTACATAAGGTTTAATGCAATAGCAAATATTAATTGAAATAATGACACTTTACTTTAGCAGGACAGACACTTTTCAGTTTCCTTTTCCTGAAAGACGTTGCTTAGGGATGAACATTGCGTAAAGCCAAAAATAATTTTACTGACAAACTTCTTAATTCACAGAGTTAAGCCACATAAATTTAAAAAGACCATTCTCCAAAATAAAATCAAACTGCTATTGTCTTTTTGAAGTATTTAAAATTATCACATCTCCACTTCAAATAAGTTAAAATGTAGGAAATACATTTTCTTTTTTTACAAACACTTTTATAAAAATGTACTTTGAATATAATAACTCCTGGCTTACCTTGGTGTTTCCAGGTTGATCGAGGAACAGCGTGTGGTCCATGGGTGGACACTTCGAGAAGCAATCCCAGAAAGACCCCCAGCACACCGAAGCCCATGTTCGCTTCTGACAACTTCGGCGCAGTGAAGTTTCCTCTGCACAGAGCACAAGATAGATACAGCTCGCCGCACGCACTCAAACAGGAAGCACAAACACAAAATTAGACCTCTGATGCATGCAGTGGTCTGTCTGATGTACCCCATTTTCATTAGTTCTGCTTCAATAATTCACTTTTTTTTTTTCTTCTGTCCTGAAGAAAGCAGTTTTTAAAAAATAAAAAGCTATCTTATCAATTAAACCCATATGAGACCTACACATTTCTTCTTCTGAGACACTGAATAGGTACCATGAGCCCCCACACCTGCAGCTCAGTGGAGGTGTCCTAAAAGGGGCTACAGGAAACAAGGAAAGGACAAACGGGGAGATGTTGAAAGACTGTTGTATTGGAGCCGAGGGAGCTGCGCAGGAAAAGGAGGAGGAGCTGACCAGTGCAGGACACCACGCTCTGAAACAGAGACAAACCCAGGAGGCGCTGCACCGTTTCAGAGAATCAGAGGTGCACTGACGGCACCCAGCCAGGTTTCCTCCGGGTGCTACAATTTCTTCTACCTCCAAAAACATGCTGGTCAGGTTGGCCAACAGTGGCTCAGTCGCAGCGGCTCAGGAATAACACCTGAACACTATTTCATTGTATGCTTGTACAATAACAAATAAAGCACTTACTTACATAAATTCAATATTTAAGAAAAAGATAAATGCTTTAGCGAAATATACAGAACATTCAAATTCCCCTTAATGAAAATACAGTCCAAGATTATTGAAATTGGCTTTATCGTCATATGACTGACTTGTTCATTGCAGCTTGTTCCAGTCTCAAGCAACCTCAAAATGATCTGTAACGGTTGCCGTTACAGTTTAAATAAAAAGGGGGCAGAAATCTTGAACCTGGCATTTAAGCATAAATGTTATGAAATACACAAACTGGTTTTCTAGGTTCAGGTGTTTTCAGACGCAGTGGGTGGGTTGGCATAGCGTTAATAAACCGATTACTCCTCTGAAATAAAACGATACAGCCCCGAGCTGGTTTTACTAGATTCTTGCACTATTGCAGAATAAAAAACAATCAACTCCTGTGTCTTGCAAAGCGAGAGTTGGAAAAAGCAAACATGACATAATTTCAGTGGCATCAACTAATACTTTATATTTACTTTATTCTGGAGACTGTAAAAACGGTTACAACAATTTCTGCCAAGTAACATCATCGGGTTACCAACACGATGAATCGGGGAGGGGGAGGATCAGAGTGTGCAGATGATCAATGACGCCACACCAGAGTTGGGAAAAATAGGGAAGCTATAATTGATCTGTTTGTAATGAACAACAAATTGCCCCAGAGCTCTGACCCTCGTAGGTTTATTTTTTCACAAGGGCTTCCACTGACTAAATCTGGCAAGAGTGGAATTCCAGCCCTGCTTCAGCATTGGCCGTGGACTCCAAGTTTCTAAAGAGGGGGTCAAATACACAAGGAGCCATTGTTTACTGAAGATGAGGGGAGCCTCCAGTGCACTGCTCCACCCCCAGCCACCCCTCGTCCAGGCCACATCATCACATCAAGTACTAAACAATGAACAGAGGAGCAAAGAAACCAGAGGCAGGCATCACCCTCATATCATTTGACAATCTTACAGCTACTTTTAAAAGATTTAGTAGGGCTGACCAATATCCAATTCAATGTGAGGTTATGTATGTATGTATAAAAAAATCTGGATTTAGTTCTTTTTAAACCCGTCCAGAGGCATTAACATTTGAGAGAAGACCGATATGCTTTACTGCAGCTTCAGTAGACCCCACGGAAACAGAATATTTAGTTGTTTGCACATTGTAATGGCCTGTGATTAATTACGACCATTCAAATTCCAATTTTTCAATGCTTAACATAGAATTACATTAATACAAATATTTATGGCTTCAAGACTTTAAAGGGATATTTCAGGGTTTTTAACATAGGGCCTCATTTCCTATTTATCCAGAGTGTTGATTTCTGGAGATATAATGTATATATATATTTGTATTTTTTTTAATTCATGCAGTCCTTACATTTGAAGAGTCTAGTGGCGCTAGGCTAGTGCAAGGCTAGCACATTTCAATGGCAACAGCTTGCCTGTGTCAAAAAGTGACCCACTCTAGCAGATCACTCCGCCGATGCTGCTCAAATACAAGTTATTTTAAATGCAAAATGGTTAAAATTATTTGATAAAAACAGACACTGTGGAGTGGGTCAGACTGTTTTTAACACAGGCAAGCTGTTACTGTACAAATGCGGTAGGACTGCGTGAATAAAAAAATAAAGAAATAAAAAAAATCTCCAGAAATCAACAACACTCTGAATAACTAGGAAATGAGTCAAAAATCCTGAAATATCCCTTTAATCATAATCCTCATCTTAATTAACAAATGCATGCATTATATTCCAGTGCCAACACAAAATACTTCCCATTTCATTACTCAAAGTCTCATCAGTACAATAAGCAGCCACAGGACTGGCTGTACCGGTTGATAAAAGAATGACCATGTCAAATGCAGTTTGATCAAAATTAGATGCCCATTCTAACCAAATGGCACAAAACAAGACTACATTTGAATTAAACTCTTCTCAGCCATTTGCCCTACATAAATCCTGGCACAACAAGACACCTTTGGAAGCAGTTTAAAGAGATCTTCGATCTGCGTCTGAGAAAGAGGGAAGAGTCCCAGAAAGAGTGAACTGGCAGCTACACTATGCTGCAGAGAGATTTAGAGGAGTGGTCATACTGTTCAGATATTTAAGACGGTCACCATGCTGGCAGGACTCTTTGAGACCATTGTGCCGTCTTACAAGCTCCTTTGGTTGGACGGTTACGGTGACACCTGCTCGGGGCCTGGGGGTTCCCAGCACCGCGCTGAGAAATGAGCAGGGAATTTGGCTAGATGCCCGCTGACGAGAGGACATATGAGGGGAAGAGTAATTGATCTTATCTGCAGGGGTTCAGGACACATAAAAGAATAATAATAACTATGTTGTTGTGTTGAAGTCTGATACTGAAAATGCTCAAATTATGGCTGCTCAATTATGTGAAAAACAATAACCAAGATTATTTTAGTCATAATTAAATCCTGATTATTCAAATAACGATTTGTAAATGTTTACTAAACAATGCAAAACAGGTCCCAATTTAAGTTTAGTATGTTCACTTTTGTAAATACAAATTCAATGACATAATGTATGAAAACTTTGAACTATTTAATTATTATGGCGTAATCTTTGAAAATATAGAATTTTCAGGTTATGGTTCTTTTTACTGTCAGATTAAAGCTACCCTCAGCTATGTCTTTTGGAACTTTTATCGTCAGTAGGTGTTGAGGTCAAGACCAGGTGAGTAATGGTATTTTGCTAAAGTTGGACATAATCGACACTTTAATTATCATTCAGAGAAGATGCTCTACATCCTCTGGGCAGAGTGGGGTAATGCGAGGTTTAGACATTCAGCTCCTGCCAACTGCTCCAAATCCCTGGCCTTTTTCTCACTAGCGCTCACTCTTTTTCCAATTCCTCAGTAATCATCAACCCACTGAAGAGCTTCTCTACCACCCCAGGACCCATGCCACGAAGCTGGTACACTTTAGGCCTGCCCTGTCTCACAGTTTTTTCGCCAACATCCCACACAGGGAAATGCTGATGACATTTTTATTCAAATGATAAATGAATGATAATGCTCAATTGTGTATGCCACTTTTCTAGACACTCAAAGATGTTACACAAAGTATAAAACAATAAATTAAGTAATATTTGAAATAAAACATGAAGAAATTCAGGACAAGTGATTCCTGAGGTGGGAGGTCATTGCACTGTGTTTATTAAAAAAAGTGTGGGGGGATTCCCCCCCCTCCACTTCTTTGCAATTCTATCTATCTATCTATCTATCTATCTATCTATCTATCTATCTATCTATCTATCTATCTATCTATATATATATATATATATATATATATATATATATATATATATATATATATATATATATATATATATATATATATATATATATATATATATATATATATATATATATATATATATATATATATATATATATATATATATATCAGCATATTATAAGGTTTAAACAATTAATATTAATTAAAAGTAAAAAAGTAAGCATTGTAAAATGTACTTTATAAATAAAAAGTATGTAAGAGTTTAATGTGCAGGATATTTTAAATCATTTAAATCAAACCAGGTCTAAACGAGAAAACCACAAACTCAGGTCAAAAACAGGAACTAAACTAAACCAGGTCAAAAACAGGAACTAAACCAGATCTAAAAGGTGTAAACCACTAAACCAAGTCTAAACCAGTTCATCAAATGTAGTGGAGTCGAAAGTACAGATACAGGCTCTAAAATGTAGTGACGTAAAAGTAAAAAGTATTTAGCATAAAACACCTAAAACACTGTACTCTTAAAACCTTGTGCTCAGACATGGCCAAAGGGATTTCTTTAAGACTTTTTATCTCTGCTGGAATAGATATTTCAGTGTTGGGGAAAGCTGCGTCGCAGTGTTAGATAAGAGACCCAGCTAACGTGAGAGGTCACTGTTTATGGATGCTAAATGGCAGTTGCCTGAAAGGTGAGTAAACCAGAGCAAAAAAGTACCAAAGTACCAACATACTAACACAGTTTGCCAAGTACTAAAGTATCTTGGCAAAATGCTGAAACCCTTGGCAGTAAAGCTAAGAAATGCTCCCCCCAAACTATCAAATCAGATTTGTACACAGCCGTTCATATCTGTTAATTCCCATGGAAAATCTCCAATATTGAAAATTCCAGGAATTTGAAACCCTTTTTGTTGTCAATCTGGGATCTGGAGCATAAAACCCCAGCCTAACACTATAGTATGTGTTACTTCTGCCCATTACTAAAGAGGAATGACTGCATGTTTGCGAATGCATTTACGCAAATGTTACATGAACAGAGAATGCAGCTGAAGTGAGGGGATGCATGTATAGATCTGGTTTAATTCTCAGAGGAACAGGAAGTATTTGGAGAACAGCCCGTTCGTGCGAGCGAACAGTATTTAGGATGACACACGGATGGGGACAGATGTCTCCTTCAGTGTCAAGAGCAGATTAACGCACTTTGGCTCAGGATGTGGCACACACTGAGCATGTTCATACTCCATAGGCCAGCTGTAGACTTCTGCAAAAATGTAGCATCTACTGGTTAAAGCAGTACTAAGTAACTCATGCCCCCACGCGCCACTGCAGGGTTTTGTAGCATGTTGCTTTTCTTACTCATTGTCTGGATGTACAATATCCCTCTCTCCCTTTGTCTTTTCTGTCAGAACAGTATTTATTCTCCCAATTACACAATTAAGATTTTCTTTTTAACACAAACTTAGCTGTAAATACTGTTTAAGTGGGGATAGCCCGAAGCTTTGCCCGTTAGCTTCTTCTTCGTGATTCTATTATTGTGTATTGGTGGCTCCGACCCGGTGGCAGGCAAGTTGCAATTGTGGTGTTCTGGCCTGAGACACCGGGGGAGATGAAAGACCCTCCAATCATCCCATTAACACTTGTATTACCCCCAGAGGGATTACGGAAAGGATTTATTAAAAAGGTAAACAAGTTACTTACTACTGCTTTAAATTGAAATGACCTGGTAACTGCAGGAGTCAACTTCTATTTTGTAATTGCTTTATATTTGTAAAATCCTTTTGTTTGGTGGTAAAGAGAAATGTACATGGTGGAGCATATTTACAGTGCTTTCGATCATTAAAAGGGGAAATTAATGGGTTAATATTTAATAGTTACTCAGCAATAATTGGATAATGGCTCATTTGCACTACAACACCGACAACGATAAAAGGTTCCAACCAGTGCGAATTGCCTTGTGTTGTGAAGTGCAAAGTCACCGTGTCTTTGCTGCCTCACGTTGACTGTGACGTCTAAAGCAAGGACGCAGCTGCACTGATCCCTTAGTTACCGATGATGTAGCATTTTATGAAATATTAATGGGAGTACTTTGAGACTGACAGAAGGGAGGAAAATTTCAACTAAAAAGCACCATCAGGGAAAACTTCCATGCCCTATATAAGGAAACCTACTTCACCGCTTCTGTCAAAAGCACCAATTTCAGTAAAAGAAGGCAACTAAAAAAAAGAATAAAAAAAAAACTAATTTTGAATAAAGCCAAGCCATCAATAACCCCAACGTCTAAATTGGGAGAAGAAGAGCTTGTGTAAAAGGCAACACTATACGGGGAAGTAAAATGGAAACCCTCCTATATAATTACTAGTTGTTGAGCCCCTGCTGAGCTAGCATGTCAACCTAAAGTGGCCACAGCAAAAGGCAAATGAGGGGTCAGGTCCAGTAAAGGGTATATTTAGTCTGCCGCTGGTGAGCTTTTCAAAAACAACACGCCCTTTCCTTGTGTCACGTGAGGCTGGACACATCTGAAAAACTTCCCCATAAACACACGCAGCACTGATGCATGCTGGAAGAACAAGGGCTTCTGTGTGGTGTTCCCTTCGCAAGTATACGTCTGTTGTCCAAAACGCAAAACTTAAATCACCAGGCGCGCTCTCATCTAATTAAAAAGGGAAAGTTTCACCACTGACATCTTCAATACTGAAACAAGTAGGGTGACTATATGACGTTTAAAGTAGTAAACCATTAAGACATTTCTCAAAAATGAATTGCTCTGTTTGTATTGGCCTACTTGTTCGCGCTGTGTACGGGGCCTTTAAAACAGCAAAAAGACGGTGCTTTTTAAAGTGGGCAGTGTGGTCTGGTTAAGTCATAAACCTTTCACTTTATGTTGTTTCCTTGGGATTACAAGGATAGCGACCAGGCCTTGGGGCGTATATAATCTCAAACTATTTTAGGAAGCTGCAGAAGCCCAGCTGAAGGTTCTGTGGTCCAAAGCTGTCGGCCTTGTGGTTTGAAGCTAGAGAACGCAAGTCGCGTTGATTTTAAATAAACTCAAGTAAAAAAAAAGGTTAAGACAGCTTATGTGGCAGATTAAAATAAATACATTTGCGACAAAATCGATATAGAGTAGGGTTTCCCACATAAGGGGCTTTGTGATAGCTTTCACACCATCCCTCTTACTTCAGACAGAATTTCTACACTCGAGCAGTCTCTTCTTGCATGCCCTGATCTCATCGAGGTAATTTCCGAGTTACAGACAAAAACCCCCTCCCGCTGTGTTTCCTCTTAAACTTGCCATTACAGAGTAAAACCTAATTTCACAGTTTTCCAGAAAAGCATGCCTGTCTATTATGTGCCACATTTGTTTTTGCTTTATTTTGTTAATATAGGCTATAATAAACCTGTGCTGAAGTAGCTTTGAAAGTTGATGTTTTGCAACAAATAGTACAATATGGGGATGCACCGATCTGATACTGGTATTGGTATCAATACTGGAAAAAAAATACGATATCGGGTATCGACAACAAATATCCAATACTGAACCTTTCCCAATTTTGGCTCTCAACGTCTTAAAAACACAACTTTTACCACCTAAATCTTAGTGAATATGGAGAATCCAACCGCTGAATTGGTTTCAACCTCCACACATGTATTTTTGATTGCCGCGCAAAAGTCCGTGGATAGCTTCAGTATGCTACAGCTAGCAGGAGCTAATGCTAACAAAAACGAATCAAGGCCGGGTCAGAAACTATGACAGAAATACCTAAAGTAGCCTAATTAAGAAATAATGGATCTAACATATTTGTAATGATCAGATCACTTCATGCGAGTTATTTATGTAACCTAAAGCCTGTCATATACCCAAGGATATTTAGTGCAGAAAAGTTCAGTCCTTGTTAATTTTTATCCAAGGGTTTATCAATAGATATTGATTGGCTAATTGATCTGTACATCATGACAATAAAATACAACTTTATTGATCTTTAAATGGAGAAAAGAGTCAATTCAAATTTTCACTCAGTCACTTTTAAGAAAATCTTTTGGTACCGGTAAATATCGGATATTGGCAGATACTCAAATTCCAGTATCGGTAGCAAAAAAGCTGGATCGGTGCATCTCTAGTACAACAACAATTATTTCAATTGTTTACATTGAGCATAAAGTATTGTTTGTAATTAGACAACTATAAGATCACCACTTTCAAACCCTCTGAAAGCTGTGCTCCGGTTAAAATGGGTCATCATGCATATTCCACACAGTTGTGGAAACTGATCACAAGTTTGAAGTAATGCAATAGAGGGCAGCAAGCAAAAATGCAAGTAGAAAAATATAAATAATATAGGTCAAAGGAGAGCGGCTTTGCAACAAAACAAATAATAATTGAACAGAATCCACACTTAATTGAAAATGCAAGGTTGAGAATAAAGCAGGAGGAAGGCCCCGAGGTGATAGCAAAGGGGTAGGGGAAGCATGCAGCATTTGTGTTGAAGCATGCAGCCGGTGAGCAGCTCCGGGTAGACGAACAGGAGGTGGGAGGGAGAGGACAAAAGTTTCTGACCTGTGGCTCGACACAACGCGATGCTCTTCCTCAGGTGACAATTATAAAATCCTCACGCTATGGGGAATGGAAAAAACAGAAGATCAAGAGTTACATTCAGCAGTGGCTATAAAAGTGTGGGAACAAAAGCGCATCGCCCCACACACCCAAATAAACATGTTTTATACAGCACTGCTAGAAACCAAAAATAGCGTAGCATCTTAAGGTAAAGGTTAAGGTGTTGTGCATGTGGGCTGTGGTAACGTTTTCTATTTCCATAACCTTTTTTGCTTCTCACACATTGTCTATAAAGAAAAGTCACCGAGTTAGACTGCTGTGTGGTTTGGGCCAGGTTAACCATTGGCGTTTGAAGAATCAACAGCAAGATAATTGATATGCAAATATTGAATCTAAACTAGTTCCTCAGCGGAGCAGGTGGCCTATCAATGCAGCCATTGGTAGGACAAAACCCCGGGATAACATACAAATTCTAATGATTTTGACTAGAAAATTGTATCAAAGTATCTTTATACAATTTGGAAAATACTGTACTACGGAGATGGTAAGGTACAGTAATTCACCCTACATCAGTGAAGTAAATGTTAAAATTCAGGTAAACTCGGTAAGTTAGAATATCGTGAAAAAGTTCATTTATTTCAGTAATTCAACTTAAAATGTGAAACTAATACATGATATAGATGCATGACCTGCAAAGTGACATATGTCAAGCATTTGTTTGTTATCATTTTGATGATTATGGCTTACAGTCCATTTTTAAATGTGTTTATTTGGTTTTTTTTACAAGTTGTGAGCCATTATCAAAATCTTAACAAATAAAAGGCTTGATATATCTCACTTTGTATGATGATTTTGGCTCACAGCAATAACAAACCCAAATTCAAAATCTTAGAAAATTAGAATATTGTGAAAAGGGACTATATTGTAGCTCAAAGTGTCTCCTTTCATCAGCTAATAAATCCAAAACACCAGCAAAGGGTCCCTGAGACTTGAAATGGTCTCTCAGTCTGGTTCAGTAGAATTCACCATCATGGGGGAGACTGCTGACCTGACAGTTGTGCAGAAAACCATAATTGACACTCTGAATAAAGGAGAGAAAGGCTCAAAAAGGTAATAGCAAAAGAAGTTGGATGTTCTCAAAGTGGTGTATCAAAGCACTTTAATAGAATGTTAAGTGGAAGGGAAAAGTGTGGAAGAAAAAGGTGCACAAGCCGCAATGATGACCGCAGTCTGGAGAGGCTTGTCAGGAAAAGGCTATTCAAGAGTGTGGGGGACCTTCACAAGGAGTGGACTGAGGCTGGAGTCAGAGCATCCATGCCACGCCACATTAAGGCAGTAATTGAAGTAAAAGGGGCCCAAGCCAAGTACTAAGTACTTATACTTGATTATAGTTTTCAGAGGGCCCACATTTATGCGTTCAAAATCATTTTTTAATTGATTTCATGTAATATTGTAAGATTTTGAATTTGGGGTTTTTACAATCTGTAAGCCATAAATCGAACAAAGGCTGGACATATGTCATTTTGCATGTCATGAGTCTATATCTCATTTATTAGTTTCACATTTTAAGTTGAATTAATACAGAAATAACTTCATGATATTCTAATTTTTTGAGTTTCACCAGTAAAAAACATGGTATCGAGCTTTGACTATAGCATCAAAATAGTATTGTGACAACACTATTTGGCTTATATTACAAACTCAACTGATAAACACTAAAGCAAAGTTCAATAATCTGTATAATGCAACATGTGAACACACAAAGTATACATTTTTTGACGTATTGATGTAATGGTCACAGAAAAAAATAAATTAAAAAAAAGAGACAGATGGTTGGGCTACCCTTCACAAAGAGGCTGATCCTTGACTGCTTCTTTTCCATGTGACACATACAACTAAAAGTAAAACAATAAATAAAGCCAGGATTACTGGAATCATGGCAGAATAAGCAGACAATATGCCAGACAATTGAAATGAGGCCAAACATAACCCACATGTGAATATTCCAGGGCATTTGCCTGCTGGGGTAAGCGCTTGCTTTAAGAATAATCAGATTAGTAGTCTAAGGTGACACAGTCTATCAAGGGCAAATACTCATTCTCCATGGCAAACCACTGAATATCATTTCAGTCAGAAAAGTTATGAAGTAACTGTAGTGGCGTTTATTAAGTGCGTGTGGTATGGCTCGCTAATGTCACGCAAAGAGGAAACATGATATTGCAAGTGCATCACTTCTGCACGAAAATGGGTACAACTTGACAGAACAGCGAGCCGCGCCTGCCCGAGTGACGGCATCAATGGGATGTTGGGAGAAGATGACAGTGGCTGAAGATGGATGGGTGCAAGGTCAAAGGTTGGATCACCCTTGACATCTTTAGGAAGTGTCTTAACTTGGCTTTCCTCTGCTCACACAAAAACCCACTGACAGCTGATCCAGTGCGTGTACCACGGACATACACACCCTGTGACGGGACGGCTTTACGGGCCTTAATTCTGCACGTCCTGGGTGGGTGTTTGGGTTGCCCTAAAGCCCCCCATTTGACACAGTGGTCTGGAGGGAGGGCAAAAAGGAAGTGCAGATGTCGTAGAGAGCGGGTGCAGTATGATGAATGGACTTGAATGAGAACAGACCGAAAAGTCTAAACGGTCTTGTCTTCAGTCTTTCCAAACCACTTCAAATCAATAGCGCACAAAGTGACAGATTATCCACAAAACTCATCAATATCATCTCCAATCTAAAATCTCCATCTTTTGTCATTCTTTTGTCTCTGTGTAAACAGACGTGGATACAAATATTTGAGGAGCAAAAGAAAATGTGTGCTTTAAATTCATGTAACGTCCAATTTCATGTAAAATAAAACTCTTATGACTGGTACAACCAAATCCAAGTCATAATTCTAACAATTGTAATTTGCATATTGAGAGAGCAGTTATTGAGACAAAATAATGTTCACTGACCACACAGTAAAATCCGTACTTAAACCTGGTATAATAAAACCCTGTAGTTTACGATTGAACCTCATCTTCTGAAATGCATCTGATCTGTTGGTTTAGAAATGAATGTTCAAGTTTTCCCCCTCAAAACGCTAATGCTTCTGAAGTTACTTACAAAGTGCACCGTGTGTGAACTGAATCTTAAAACAGAAGTTGCAATGGCCAGAAAAAAGGAAAGGTTTCAGTATACCGAGTTAAGTTGACTTTTTCTTCCCCATTTCTCTTATCTGGACAGTTGCAGAGGTACAGGACACCGCCTCATTGTGTGCTCAACTGTATCTAATTTGGATGCAACAATAAAGGGACTATGACTACAGTTAACAGTTCGCAAGTCTTGACCCATTTGTCTCAATGAGGCAACGTCCAATATCCAAAATATCCAGTCGGAAAAGTAGGTGAAATTCTTGTAGCCCAAATCCATGCAAAGAGGGGGGCACAGACTCTGTACTTTTGTGTACACACAGACAAAAGCATTGTGCTGAAAAGGATTATGCAAGCTTGAATTTGCACAGAAAGAATCCCCGTCTATGAGCAACCACTATGCAGCAAATCTGGCATGAGAGACTTTCCCATTTCTTAGGGGACGATTGGGCCAAATAAACATGTCAATTTAGGATTTTGTGACTAACCGAATCAAGTTTCTACACTAGATTTTAGAGGATCCAATTTTTTCTATGTGTTACAGCAGTGTTTACCAAGTACCAGGGGAACCAAGTACCTCCCTTGTAAACAAGCACTTAGCAGGGAGGTACTTGGTAAGATTTCAGATTTAAAACAAAGTTAAAACTGAAGGAAAGCAGTTTAAAATTATACTCTGCAATAAAATGGATACATTTGACAGCCTTTTTGAACAACACACATATTTTTACTAAAAATCTGAGCGTTAGTTGATCAGACATTCTCTTAAAAAAAACTTGAGAGGAGGCACTTGAAGTAGAAAAGACAGCTCCAAGGGGAACCACTGTGTTACAGCATTACGTGAGCTCGTGCATGTGGGAAAAGAAATAGGAATGCTGACGATATGGGAATGCAACAGTGAGCGGGAGAATATAAGGGGTGTTTGTGAGAAAAACTAGGCAGTAGCGTTCTTCTCCCTTTGTAATAATCTTAAGTAGGCCCATGTAGAGGGGGGCTTTGTTTGCTTCCACTGTCGAGGGGCAAGTCCTCCAACTTTTCCCTTCGCTTCCTTCGGGCATAACATTTATCATTCCTCCTCGACGGACAATCATCCCACAACATGAACTAGCATCCAGCGCACAATAAATGACCGCCCTCCGCCTTTCAGCTTCCCCGGTTGCTTGGATACCTTTCACGCTGCGGGACGGTTCAACATCACATGCTTGGAGACCTCTGGCATTCACATAAAGTTGTGGAAATTAAAATTATTTTCTTATCGTAGGGTAAACTTCATTTAGCACCACAGATCTACATTTGTCCCAGTTGATTCAGGTAATGCAGCTTTTAACATGATTAAAGCCACATTACTTGACTGCTTAAAGAAAAACACCAAGAATTTATAAACTTATAGCATTTATAAACTTGCCTCATCATCACTGATCTTGATGCAGCCAGAGTTTTTGAAAGTGGCATTGTGACTTTTTTCCCCTTCAGTTTGAACAGGTGTACAACTATTAAGGCACGAGGTTAGACTGGACCATTTTTTCCTCTTTCTTTTCCATGTCTTAGCTTCACAATTGGAAATTACATTAACATATTTGAGTTGTGCAGAACTACTCCTTAAATTGTCTGCGCATAATAGGCCTGAGCTTACTTGGTCTTTGCAGTGCTCGTGCCCGTTCCTTTCAGCTGACCGCCCGGCAACCACTTGTTCCGCTGATTATGAGCAATGACGGCAGATAATTTCGCTTACTGCACCATATTCTTATGTCTAAAACAAATATGGGTGCAAAAACTCACCAACACCCAAGTTTACAAAAGGGAACCAAGGCTAGAAAGCGGTCTCAAAGTGAAAAGGGAACAGAGGCAGGTGCTAAAGTATCAGATCCTTCAACTATGTTTTGTCTAACTAACAGCAGTGGTGACATATGCAAGCTGAGTGATGCAAATGTCACTCGTCTGCCGTGCACGGGCAAAACAGAGCGTCTTTATGCCAGCCACATGACCACAACATGCTGCAACACTTGCAATCAAAACCACCGTTTTGTTTTTTTTACCTGGTCTTGCACACCAGCCAACATGAAACGGAGAGGAGTTGCGTAAACAGGCAAACACAGACTTCAGGCCAGGGTGAGGCTGGTACCTTGTTGAAAGTCACTTACTTGTCAGACATGGCTTCGGCGAGCGAATACTGATTCATTAAATCTTCCGTTCACTTTGCCTCACTCAGCAGAAAAACGGTCCAGTCGTGGAGGAAAGTCACAACAGAAGCCTAAAAAAAATGGAGAATTAAAGTTACATAATATAGCAACAACATTTCCAACTCTCAACTGCAAACCTACGGGTATAAATAAAGCCACCTTGAACAACATTGGCATTTCAAACCAGTGATGTGCAAAAGAGTTGTTGTACGTGATTTGAATTTTGTGATCACAAATTACTAAAACTAGCCCTAATAGTTTGTAATACCATCAAGTTAGAAAAAGAGAAGTGGTACATGAATCAATAACAGAGAGTAAAGGGCTTCTTCAAGGTCAAAACACCAAACCAAGCAAACT
Source organism: Proterorhinus semilunaris (assembly GCA_021464625.1). Lineage (NCBI taxonomy): Eukaryota > Metazoa > Chordata > Actinopteri > Gobiiformes > Gobiidae > Proterorhinus > Proterorhinus semilunaris. The sequence goes on from CM038343.1 coordinate 36,644,701, forward strand.
TTACAGACACATTGCTTTCTCCATTGGCTACGTCTATACAGTAACCGTGGTTACCAGTGCAGCCAACCAGCCACCTCCTAGTCTGTACAGAAAAGCAATCCGCTGAGCAGCGAGGAGTCGACACGTAGCCAGATAAATGACGAGCATATCAACAGATCAGTGGTAAAATAACGACAAAATAAATATTTATAAATTAATTGTAACTTTGTGTTTGGTACTTTTCCCACCGTCTGCAGATAATTTTAATATTGACACCAAATACCATTATAACAACATGAAGGAATAGCATCAATCTATAATAAGAACTGAACACAAAAGCCTGCTATACCTTAAATACGAATGAAAAACAATTAGATGTGGCATGCATTAAGAATTACATTTCAATATTAACTTGGGCTGAATGATATTGAATTAACTTGCGATAACGATGTTGCGATATTTCACTAAAGCATTTCAATACGATACGTTCCATTCTAAATAAACGCAAATCGTAAATAACTAGTTTTTCAGCAAATTGTGTCAAAGAAGACAAAGACCACATCAGGACCAAAACAAGACTAAAAATGAACCAAGTTAGTGAATGTTTAACGAAAACTGAAGTTTTACACATAAGTTCAATGCATTGCTTGTTTTTGGCCGAGTTTGCAAAGAAATGTGCCGATCTGGGTCCGATCAAGACTTTAGTGATGTTACGATATACTGTGGCCGCTTGCGATATGGATATTGCATCACCTAATATCGCAATAAGATATTTTTATTTGTGCAGCCTTATTACTAACCTATAATTTAGTTGCAAGTGTAATAATATAATGATGAGTATATACACACGTCAGGATTCCAAACTTTTGGTAGCCTCATTTTGCAAACAGTTTATAGTCACACTTCACCCACTCTGTGTTGGCAAGGTGGGCATTAGACACATTTTAATGTATGCTTCTGTGCGGGACTGCAGATGTTCAGAATCAATACATTAAAAGGTCTACCTCCAATTAATATAAGCCAAGTGTCTGTCTGAAATGTGCTTTGTCAAAGTCAAGCACCATCACATGTTAGACTGGTTAGTTTAGCTCTGAAGCAGCCAATTCCAGCAATAATAATCAGATGGCCAATCCAAAATGCCACAATAGGGTGCCACTCCTCGTAGATAACACATGGTTAGATTTAACAAAACCGTGTCAATTCATTCAATCTATGAATCAGAAGGTGAGGGTCTAGACTGTGCAAAATGGAAAACAAACAGAAACTACAACAAAGAGCAGGGAATGCCCCCAACAGAATCAGCACTCACCAAGATCCTGAATTATTTACCTCACAGATAAAAACAGAGAAATCTCTATAGCTTTAATGTCAGTAATTGTGGACCATGGGACATGTCAACAATCACACACCACCATGTTTCCTAAGCAAATCTTACCATAATATCAAAGCATAAATCCAGCAGGTTGTCAGAGGCACTGCTGTGGGTGAGGCTCTTGCCAGCCTGGTCAGACAGCCACACTGCTGTCATTTAAGTCACCAATGGTTTGCAGGACAAGAAAAACAAAACAAAACAAAAACACCCCGGACGGCTGGTCAGTCACCTCCTGCAGCTCAACGCGGCACGCATGCCTCTCCTAACATACCTCTATTAGCTCCTAGCTCATCTTTGTCATCCTCTAAAACAGATCCATAAAAAGAGAGCAGAAGGTGTAAAAAATAAATAAATCTATTGCTGCAAAGATAGCAACGTACAAGTGCATGTCAGTGGTATTGAATATGGAGGATCCGAGGCTTAAATCGCCCCTGTCTCAGCAGTCAGGCGCTGGCTGCAGTAGAGAGCGGCAGTGCTGAGATCGTGCCTCTGGAGTCGCATCAACATACAATTGCTGAGGAGGGGGAGGGGGATTTGGGGTAGTGGACAAGGGGGAAGGGGTTGAGGTTAGGGACATGAGCATTAGTCAAAGGGAGTGTGTCCTTTGTTGAAAATACTTTTTTTCTCTCTCTTCGTTTGAGTCGTGAATGGGCACTGCCCATCCAGCTGCTGCTCAGTGTCCGCACCGCATTTAGCCCAGGGTGATGAAAACCACAAAACATGAGTGAAGTGGGAACAGTGAGTGAGTATCCAATGATCCGAGAAAATGTGGGAAATACAAGTGTCCGACTCCTCAAAGATCATGAATATTGGCTACATCACATCAGTCCGTACTGATCTACTATAGCCTATCATGAAAGTGGGCTAGACTTTCCTCCTTCAGCTGCCTCCTCTCGGAGACTCTTTTCAAAGCATTGCACTTCAGCATGCACCACTGAACTTCCAGTAAAGTCATTGCCAGCCAGGGAAGTGATTTATACGAAAAACAAGCTTGTATCATTGTGATTGAGACTACCGGTCTTTTAGTCAAATGACAAAGCAAAAGTAAATAATAGCATCAACTAATCCAAAAACCGGGTGTGAATAGGCCTCTTCTAGTGTTACTTAGATTTAATCAAACAATAAACAGGAACCCTGTCGAGTCATCCGCTGATGTGGAATCCAGTGTGAACACTTTTGAAACATGGTACGATTATGCTGAGACATCTTTGGAATGTAATGCATTATGCATAGCCTGGAACACAATAAGCCATCCAAAGATGTCAATATCCGCAGTAGAGATGGTTCCTGATGCAACTCGGAGCAAAAACATGCCTAAGGCCAGTAGGGTGTTCTGGGTGTGGCAATGGAGGTTTGGTTCAAAAGGAGGAGGAGTTTCCCCAAATCTCTTGAGCTAAAGCAGCACACCTTACAGAGATGCAGAGCTCACCTCTTACCCCCAACTCCCACAGGACAAAAACTACCCCCACTCAGCATACATCATTTGGCCCAAATAGATCACTGTCTTAATTTACATTTTGTTTTCATTTCAATATACGTCGTGTATACAATATAAGTGTTGCAATCCTTAAATTTTACAATCATAACATTATGATAAATTGCACCTCTAACAGTGACCTTTCCAGGACACTGGCCCTCATTTATCAACATTGCGTAAAAAAAGGGCCAGAGGGTGCGTGACATTTATGAACCTGTGCTTTCCGCTCAGATCTTATCGTACGCAAGCGCAGCTGATGGTGAGAAATCCTAGCATCATTTGAATGAAACGCCCCCAAAAATATTCACGTATGAGGAGGCCTCACCCAGGGATTTTACGGCACGCACGCACAAAACATGGCAAAGAAGAACATTTCTCCAACCAGGAAATTATAAATAGTTGTTTATATGATATTAAAAAAATCTGTCAGTAACCAACGTTAACCGTATAGCCAATCCAAGATCACATTTACTAATAAAAAAAAGAGGGGAAAAAAGAAATAGGCTAATAATAAAAAGTGACCTTTATTAAATAAGCTGTAGGCCTAATTAGGCATATATAAAAAAGGGTATAAAATTAGACCACATAAAAAAAAAGCGTGGATACAACGCTGCAGTCAGAGCAGACTCTGGACCATGATCTGAACCAGCGAAAAGCAGCTCAGCTCCGCGGACTCAGCGCTAGAGCCGGGGGCAGAACTACGCGTCTTTCGGCCTGAGCAGAGCTTTCCTCCGGGAGGAAACAGGTGCAGGAGAGCTGACAGCCGACCGGAACCTAACGAACCCGTCCGGACCGAAGACAGCCCTACGAGACGTGCCTCGATCATTCCCCTGACGAGAGGAGAGCGCGCGGTCAGCAGACCCTGTGCGCCGCTCAAACCCGGACTTTACGAACCCGTCCGGACCGACGAAAGCTGTGGAGCTGTCGAAGGATTTGTTTGACGCCCGGGCTACTCTCGAGCACGGAATACGGTCCACAGACTCAGCGCTCAAACCAACCAGAACACGGCCTCGTACAGCCAGGTGAGTCCCGGTGTCCCGGTACACGGCAGCGGATGTGAGGCAGGGAATCCACACAAAGTTTGCGCATGCAGTGGTATTTTGTTAAAAACAAAAAATAAAAAACATCGTAAGCGTCTCTGGCTGCAGTCCAGGTTCTAGTGTCTCTGGTCCAGGTTCTAGTGTCTGGTCTGGACTGAGCCTCTGGGCTCAGATCCGTGTCGGTGCAGCTCAAGTCCATAAACATTAACGCTGTCGCCTTGTTTTTAAATCACTAATGAGGATAATATGCGATGTGGCAATGCGATTCATGCTGTTAGAAACTGTTTTCCTGCGCTGTTTAGTGTTTAATTAAAATTGGTGTATCATAGCACCTCCTGACTTGGTGTAGGATCTGAGCGCACCTTTCGCCAGGTGTACGGTGCGCTCAGATTGATAAATGCCAAAACAGGCGGTGATTTTTCGTATACCCCACATACGCTCTGATTTCACCGTACGCAAGTTTGATAAATGAGGGCCATTACGTGCAAATATCCAGGCATCCAAGTGCTATGGTTGGACCATTTTGTCCAACCATAGCAAGTGAGTGCTTGTTTGTCCAAGTGTAGCGATCTCTGAAAATTAAAAAATGGTTCTTTCCAAATTGGGTTTGTTCCAAATAAGCGTTTCCACACCTTAGGCTTGATCAAAACCCAGGTCCATTCAGTTTGGAGATAATACTACATTTTATTTTTCTATTATTATTATTTTATTTAAATATTTTCTGAGGTTTTACTCTAGACCAGTGTTTTTCAACCACTGTGCCAGTGCCCTGAGATATTGTCTGGTGTGCTGTGGGAAATTGACTTAAATTGCCCTATAACATCTGGTTTGAAAGTTGAGAAAAAGATCCCTGATGTGCACACTATTAAAACACAAGAAAATATCACATCATTTACATTTTTCCCCGAGGAGTCAAACTAATGCCTTGACAATGGAGAAGTAATGTACATGTGTTTGATGACGTGCGCAGTGAGGCCATCCAGCTAGAAGAGGACTCTGGGGAAAATACTTCAGTCGGATCTTACTGGCTCAACCTTTACCAGTGCAATAGTCTGACAGGATTTGAAAACCAAAACAAGCCATTTAAAATGCAACTCTCCAAAACCATCATTGGCCATGTCAGCACAGAATTCAACATACAATAAAGCTCCTATTCAGTCAGCTCACAACAAAATGGCTGTTTGTAAAGACAAAACTAATTATGTGGGGGAGCTGGTTACAAGAAATGTTGCATGTTTATATGTTGTGATCTAGGATGTCGAATCTAATTATGTAGATGAACCCCGTGTTTCCAATATTGTGCAAAACAAAATTCAAGATAATCACACACAGGCCGTCATTTGTTAAAGAGAGTTGTAGCTTAGCAGGTAGGCAGTACAACAAAGGCGCTGGACTGCATATTATCAATATAGAAATTCAAACTTTTTTCCAATAAAAAAGAAAAAAGGTGTGGCAATTCCTTGGCAAAGATAATCGTCCAAGTCAGGCGGATAGCCACAAGTGACTGAAACAGTCTCACGGCTAGTGATTTAATGATTTGTCTGCAGCCGGTGAATGATCATACATCAATATCCTGTTGTATCCAGTTCCCCTGACCTCCCTCAGGCTCTAGATGACACAATTTGGACTTTAGGGCCCGTGTATGTATACACCCATCAGCAAATCTGGCTGATCACATCTGAGAGGCACCTCATGACCAATATGATTATGGCAAAGACCTGTAAAAGTACATTTCACAAGGCACACGTTTAGTTGTGTTGACGCTGGGGTTGTTTAGCTACAAAAACAACTGAATTTAATAATAATAAAAGTTTGTATACCATTAACATCATGAAGTTCTTTTCATTGCAGTTTGTCTTAAAATGCATGTAATTTGAGATTCAATCATGTCAATAGTGTCTTTGAATCAAAATGAAAATAGTGGAGGATGAAGGCAGTGGAAAAAGCAGGTGAAACGTTTGACTTGGCTGTAGCAGCTAATATTGTCAGCTGATTTTCAAAGCACATGGTGTTTAAGATGAAAGGTTACACAAATATTAAGTTGACCCTGCTGTAGAATGGGTCTCGATGCTGTCAACTGAGAGCCTTGTTATTGCAATGAAAGACCAACTCTTGATTCATGCACACCAAGTGTAAACCAATGACCCCTGAATTCAAGTCTGATGTTTATTAGTTGGACCTGCGTTTCCAAATGCTAGAACAGGCGGTGACAGTTCGCAGCGAAATCAACCAATTCATTAGGACATTATGCCAACGTTGAAATGCATACTGCAAATTGATAGAAACCCCTCCAGTTCAACAAAGTTACAGCGGTCTTTCCGAGCACTCTTTGATACGGAGTAACAAGTGCAGCGGCTGAGCTCTCCGCCGCAACGACGTACAGGGCAGGGAGCGTAATCGCAAATCAAACTTTTAAGCAAAGAACAAACCTCGGGGTAAGTTGATAAAATACTGCGTAGTATTTATCTAAAGTGTCGTGTACTCACTGCCCGTGGGTTTTCCTCGGATCTCAAGGAAACGCGAGAAGGAAGAAGCGTGACAAAGTTTGGTTAGTTCCTCTCGCGCAGCATGGCGGCGGCAGTGGCTGCGTTCAAACCTTCCCTGCTTTGATACCGTCGGGCGGGGGAAGGGTGCTCGGGTTCAGGGTAGGTTGCTGGATGCGAGCTATGAGCCATTATCACAATTCTTAATAAATATTTTCCCATGTGGAATGTGATTTAAGTGGAACACAGTAGATCACAAGTGGACCTTATGTCCTTCAATTGTTTTAGGCCTATTTGGCCATATTAGGCCCACGGGGACATCAGAACATTCACTCAAGGGCATATGCCTATTGCTGTCTCTCAATCATGCTCTCAACACAGACATTTAAGTTTCCATTCATTTTCTCTGCAGGTGGGCCTGTGGTAATTAAAAGGTCACTACTGTGTGTCAAAGGTGATACAACATTTTGTTAGAGAGGAGAACGTAGGCCTAAGCATAGCCTCCTAATTCAAGATGGGGAGAGGGTAAGTATGAAGTGGAGTTCATCTTATTTAGAAATCTGATCAGCAGTCATTCGACCGAAATGTTGGTTAACCAGTTCTGCACATGCCTACATGCACAAAGGCAGCCCTGCAAATGGACAGATGGTCCTGCGGAATGACATTTTTAGCAGCTGGTTGTATTTTCCCTGTGTTACCAAGGCAAGGAGATGTAGCCTTAGCCTATGTGACAGAGTTGCATATGAGGCAATAATCTAATTCTAGAAAGAGATCATGTTGAAACTCTTTACACAAATTAAGATGTATGTAGCCTAGCTTCATGGGTGAAATGGTAATAGGTGATATGCTATAAGAACTAGTTTAGGCCTGCAACTTATGATTATGGGTAATCGATTAATCTACCAATTATTTTCACGATTAATCGCTTGGTTGTGAATGGTGTATGAAAATTGTATTCTCTTTTTTTATCACATAACGCTAAAGTGGCATCACTTGAGGACATGTGGATGGAGTAAACTTAAAGTGAATGTTTGTTGGAGGCTCTTGATGCTAATTCTGCTTCTGATTGGATGAGACAGAGATGGATATTTATGAAATGTTCAATGTACAAAACACTACAGACCCCAACTTTAAAAACATACACCATTTTCATATCATTTTTGCTTTAGTTGAGTCTGTATTTACTAGAAAACGATTAATCGATTACTATAATAGTTGTCGACTATTTCAATAATCGATTAGTTGTCGATTAATCGATTAGTTGTTTCAGTCCTAAACTAGTTACTTTCATAGGCTAAACTTCATGGGCTTATGTAAACTTTTTCTGGCAGTCTATGGATATATTTAGAGTGGTGAGCTGGTGTATCCATACAAGACGGCAGACCACAATTATTCACAACAGTGAACAGGCCAGCACCCTTATCAGATCAGTCAAGAGGAGTTACTGTTTGGCAGCAGTTAACATAATATGTTAAACTGCTGCCAAACAGTAAGATCCGACTGTCTGGGATCTTGACCGATGACATGCAAGACATTTTGGGTGTAAAGTGTAAATTGAGGAGTGTAATGGTCCATTTCTGGTGGGGCTGGGACGATACATTTCTGCCACTATACAATATATCACGATACAGAGGGCCCGATTCGGTACATATTGCAATATGTATCACGTGTTCAACCCCCGGCATAAATTTGTGCTCTGCATTTGACCCATCCTCAATGCTGCTGGGGCAACCTGTAGGAACAGGGAGCAGCCAGCGTAGGCCTAGGATTAACCTATTGTACATGTTTTTAGTGGTAGGGGAAACTGTTGAATTCAGAAGAAACCTAACCGTTGCGCCACTGTGTCTTTGTTATTATAACCAACTGCCATACCATGAACGAATTGGATAAAATAGCATAATATGGCAGTTTCCCGGCCAAAACGGGACACGTGACAGCTATGTAACTGAGTTGGTTAGAGGAGTAAATTGCCCCGGGCTCCAGCATGGGGGCCCAAGGAGCCCATTTCTATTATGAGTCCTTTTTTTAAATAGCAAACAATGGCCCTGGAAATCCTTATTATTGTTGTAGTTGATGTTGTTGCTGAAGTCCCTCAGGAGGCAACTTCAGACAGACCAGACGCATAATAGTGTAGTCGTGGAGGAGCAACACCATCTAGTGGCACGGTAGGGGCCCATGTGACAAAGCTGGGCAGGGTATCATATTTTTATTGGCCATTAATCAACCAATGGTCTATAACTCATAAACGGAGCGCATACAAACACTATTTTTTGTGTGCACAAACCATCCATCCATCCATCCATTTTCTCCCACTTGTCCGTTGCCGGGTCGTGGGGGCAGCTGTTGGAGCTGCCCAAGTCACATAGCACCAGTCCCCTATGGCTCCTCCTGCAGGTGGTGGGTCCACGGGAGGACGGCCTCATGGTTCCAAACGGTTCCAAACGGGCCTGTTGGTCTCTCATAGGGGGCCCATTCACACTCTCATTCATACACCAGTGTACGCAGACACTGGAGGCAAGGAGGGTGAAGTGTCTTGCCCAAGGACACAACGACAATGTGCACCTTCAGGAGGCGGGAGGTGCACAAACGTTCGCTAACAAAGCACTAACACATGGCACCACTTTGGAGTGAAAAACATGCGTAACAGAACACAGAAGTACAATAAGATGCAAAGACTTCGATTATCCTGTGGCAGCTCATTTTGTTGAATCAAATCATCCCATGAAAACTCTAACATTGAACGTTTGAACCAATTGTCTATTGTAATATCGTATTGAACATGTAAAACTGTCTCCTAGTGGTGGAAACTTAGATCTCCTGTTGTCTTTAGTGTGACTCCTCAGGGACTTAACATTGAGTATGACTTGAAATGCTTCTAGTAAGTACTGTAGACATTATGATTATGTTTTATGGAATATAGCCTATATAATTGTACATATTTTAATATTTTTTTGTTTTGTTAGAAATTGGCCTATCTGTACTGGGTGTGGCCTCCAGATTGATGGGCACCACCCACTCTTTGGAGAAGATCTAACCCACCTGGGCTGGTCCACTCCACATGCTCTGTGGTAAAAAATAAAAAACGTCATCTTTTGAATAAATATATCTTGTACACCGGTGTGTGTTGCTTTTTTATTTTTATTTTGAAGATTTCTTCAACATCTGCACCTCTGATGTCACCAGTGTTGGTGGTAATGTATTATAAAAATAACGAGTTACAAAATAAAATTGCTTTTTTCAGTAACTAAGGACATATTACTTACACAAAATGTGGGAATATAGTAGTCATTACAATTTAAGTAACTCGAGTTACAAGTATGGAGGACCGTGGCTGCCAAAACAATAAATAAATATAATAAAGATCAAATTTGCAAAGAAATGCATGCATTTATTGTAATAAGTGCATTTATTTATTTATATATTTATTTATTGTTTTGGCAGCCACGGTCCTCCATATTACAAGTGCATTTAAATACATGAACGAAAAAAAGCCAAACTCCCTCCAAATAACGGACACTGGTGTAGAAGAGCTGCAGTTGCGTGTAGTTAACTTCGTCACAACAAAGAGACTGGGGAAAGAGAAAGAAAAGGAAATCATTGACTGCAGTTTTGCGGCATTATTTCTATTTTCAGTTTACATTTTGTCAAAGGTAACTCAAAGTAACTCAGCTACATTTTTGAAACAGTAATCTACAATACAATAAATTAAACAATAAAATACAATATCATATTTCCAAAACTGTACTAATATAGAATATATTACAGTTTTAAAGTAACTTGTCCAACACTGGATTCCACTTTTGGTGCGCGCGTTGCTTCTCTTTCTCGCCACTTTGGAGTGAATCAGACACTATTGGGGGCTAACTTCACGCGGGTCACCAGTGGCGCACGTTTCCCTGTTATTCTTGTGTGTAGCGCCCCCCACTGTACAGTCGTGGTACAGTCTGTGCGTGATTCACATGGAAATAGCACAGAGACCGGGCATTCTCTCTACAAGCAAGATACAACAAAAATAATGACAAAATAATATGATTCTCAGGGTAAAAAAAAAGGGAAATATTAGTTACTTTTCCAAAATTCACGACCCAATGGATAGCGCCGCCTTTACCACATGTCTGCGCTGAACCAATCGTAAACAGCAGCTTATTTCTTTGCCGCACCCAAGTGGGATGATGGCGGATGGACAGAGCAACGGAGTAACGATAAGCTTTCAGTAAAGTTTGGCCCAGGTCGGGGAGTAAAATAGTAACCAATAGTCGTTAGTCCTACACTGTGCACTTTTTAAACCCCGTCTCTTGATAATACGGTGAGTATATAATGTTCGCCATGTCAGTTCTGTTTCTGCAGAGAGCTCGGTTAGTTACAATATGGCTCGCATGTCTGTCCCAGTGTTTTTGTTGTTTTGCGTTTAACTTGTGGTTTGTTCACCTGGGTTTAAACTTGCTTTGCACTGAGATACTCTTAATTATAGGTTATAATTTCCGTTTGCTCTTTAGGTGTGTAATCCGTGACACTGTAGGCTGTATTGTCGAAGGTTGGCTAACATTATCCCCGCTATGTCTCTCCCCCTCTGCCATTAGCTCCCTGCACGGGACGTACCGCTTTTAGTTTGGATTTTACCTGTTTTTCAGCACAGGGGGATTTTCTATGTCTGCCTTTGCTTGTGAATGTGTATTGGATGTACTGTGTAGGCTGATGATAATGGCCTACTATAAAACACCGTGCAAACAACAATCTAATGCTAACGCTACTGTTACTGAGCTATTATTTGAGTAAACTGCTGTTTCCTTACACAATCTCGCACATTTTTTTTCCCACACTCTCTTTTCGCAGAGTGTATTTCACTGGATCCAATAAATGATGCTAAAGGATTTCTCCAGGTGCAGGGAATTGCAAGAAAGACACAGCAATAAGGCAATAGCATTATTGCCTCACCCCTGGAAGTGCATGTCACCATTTTGCCAAACTACCCATTTAATTGGCAGTCTTGGCTGGATGCCTCCTTATGTTATCTGATCCCGTGTTGCTTTACTATGATCTCAACGGATGCCTGTGCTATGTTTGTCTTACTAGTTCCACGCCCACAGTCGTTCTGCAGTGCAGCTGTAATGAGCTCTTCCTTCCTGCCAATGTGGGAATGTTGACCTGGGTGCTGTATTTAATTCTAGACATTGTTTTTAGGGCTGATGAAACTCCCTAAGCAAGACTATAATGTTGCTCATGCTTAAGACCGTAGAATCGGAGCCCTATGGTTTAAAGTATGGGTCACTTCTTTTGGTATGGTGTGCATTAACCAGATAATAACCCCAGGTCTGGACACATGCTTATGTGCGCACTGGCCTTGTTAGCGAAGTATAGCAGGATAATGCTATAGATACTGTCAATAGTCTCTTAAGCAGAGTAAAACCTCTTCATTCATTGCTTGTTTTGTTTATCAAATCCAATTGGTATCTTGTAAATACCCCATGCCTAAATTACATCAACCACCTTCACTATGACTGTAAATATATATATATATATATATATATATATATATATATATATATATATATATATATATATATATATTGCCTCTAGTTACTATTACTGATTGCACATTTTGCTTATCTTAAATAAGAATCAGCCTTAGGCCTCACTACTTATGTTTTTGGCACACATTTCTGATTTCTTTATTATGTGAGAAATTATTCATGCTGGAAAGATGTTTCAGTTTCTAGACAGAAAAAAGTGGTTTCTTTCTCACGACATGAAGGTTTAGAGACGGGAAAGCCCGCTGTCATTCAGTTTTATAAGCTTATTCTTTGCTTACGTGTTCTATAAAGTCTTATAAGTCTTGATGATGGCACATGTCAAGGTGACCTGCTGTTTACCGAATGATGTGTGCCTACAGCTGGTGTTGCATAACCTCTATCTCAGTCCCTGTGTTTCCATGACAATGTTTGGTCTCCATGGTGGTTGTGTTGCAGCCCAGACGCCTACACTTTAGAGCTGAAAAAGGAGCTCTGTTACTGACTGGTTTGTTCAGTGTCCACATTCATCGGTACCTTTAGTGTGATGTGTTTACAGTACTTGAGCTGTTAGACTAATCAAATCGGTGCATCTGTGTCATTTTGAGGCTTTTTTTTTCTCAATTTAGTGTTTCCTCAATTTTGTCTATTTTTGGAGAAAAATCCCAGGGAATAATTTATTTGTTCATTATCACTGTAATATAATATTAAAAAACAGCATTGCATAGTCATATTGCAGTCTTTTCTTTAAACCAGCGCATGGCTGTACCAGCCCAGGTGGCGAAGAACTGTTGTCACTGTATGGCCTTCCTCTCTTTAGGATGTTACTTTAGCGTGCTATTTTCAGATGCCTAGTTCAGTGTGCGCGTGTGCGTGTGTGTGTGTGTGTGTTCTCAACAGGGAAGTGCTACAGCAGCACTTAAAGGCACTCTAAGGATCATATTTCCCAATAGATTGATTCTATTGACGTGCAATATTTCCATTACCCACTGGACTTCCAGTTGCCTCTGAGCTTTTGATTCAGTTCGCAATAAGAGTAATATTTATGTTTCAGGCCTACATCTTTTCTTCATGTTCTTAAACCCTTTTGATTTGGAGAATATTTTTGAACAGCAAATTAATATGAGGATGCAGTCCATGACCTTTTCTGCCTTCAGCCTTTCACCAACATAAACAAATGCAAAAGCCAGTATTCAGTGTAATTAGAATGACTTTTACACTTTCTAGAGACATTACAGCCCTTAAAACCAATGCTGTACTGGTGCATTTTCCCATGTTTTTTACTGTTTTCTTATTCTACACAAGAGTATTAAGAATTGTTGTCTATAGGTAGATTAGAATCATTACACTTAAACATTTTATTAGATGCTTTGTATCATGTTGAAAGTGAAAGCCTTTGTGCTTTATCATGTTTTGGAGATTAATTTCACAGGTCCGTTCCGTTGAAATGATGTGTGTGATGTATGATTATATGTCTGATCATTTAGCCTATTGTCCTTGTAGTTCACATGGTCATTCAGTCTGACTGAGAATGCTTCTACGTAGGGCTGGGCGATATGGCCTAAAATCTATATCATGATATGAAAAAATAAATATTACGATAACGATATATTTGACGATATAATTGACAATGGACGAATTACTTCAAAATCCCAGCCTTACGCCTATTGGGAAGATTCATTCAGTGATATTTTATTCTTTATTTTTTATTTTTTTACTGCATAATTGTCTCGCAAATATGATCTACTCAAGCAGTTACATCCTTAATTTCATTTTACTTTTTCAGCACGTGTCCCCGTGTTCTAAAGTCACAGTTTATGCTGCTCTGATGGAGCAGAGCGTAACATAAATTATATTGTGTCCACAACGATATAAAAAATTACAACAATATCAAAACATATCACGATAACGATATGCGATACGATATGGCCCAGCCCTACTTCTACGTTTATTTGTTGTTGTCATGGTAGATCTGGCTGAACATTTTTAAGGAGCTTATTTGGACAGGGCAGCACGAAACTGAATGATTGTGAAAGCAGGGAGAGACATTTAGCAAATTGTCAGTGCCGGGACTCGGGGAGAGCAGGAAAAAAGTTTGGGAACCACTGCACTATGCTATTGAAGTGCTGGCAGAACATTTATATTGATGCAAACTAGTGGACTGAAACAGACTGGAACAGTCCACTTGTCCTACTGCAGCCATTAACTCGTTAGACTCTTTACGTGTGAAAGTCATGGCAAACCTTCTTTCAGGGTTTGATGTTTGTTTTTGTAACCCTTCCAGTAGAACAGCCAAGGATGAACGGTGAGTCCGGTGCAGGAGTGGTGACGGCCCCTCCTCCCACCACAGCTCCACACAAGGAACGCTACTTTGACCGGGTGGATGAGAGCAACCCAGAGTACCAGAGAGAAAGAAACATGGCGCCAGACCTCAGGCAGGACTTCAACATGATGGAGCAGAAAAAGAGAGTGTCCATGATACTACAGAGTCCGGTTAGAGAAACACCTGTCATATAATCCATTACTGTTCACACTAGCCACACTTGGTCACAATAATACTCTACAGGCCTTCTGTGAGGAGTTGGAAACCATGATCCAGGATCAATTAAAGAAGGGGAAGACCCCTACTAGCCTGTTGGCTTTGCAGCAGATTGCAGACTTCATGTCCACGAGTATGCCCACCATGTATCCTGCAGCTCCACAAGGAGGGATGGCAGCTCTCAACATGAGTAAGTACAAACAAGAGTGACTTTGACAATGAGTTTGATGCATTAAGGCACCTTTTCATAGAGTAATACAGTGCAGGTTGGGGGGTGTATCCACTGGAGTCTGAAGCGATTTGGTCAAGGGTCATGGTCAGTCACTGCTACCGACTGATTAAGGGAGCAATAAAGCACACAGAGGAAATGCAATATGCAAAAAGCAGAGGATTCCATGCGATGCCAAGATAAATGTTTAAACCACATGTTAAGCAAAACAAAGCTATCACGTTAGCAACAGCTGTTACCTGTTGGGCACTTGCTTCATGAATAAAAACTCAGTATTTGGAATACTTCTAACACTAGTTATACCAATTACATTCTTGAGTTTTAATGTGATGTTGTATAGTGAGGCGAGAGGTAAGAAATGTAAAAATAACTGGCCGTTGGCAGGATGTACTGTCCTGCACTGATTTCATCTCCAACCTTCTGAAACACTTTTCTGAGAGTGGTTAATTCCATCAAATCGAGCTGAGCTCAGCCGATCTGCACCGAACAACCTCATTGAAACTTGCCTTTGTTAAATTCTAACCATTTTGCTGAACAAAGATTGTATTGTGCTTAAAAGGTTTAGGCATGGTGACTCCTGTTAATGACCTGCGAGGTTCCGACTCAATTTCCTATGATAAGGGTGAGAAGCTTCTGCGCTGCAAATTGGCTGCCTTCTACCGACTCACTGACCTTTTCGGCTGGTCACAACTTATCTACAACCATCTCACAGTAAGATGCAAAAGGAAATGGAGTAGCAATATCTTATTACAGTGCAGTATGGTTCATACAAAGTAAGTAAATGACTAAATCTCTCTCATCCTCTAGGTCAGACTGAATACGGACCAGGAGCGATTTCTAATTGTTCCTTTTGGGCTGCTGTACAGTGAGGTCACTGCCTCTAGTCTGGTGAGATATTTTTTGATGTCCTATGGTTTTAATTGTTGATCAAAGACTTTCTGAATTTTTTTTTTTTTTAAATCCTGTTTTTATTTGTGGCAACCTTCAGGTAAAATTGGACCTTCAAGGTGAAATAGTGGATCGAGGCAGCACCAACCTTGGTGTCAACAAGGCTGGCTTCGTTCTCCATTCTGCCATTTATTTGACAAGGCCGGACGTCAAATGTATTGTTCATGTGCACACACCTGCAGGGGCTGCGGTAAGAGGCTTCATTTTGAACTAACAATAATATATATTTGGTCTTTGAGGATTTGTTATGTTCCTCTGGCTGCAGGTTTCAGCAATGAAATGTGGGCTCTTGCCAATTTCGCCTGAGGCATTGTCACTTGGAGAGGTGTCTTACCATGACTATCAAGGCATTTTAATAGATGATGAAGAATGTGCGCTGATACAGAGAAACCTTGGCCCCAAAAATAAGGTACTTTAAAAAAAGAAAGAAAAGAAGTTTAATACATAGACTGAGCGGTTACTTTTTCTTAAATCTATTCTTTATTTGTCAGGTCCTTATTCTTAGAAACCACGGCCTGGTGGCTGTAGGTGAAACTGTGGAGGAAGCCTTTTACTACATACGCAACTTGGTCACAGCCTGCGAAATCCAGGTTAGTCTTGAAAATATTCAGTCATACAATATAATGTGCTCAAAAGGACTCTAGCAATATTTATTTATACTTTGTTTGTGGTCCCTCCTAACTACTGCCCTTTCTCGACACGCCATATGTCCGTATTTCCTTATGTTCTGTGTTTCTTATAAGCCTTTCACATTGTATTTTTTCTGGATTAATGTAATTTTTCTTGTTTGTCTTTTATTTGTTCCAAATTCCTTCAGGTTCGAACACTGGCCAGCGCTGGAGGGCCAGATAATCTTGTCATGCTGGACCCAAGCAAATACAAGTTGCGCCCACGTGTCCCAGAGGTGGATGAGGATGGGTCTTCTACTCAGCCCAAGTGGCAAATTGGGGAGCAAGAATTTGAGGCTTTCATGAGAATGTTGGATAACCTTGTAAGAACCTCTGCATTTCTATTATGTGTCTTCTCATATTGCAAGTCTATTCAAGCTTATGTTGTTTGTATTCTGTTGTCTATAGGGCTACAGGACAGCCTACCCTTATCGCTGCCCCGCATTAAGAGACAAAACTAAAAAGTACAGTGATGTTGAAATTCCCTCTGGCCATGGTGGCTATTCATATGGGGAAGACAGTGACTCAGGGGCTCGCTCCCCACTGAAACTCAGCTTCCAGCGCGGCCAGCGTGACAAGACCCGCTGGGTGAATGCAGCTGGCCGACCTGACGAGCCCTACGAGGATGGGCCAGATGGCAGCAGCCCCAAGTCCAAGCCAAAGGTGTGGACGAACATAACACACGATCACGTCAAACCCTTGCTGCAGTCTCTATCGTCCGGTGTCTGCGTGCCAAGCTGTATAACCAACTGCTTGGTCTGTGCCTATCTTATTGTTCATAGTATAGAAATTACAGCTACCTTGGTAGTGCGAGGGGGCAGGTGGTTGGCATTATGAGGCTTTGAGGACACCGAGGATTGTGTCTAATTTTAACAGTTAAAGCTTTAGTCCACACCAATGATGTTGACACAGAAAACTGTTCATTTGTTGACTATCTTTGTTCTTTTCCTTCTGGTCTCCAATTGCGTCATGATGCCAGGCCAGCTGCCCACAGCATGCCTCACTGCATGTGTGGTAGTCCAATGCATTATTGTTGCTGTTTTTCCCCAGAGGAGCAGGCAGCAGGGGTGTGGCATGAGTTCCCTGAGTGGCCAAATAACTCTAGCAAGACAGTAATGTTGCTTTAAGTTAATAGTATAACTTTTTAAGTTTTCTGTAGTTTTTTATTCTTAAATATATTTATTGCATCCGTTACATTATATGTGAAAGATCCGTAGACCCATACCTTTCAGTTTAAATGTTTTTGTAATTATTAATTTTCTTGGGTTTAATATTTAGTAGTATCATGACCTGAATTATTTTCAGAAAATAAATGTTTGCATGAATGAATATGCTAAAAAGACACAATTTATCTCATTGTGAACCAATTATCTCCTGTTGAAATAGTAGGAAATGTTGTTGTCAGGCCCTCTGTGAGTATATCATGTTTACATGTTCATCTCACATCGATCAACCCGGCTCTGCTACTTCATCCTGAAATTGTTCCTCATCTGGCCTTTGGTTTTGCAGCTGAGCTCAGAGTAAATACAGGAATGGAGCCATAAGCTGATGCTTTGCTCAGTGAATTACATGCCTTGTATTACAGATGCTCTGAACATTTTTGCATGGCAGCTAACTACCTGCTTTTTATTGTCACCAGCAGTGCAATTAATTTGCTGCAAGATCTGGGTTATTTTTTGCTGAGCATTACCAGGTTCACAAAGTATTCCCGACTTAAAGTTCTTTCTTGTTTCTCATGGAAACATGTTAAGTTAATAAGTTGCGTTCATAGGATTGTTCCAAAGCGGGCGAGTGTTCTTGGGTGTGTTTCTTATTCATCTTTGTCATCTTGTTGTGTATCAGCCTGGGAAATAACTTTGGTGATGCTAGCTCACCCCTCAGAGCCACTCGCTTCGTAAGCCAGTCACCTCACTGCCAACCCTTCAGTTATCCTCTGTCCCCCACTTTTCTGTTCACCCACGTGTGCTGTCTTCAGTTCATCACTTTATCCACCCGTTTCTGTTGATGAATGGTTCATATCAATGATGATGACTGTCGGCTTTGTTGTGTGAGTGTGTGATGCACAGGGATTCTGCTTCTAAGCTGTTCATTCTTGTAAACATCAAGATGAATACATTGGAGAATATAGATTAGTACTAGGACTTTCGCTGGCCATTTTGTTTGGGGGAAACCAATTACCTCAATTTGAGTTTTAAACTTAACTTACCAGAGCAATAATGAAGTATGAATGAAGTGCAGATTTCAACAAGTCGGTCTGATTTAAATATACCTCATCATCATTGGTCCATTGTCTTAGTTTCATTATTTCTGTTTTATATTCAACAGGTTCTGTCATTGTCCACCTTTTTCTCTTCAGCATGTTTTTATATTGTAAAGCCTGCATAATATTTTAGATTGCATATTTCTGTGCTGTAAAGTCCTTGTAGGTTTTTAACCATATACATCTTTTTTACAGTGGACCAAAGAAGATGGAGTCCGTCAGGCTGCTGTAGCTAATCAGTTTATTCCCCTCAACACCAACCCGAAAGACGTCTTGGAAATGAGGAATAAGGTACCTCCGTTTGTTCTTACGATCTTCTGGTTCATTTCATTGGGCGGCGGGTGGGGGCAAAGACACTGCTGTGCAGCATCTGCAGCTTGCAGCACTGGTGCTAAATATACAAGTCCTGATCGATATAACTCTGAGCCATCCACTGTTTTTCAGAAACAACCCAAAAAGAAAATCCACATGTTCATTCTTTTCTTTTTAATAAGGGAATTATTAGTATTGGGTTTCACAAATTAATAATCTTGAGACTCCAGTACCTTTTGCAAAACCCCCGCCCCAAAACAGCCATTGTCCAATCATACCTCATAGCAAACGTCTCCATCAGTCATTCTATGGATATCCTGCCATAGAAATGTTTTAGTTTTTGCCGCCTGAATATCTGGCACGTTTACTTTCCAAGTGCTGCTGGTAAAGTTCAGGGTGGTTTTGTTTTGCCTATTTGTCGAACACATGGGACATCGCGGCTGGGCATAAGAATGAGGAAGTCGTGACTTTCAGATTTATATCAGGCGTGTTAGACGAGGGCAGTTGGTGCACTCTTCTCCTGTTGGTTTAGCAAGCTAGATCACTTAACAATTGCGGTCATATTTTTTCAGTACTAGCCTAACAAAAGGACCATGACTTTCCTACACAACTGTGCTGGTTGCGTTTTTTTAAGGTAGCTCGAAGGGATTCTTCTGATTTCACATGTTGCTGGTGCTTTAGCCTCGATAGTTGTAGTTCCCCCACTGCACATTGCAGCCTCGATCTGGAGTATATTGCGCTGGTATTGCACCAAAAAGAGGCACTAATAGGCCTTTTCCAGTAGAGATTCCTACCCAAGCCAGCGCATGGTCTGCCCGTGTAGTCATGTGTCTCCACTGGTCAAACGGGGGTCACTCAAGGGCCAAAGCGCATTGAACTCATACTAACGTGATGCGAACAGACTGATGGCCAGAAGACAGCCCTCACTAAAACTCACAGGTCATATGAGGTGTTGTTTTTGGCAGCCCTCATTTTTCTAAATGTGATTGTTTCAGTTGACGAAAACTCAATAACAAAATCTAATTCCTGTCCTCTTCTTGACGGAGCTAGCAACATAAGCGAAGGGGGCGGGACTTTTGCAAAAGGTTAATTACAGGGATATTGACCACAAACCAGGTCAAAACGCCTAATTTACTGCGGTTACAACAAATTTAACACAAAATGTATGCTGGTCCTCAAATCTAGTTTTGAACTATAGGATACTTTGAACGTTCTGTCACATGAATGCATTCTGTCATGTTTATTTATCCCAAGTTATTTTACTTGCAGATTCGTGAACAGAACTTGCAAGATGTAAAGACTGCAGGCCCCCAGTCTCAGGTTCTTTGCGCTGGAACAGTCGTGGAAAGAACCTACGTCCAGGTCAGTCTGCACACACAGACTAACTATAGTGTTTCAATCTGTTGACTTGATTCAGTTTTAGTTTAAGTGGGCGCATGGATCCAAGAGTAATAGTAACCAGTTACTTACCATATCTTTCCTAAGCAAATATTAGTGTTGGCCCATTACTCTTGGAGCCTATAGAGACTTTTGTAACTGTGGCATTATTCTTTGACAGCAGACAAAGTCAATCTGGCAGGTGAGTAACTTATGTGAGGTAACCGCGATCTGACAACTTGCCAGCTCAGGTTATGTCCACAAGTCATCATTAATGAACATGATTTCATTTTCAAAGGGAAAGCGTTTTTGTTTTTGCATGAAGCTGCCTTTTGTTATTGAAAACCCACCTTCTCAGTCTGGTTTGGCATGATTAAACCCTATTCATCTTTTTAGTTTCCTATTTATTTATTTTGTCGTAGCAGTCGGTATGGACAAGAATAAGAATATGCAACTATATACATAGAAGGTACAAAGAAAACATTTGTGAAATTGAGAATTGTATTTTTATTTGTGCATATTTTTGGTATTGCGCATGTCCTGAGGAATAAATAAAATACAAACACAGCCATTGCTTAGCTCCATTTTATTTCTTGTTGCCTCCATTTTGCATGCATTTACTATGTGTACGTACAAGCCGAGCCAACTATATTTGTGTACAGAGGTGGAAAGAATTTAATGTCTCAATGGGCATTTGGAACAATTGTCTAAGGAATATCGCATACGGCTTTTCTGTTACAAACTATTTCTACCCTTTGCATGTGACAAATTTTCAGTTCTTGGATGAAGTGAAGCGCTCTTTCCACCTTTGTATGGTGGATGGTGTTCGCACACATTTCTACTGATTCCCCCCCCCCCCCTCGAATATTAATATTGATGTTCTGGTACCTAAGAGTTGGGCTGTTCCCTTCACTGGGTTTACTATTGCAGGACGCCCCTCTGTCTGACTGTACAGATACTATTGATGGCCTTGATGTGTCCGAGGGGTCCTATAGTCCTGCTAAATCATTTAGAAAGGTACATACTGTCACAATCAATTCTTCTCACCTGTATTGCACACCTCTCTCGATATTTTTGCGATGAGAATACGGGGCTAGCTGTTTCCCTCCATTTATTGTGGAAATAAATGGGCCTGGGCAATTAATCAATGTTTCTTTTATCAAATTGCGGGTAATTCTAGTCAGTCTCCATAATTGTAAACAGCCAACCCTGTGACAGTAATAGTTCGGAGTTTGTGAGGAATAAAATGGAGTGTTTTTTTGTGTTGAATAATGCTATAATGAAAGCCTTTCTATGTTTAAGATGAACAACAAATATCTAAAACCTTATTGATAAAAGCTGTACTTGTTTGTTAATATCAAGATTAATCAACATGTGGAAGAAAACTGATATATCTCCTGGCCAGATCGCCCAGCCCTAGAAATGTGTCTATCTGGGTCAGGGGTTGCCAGGTTTGCAGTATTCCCGTTGTATCGGGGAACTTTTTCAGCGTTTTTTCATGTAGAATATGTTAATTTTGTTTAAATCTTTATAAAAATTTCTGTTGACAAAGGTTTATACCTAAGGCTATCAGAGCTGCTCCGTCTCTGGGAAAGAGAAGAGGGGGTGGGTCTGTATCACTGGAGGAGCACTAAGACTTTAATCTAGCAAAATACAGGGGAAATTACGCTTGTGCCGCATGTCCACAGATTTTGGACAGACTTGGGGGCGCATTTGGCTCTTGATACCTGGCAACCCTTCAATTGATGGTTTTCAAAGTCCTTAATGGAGGTGTTCAATTAATTTGAGTTTAATAAAGATAAAATTACCTGCACACAAGTAGTGTATGCACAAGTTGTGCAACTGGGGGGCTGTATCTGTTCAGTGTTTCATCTATTCCACCTCTACTCACTGTCGTTCCTCTGTGTGTCCTGAAGGGGGAGTTGGTGACTGCATCCAAAGCCATTATTGAAAAGGAGTACCAGCCCAAGGTTATCATCAATAAGCAGGGTCCCAACCCCTTCACCAAACTCACTGACCAAGAATTGGAAGAGTACCGCAGAGAGGTTGAGCTCAAACAGAAAGGCCTTGAAGGTAACAAAGAATATATGCTTTTGGTAGTTTTATTTTCATTAAGATGAACTGTATTTGATTACTGCTCTTTAAAGCTGCACTTCTGAGTATTCCATGTTATATTTGTACATAAGATCAACAACAAACATTTTAACATGAACAAGTGATGCCAAACATGTTTCTCATAATTTCCTGGACTCCGATGTGTTTGTTTGGTGAAATCTATGGCTTTAACCAACCAAAGCTGCCCTAAGCTGGTCCATTTGCCAGCCTGATATAGTTGCATTTTCATATCACATCGCTGGACGCGGCACCTTAGAAACAGCGTGTTAACTTTGGTCTGCAGCAGCAGAGACGAGCTCCACACCTCCCTGCCTCACAGTGCACTCCCAACACACCCCTCACCTGCCCCAGCACCATGTAAACACATGTGCAGCGATCGCAAAATACGTGCAACAATAAGCAGCAACACGAGTTTAGCATTCTGAAAGTATTTTACCAAAGACCGGGAAATGATAAACCTCTGTCTGACCTTTTTGAAGCGGCTATCAAATAAGGGGTCCTATGTTAAATGTAACTCGACCTGTTCAGATGTTTTTGATTGAAATAGCTTTTGATTTCAGTAAATATGACCTAATGCTGCAAATTCAACAAATGACCATTTTGTGTGCACTTTTGTTCATAATGTGCAACAGTACATTTTAAGTTGTTTATTAATTTTATTTAAAAAATACTGTTATCACTGGGAGGTTTTTTCAATCACATTGAAATAATCCTCTAACAGTTAAAGACTTGAAAATTTTGCTGACTCTCATTTGAATTGATTTTATTTATTATTCCAATAATCCACAATTTCCTTCGCAACTTTTCTTTAGCAAATAATAAACTCACTTTAGGTGCACATAAGTTAAACAGCTCCTTACATGCAAGTATCAAAATGTTTACTTTGATACATTTCCTATGTATTGATAAATGTGTGTTGCACACATTAAATGATCAGGGAAGCATGTGGAAGGGACCAGAGGCGTGTAGTACTCAGTTTTGAAGAAGGTGTACTTGGAGTAGTTTTATCATACAGTACTTTTTGCTTTTACATGAGTAAACTTCCATCCATCCATTTTCTTTGTGTCAATGATTTCTTTTTTGTCCGTTGCCGGGTCGTGGGGGCAGCTGTTGGAGCTGCCCAAATCACATTGCACCAGCCCCTATGGCGCCTCCTGCAGGTGGTGGGTCCACAGAAGGACGGCCTCATGGTTCTAACCGGGCCTGTTGGTCACCTAGGACCTGTTTGCCCTGGGAGACCCTACCAGGGCCACGAAGCCCCCGACAACAGAGCTCCCAGGACCATTCGGGCGCTCAAACCCCTCCACCACGTTAAGGTGGCGGTTCCAGAAGGGGATGAGTAAAATTATAATGAAATAATAAGTACTCTTACTTGAGTATAAATTAGTCAAAATAAGTCTCATGCACCGTGTTCTTTAGAATTATTTAGTTTTTCTATATTTTCATGCTTTTTTCTGGGAATTTTCTTTGTAGGTCTCACAATTTCCACATGATTTGATGATTTTTTTATTTTTTCCCGCAATTTATGGCGTCCATTGAAAATCCCTTTTTCGCTCAAACATTTACTCAGTACTCGAGTAACATTTTCGCCAAGTACTTGTTTCTTTTACTTGAGTCAATATTTTGGCTACTTAACCGACCTCTGGAAGGGCCTGAGGGGTGTAGGTGAGGGGTGTAAAGCCCAGTGAGTGGAGGGGGAGGTTTACTACTGACACCTGCTGACAAAAGAGATTGTGGAGAACAGCTTAAGGCAGCTTCTTTTACAGAAATTAAATGTGTTTTGGTTTTTCAAGCCGTTTGCTGGATATGAAGGGACACACTGTGATGATATGTTTCTGTCCACACGCATGCACACATTTACAGCCCGGGCAAAAGAGAGCCACAGAGCGGGATCAGCCTCCAGCCCGCCCTGTCCCGGAGCTGGCCTGACACCCACAGCAGGGCAGTCTGCGTCCGTGTCTCCGTCTCCACAGTCCGCTACTGACTCTCCCAGTATAGATCGGGCAGCTCCTCCTCCCGCTACACCGGCCTCTGAGCTGGACTCGTGTGCAGACGGGCTAGGGGCGTCTGCAGATGATGTTTTTGCTGCGACAGAGGAGGAAGTGTCCGCTCTCGAGTCCCCACATAAGGAGTTCCACAGCGCCGTGCTGCGAGCGCTCAGCAGGGAGCCGGTAGTGGTAGAGGCGGCTGAGGCAGTGCAGGCCACAGGTACACAGGAAGGAGTGGAGTCCTGCTGAATCCCCCTCCCGCTCAGCCCTGTTCTGTCCCCACTACATACCACCTCCTATAGCCGGGGCTCTGCTGTGTGCTGTCCTTTCCTGGGGTCGGGAGCCTGCTGCCATTGTTGTTCCTTATCCTCGATCTCATCTCCAACCTCTTGTTTTTGTTTCCTTCCTTTTTATCTCTGATGTCTTTTTCTGAGGCATCAGAGCTAAGCAGAGTCCCCTCTCTGCGTTGTGATTGGACAAGGAGCTATGAAGTCCGCATCAATTTGTTGACGTTGAGGCCACAACCCACTTGATATAGTCATAATCTAAGGAAAAGTTTCTATTTTTGGACTTATCCAATCAGAGCGATCACATATGTGTGCACATAAACACTGATGTCACCTTTTTTTTCTAACTTTTCCTGGAGGGAGATGTTGGTGTCGTCCTGAGTCTTCATGTATACTTTTTCCTGTTTGCAAAAAAACCCCACCAGGAATTGATTTATTTGCCTCTTTGGCATATTTTGGGGAAAATATTCTGTAGTGACCTTTTAAAGCTGTCGCAGTGTCTTTGTGAATAAGTTTTCCTTTGGGTGTATGTTTCTTTATGTTGCAATGTTTTCTTACATGGGATACAAGTCATTTTTTTGTTAAGCTTGTTTTGCAAACTGTTAAGTTTTACACATTCTTTAAACATTGTCAATGATTAATTTTGTCCTTTTGTCTCTTAGATCCAGAGCAACTGGTTGAGCTTGAGGCTAAAGAGCCAAAACCCGCCTCCACCCCCCCCAGCACCCCGGTCCAGGCAGAGGAAGGTATGCTAACCTTTTGAAATGATCACTTTTCAGTCCTGAACCCAGGGATCTGGAGACTCCTCTCCAGTCAGTCGGCCTGCATGTATTGGAGCCTGTTCATGTTGTGTTTTACTATATTTATATATATATATATATATTTTTTTTATGATAATTTTAATAATACTATGAATGTGCTGTGTGTAATAAGAGGCCAAGAGATAATCAGACTTTTGACTTGTTTCTTTAAAATTTCCTCTTTTCTGTTTTGTTTTCCGCTCTTGGTCTTTATTACAATTGGATTACACCTCCTTTAGTAATATCCACAAACATCCTCTATAATATACTCAAAATCAAAAGTAGTCAACAAAAGGTGTAATCTAATGAGGGAAATGTTATGAATAACATGACTATTGGTGTATGGATTTTCATCTACACCGTCATCTCATACTTCATAATATTCAGACATATTAAGAATGGTCCACAACCATTCTTTTTCAAATCTCCTGATGCCCTTTTTTATACCTTTTTAACTTTAATTTAGTGCTTGTGGTTTGATCTGCATCAGACATTTGTTTCTACTTGTGCTTTTTCTTCTCCGTGGCTGCGATTACAATCAGGAGATGGAAATGCAAAAGAGTACCTGTTGCCATAGTAAGTACGTAATGTTCCACCTGCTTCATCACCTCCTATTAATCAGCCATCTCCCCCGTCCTGTGCATGGCTGTGATCTCTACTAACTTATCTTTCTTACTGAAACTCTTTACATGCTGTTGATGGGGATTATTTCAGAACTGTATCTACTTTTATTTACTTTTATTCATTATCATTCTGTACAACCTTATAAAAAAAAAAAAATCATTATCATAATAATAGTAAAATTATTATTTTATTAATAACAATTTCGATGGAGTTCTGGTGTAACCCCTGCAACAACATCTAACCTGCTAACCTTTTCCTGATGACTCAACTCTTTTAATTAACCAACCTCTCACACAAATACACTGGTCAGTGTTGAACTATGTTTTATATATGTGTGCATCAACAATTCATTGTTTTATGTTGGTCATTGTTTTTACAGATGAATCCTTTACCAGGTACTTCAATGCTTTGTTGACTAAAATGTGCTGCTTTTTGAAAACCCCACTATTATTTATGGAGGACCGTGGCTGCCAAAACAATAAATAAATATATAAATAAAATAAAGATCAAATTTGCAAAGAAGTGCATGCATTTATTTATGTATATATTTTTTTATTTATATATTTCTGTATTTTTGTATTTATTCTGTATTTATTTATGTATTTTTTGTGTTTATGCATTTATTTTTGTTTGTATTTATTTCTGTATTTCTCAATGTATGCAAATCATGGGGTGGGTCTGGATGCCGCTGCTGTAAGGTGATTGGTTAATCTTTCTCCATGCACACATGCCTTGTCCAGCATAGACACTGCCAAACACGAGCAAATCGCTTATTACAATAAATGCATGCATTTCTTTGCAAATGTTATCTTTTATTTAGATATTTATTTATTGTTTTTTGGCAGCCACGGTCCTCCATAATTATTAGCTTCTGTGTTGGTGGTTTGTATTTAAGTGGTTTATACCCAGAAAAAGCCTGTGATAAAAGTATGCCTGCTAAGTTACTGGTATGTAAGACTGTAAAACTAACCTAAATCTTTTGGCACAGCGACTGCATTTGTAGTTCTAACTTCTAGAATTTGTGAAATTTCCAACATGGCTTTAGTTCATACTATAGTGCAACTTTTGCGGTGATCTTTCTTGAGGTGATCAAAATCCAATCATTAAAACCACAAACTCTCCTAAGATTAGCCCTGTTCTTTGTGTTTTTGCACAGGCTGCAATTGAACAAGAGAACAGCACTTATTAAGTTTTCCCTGTTAAAGTGAAGGTAAAAGGACAATGCAGTGTGGAAGCTTGTCTCAGTTTGTGCTCGAAAACTGTAAATGTTTGGGTACAAAAGGGAGTTTGCTTGTTGGGATGGACGGTGATTAAGATGCCTTTTGGCTTCTAACATGAGGGTTGCATGAGGACTTCTGCACTTACGTGCGTAATATCAATGCTTAGGCTGTGGGAGCTGGAAAGAACTAATATTTCCTAGACTTGTGGACTAAATAGTTGTTTATTTTAATGCTTAGCTTGATTGTTGACTAATACTATGAGCCCAGATACTTGGCTAATGCCATTCGGTCAATAACAGTTTTATTTTTTTATTTTTGTTGTGGTCCCTCCTCAGAGTCTTTACCAGAACAAACCTTTAAGGATGAGAGTGACGCTGCCACCCTGAGACAGACCCTCCCTGACCTGACCCCTGATGACCCCTCTGACGCTACTGCGCCCCCTGCTGAAGACTCTGCTCCAGCTGCTGAAGACTCTGCTCCAGCTGCTGAAGACTCTGCTCCAGCTGCTGAAGACTCTGCTCCAGCTGCTGAAGACTCTGCTCCAGCTGCTGAAGGGTCCGCGCCACCTGCTGAACACCCTGCTGCCGCTGCAGCAAACACAATTGAGGGGGAGGAGCCTGCAGAAGGTGAACATGAGGGAGACGAGTCCCCCAGCAAGTCCCCCTCAAAAAAGAAAAAGAAGTTCCGTACTCCTTCCTTCCTGAAGAAAAACAAAAAAAAGACTGAACCATAGCTTTGACAGTCTCCATTCACAGTTGATTCTCGCTACTTTAAACAAGTTAAGCTTTTCATGCAAATGTACGACCAGTTATTGTTTTTCTCCTTCTCTTAGCGTGTGCCAACTTTCTATACAATGTACACATTTAATTACCTATTTGTTTTTGGTCTTTGCTTTGAGTAGAGTGCTAATGCATTCAGGCTAGCCCGTCTAACCTTTTAAATGCACGTTTACAAACACACGGTAATAGTGAGGTTTCAAAGATTTTAACAACTGTTTTTTGTTTTTATATACTCTTGTAACCACTAGAATGTAATGGGATTATACTAAAGTAAATTCAGTTCAGTAATGAATAATTCTTGTATCTTCATTGATGGGTTACTACTCACAGGTTAAAGTGCACCCTCTGGCCTGTTCAATGTTTTATTTCTTGTTTTTATTCACCAAACATTAAGTTACGTTATCTTTTTTTTAATTAATGGAAGTTTAAATTCCAAAAAGTAAACAACTTTGAAGCCTGTCCCATTTGGGGTTTTGTTAAACCCTTTTCATATGCCTTACTGTGACGGCCACTACGGCCCCACAAACGAGAGCCCTAAGCAATAAATCAAAGTAGTGAAGTGTTTCTGTTTAGACCTATTTTACCTTTTTTATTTACAGTGACTTATTAACCTATTGTCTATAAATTCCTCATGTATTTAATTCCTTCCGTATGTGTGCTTATTTTCAACTCTTTGAAAGCCTCATTTAAATTGACTCACTCTTCCATCACCTGCTGCTTTGGACTCAACCACTTTGAATAGCCACATGTCTAAAACGTATGCACTGTTTAACACCAACTAATCATTGTTATACAACTGCATGAGTATTCATATTTTTCTTAGCGACCAACATGTGTCATTTTGATCCACCTGTATTCAGTAAAGATCAATTTGTAGTTTGTTGTCACTAACCATAACGTGATTATATGGTGACCTGAGGATCTTGAAGGACTGTATGTAGGAATTTGTGCGCTTGCATCGTCTACTTTCTGCATTGCCCCCCTTCTCATGTTTTTGCTCATCACAATACTCCAGCTTACTTCAAATAAACCTTGTTAATGTACCACAAGTAGGACTATTATGTCAACTCTCCATTGCCATGACTGTTTTTAAAATCATAAATAAACACTGACTGCTTCAAACAAGTCTATCAATGTTTGTCCTTAGTTGGATGAAGTACTATTGTAACCCAATATCAGAAGCTTAACCTAAAAAGCCTAATTTATTAACACATTTCTATGTAAGCCTTCAAATAATATTGATGTAATTGAAAAAAAAAAAAAATGGCCACACAGGTCAATGGTTCTATTTTAGTCCAGCTTTTCCGTTTGTGACCTACATCATTTAGTCCACTTTAGATCAAGAGCCTTTTTGTAGACCCGGTTAAATCCTAATTTAATCCTGACCTAGAGGTGCTGATGGTACCAGTGTTCCCTGGTGCAAAAAATTAAGAGCTACAGGCCGTAAACTGCGAAGTTGCTGCGTTCAACCCCTAGGGGCGCTGTGATGTGCTGCCACGGCGGATGTTGCTTCTCTGGTCATATCTTTGTTTTGACCTTTTACCTTCCGCTCCCCCGTATTCCACGCACGCTGTATTCCAGCGAAGTGGGGAAAAATCGTGGTTTGGATTTTTTTAATGTGTTTCAATATACTGTCTGCAGCTTTACATTCACATGGTTTCTTCATAACGGATGCAATAAATCTCTAGCCAACTCCGGTAAAAGGTAAAGTCATTGCTTTATTCAATCATGTCGCCTTGTTTACATCCCAGATCCTACGCTGGCTATAATTCTATGTGTGTTACTCGGAGCTTGTGTTTGAGCTGCCGTACTGTGGTAAAGATGATCCTTTCCAGTTGTGAAATGGAAATTACGAGTGCATTGTGTTCAGGTGCTTTTTGTCGCAGCAAAGAAAGTGAAACATGAAAAAAACATACACCAATTCACTATAAGCTTTCTGAAGTGAATGTATTTAATAAATTCACGTCAGAAAGCCGTCTACAAACAGCTGAACTAACTGGATTTTTTTTAAAACGAGATTAAAATCCACTGTTACCATGGAGATCAGCCATGTTTGTGGGTGTTGGCATACATTTTCCATAGATTGACATTAGCTAAAAACAGAATAAAGCCGTGGAACAACTCCGTTAGCTGCTGAGTCACAATGGTGTCCAGGTGTTTTAATGTCAACAATAACTCCTGTATTTAGCTTTTTAAAATCCCCATTAGTTTAATGCTGCAAATCCCATGATTATGCTTAGCGATATGACGTCACAGTCCTGAACGAAAAGATACGATATTACAATTGAATAGCTAAATGCATAGTGTCTGAAAATACGAGGTGCTGTTCATGTGCAATTTTCCACTCGACAAGTACTATAATTACGAGACCACTTGAAGACAGCATTAGAACAAACTTTTAAATAATAAATCAAGTGAACTGCATTGTGTTGCAGATGGGGAAGGCACCGAAAAAGAGGAATCTTGCCGACAAAGTTCGCAAGGCCAAGACCGTCACTGAGATCAAGAACAACCCGTTTGAAGTAAAAATTAATAGGAAGAAGTTTGATGTTTTGGGAAGGAAAACTAAACATGACGTCGGTCTACCGGGGGTTTCTCGGTCCAAAGCTATCACAAAAGTAAGCCTCAGCACTAAAACCATAAAAAATGTATATCAATTAAAGTCAGTCATGCAATGAAAATAACCCATTTGATTTTGTTTCAGAGAAAAGAAACGTTATTGAAGGAATATAGGCAGAAAAACAAAACTAGTAAAATAATTGACCGACGTTTGGGAGAGTATGACTCCAAGATGGCACCAGAAGACAAAATCCTACAGAGGTTTGCCATGGAGAGACAGGTCAGTTCTATAGTTGTGCATTGTTATCCTTCCTTTTTATTAATTACCCAATATTTGCTCTTTTCTTCCAGCGTTCTCATGACAAGAAAGATATGTACAACCTAAATGAAGAAGAAGAGCTCACTCATTATGGACAATCGTTGGCTGAAATTGAACAGTTGAATGATGCTATTGGAAGTGATGATGAAACGGAGGAAAGGGGTTTATTGTCAGGTGCTTTGATTTTTATTTTCACACAAATTGTGAAAGCACTAATTGAATAATATTCCTCTCACTCTGCAAAATGTATACAAATACTTTCTTTTTTCTAGCCGAACTGACTGCCTCACACTTTGGTGGTGGAGGTCTGCTCAGAAAGAAAACCTCGGGGGAGCAGAAAGATGACGAGGGTGGTCAGAGAGCCAAATCCAGGCAAGAACTTATTGAAGAACTCATCCAAAAGTCCAAACAGGAAAAGGTAAGAGGTTAGTTATCTGATATGATTAGTGTTCTGATAAATGATTATTTAATTTTTTGCTGTTTTGGTTCTCAGCG
The DNA here is from genome assembly GCA_021464625.1 of Proterorhinus semilunaris. Lineage (NCBI taxonomy): Eukaryota > Metazoa > Chordata > Actinopteri > Gobiiformes > Gobiidae > Proterorhinus > Proterorhinus semilunaris. The sequence goes on from CM038343.1 coordinate 36,676,078, forward strand.
TGAAAGACAAGTGCAGAAAGAAGAGGCACAGGAGCTGACAGAGAAACTGGATCAAGAGTGGAAGAGTATTCAGGCGCTGATGGTGAAAAAATCTTCAGCAGATCAAGCTGATAAACCGCAGGACAAACAAAAGGTAATGTCTGAGCACGTTATGTTTTTCTCTCAGTTGAAAACACACAAGAAACGAGACATGGTTCACATAACCTCTTTTTAAGCATATTTGTTATTCGTCGCACCCGTTTAGGAATAGGTTTGCTACGTGTCTGGAGAATGTTCTGTCAATTGAGGAAAAAATGTAAACCTGTAAAATGTAAGCTGTAACCTTTTAATGAAATGCATTCATTTTGGTTGTTTTGTTTCAGCTGGAAGCGTATGATATGATGGTGCGAGAGCTTGGCTTTGAGATGAAAGCTCAACCATCAGAGAAAATGAAAACCCCGGAAGAGATTGCCAGAGAGGAGAAGGAAAAGCTGCAGAAATTAGAAGTGTGTATTCACAAATTTGTTTTTTGTCTTTTTCGCTTTTATGCCACGAGTGTCATTTTTGCCATATGTATTTGTAGGCTGAGAGGCTGAGGAGAATGATGGGAGAGGAAGTACTTGATATTGCCCAAAGGCAAAGCCAAACACACATTTCAGCCGATGACCTAAACGATGGCTTCATCCTAGATAAGAATGACCAAAAAACCCTGTCCTATGACGTAAGAGTCTTGATGTAAAGCCTCACTTTTGCACTAAGGTTCAGTAAAAGATGGCGTCTTTTTATGCAGGATGGAAAGTGGAACATCACAGAGGCGAGTGAAGAAGAGGAACAAGGTGATGAGGTAGCAGGAGATAGTGGTGAGGAGGCGCAGTCCGATGCAGGAGATGATGAGGAAGAGGTTGATGCAGAAGAGGAAGAAGAAGAAGAGGAAGAGGAGGAGGAGGATGGTAGTGATGAAGAGGAGGAGAGGGAAGATGGTCACTCAGATCTGGAGTCTGAGCAAAGTGGTGCTGAAGATGAAGAGGAGGAAGAGGCCAAACCTAAGAAGGTTTTGAGCAAAGAAGAGTTGAAGGCCCTGCAAGACGCGGCTAAAGCTGAACTTCCATACACGTTTGCAGGTGACTGATAAATTATAGTAAAATTATTGTTTTATTTTAACAGCAATGGCAAATAAACTCAATGTATGCTTAATCTTTTACAGCCCCCGAGAGTTACAATGACTTAAAAGACATGCTTAGTGGTCACACATCGGAAAACCAGCGACTCATTGTGGCTAGAACTCAGAAATGCAACCACCCCAGTTTAGCTGCAGGAAACAAACTTAAGCTGCAGGTACAGTTGAATCTCTTTAAGTGGAATAACAATTTGTTCTGTATTTAAGCTCTTTTTCATTCAATATTTTTACAGAAACTCTTTGGATTTTTGCTAGACTACATTGGAGATTTGACTACAAAAACTCCTCCTGATTTAGCCACTGTTGATAAACTCATACCGTAAGGACACAGAGTTAAAATCCTCACCTTGTTGGATATAACATTTTCACTGTGTCTTTTTTGTATTTTTTTTTGTGTGCAGAGAGCTGTATGGTTTATGTCAGATGTTTCCCGACACCGCCTGTAAGTCCCTGCAGCGCATCATCGGAGATGCAGCTCACAGCATGGAGGAGGTGCTTGAGGGCAAAGGTTATGCTCCTTTCCCAGCACTTGACATGGTATGAAAGCTTAAATATGTTTTGCCCAATTTAAAGCTCCAAATAACATTAACGCTAGCTTTTTTTTCCTCTCTCAGCTTGTCTACCTGAAGTTGACAGCGCAGTTATTTCCAACCTCCGACTTTAGGCATCCTGTCACTACCCCAGCGCTGTTGTACATCAGCCAGGCTTTAACCAAGGTGCATGCAACGGGCCGTGTGTTTTTCATTGAAAGCTTCACACGTTTAAGCATTAAAAGTTCCTTGTTTGGCTCCCCTCAGTGCCCAGTGAGGTCTCTCCAGGATATAACGGTAGGCCTCGTGCTTTGCTGTCTGGCAGTGGAGTATATCTCCTTCTCAAAGCGTTTCCTGCCTGAGCTCGTCAACTTTCTCCTTGGAATCTTACATGTGGCTGTGAAGGACAAGAAGTCTCTGGGTAACCACCACCACTGCATGTTTTAAAACCTACATCAACGCAAGAAACCCGTAACATGCGCGAGTTTGCGACAGGCTTGCACTACTCACACTTTGGACTTCCATCTTTTCGCAGGCTATAATGTGGTGCCACCTTTTCGGACCTTTGGGACGCACTGTAATCTGCTGGTGCTGTCAGACCCTGCCGGCTGCAAGAGCTGGAGTAAGAGAGCCATGCCTCTGTCTGCGGTTCAGCATCTGGAACTAAGCAGTGAAGGAGACAAAGATTACCACAGGTACAATTTCACAGAATATCAATATTTTAAAGGGTTTTACTTCAAACTTTAAAGCACACATCTTTGTATTTAACTTATACACATGTGAAAATACTCTCTGTAACCTTTTTGTGTCTGGTTTCAAGTCTCTAGTCATGATAAAAGAAAAGGAAAAAGGTTATTTAGTTATTTACATATTCTTTTCCCATTCTGTTGTCTATATCAAAGACGTTAGACGTAGATGTTGATGCATTTTTAAGGTTTTTATGAGCAAAAACATTTGACCCATTTCGTTGAGCGTTCCAAACTTTAAACTTAAATATCTCAGAACTACTCAAATAGATAGAAACTTATAATTATAAAGGGGACAATATGTAGCCAGCCAGAAGGGGTCATTAGACGGCATAACTTTTGTCTCTTTTATCCCCAGCGCAGACAAATGGAAGTGTAGTAATCACAATCGCATTTTATAAAAACTAGCCTATAGTAAATTGAATGTATTTTGTGCTCTGAGGAATAGGGCTGAGTACCGTTACATTGTTTTTATAGCGATGCTTTAACGATACTTGGTTTACGATACAAGAATGATATTTCTTTTAATACCTAGGCTGAAATATTTATTTTTAATTTGTATCATTTATTTGAGGTGAAACAAACAAGTAACTTTATTTAATGCTGTACCATGAACCAGCAGGCATCAAAACTTGGTTTCTAAAGATATAATACTTTTTTCGGTACCTGCTTTCAATACTTAAATTTTTTCCAAGTAGTAGACCAGTTTCGACCAGTAGTACCTAAACTCAACAGTACCCAGCCCTAGTGAGGAATTGAATGAACCTTAATAAATCCTTTTCGTAGTCCCTCCGGGGGTAATGGTGTTGATGGGATGATTAGGGGGTCTTTCATCTCCCCCTGGTGTCTCTGGCCAGAAAACCACACTTGCAACTTTCCCTGCACCGACCCGGAGACCAATACACACTAATGGAATCACAAAGAAGAAGCTAACAGGCTAATGGGCAAAGATAACTGGGCTAGCGCCGTATTTGCAGCCAAGTTTGAGTGACAAAAATAATCTCCATTCTATAATTGGATTTACAATATCCCTCTATCTCCTTGTTTTTTCTGTCAGCATAGTGTTTACTCTCACGGAAAATTGAGTAAAAGACAACGCACCTTGCTACGACACCTGCAGTGGCGCTAATGGCCTCTAGGGGCAAGAGTTACTTAGTTCTGCTGTAATGTTTTTTTTTAGGTCTTTGCCTAAGTAAGATTACCGTAAGATGTTTTTGGTTTGAATAGAGTTCGGGAATGTGATCTCATATCGCTAAGCATCATGTGATTAGCAGCAATAGGTTGCGTTCACGTTATAGAATTCCATTTCAGTGTGAGGGCAGGTGTCAATACAACTCTATGGAAGAGAAACATTTTTTGAAAGAAATTTCCAAAAAGAAAATGTCCAAATGTTTTCTCTGATCATCATGTGACAGTGATTGGATTCACAAACCTGACATGTGAATTTTATGGCCTAAAGTCCTTTCTACTGGCCAACATCAAGCACATGTTATTGAATATTGTCTCCACTTCTGGACGCCTTTGTGAAGAAATAATTAGACATATGTTCATATCTGCTGAAAGATATGACTTTGAACTTTGTGACAGCTTTTGTTTAATGTGAATTGGCCCAGGAATTACAGAGAAATTAGCAATGATTTAAAACTAGAAATCTGCATTTTGAGCGTTACTATGGTTACAGCCATTGAATTTTCATTTGCCCTCCACCTCAATTTTAAACTACAGTATCTTTAGAAGGTTGTGATGTCACGTGAACGCTACCTATTATAAACTAATGGAGATTTTAAAAGTTAAAATATTGTCATTGTTCACATTAAAACACTTGGACATCACAGTGAGTTGTATGTATTTACCAGCAGTAACTCAGCAGCTAATGGAGTTGTTCCACTGCTTTTTTCTATAAATATGTGTGTTTTTAGCTAATGTCAGTTTATGGAAAATGTATGCTAACAGCTGCAAACATGGCAGATCTCCATGGTAACTGTGGATTTTCCTGAACTCTATAGTGGAAGTGAAGTCATTCAATAATCATCTTAATTATTACTCTGGCAATTGGGATTTGTAAAACCATTAGATGGAGCATTGGCCTATTTTTTACCTGGCCAGACTGTGTAGCTTATCGCCGATGGAATCACTCGTGCACTTGTGTTGAGTGGCTCGTGTGCTTTCACACAGCAGCTGGTGTGTGGGCACCAATCATAGGCACTTTCATGAGCGTATATTTTTATCTGTCCTCAACAAAATAGATTCCCAATCATGCCACCTAATGGTGTCAACACAGCATTTATACAAGTTGAATTGTTCTGAAGTTCAATTGTCGGTGCTATTTTTGTGTGTTGTTGTGTTTCTACCCTTTTTATACTGGTTTCTTTAGTATTCTCTTATATTTATCACAATGGTTGTGTATTACAATGCAGATGCAGAGCAATTGGAAGAAACTGGCGGGGGGTTTACAGGCATTGTGTATAAGGACTTGCCTTCTGTTGAAACTACTAAGTGTATATACCGTGTTATAAAGCGTACTTTTCTAACAAATCTTAATTCGAATTAAATCCCCCTTTTGTAATAAATTACTTCCTAGATGATATATCTTCGTTCCCCTTTTAAATAATACCTGCTTGTTGTTCCTTATCAAATATACAGGAATCGCTGACTAAATAGATATCACTCTCTCTACATTCAGTCTGCTCTCATTGATCTGGAAAAGAAGATGGATTTCATCAGTTTAATCGTGACGTTTATGTGAACGATGTAGCAACACCTCCTTTTCTCTGCCCTCTGCTGGACAAGCACGTTTCTGCATAGAACCAGTTGACAAATGATTGAAAATGCTTGTTTGAAAATCATATACTGAATATTTTGCTGCTCTATATCCCCGCTCTTGTTTTACATTTGCCTATTGTGGTGTCCCTGCCTTTATGTGTAATCTTCTTTGCAGATTGACCTGCTTATCAACCTGCTTAGACCTGGTTAAGAGGTGCTCTCTGTTCTACAAGGACCTTCCATCCTATGCAGACATATTTAGACCATTCAAAACCCTGCTCTCCAATCAACTCACAGTACAGACGTTACCAGAAGTGCTGCATGTACGTACCATTGGATGAGATGAAAACAAACCCTTGTGTGTTGCATTGAGCTTCAGTATTCAGTCGAAATTGTTCCTTTTTGATGTTTTTAGGCACTTCACAGCGACATCCTGGAAGCCATTAGTAGCGCCACAGTGACACGCGCTTCTTTGGTCTTTGAGAAGAAAAAGCCCATTCCCCTGAAGCTACTCACGCCAAAGATAGTTGAAATGTAAGTGGTGATTCAGGCACTTGTATATTCTTTGACAGGTCTTCTACTCCACTAAAGTATTTAATCTTTTTGTCAGATTGGACTATGGTAAGAAGCGTGGCAGCACCAGAGAGGAGAGGGAGAAGGAACGTCTCCAGCATAAGTATAAGAAAGAGTTTAAGGGTGCTTTGAGGGAGATCAGGAAGGACACCCGCTTCCTGGCCAGAGAGAAGCTGAATGATGTCATGAGAAAGTGAGTATAACCCATTTGACATTTGTTTAAGATGTTTTCTGATTTCATTCATATTGATTGTCTTGCCCCAGCAGCCCTTAACATATTTCATATCCTACTTTTCAGGGACTCTGAGAGAAAGAGAAAGGTGAAGGAGTTACTGGGCAGTCTGGCCACACAAGAGGGAGACTGGAAGGCCCTCAAGAGGAAAAAGAAAAAGTGATAAGCGTAATGACATTGTGTCCCTTTTTTGTATCATATTTGGGTTTTGTTTTTAAAAAATAAAACAATACATTTTTAATTTAACTGAGCTTACGTTTTTCTACTAGCTTTAACTGACAGCACATTATAGATAGACCCCCCCCCCCCCCCCCCCCCCTTATGTCTTTTAACCACATCATTTATTTTCTATTACTTTATTATATATACCCTAACAGGCCTAAAAATGCTTCATATACAAACATATTCCATACAGATTTGTCCTGGATACTTAGTTCATGGTTTGTTTGTTTATTGTGTATTAAATGTTTGACTTGACATTTCATCTGATTTGGCTCCTGTTACAGAAATGGAATAACCTTTAATCCTGTAGTGATATAAATATTTAAATTAGTGGTGGAATATTCTTTCATTGGGCCAATTGAAATTGCTAGTTTTAGATGGAACATAATGATTATTAGCATACCACATTAAACAGGAGGGCTGCACTAGGGACACAGGATTGTGTGCAGGGAATAACTAATTTGTGACTTTAAAAGAAAATAATGATACTATATGTTGTCTCTGTGGCTAATTAGGATAATTCATTCGGCGAAAATAGCTTGAGCGACCTGTGGCCTTTGTCACTGTATTGGTCTGATTGCAGTCAATTACAATAAATATAAGGAAAGAGAAATGTTAGGGGTTAAAACGAGGAGGGAAAGGGCTCTGTGTCTCTTTCTCTGACTCTGCACCTTCCACTTCTCAGCGCAGGGACTTGCCTCACTTAATGTTTAACTGCCATTTATGAGAAGAAAGCTAGAATAGGTTAGTGTTAAATAAAAGCACATAAGAGCGTGGCAAGACTAATATTTCTCTTTCCCAGCTTAGTGCCATTGCATTGCAGAGCCCACCTCATCAAAGTCACTGTTGAGTTGAAGCGCGCGGTGCTGAGCGTCGGTGTGTGGTCTGCACCATTTGGCACATTTTTAATGGGGTTTCAGGGCCCTGAGATTCATCATTATTGTTTGTGCAAAATTCTGTCTAGCAACCATTGTATTTCAGCCCTTTTTTGTTCAATTCTTATATCAATTATGAGGAAATTTAGAAAGTACAATACAGAACGCTTTCTGCAGCCCCTACCCCTCTCTGGGCCCTGGGTACACTGTACCTTTTACCCGTGAAATAAATAACGATGACAAAGGCATAAGACCATTCCTGAAAACGTTTCATATAAATCTTGTATCAACATTAAATATGTTAGTATTAATATATTTGTTTGCACATTACAGTAACCATGGCAACGGTTGTACAGTTTCTTTTATTCAACTTTGCTCTGAACACTAGGCTGTTTCCGAAACCGTTAAATTGGTAAGAGGTCTTACGCCAAACCTCAGTAAATGATCTAAATAAAGGCAGTTTGTGCTTTTGTTTTAATTTAGTAGAAACTTAAGCCGCATGGCTTATTTTTCCTACTGTAGCTTTATGAAACAGCTGTTGAGATAAAATAATTCTAAAGGAAAATTTGATTTTTTTATTTTATTTATTTGCACACTATGTTGTTGCATATGCAATACAGTAGGTGGCGGCATGCGCTTTTGTTTGCCTGCCAATAACCTTAAAGAAAAAGAACAGCAGCTGTTGGTGATGTCACTTCCTCTTCCCCCGGGTAAGGACAGCAGCAAATGTTGCTGAAGCAGAAGTTCACTAGCTGCATAGGGATCTAACAGTTGACCCCATGAAAGGTTATGGATTAGTTGCTAGAGTTAGTACTTAGAGGCTACAATTTAATGGTTTCCGATGCAGCCTTATCCATGTTTTCCACATAGTTTAGCTGAGGTGTATGCTCAGTTTCCAAACGGCAAGTAGCGTAGCACTTAATAGTCCACAGTGACAGTATACCAGTAAAAATAGATTATTGTGCTTGATAGCAGTTACATTGTACATTTATATTGAGACACTTAGGTGCCTCAGGGTGTATTATATTTCCATTGTTGAGTTATTAAGAAAGCCACATGTGACAGCCACAGAGACCAGGTGGTATCCTCAGTGGGAGGGAGGCACTGGGAACGACAGCTGGTGCGGACGCTGCACATCCTGAGGCTCTGCTCAGGACTGATGTGCTAAAGGCACAGACAGACACACTCGCCATTAATTTTTTACATCACACACTACACATACAGGAACAGGTACAGACTTCATTGAGACCAGACGAGGCACAACGGGACTTGGCAGAGCAACATGGAATGTTTCAGTGACAAATCTTCAGCTGGGACCATTTTAGTCATCAGTGTCTTCCTGAAAGACAAACATGTTTCCATAAAGGGTTAGGGTTAGTAATTATTAATGTATACATGTTATAGAAGGATAACCCTCTTACTTCTGTTGTTGCTTCAGGTGTGTCTGCGTCCACAGGTGACTCTGCCGCATCCGGTACTGCTGCTGCTGCATCATCATTAGTCCCCTAAGAGAAGAGGAGAGAGAAATAAGAGTAAAGGTCCTGTTCATCCCAGACCCCCTATCCTACTGAATCTTAGCAAAACCATGGGTGAGCTCACATTTAACACAATAGTTCAGAAGGAACAAAACATCAACAAGACCTCATCCAAAGAGAATTTGATACATTTCAAGTGACTACATTAGCACAGACCAACTCTCAAACTTACAAAACAATATTCATTAAACTTCATGATCTAAAGATAATGAGTTTGTGTGGTCCAAAAACCCAACTTTATGAATTAATTGTATTGCTTTTTTTTACAACAATATTATTGGTTTAACTGAGTTTTTATAAGTACTACCCCAAACCACAGTACAACAATATAAATAGGGCAAAATCAGAGAACAGTATATGGTATGTAGAGCTTTGATGTTTAAAATGTGCTTTGCTTTTGCCATTACTGCAATGCTTCTAGAAACAAGATAAATTTAAGTACTTGAGACGTTTTACAAATGTCGTTAATATACATATTAAATAATTTTGGGCCCAGAATGGAACCTTGAGGTAAACCACACACAATTTGTCGACAACTCGACTGATAATCACCAATTTTCACACATTGTTTTCTATTTTTTAAATAAAAAATGGCTTAGCAGGGTAAGGCCTGGTTGGTACTTGGAGTGTTTAAAACCTTAAATTTAAGTGAGGGTTAATTGTTCTGATTATAAACTCCAACATTTTTGGGGTCACTTGTCTCAGGTGGACCCCAGTTTGAGTATAGTGGCTGTAATGAAGCCAAGTGTCAGACCCCAGATATGTAGAGGTAGAATACACAATATACAGTTGTGCTCAAAAATGTACATACCCTGACAGAATTTTAGATTTTTAAAATTATTTTTCACTCATAGTTAGTGGTTATGTGAAGCCATTTATGGTCAAACAACTGAGTTTGCTATTTTTTAAGTCATAATGACGCTGATCAAACGTTTACACACCCTAGTTCTTAATACTGTGTATTGTCCCCCTTTAACATCAGTGACAGCTTGGAGTGTTTTGTGGTAGTTGTGGAGAAGGTTCTTTTTTTTTTCTGATGGTAAAGCGGCTCATTCTTCTTAGTGTCCATCTCAGTCTCCTGACCTAAATATCACTGAACGACTCTAGGGAGAGTTCAAATGTGCAGTTCATGCTTGACAGCCCAGGAATTTACAGGAACTCGAGGCTTTACTCTGAGAAAAAATAAAGAACCTCATCCACAACTACCACAAAAGACTCCAAGCTGTCATTGATGTTAAAGGGGGCAATACACAGTATTAAAAACTGGGGTATGTAAACTCTTGATCAGGTTTTGCATACCCTGATCAAAAGTTGATCAGGGTATGAGGCTTTCTTTTTTCATTATGATTTAAAAACGGCAAACTCAGTTGTTTCACCATAAATGGCTTCACACAACCACTAACTATGAGTGAAAAAGACCTTTTGTGTTATCTTTAATATTCTTTGAAAAATAGTCAAAACATCAAAAAGTTGTGCTTTTATATATGTTTTTTGCCTTGAATGCCAACCAGCAATCCTATGCTCAGTCACTACCATCAGAACACTTTCTTTAGTTTAGCAATTTTCAATGGGTTTGTGATACCAATGTATTATTAATTCATTAAAAACTGAACGTAATTCTTAGTCAATGCGATGAATTGTCTTCAGTCGTTCTTATCAACTTCACACCGCTCTCACACCAAATGACGAATGACAGAGCAGCAAATAAATGAGGTAAACACCGAGACCTTCTGTTTGCTACTTTGTGTGTGCGAGGACGCTCTCTTTCAACCTAGCATACATTTTTAAAATCAAATTAATATTAATGACATTTAATCAGAGCCTGGATTGCTGAATATGGTAAATGTTAACCCACATAGAACGTCTCCACACGTCTATCTCCGTCTGTCTAACTCAAATGTTTTTTTGTGTTTTTCCCCCATTTGTTTGGTCGTCCATTTTGCTCTGTGTCTCTTAATGAGGCTGGTCTCACTCCAGGTGGAATTGTGTCAGCAGCAACTATACTTGGGGCAGGGATAATCTGCATATTGAGTAGGAGTGAGAAAAACACACTACCATAGGTTTAGCAAGTGCTAAACCTAACAAAGCTTAAGAGAAGTCTCCATTAAAAAAAATAAAATAATCCAGAACAAAACTAAAGTTGAGTCAATTTGATCACGGAGCGACTTATTATTTTTGAATGCCCTAAATTAGACCTGATCATTAAACACTGTCTGCTCCTCAGAGATTTGTTTTCTTTTTCTAATGGCATTCACTTGTTGCCATTGAAAATATGGTATTTTTATTGAATGCATTATATAACTCAACATTATTCTTACAAACTGCAGCTAATTAAAGGGACTCTATGTCTCAAGAGAATCTGCAACAGCCGATACCGACATTGTCTGTGGCTAATTAAGATACAGGAAATTGAGCATAACAACAAACGTTTGCTATGTCCTGGGAAATGAGTTGTCAGGAAATGATTTAACCCTTTAAACTTAAACTGTTCAACCATTGTGTGAGCCCAAATGTTGTGCTCAAAAGTTTACAGAATTTGAGATTTTTTGACAATTTTTCACTTGATGAAAAATGGGCTGCATGGCCAAGTCACCAGAAGAAAGCCATTACTTCTGCTTACAATATAGCCTGATAAACCACACCCACTTCTGTTCTGCGCGAAAGAAGGTGGGTCTGGACATGCACGGTAAACAAGTTGCTGATTGGTGGCTGAGGCCTCGCCAAACGAATCACAAGGTTACATCACTATGTTGTAGTTCAATTAACAGTAACATTAGCCAAAACTAATCATGGATGAAGTAGTCGAGGATTTTGCCTCTGCGTGCTCGTCAGTTTAGATTCAGTTTATATTTTGTGAGTTGGACTACAGCCGTCGTCACGTCCGCTAATTGCCAAATAGTAATATTGTTTCAAAGCTTAACTTCTTTTGGCACATGCACAGACAATTGGCCAAAGTTTAGATTTTTTAACTCTTTTTCAATGAATATGAATGACAACACAAAGTGTTTTTTGTTTTTTTTCCCTCATAGTTAGGGGTTGTGTGAAGCCATGTATGGTCAAACAACTGAGTTTACTCTTTTTAAATTCATCCATCCATCTTCTTCCACTTGTCCGTTGCCGGGTCATGGGGGCAGCTGTTGGAGCTGCCCAAATCACATTGCACCAGCCCCTATGGCTCCCCCTGCAGGTGGTGGGTCCACAGAAGGACGGCCTCATGGTTCTAACTGTTGGTCTCTCATAAGGGGCTTCTGAACCGCTCTTTGTCCGTTCTTTTTAAATCATAATAAAAAATAAATTACCAGAATTACCCTGATCACATACCGCAGTTCCTAATACTGTGTATTGCCCCCTTTAACATCAATGACAGCTTGGATTATTTTGTGGAAGTTGTGGATGGGCCTCTTTATTTCCTCGGATGGTAAAACTGGCCATTCTTTTGGGTAAAAAGCCTCCAATTCCTGTAAATTCCTGGACTGTTTTGCATGAACTGCTCATTTGAGATCCCCCCTGAGTGGCTCAATGATATTGAGGTCAGGAGACTGAGATGGACACTCCAGAACCTTCACTTTATTCTGCTGTAGCCAATGAGAGGTCGACATGGCCCTGTGCTTTGGATCATTGTCATGTTGGAACATCCAATTCTAGAATCCGCAACAATGGAAAAAACCCGAGAAGCATAAATGTGTGAAAAGGGAAAAGTATTTAAACTGCTCAGTTCAACGTGGGTAAGAAAATTATTAAAACGTTTTAAATGTTACTACTGAATTGCTATTTACCTGTTTGGCGGGATCCTTCTTGACCAATCCTGTGGCTGCTGCGATATTGCCAGCGCCCTCCACTGTTTTCTGGGCCACAGCTGCAACCCCGGTAACGACAGCTCCGCTCACCTGAGACACTCCAGTCACTGTTTTACCCGCAACTATAGGACAAGAAGAAGACGAGAGGTGTGGGAGTGTCATTAGACCATCAGTAGATCTCAACGGACAAGGCTCAGCCCCTGGAGCCAGAAACAAAACTAAGATCAAAATAGGATTTCACTGAATTTCCGTTGTGCATTCAAATTGTCAATTTTTGAAATTTTCGAAAAGTCTCTTGAGATTTAAAACGGGATTTCCGGCACCAGGCGGAGCCTCAACTGTTGAGCTATTCCCGGTTTGGAAGGAAATGCAATTTAAGAGTCTTTCCTTTGCTATCTTGCGCCACAGTAGCCTAAGGCAACCAGGAAAAATCCCATAACCAACCAGTTTGACCAACATAAACTGGTGATATACAATCTAAACGTGGACATAATAAGTGTGTAGAATCTAATGCTCTTATGCTAAATCCTACTCATTAGAGGTGAGATGTCAACGCCCTGCAAAAGCATTTTAATCATATTGTCGTTGTTAAGCAACTGTGAAACCCTTACCAAACAGAAAAAGGCCAATACATTTTTTCCTAGAATGCACATGTAATCAAGGGTTTCAAGGATTAATATCTGGTTTAATATTATTTAGTTTACATCCTTGTATTGGTAATTGATGTAATTTTCTTAAATATACTGTTTTATTTGACAGTATTTACAAAATAGATTCATACGATTTGAAATGAAGCCAGTTCAGTGCTTCGTGACCCCTATAATGAAAACCCCTGTACAGATTATACTTTTTTTTCTGGAGAAATGAATCCCCTTTTCCTGTTTTACATTTGAAATGGTCAGAATAAAGTTGCTTGATAAATGTAAGAGCCATGGTAAGGGTTTCACACTATTAACACGTCATCTACCAGCCGACGCCTTGAGCCCAACAGCGTCTTTACCAGTAGTTCTTTCAGCCCTAACTCGCTTGACAGAAGTCTGAGCCACAACAATGGCACATTTACGTCCCTAAAACGCTCTGCGGAATTCTGCATGTGCGTAAGCAATAAACAGGGGAGTAATCGAACAGGAATATGACAGAGTGAATTGGTTCTAACTTCTGATTTGACACAAAACACTGAAAACCTGTCTGTTGCCTATTTGATTAGAATTTAGTTTAGTCCAGTCTTTATGGAAACAGATGTAAACTTCTAAATTTGTCGATCATGTAAATAACAACACAACAAAGTGGGGGAAATACATTGAGGTACTCCTCTTTATTGGTTGCTAATGCAAATATCAGCCAACAAAATTACCCCAAATACCCATCCTAAATTAATCTGGACTTGCGAACAGTACATGGACTTGACGTTGGCTGCATTATGGATCAGAAAACATTTGCACAGTAGTCAACCAAAGTATGAGGATACATTTTACTGAGCTCACCAAATTAAAGTAGCAATTTTCACACCGATTTTGGCACAGGCTTATTGTGCCTTCATGATGCAATGCTCATGCTATTTATCTTGGCGTATCTGCCATAAGAAAATCATTCTCTGTTCTAAATTCCTAATTTAAATCCCATTGAAAACACTAATCTCAGTAAAAATAAATAAATTAATAATAATAAATAATAATAATTTGAGTAAAGTATGCGTTACCTGTTGAGACTCCATCTCTAGTCTTTGTTCCTGAAACACAATGAATACTTAATGAGTGCACAGCCCCCTTGTATATTCCCCCACTAAAGGACCCTCTGGCATCAGCAATGACAGCACACCCACCTACAAACATCACCCCGTCTTTCGTAGCCTCAGCCGCTCCAGTCACTCCCTGCTTGGTTTTCTCCGCCGCTAAAACAACTCCACCCTTGGCTTTGGAGAAACCCTTCATTAACGCGTCCATTTCTGCTTGATTGGCTCCCAAATAACACGCACAGAGACACGCAGCTGCGGGGCGAAATGAGATAAAGCACCCATAAGCGTGTCAGTTATATATATATATATATATATATATATATATATATATATATATATATATATATATATATATATATATAACACACAGTGCAATGGTACAATTCGTGGTGTTAATCCTCAAATAATTATTGTCCTAATCCTTTCATGTGAGCAGCTTTTCCTCTGAAATCCCACCTGTAGGAATTTGATTGAGACAAGACCATCTGCCTGCCGTGTTAGTAAACTTGCGCACACATAGCCCTTTTTTTTAAACGAAAGAGAACCCGAAGAGTGAAAAGACAATGATATACGCACCTGTTTGCTTCAACTCTGAGGAGAAATGTCCGGAATGACACTACGAACACCGAAGACGAGCGGCCAACCCTGTTTATTGTTTCCAACTACTCCGCTCATCCACTGTGTGCGCCTTCCACCGAAGGAGTAGGAGAGACGAGCAGACGGAAGGGCACACCGGGTTGGACAGACACCCCCTAGCCCTTTATACGCCTGCTGACGGACGGGGAAGAAGAGCGCACAGGAGCAATGGAAGAGCGTGATGCTACTCCCGTATCCAACACACACAGTATTGTTATGGAGGCGCCTGGTGCGTGAAAGACACACTGCAATTAGCTGTGCATCTCGAAATGTCTGACTTCATTAGTATGTAGACGTGCAACATGCATGGACTTGACAAGCGACTTTGAAGTTCCCATATGTGCAATGAAAGAATCAACGTGGGCACACACACATTCTATAGATTACGTCGCTTTCTTATTTTTTTATTTTATTTAGGTGGGTTATTCTCCACACTCTTCAGCATGTAGGTGCGGTGGACGCTTTGGCCTTGTCAATGCACCTACCAATTAAACACGGTGTTAAAGGCCCCAATGGGCACATGTTCCCAACATTTCATGGTTCCCACGTGCTTTAATGAACCACACAGTTGTTGCACTCTATTTATTTATTAAGATTGCAATTTCTCAACAGCATTACTGTTTTATTTCCTTAACCATTATTCTGTTTACTTGTTATCACCCAGTGCATTCTCTGTAAGTCCCAGGTCCAGACAAATTAAGGAGATTTAGTCATGAAGTGTTTAATACCAAGGACCGTGACGTCGCCCGGTATGGCGCAGCCGGGGCCCCACCCTGGAGCCAGGCCTGGGGTTGGGGCTCGAATGCGAGCGTCTGGTGGTCAGGCCTCTGCCCACGGGGCCCGGCCGGGCACACCCCGAAAGGACGACGTGGGCCCGCCCTCCTGTGGACCCACCATCCGCATAGGGATCCGTAGGGGTCGGGTGCAGAGAGGACTGGGTGGCAGTCGAAGGCAGGTGCCTCGACGACCTGGTCCACGTGCGCAGCTTCTGGCGTTCGGGACATGGAACGTCACCTCGCTGGGGGGGAAGGAGCCTGAGCTTGTGCGGGAGGTTGAGAGGTACCGGCTAGATATAGTCGGGCTCACCTCCACGCACAGCCTGGGTTCCGGATCCCAACTCCTGGAGAGGGGCTGGACGCTCCATTTTTCTGGAGTTGCCCGCGGGGAGAGGCGGCGGGCTGGGGTGGGTTTGCTTATAGCCCCCCAGCTCAGCCGTCACGTGTTGGAGTTCACCCCGGTGAACGAGAGGGTCGCGTCCCTACGCCTTCGGGTCGGGGACAGGTCTCTCACCGTTGTCTCGGCCTACGGGCCCAACATCGGTGCAGAGTACCCGGCCTTCTTGGAGTCCCTGGGAGGGGTACTAGATGGTGCTCCGGCTGGGGACTCCATTGTTCTACTGGGGGACTTCAACGCCCACGTGGGTAACGACAGTGAGACCTGGGTGGGGGTGATGGGGAAGAACGGCCTCCCCGATCGGAACCCGAGTGGTGTTCTGTTATTGGACTTCTGTGCTAGTTACAGTTTGTCCATAACGAACACCATGTTCGAGCACAAGGATGTCCATAAGTGCACGTGGCACCAGGACACCCTAGGCAGGAGGTCGATGATCGACTTTGTAGTTGTGTCATCCGATCTCCGGCCGCGTGTCTCGGACACTCGGGTGAAGAGAGGGGCTGAGCTGTCAACCGATCACCACCTGGTGGTGAGCTGGATCCGCTGGCAGGGGAAGAAGCCGGTCAGACCTGGCAGGCCCAAACGTGTTGTGAGGGTCTGTTGGGAACGTCTGGTGGATCCCTCTGTCAGTAGGGTCTTCAACTCCCACCTCCGGAAGAGCTTCATCCAGATTCCGAGGGAGGTAGGGGACATGGAGTCCGAGTGGACCATGTTCTCCTCCTCCATTGTCGATGCGGCTGCTCGTAGTTGTGGCCATAAGGTCTCTGGTGCCTGTCGCGGCGGCAATCCCCGAACCCGGTGGTGGCGCCCGGAGGTAAGGGATGCCGTCAAGCTGACGGAGTCCTACCCTGCCTTGTTGGCTTGTGGAACTCCGGAGGCAGCTGAGAGGTACCGGCAGGCCAAGCGTGCTGCAGCTCATGCGGTCACAGAGGCAAAAACTCGGGGGAGCTCTGGGAGGAGTTCGGAGAAGCCGTGGAGGAGGACAATCGGTCGGCCTCGAAGAGATTCTGGCAAACCATCCGGCGCCTCAGGAGGGGGAAGCAGTGCTTCACCAACACTGTTTACAGTGCGGGTGGGGGGTTGCTGACCTCGACTGGGGATGTGGTCGGACGGTGGAAGGAGTACTTCGAGGATCTCCTCAATCCCACCGTTACGTCTTCCGATGAGGAAGCAGAGGCTGGGGACTCGGAGGGGGGCTCGTCCATCACCCAGGCTGAAGTCACCGAGGTGGTTAGAAAGCTCCTCGGTGGCAAGGCTCCGGGGGTGGATGAGATTCGTCCTGAGTACCTTAAGTCTCTGGATGTTGTAGGGCTGTCTTGGCTGTCTTGGCTGACATGCCTCTGCAACATCGCGTGGCGGTTGGGGACAGTGCCTCTGGATTGGTCGGTGGGGAGTCCATTGCCCCAAGTGGAGGAGTTCAAGTATCTCGGGGTCATGTTCACGAGTGAGGGACGGATGGAGCGTGAGATCGGTAGACGGATCGGTGCGGCGTCAGCAGTGATGCGGTCGCTGTATCGGACCGTTGTGGTGAAGAGGGAACTGAGTCAGGGGGCAAAGCTCTCGATTTACCGATCGATCTACGTTCCCACCCTCACCTATGGTCATGAGATTTGGGTAATGACCGAAAGGACAAGATCGCGAATACAAGCGGCCGAAATGAGTTTCCTCCGCAGGGTGGCTGGGCGCACCCTCCGAGATCGGGTGAGGAGCTCAGTTACCCGGGAGGAGCTCGGACTCGAGCCGCTACTCCTCCACGTCGAAAGGAGCCAGCTGAGGTGGCTAGGGCATCTGTTCCGGATGCCTCCTGGTCGCCTCCCTCGGGAGGTGCTCCAGGCATGTCCCACTGGGAGGAGGCCTCGTGGAAGGCCCAGGACACGCTGGTGGGACTATGTCTCCGAGCTGGCCTGGTGTCGTCTCGGGGTCCCCCCAGAACAGCTGGAGGAGGTGTGCGTGGATCGGGAAGTCTGGGCATCTCTGCTGAGACTGCTGCCCCCGCGACCCGGCCCCGGATAAAGCGGAAGAAAATGGATGGATGGATGGATGGAGTCATGAAGTGCCAAATCAGTGTGTGCAGGCAACCACTGTTTGTCACAGGATGCAAGTTTTTTTTTTTGTCTTTTTTTCCGCACCACCCCAAAGAGATAAGTTAACCTGCTATCTGCCATCTCCGGGTTAGGGTGAGAGTTATTTTCTCCAAATATGTATATCCAAATCCCAAAGCCTATTACAGCCTATATGCCAGTGTGATACCTGATTTGAAAGCAAAGACCTTCTTGTTTCTAAAAATATGTGTAAGATCTCTGTGGGTGAAACACAACTTACATGACATCTGTCGTCCCTAACCCTCATCATAACCCTAACCACGTGATCAGGGGGTAGGGCAAGTAACAGGTTTAAATGTCATATTAAACACTTATAATAACATCGGAAATGTCATATCAACTTAAATATACTCTGCATATTTATTATGTTTCCTTTATGTTTATGTTAGTATTTATTATTACAAAGTTATGGCAAACTGTATGCTAGACATGGCTGAATCAAGGAACATATCTGTTTGTACATTTCCTTTTTTATGCTGTCGTTCATGAACATCTGTTATGATGATTCCAGATCTGGATGGTTCCGCTTTACACAAGGGATTTTACTGATTCTGTGCAGATTTACCTTGGGGGAAATGTGATTCTTTGACCTTAGGCTGTAATTGTCTGGGGTCTTTACTGTTCTTTCGTGATTTGAACGAATTCAGATTTTACTGACCATTATGTTTCTTCAGATCCAAAGCTGAAGAGCATTCTTACTGTCCCATATCTGTGTACCCTTATGCCAACCGTCCCTGTATTGAAGGATTTATTAATTCTATTAAAATGGTAACATGCCTTGTACGTTAGGACTGACGGAGTATAATTTTTATGAACAAACCCCACAGATGGCAATGTGTCTACTACTGTTGCGTAAAGTCCAATTGAGGGAGAGAACTGTTGCTGTTTTCTACTTGTGAATCATCCCCCGTGGTCACTCTCACAGACGGACGAGATGCGGTGAGTAGAGCCTGCCTTTCAGATGGAGGGGAATATCATTAAAAATCTTGTATTGAAAGTGCTTGTATTGATTTGACAAAACAAATAGAAAAAAAAAAGAAAGCTGAGGCTACATTTGCAAAAGTCATTTAAAGAAAAAAAGTTGTGATGCTGGTTGAAGTAATACGGACAGTAGTTTTGCCTTTTACTTCTGACCCAACAGTGAAAAGACTGATTTTATCTGCACCACTATTTGGTTTAGTCCATTTCCAGCTTCAGGCAGGTACAGCATAGGACAATCACTCAGCCTCTGCTGCCTACTCAGAAATGGTATGGTATGATTGTGGAAAAGGCAGTGTGATGTTTTAGTTGTAGAGGTGTCAACGTTGTCATAGCAGCAACCATTCTGTGTTTCCAACCTTATTTTCAATCTATTTGCAATTTCCAACGTGTGATTACATATCGATCATATCGGCTCAGTCTGACAGCACTGTCAGTCATGGCTATAGACCAGCATCATTATGGCCTGTGTCATTTATCAGCAGCTTCAGGGGACAAGTGGCCTCATTACAGAGAGCTGTGAGCCCAGACGCACCAGGACATGCTGCCCACAGGCTCAGTTAAACTACCAGATTGAATAACAGGCTATGTCCTCTATTCTCTTTTTTAACACTGAAAACATATGACACATATAGACAAGATGCCCATGAGGCTGGTGCCGACGCTTATTTGGACTTTATGTTTACCTGGACACTTCATTTGCGTGAGATGTAATTTTCACTTCTTTACATTGTCTTGTTTATTGTTTTGTTTCATCGTTTTAATGTTTGTGCAGCCCTGTGAGGCAACTCCTGTTATGATATTGGGCTGATTGATTGAATGACATATAGTATCCAGGAACATTCAGATCCCAGATCTGGGATCCCACTGGCCAGTGCAATGGATCAAACACTTTGAACAGCTTCTGACAGAATATTCATGTCTTGCAGAGGGCAAGAGAATTCACAATTCATCTAACTGTCAGCCAAATTTAAGACAAAACGATGGAAACACTTTGAAAATATGTAAATACATACAGGGTACATGACTTATCAATGATAACATGCTCCCAAGACACATTTAGCCTTCGTTTGCGCCTGCTCCTCCCATATCAATCAATCAGTCTTTATTTATATAGCGCTTTTCATACATGTCATGTAACACAAAGTGCTTTACAGATTTAAAACATCCTCTCACACCCACCTCCTCCCACAAATACAAACACATTGTCGCATTCACACTCTCCCCACCCACCTTCCCAGAGACACACGACACAAACACACGACACACACTCAAGGTAAAACAATGGACACAATGGACATAAGGCTGAGATATGGCTGGGTACAGATAAACCAGGTAAGGAAACACCATCCAAGACCGAGACCATAGAGACCACCGGTGTCGGTAACACTTTATTTTACACCTTGATACATTGTACTTGCCAAAGTTAGTACATTGTAATGTGCTATGTAACAGTGTGAAATAACTTGTAGCTAAGGGTTAGATTCACAATGGAATAATGTCTATTAGTACTTTGCAGGTACATAATGTAATAAGACATAGGACCCGAACTCTAATCCTAATCTTAAGCCCCAACCCTTAAGGTCTTATGTCTTATTACATCATGTACCTGCAAAATACTAATACACATTATTTCATTTGTATGTACCACATAGATACAAGTTATTACATATTGTTACAAAGCAGATTACATTGAACACATTTGTTTTAGGTACAATGTATCAAGGTGGTAAAATAAGGTGTTACCTAGTCTCTCCAATGATTTTTAGAGCAGATTTCCACAATGTTTCGCAGTCAGTTTTTATCTTACACAGACAAGTCCTTGTACCAGCAAACAAATAAAAAAGTGAAGACGCTCTGAAACAGCATTCAAAGTTGCAGAGAATCCTTTTATTTATCTTACATTCTTTTACTTTACGTCCTTTTATTTACACCTTTAATGTATCGGCTTTTCTTAATTTTCAACACTATTTACATTGTGTGGTTCTCATTGAAGATAAACTAGGAGTAACTATGAATGAACACATGGGATTATGGAAACAAAAACCGTGATTCACCGTCTCCTTCATTATAAGTGATTTTAATGATTCATCTTTGCAGCCTGTGTGTCATCAAACGTTTTATTCTCAACATTTGGAAAATTCACCTAATGTTATAACCTCTAACAGTGAGTACAGTGCTAAACGAATGGACAGTAGAACTTTTTACTATGAAAATGTCAGATAACATGTTAAGCACATTTGTCCAACTGCTCATATAGAGCAATAATATAAATGATCCCTTGATTTATAACACACTTTACATATATAAATGCTTCAATAGAGAACACACAACAGTACACATCAACATGACAACATCAATACAGTATTATTACTGTACCAGAAAGGTTAAAATAAATAATTGGTGGTTACATTCTATTTTGCTTTCTAAGTAATATTTAAAGAAATGCGTGTGGGAGTGTCAGTGGGGTTATGAGTGACTGAGCATACCAGTCTTTATGTTATTCACAGAAGCTTAGTAACATCAAGTCATGACATTATTGAGCAATTTATCCTGAGTTAGTGGCGCCACCTGTTGCATGATGCCTGTATAGGCATTTGAACCCACTGACCTTTACCGTAAATATTATGAGCCATTGATCAGAAAACCCCACCGGATATGGTCACACCACGTCATGTTAGCACACTGTACAAAAAAAAAAACGTTATTGATTTTTAGATAGATTATGTGATAGATAGATTATGTGATTTACCAATTTGCTCCCCTGCTGTGTTTGAGGGGGTAAAATGTGCTATGCTCCACATGCGCTTTGTTTGGAATGAAAAGGATTTCCACTGGGCTGTGTGAGTATTCAGTTGATTGTAAATGGATAATACAGCCACTCCCTGGGTGTATAATCTGTATACAATTTCATGCTGTATATATCGATGAAAAGGGGTTGCAAGATAGCCTTTACCTCACAACTGTAAGGCCAATTATATAATGACGTATTATATTGGCCAGGAAGGTCACTATACCAGTACCCCGTTACCTAAGTTTAAGGTTTGAGGTCTAAGAGTGCTTACAATTTATTATTTTGTACAGCTTCTGTATTTTATACCTGCCAGTTTCTTCCAACGCATTTATGTTTCGAATGCTCTAATTTTTCATTCTTGGTGTGTAGGACAGGACACAGTCCATGTGTTGACTCATACTGTTGGCACAAGAGGACAAGACTGTTGGTTAGTCATAGGGAGCGTGTTGGTGGATGCTACAAAGGAAATGGGTGCAGGAGTGAAAGCATGTAATCTGCCTAACAATAGCTAATAGTGCCATCATTTAGCCAATGGAGTCATTGCAGATGCATTGTGGAACTTTGTATAGAAAAGATCAAAGAAACTTGATATTTGATGCGTATTTGGCCTTTTTGTGCTGATGGAACCTCTCCATGGTTATGCACATGTCAATTGAGATGGTTCCTTCAGCAGTGAAAATCTACCAGAACCCCAAAAATCTATTGATCCTGGAGTATCATACAGTTTGCTGATACTAACCACCCATACTGTTTTTTCATAAAAAGTTCCACAATGCACCTTTAAACTTGAAAAATAGGATGCACAAGCATGTTTATGTATAAAATGGTGAAAGTAACTCTGTAAGGGAAAGGTGTAATAATGTTGTGAAGGCCGATACCGCACTTTGTATAACCTATGCTAAATCTTTTGGGGAATTTTAAATCAATCAATTGTTTTGTATAGCCCAATATCACAAAGGGGAGTTGCCTCACAGGATTGTACAAACATTAAAGCAATGAAACAAAACAATAAACAAGACAATGTAAAGTTCAGGCAAAATAAGTATCCACACAAACGTAATGTCCAAATAAGCATCGGCAGCAGGTGGTGACAAGCCGCGTGGGTGTCCCCTTGTCTTTACACTTTCCAACACGGTGAGGGGAAAACTCAAAAACCCAGTGGGAGAAAAAGAAACCCCGGGGAGAACCACAGAAGGGGAGATCCACTCCCATGGACGGACAGGCTATAGAGACCCAGGGCCGATGGGCGTCTCTCAGCAGACGGGGCGAGATTGCAGACCGTCCAGTCCTTGTTGGAGCTTCAATCAATCAATCAATCAATCAATCAATCAATCAATCAATCTTTTCCAGTACCTGTAGGCGGGGTTCCTCCTTTCCTCTTTGGACGGCGTCAGCCCTATGTTCCCCGGTACCTATGTTCCCCAGTACCTATGTTCCCCGGTACCTATGTTCCCCAGTACCTATGTTCCCCCACTTCTATTGATTAAGATTAGGCACCAGCCCACTATCATTAAGGTTAGTGGCTAGGGCAGGGTCAGGGTTAAGCTGATTGATATATGTATGACATTTTACTCTCATGACTTGTGATTGGGTGAAGTACCACCGTTTTGAGCCTAGTCTTAAATGTAGGGACTCTTTTTGCTTCTTTAACGCGAGCTGGGAGTTTATTCCATAAAACCAGAGCTTGGAGCTAAAGGCTCTTACAGTGATTTTGGAGACCCGAGGAATCACTAAAGCCCTGAGTTTTGAGAGCGCAGTGCTCTGGTTGGCCGATATGGAACGATAGCGTCTTGGAGATTGATCGGACCAAACCCTTTATGGCTTTAAATGTGAAGAGCAGGATTATAAATTTGATTCTAAACTCAACAGTAGGCCAGTGGAGAGACTTTAGCGCAGGAGTGATTGTGTGATGTGTTCTCTTGTCTTAGTCCGCGGTAACAGTCTTGCAGCTGCATTTTGAACTAATTGAAAACTTCTCAGGGAACTTTTAGGACACGCTGATGCAACATACAGACAGGTTTTCTATCGGAAAATGTATTTCATTCAAAATATTATATTACCCTAGTAGCTACTGGAGTACTAGAGTATGAGTACCGGTATCTTCAGAATAGATATAGTCTGATATGGTTTTGGCACAAACCATCAAATTAGGTACAGAAATCACATCTGTTATAGGCCTATTTTTATTCTCAGTATTGACTCTCAGTTGAGGGAAGATACTGATGAAACTGAGAAACTGATGATGGAGAAGTTGCTTATGGACCAATTCGGTTTATCCTGTAAATGCTGTAAGAAACAATGCCATTATTGTGCACTGTTACGCTGATGAAACACTGTATTCATTAGGTGAACTTGATCAAACTGATCAACAAACAGTGTGACTGTAATGTGTAATGTGTTAGAGCCCCCCAAAACCCTCTCATTGAACAGACAGTGCTCATTTCAACTACTGTTTTCCTCTTCTTTCTCTTTCTACATTTACAGTAAGTGGCATTAACCTAACACTAGATGGAAGCAGAGCATATTGTACAACAGCAACAGCAACTGCAGTGTGACAGGCGCCACAAAGGTGTCTTATAACATAACATCGATCTGTTAAACCCATATACACATAAAAAGACTGAAGAATTTATAAATAACATCATATCATTGATTGATACAGTTTATTTTTTTGTGCCGTGTACATTCATGTTTTGCAAAAGCATGAAACAGCAGAGCCAACTGTAGATGCAGCTGTAGTGGTTACTTGACTGCACTCAGCGGGTTAACAGTGACAGCCAATGCTTAATGTCAATAAAACAACGTTGAGAATAAATATAGTAAACTTGTGTCCTTTCCTAATATTTACTTTGCTGTTTGATCTTGTCATTTTAACACCTGTAACGAAGATTCACTTCTATGGAGTGAAGCCAAATGAGGATTATAGTCAAAGTTTGCCCTGACAACGCACTAAAGACTGTTTGTTTGGTCCTACTTGTTGGACCAGGATCCTTGTATCTTTAACATGAAACTCGTAAAACCTGCAAAACCTCTGGATGACTCATGTGGAGTATCCTGCCCGCTTGGAAAAAGCCTACTTGTGAGATGAACTTAATGTGTTTTTGTTTTGTTGATACTCTTCTGTGGAGATAGACATGCTTGATAAGGTTTTGACATTTTCTAGATCTTAGGTAACTGTAAGTACACACAGTTATGTCAAATACGTTTTGCATTGCAGTAAAATAAAGATGAGTGGAGAGCACAATGCAACCTGTTCTAATAGTTGCTTTAATTTAATCATTAAACTCGCTTCCACAAACAGGTTTTAAACCTGCTATAAAAACTCATCTCTGAGCAAAAGCGTGAGACGTAATTTTCCTTTCATGCTGATAATGTATGAATGACACCAAGTTCACTGTTCCCACATTTTACTAAAATCTTGTTTGATTAAAGACAAACAGATGTAATCTACTCAGTCCTGCACTAAAGAACACTTGGTGCAACTTGCGAGGCTCAAGTGCAATGTGGCTCTAATAATCTGTATGTATTAGCTGTCTGATAAGAGGAAAGTCCTGACAAGATTTTAAACATTTGAAATTTTTCCCCTCTTTGTTTTGGCCAGCGACCATAAGTTCAAAGTGAAAGTGCAGCGATCCCGAGGAGATGGGATGAGTTTGATGGATGTTTAACTGTGTAGTATATACAGCTGGGAATCCACTGCTTTTTTTTGTATCCTGGCAACTCAGACCTAGCAGACAACCCCACAAGGCATAATTAGTTGAAGATGTCTCTTTTCAAAACATTTTCAATTTGTTAGAAACGGAAAAAAACATAGGTACAGAGCTAGGCAGGGCTTTGCTTTAATACTTCTGGCTTGCATCCAATCCCCAAAATGTTCTGTTTGAATGCAGAGCCCCATCAAATAAGCTCCTAGAATCTCTCTCACGCGCAGTTCTGTAGGTTTCTTTTTTTTTTGTAGTGACAGTGGACTCAAAAGCCAGTTATGCTGCTATGGTAACACGTGGCGCGTCATTTGGCTTTTTGTTTCCCCAGTCGTGTTGAAGAAACTGAGCCACCTCTGAAGTTACAATTGAAACCAAATGAACGTTCTCATCAGTGCGCATGGTAGGCCTGGAAGTGCACATGTGCAGACACCATTCTGTTAAGAGCTGGATGGAAGGATGGCGTCGGGAAGATCCTCGCCACGGCTCTGCGCGGTTTGCAAGGCAAATCTTTGGCGTGGAGAAACGTATTTTCACTTTGGACAGTCTACTACACGGCATTACTCAAGACAACATGATTCAACTTTCCAGCAAGGGGTGTAAGAAACTATGGAAAAATAGTATATGGAAATAAACAAATCAATATTAAGCAAACAGAGAGTAAACGTGTAATTGAGGATTAAGTTAAAGCTGCTAGAACACACATCTTTTTATTGAACCCATGTGGTGTCATGAGCATCAATGTTTTCAGTGCTTCATGGTCTTAAGGTTTTCTGCATAAGTCGCAACACACTTTTACAACATCTCTAACCCAGTTGTGTTGTGGATTAGAGAGCCATATGCTGTGCAACCACTGGCCCTAACCTTTAGGTCAGCGGACTCTTGCCTGAACCTGATTTTATTTTTCAACCCCTACTCAATGGGGCATTTTCGGGAAAAAACATGAGACGTCGGACTAATGGGCCGACCCCACTAGTCTCCCTTAGAGTCTGTCTGAGGAGTAAACTGCAGCTACAGTATGTAATTGTAATCATCATCCCTGTAGTTGTATGGTATAACGTCTTGCTTTTGCGCCTATTATTGCATTTACGTCAAAGAGTCTATTGCTGTAGCCACTGACACCATATGATATCATATAGTGTGTTTGTGTGCGCTGTTGCTGATGGAGGGGATCCAGGCATGCAGATGGACTGAGTTTATGTTTGCACTGAGCGGCTGTGAGCCTCGCACCTCCCCGGTGGCCATGACAAACACACACACAAGTTAGCTCACTAAAGTCGGATATCCCCACAGAGTTCAAGGAGCAGAGTTTATTGAAATTTCTAGGTTTTGCAGTTGAACAAGTTTATTTGTCAATACACAAGGCAAGTTTATTTGTAGAGCACAATTCATACACAAGGCAATTCAAAGTGCTTCACAGTTGCATAAAATTAGATTACAGAAAACAGATTAAATCAATCAATAGATTGGATTTGAACATTGTCAGAGTTGAGGCCTGTCTCACATCCTCATGAAGAATGTTCCAGATTTTAGCTGCATGAAACTGAAATGCAGCCTCACCGTGTCTATTATTGACTGGGAACCACCAGGAGAAAAACACTAATAATATAATTTTCCCTCTCTATGGTGTTTCAGACAAAGAACAATGAGCATTGGTAAATAAACATTAATCGCAATTAATTTCTACAATGCAGAAAAATTAGGACAAATTGATTTTGGAATACTTTTGGAATGGGGTAGGAGCTTATAAGATGTTTTTCTTCATCCTACTCCTGTTCTTCTTTTCATGGAATGTATTATTGTTGTGTTTGTTGGATTGTTGTACTAATTTTATATTGCATTACCATGAAAAAAGAATAAATAAAATGAAATGAAAGGAATGAAATACTAAAAGTCTGAAGATGTGGAGAATATTAAGGATTGAAAACTTAGACCAGAGTGAAAGTGTGAACTTGTGTTGTAATAGCAAAAGTTTATTCCAGTATAATTATTACTTCCATTCATGCACCTTGGATGACACTTTCTGGGCTGGATCACTAACGCACTGTGACGTCTTACCAGGCTAAATAAAGGCTGCTTCCGTTACTACAACAGTAGTCACACAGGTAGATGACATGCCTACTTTCACCTGGCCCACAGCCACTACTATAGCAACATCAACAACAACATGCAATGCTTGGATTTCCTGGGAGATCCTCTGGTATGCAGCTCAATTCTAGGCCAGTGTTTGTCGACTCAGGAATGTTGCCTGGGCGACGTAGGCTATAAAAAAGGGAAACCCCTTATCTGCTGACATTGACGTTCAACTGTTGTCATAGTTGAAAGGCTGCTGAGGTAGAGACACACGGGAGCACACCTTGTAGGTTGCCCTATATACAGCACGCGTTGCCATAGGGATACTCACTGTTTGGGTGGAGCGTGTTTCTTAGAGCATGAATGGATTGAGAGAAAGCAGAGAAAGAGTGCAAAGGGTGTCCCTTGGCTTAGACTGATTGCTACTCTGCTCGCACAGTCAAAGTTTGCCAGATTCATGAATGAAATGCTTACGACGAGCACATGTGAGTGAAAGACAAAGGATGGACTTTAAAACCACAGTCTGACGTGGAATGAGATTGCACCACACTTGCCTCTGCAATGTTGTATATTCAAGCTGACCCCTGATTTGTCCCATATCAGAGCAATTAGTTTGCGTCAACAGATAAGTATGTGTTCCTCTTGGTGGTTGTAAAAAATATTTTTTTTTATGTAACTTAGTGACTTACTGGCAAAATTAAAAGGACAGTGTGTTGGACTACACTTACTTATGGCCAAGTGCAAACATACTGAGCAAATCAATGTGTGGTCTTCAGTGGAAATGTGCTAAAAATCACTGTAACCATGAGCCAATAGCCCTAAAGCATTGCTGTATCTGAATCATGAAAGAATATTTTACAAGTTGTTTCACATGCTGCCGATTTCAGTGAGTTAAAACAGCTGTTTTCCACCGACTCATCAGCTGGTGGGAAAAGTATGTCCTTTGGTAAAATGAGAAAATATTCCCCCGCTATTGTTAAAGGTTATGTTTCCTGACTGCAAAGCAACACCAAGACTGTTTCACCTTCTAAAATCAAACTGTCTAATCCCTATTGCCAAATGTAATGGGGCATTCATGTTTGTACATATGTTTTGTGGGGTAAATTTAGTCACATGCTATGGTCTAACTGAAATGAATTTGTAAATTTTGAAGGCCACAAACAAAACCATCCAGTGATTTGGTACTGATAATTATTATTATTACTGGCAAATGATAGTATATTAATTCTCAGTGTGATGACACACTGCAGGCGAACTGAAATGTTTAAGATTTGGGACAGTTTTCTCTCCTAAGCTTTAACATTCAATCAAAGAAATTGTGTGATCACTTCAGGTGATAACTTTTTAACAAAACCAATGTTCCCTCATAAATAGATTGAAGTAGTGGCCCCTCTGTTTAAGAAGGGTGACCGAAGGGTGTGTTCCAACTATGGGGATCACACTCCTCAGCCTCCCCGGTAAGGTCTACTCCAGGGTGCGGACACACTGGACCAGCATTATACCCTCTGCTTGTGGAATTCGCTCAACCTGTCCACATGTGTTTGTGGATCTGCTGAAAGCGTTTGACTGTGCTCCTTGTGGGTTCATGTGAGGTGTGCTCCGGCTAAGGGATGTCCATTCTCTGTATGACCGCAGCAAGAGCTCCTCATCTCTGCTGTTTGCAGGACCTTCAGTGTGCCCTGGGTCGGTTTGTAGGCGAGTGTCAAGGGACTGCAAGAGAATACAAATCAGTGCCTCCAAATCCGAGGCCATGGTTCTCCACTGGAAAAAGGTGGCTTCACCTCTGCAGGTCGGTGGAGAGTCCTTACCTCAAGTGGAGGAGTATCTCGGGGTCTTGTTCAAAAGTGAGAGACAGATGGAGCATGAGATCGACAGACGGTCGATGCAGCATCGGCAGTGATGCGGTCTTGTGTGAGGCTGCGTGCAACGGTAAGAGATGAGGAGTGTGAAGGGAAAGCAGCAAGCACTCGATGTAGTCAGCGCGGTTTGCAGCACAACATGCCTCAGTCAACCACAGGCTACTGGCCACAAGCATTGGCGCACAGTTGTTTGTACGCAAGATACCAGCCTCGTCTTGCGCAACTCAAGTTTTGCGCCAGGCAGAAGATCGAGCCCTATGTCTCTAAGCCAGAAGAGCTGGAGGAAGTGTGCGTGGATAGGGAAGTCTGGGCATCTCTGCTCAGACTGTTTCCTCCGCGGCCCTGGATAAAGCAGAGGAGAATGGATGATTTTTTTTCTGTAATAAGTCAGTCAAGGCAAGAAGAAATCTTAAAAAGAAATTATGTTTGTGCAGAACAACGAGCATTTAGCACTATCTGCAAAATGTTTAAAAAGTCAATCAGAATTGTCATGCTTTTAATATCAAAATAGATTGCAGCTGAAACATGGGCATTTGTCAGGGCTTTAATTTTTGTTTTACCGCTCTTGCAGCACACGTCATTGGCAGCAAAGGAACAAACAACGCAGATTCGCACAGCTACCGGAGTGCGACATTTTGCTGAGTGCGAAAGATGACTCACCAAGTCCTGAAGAATAAATTATATCATTCTCTCATGAACTGCACAGATGTGATTTTGATTTGATTTTTAACAATTTTCATGAATGTTTTCTTGTCACTGTAAATTGCCTCTGATGTGTTGTGTAAACATTTGCTTATAGTGTGTCAATGATCGATAAAACACGGTGTCTTCCTGCTGCATCCTCAGGAAAATACCCTGTAGGATAGACCAACTACATCAGTGACCTTTCCTTTGATAAACAGGCTTTGTGGATGCCCAGGTGCTCCATAATTTTGGATAATGTTAATATATGCTGTGCAATATTGATTAGGGATGATGGGCCTCCTATAAAGACTAGCTCGTTAGAAATCCTAATCCACGGAGACTCCAGCCGGCACAAATAGAGCACACGGCACTGTTTATGCACTTGACCTGCTGAATTAAAGATCAACCAAAATTTAATGTAGCCTTAAATCTTTATTAATCATTTATGTTTACATTTAAAAGCAATTAGGAATTTTGCTGTCAGTTTTGATTGAAATATTTAAGCAAGAGTTATGTAACATTTACCCCAAAAAATAGAATAGACCCCCACCCCGTTAAATATATGAGCTCCCAAGTACTGCCTCATAAAGTAATAGACCTTCGAAGTACCTCCAGGCCTAGATCAAGATTTTGTTCTTGATCAAGGCCTTCGAATGAAACTAAACCGGGTAAAAAAATTAGCAAAATTGCGTCTAAACTGGTTTTAACCTCTAACATAAATGCATTACTAAAACTTAAAGGAGATTATCTGTAACTAAAATGAATAAAACCATAAAACAGAACTAAGTAACTTTCGTAGCTGCTTGAGGCCATTAGCGCCACTGCAGGTGTCGTAGCATGTTGCTTTATTTTACTCATTAATTGTCCGTGAGAGTAAATACTATGCTGACAGAAAAGACAAAGGAGAGTGGGATATTGTACATTGTGCCAATTACAAAATGGAGATATTTTTTGTCACTCAAATGTGGCTGTAAACACTGCTAAAGTGGCGCTAGCCTGCAGTTAGCTTTGCCCGTTAGCCTGTTAGCTTGATTCCATTAGGGTCCATTATGGTCTCCGGTTCGGAGCAGGGAGAGTCGCAAGTGCAGTTTCCTAGCCAGAGACACCGGGGGGAGATGAAAGACCCCCAATGCCATTAACACTTGTATTACGCCAGAGGGATTTATTAGGGTAAACAAGTTACTTAGTTCTGCTTTATCTGAAGAATCCCATGAGTGTCTACATTAGTGTCTATCTGATCATCAGGGGGATGTTTGGTGTCTCTTAACCCCCACCTTAACCCCCACCTGAACCGAGCTCTTTTCCAGTTTGGCTTTACCCAAATCTAAAAGCTTATTGAAAAGAGCATCACAATAGTGACGGAAACGAGAATGAAAATGCAACAAAAAAGCAAACAGACGAAAACACAACAAAAAAGTGTCGAAAAAGCAATGGAAAAAAAGATGAAGAAAGCAGCAAAACAAAAGAAGAAAAAAAACTACAAAAACATGACAGAAAAGTGACAAAAAAAGCATGCAAAAATGCTTTAAAAATGTGGCATAAATGTGCCGATCAGTTTTGTGAGTTTTAGGTTTCAAATGAGGCGTCACACTGGACTATGGGCTGTGTTTGCTCCAGTCAAACTTTTAGATTTGGGTAAAGCCAAACTGGAGAAAATGTGCTAGGTTAAGAGGGTTAACTCAAATTACATATGCAGAGAAAATACTAAACAGAAAATCTATCGTTGCAGTATTTTATTTTATGTTTTTATTTATTGGTTTATTTGGTCAAGACAGTGCATGTTAATGAACATACATGGGTCTCATGCATGTAAACAAGCCACACCGGATTGTAGCCTTGGGCTAATTTGCATCCGTCGTCCTCCATGCACACTCTCAAACACACTCTCATTCATCCTGGCCTATTGTACATGTTTTTAGTGGTAGAGGAAACCGGAGTACCCGGAGGAAACACAAACGTGGGGAGAACATGCGAAACTCCACACAGAAAGGCCCCGTCCAGGTGGGAATCGAACCCAGGACCTTCTAGCTGTAAAGCACGAGCGCTAACCGCTGTACTACCGTACTACCGAACCGCCCTGAGTAATATGAGTAAAGCTGGCAGTAGTAGATTTGTGCAATTGCAATTCAGGTGTATTCTGTTAAGTTTTTAGTTTGTCCTGTTTGTGTGAGGATTGACATACTAAAACACAAACATATGTTAAGTGGATTTCTAGCTGTGGTTTTGGAAAAAAAGACAGAAATGGAAAGGCTCTTATAAAGTAGGTATAAAATTTTAACATGTTCTTGAGGGGATATTCCTTCAGTACTGCCAGAATACTTACTGTTTTGTAACTGTTTTGAGCATGAAATTCTGATTTGTTTTTGTAACAATGGACCCCAGATGACAAAACAAACATAAAAAGGACAAATAAACAAACAAAAATAAAGTACTCATACTCTTCAAAGTACAATGTCAGTTGCACTTGAGTAAATGATGTGATTACTACCAACCTCTACCCTACTGTCCAACAGCAATACAGTCAGAGGCAACATTGTACCCTTATTCGTGACATGAGGTGTCACGTTGCTTCCATAACACCAGCAGGGCGCTCCGTAAAAGATGTTCTCATTTATAGAGAGTGATTCCAAACAGGTTGAGCAGGTTCTCCCCAAAGAAGCACCTGTGGACAATAAAAGCTGGGAATATGAGTGTGAAGGCCTCAGCGGGAGCACCCACGCCCTCAGACGCAACCGTTGCTTCTGCAAAGCCACAATGAGAAACACGTAATATCTGTGGTGTGTGGTTTTTTCCATGATGACAATCAGGGAATCCTCAGGTAAGAAGACACAAGCAATGACTAAGGCTCATTCATAAAACCCATGCAAATGCTCTAGAGGAAAGAGAGAAGGGTAAATAAAGGTCACTGAAGAGGAAGAGCTGAATCTTATTTGTATAGCGCTTTTCACATGACACAAGTCACCCAAAGAGCTTCCTACAAAGGAAGTCTATTTTTTATTCACTCCATACGGTAGAAAGCTGAAGTTGCATATGTAGCCACAGTTGCCCTTGGGGTAGAATTACACTGGTGTGACTCATCTGCACCAACGGACACACTTACACAGGCTACCTGGTATGTCTGATCCCATTAAGGTGTTAACCTGGCCCACCCTTAATTAGCCTCCGACATCTGAGATCTTTCATTCATAAGATGTTATGGGCTATTGGGTCTGGATTGCACAATAAGGCAAATTCGTCATGTGCCACAAATCTGTTATGTTGACCTTGAAAAGTGGAGAAACGTTTTTCTAACGTTTAAATGTATCTTTTGCTTGCAAAGTTTATTAGCTACAAAAAGTACAATGGCCAAAAAAACTGCCAAACAGTCAAGGACCGTAAAAAAGTCGTCTGGTCATAAATAAAAAGGAAAACATTATAATAAGTAATACACAAATAAAAATATATAATTGTGCTTGGTGCTGAACCAAGAGCAACAGGCATTTGCGTACTATAAATCTGAAAAGGGGGACGGTGTAAATCAACAGGGGTTATGCGCACAAACTAAACTTAAATGGCTAACTGCACTACAGTGCTATTTGGAATGAGATCTCACCCATGGATTAATGGCCCATGAGGTTCTCACAGGTCCAAAATGTCATGTCCTCTGACTGTAGGGCCAAGCGCCAAAACAAGTGCATATTTTATACTTGGTTTTCTTGTGATGATGTATTTTCAGTTTAGGCTTTGTGGGTGCTGCTCATTGCAGGTTTGTTAAGGTCAAAAAAGTTTAATGGTGGTTTCTTGCTTATAGTAAAAAATAAAATAAAAATTGCATTCGGATTAAACTTTGGAAGATAGGGAACTATATTAGTTATTAATTTAGTTAAAATAACAAATAATAAGGCTTCCACTCGTATTTCTCTTAAAAAGGATTGACCATAAGAGAAATACATTTTTCGACTTATGAGAATTGACAATAAATGTTGTGAATTAAATTGAATACAATTTAAAACAAATGTCTCTACAGAGATTAACAAAGTATAACTTAATTTAACTTAAAAAGGTCATAAACACAGACATTAATGAAAAAATAGGAGACAAACCCCCAAATTACCAGATGGGCCAATTGGAAAATAACAAATTTAGACATGGGGGTGAGGGAGAGTAGGGTAACTTCCTCGGTTGTTCCCCTTGATTCTGTTAAAGGTGTTGGTGAGATGGAGATCGTGAGGCTGGAAACCTCGGACGTGATAGTTTAGGGTCTACATTACTGATACACAATGTTGCTAAAATTAATCACACATGTTAACGCTGTGCTTTGCTAGAAATAGTTGTAGGTTTGCTTATCTAGATTATTGACAGGTACACAATGTGTAGTAAGAAAAATAATACACTATGTGCTTTGCAAAAAAATAAAAAAAAATAAATACTAAATAAATAAAAAAACACACAAAAACACGCTACATGCTGGCATTGACTGGAACTTAGCAGAGTTGATTTGGGGGCGTCAGCATCACGATGAAGCCACACCTAGCTATGGAGGTGAAGGTGGAATGTCACTACACATAGGATCACACACCACACAAGCTGAAATTTAGTTAGTTTAGATTTAAGGGATAATTTAGATTGCTTAGTTTTAGAACTTATTATTATACTTACTCTTAATGAGTAAGTAACAGGGGATTGTAAAGATTGTAACGAAATCTGAACAAACTCCTGACTCATGCTTTGCTCACACGCTATAGAACAAGAAGACCATGTCAGTGAGATTAGCCGATACACAACACACCATAATTATTCTGAACATAACGTGAAGTACCGATAAAGTACAAACACATAGACACAAACAACTGATTCACTGGTAGGCAGTCACCCGCTCTGCGTAGAGCAGTGCAAGACTAGGATAAAAGGCAACTGTCAACGGACGTCTGGACTTCACTTCTTCTCTTTCTCTGAAGTCACCAGCTGGTTACACTGCTTTGTAGCTAAGAACAACTGCAATAAAAGCCTTTTCTTTGAGACAACTTCTATCTCCAGTGTATGCTTTGGCCATATCCAAATAACTGTTCTCGCGTGATACAAAATAACCAAGTATGAACAAAAGGAATATTTGTCCGTTCTGTTCAACTCATTTTCAATGAGGCAATGACGCAAGAAAAGTGAGGGAAATTTAGAGACTTGAAGACAACCTTGAGAGGTTGGACAGTGAGCTATTGCTTTACCTCAGTTGGGATGGAAGCCTTTTGAATTTTAGTGGTGTAACAATCGTAGTAGAACACAAGAGTATGAGTAGAACACATACTCTTGTGTTCTACAAGAGTATGTAGAACATACACTTGTTCTACTGCGCAACTTTTAACACAACACTCCATTAAATCAAGTGTGACATGTAAAAGAAGTCTGGACCCCTTTAACCTACTTCAATAACTGCCCTTCACTGTGTTACAAGTGTTACCTCTCACTAGGGCTGCACGTTTTCAAGTTTTTCATTAACCGTTAACCGAGGCCCTTAGCGGTTAATACTCGGTTAACCATTAGTGTCCGCACTAACCAACCCCCACCCCCCCGCCCGCGCCTCCACTCCGTCACGTTATACTGATAGACACGAAAGGGGTTTTTCATTGTTAACACCTTTATTAAATGGCTGGAACACATTTAAAACGAAATTAATTTAAAAAAAATTAAACGCAGTGGTAATGAGAGCAGTCAAAGTAGGTCACTGACTTGCGTTCACGTGGCCCTACAGTATTTTTATTTATTTTTACCTGCAGTCATTTAGCACGCATCATTCTCAGTTCTAATGCTGTGCTGTTTATGGCCCGCTTCATATTGAAAAGTTAAACTAGCTCGCCAATGCGCGATGACGGCTTCTCGTGAACAAATGTTTGGGAGCACTCTGGCGGTCTCTGGTGGTGCAGAAATGTATTACAAGTATTTTCAATGGCACGGCAAATTATACACGCCAGTTAATCGAATAAAATGCTTTTACGCGGTTACGCAATTTTTAACAGTTAACCGGTTGGACACCCCTACCTCTCCCGATAACATTTTGAAGAGTGGACTGCTGGTTCATAGGTGCGTGTCTGCAGTTCATGAGTCTCAAGTGCTCAAACCTTTGCACCGTTGTCATAGCAATTAATAATTCTAACTAAATCCTACTTTATTTTGAGTGGCCAAAAGTCCTGAAAAATTGCACTTATCGATGGCTTTTAGATTGACATCTTTAGAATGGTGACAAGTCCTCAAAATGGAATCTAAAACAGCAAAAAGTCCCGTGACGCACACCCATTGAGTCCAGGTTGTGTATGATGATGTCATAATCTCACTTTTTTGTATGTGTTGGGTTTTCTTCTATTTCAAGACAGATTCTCACTGAAAGCTATGAATGAACACATTTGGAACTATGTTTATTTATGTTATTTTTTACGTTGCCAAGAATAAAGAGTGTCAATTTTGAAGAATTTAAACGATAAAACATATTATTTCACCCCTTTTTGTTTCCTTCATAATCCCATGTGTTCATTCATAGTTTAATGCCTCCAGTGAGAATCGCACAATGTAAATAGTGTTGAAAGTAAAGAAAAGCCGACATGACAAGTGTTTCCAAACTTTTGACCGGCACTGTACATCTCTAAGTGGTACGGTTGTGAGGCAATAGTTTCACGTTGGGTCATTTGTAATAATATAAACCTATTGAACTTTGGTCAGTTTTCGTTTCATGTGGATAGACCTTAGCATCAAGTGTATGACGGTTTAAAGGCACATTCTCCCCCTCAATCTATGGGCGCTTTAGAAGGTTGTTGTCTCGTGAATCCAACCTTATAGCTTCCGTTGTGTCAGTAGTGTACCCGAACTCCCCTTTGCCCTGTCCTTTTGGCACTGGAGCTTCCCAACTGCTTTCTGCCCCCTTAATCAAAGCCCAGTAAGATTTAGAGAGGAGGTAAACACTCTGGTTTTATGATTGGGCCCCTTCTTAAAGCGTGGCCTGTATAATTGAAAAGCCCTCGGTGACTATTTTAGGAGGCCAGTGGGAACAGACTGCCATGTGTGCTGTGCTGGGAATGGGGCTTGCTGGCTCGTGTGATTGCACTGTGCCTGGGTTGTCCGGTTTGGAACTATCCCATTGTGCTGAATTAAATCAAAGCTTAAACAAATAAATCAGTAATTGTACAGTCATTCGGTGATTCAGGTATGTTGCCCAACGACACAGCAACTGTAACCATGCCTCTACTGTAGTAAGAACTATTATGTGTCAATTAAAAGACACATTTTATTAGGGTGCAGCTGAATACAACATCAAGCTCCTTTTATCCTAAAAGTCTACACTGATTACCCTATTCTTCTTCTTCTTCTTCTTCTTCTTCTTTTTTAATTAAAACTAAATCTTACAATGTTTTGTAAAATTATTGAAAGCATGATCGTAAAATTTTAGATTTTGGTAAAAATAATTGCCAAGAAGTATTTATTTCAGACAAATACAATTTAAATTTGTGTATGTCCTGCTCCGTTTCCAGTCATCTGTTTTAGGCAAACCTTTAGATTACAGCCCTTAAGTTCCATGTGTAGGTACAGGGAACAGGAGTTAGTAATTACACATGTAAGTACAGATAAATACAAATAAAAGTGCAAGGTTTCATGAAGTGTAACAGGGGGAACATAGTGTAACAAAAGTGTACAGCGCGTAGTTGCAGGTGTATTGGTCGTCGTATTGATGTGGCAGCTTTATACAGTTTTATAAATTGAGGAAGATCACTGCATAACTAAGGCGCAAATACGCCGTACCTAATGTGTAACTGAGCGTGGGCTGTAATCTTTGAAGTTTCCTTGAAATGTAAAGTGCAATATTTTAAATTTATTATTATTATTATTAATCTAAAGTGAGACGCTATGGCCTGTAACTACAAGAAACAAGAGGGAACAGAGAAAGCTAAAGAGTAAAGAGGTGGAACAAAGGAAATATCAGCATAACTAATGTTCCAACACACCTTAACTAATGTGTTACACACTGATAGTCAGCTAACCATACTGGCAAGGCAAGGCAAGATAACTTTATTTATACCGTGCATTTCGTACACAAGGCAACTCAATGCGCCTAACTACTGCCACTTCAACGCTGCCAATTCTACCAGTTGCACAGACTGAGAATTGATATTGCGTTACTCTGAAAACAAGTAACACACGTTATACACAACTATAACATATCGTATAATGTCTGAAACTTGAGCACTGCTCTACAACTGCTAGTGAAAGTGGGGGAAAAAAACAATCTTTGTCCCGGCAGCTTTTGAACAGGTTTTTTTACTCAGACCATCTGTTCTTCACACTGCTCTCCAACCCCCCGACCGCCAACATCCCGCAAACCAAAATTAACGCTGTTTCACTGCGAGTAAAAAGTTTAAACAAACAGAAATATCAACAGTCAGCGTCTTGTCTGGGCCCTGCAGTTGGCCATAATAGAGTCTTTGTTTAGCCCTCAGCGTAAACTCTTATTTTGGAACGCGAGTGCATGTGTCAACTGGTGCCTCGTGCGTCATTATCATAAATGCTTTGAGTTCAAGTGAGACCTCCAGAAGAAGAAAAAAAACATGGGGTACTTTTCTAAATGGCAAAAACTACGCTGACGGGAGTGCAAATGTCATGGTTGGAGGTGGAGTGAAGAAAATAAAACCCAAAATGCAGGACTGCAACAATACTGGTGATGTTTAATAAATGACGAAAAACAAAAGGACAAAATCCAGAGATGACAAAACTCAAACAAACCAGGGCTGACGTAGACCAGGGAAACACAGGGGTATAAATACACAAGGAAACGGGGCACAGGTGAAACACATCAGGGCGGGGCAGGCAATAAACACAAGGGAAGCAAAGCAAAATCACAAGGACAGAACACACATGTCAAAATAAAACACAGGACTGGACCAAAGACAACATACAAAAACAGGGGAACAAAAGACGAATCATGACAGCAAATGAGGATAGCGATATGAGTGTTTGGTGCCGTCTTCGCACAAAGCAGAGAAAGGCCAAACTATGGGCCTGCATGATCTGAGGGGACAATGGGATATCTGTTCATATGTTGTGAATTTTGCAATATGTATTTTGCGTCACCTAGCATTGCGCTGAAGAAGACAGTTTGCTGATATAGTCCCCTAAAGGGAAATAAAACACCATTGCTAAGGTGCCCTAAAAGCCAAAAATATTTTCTTCAAATCTGGGCATGTGGATTCCTCTGTTTCTTCTTTAAATGACACGAATGAGAGCTAAATGATGCTCGTTTTTATACTTAAAGATATAGGTCTATAAAAAGTATATGAGAGACATAAAGTCACGGTGCACTCGCTTTATGAAACAGCGGGCCTGGAACCACATTAAAGGCTATGCTCTTTTCTCCGCACTGCCATTATGCAGTAGCTGAATGCGACAATAGAGAGACCATGCAAATTCAACGAGGTAGTGAATTTGGTGACATTCAAACAAGCCAGTAAGATCTGTCTGAAATCGGAGTCGCTTTCATGTCATCTGCGCAGTAGCTGTGGGAAGCTCTTCAAGTGGATCTTTCCTCTCTTTGTCCAGTCAAATTCAAATAAACACTTTGACATGTGGATGACCCACCGTGCACCATTGACTTTCAAGAAAACAGCAAGTCTGTCATTACCTAATGTCAACACTCAGTGTCAACGGGACTGAATGACGAATAGCTTCATATTTTAGATGAATGAACGATGGCAAACTGCAGCCCTAATGTTCCACCGAGACGAGAGCATGCTGGCACAGTACAAAGTTCACCACAATCACTACATTTGTTTCCAAAAAAAGATCAGAGAGAGCTGGAAGAAGCCGCACGGCGCTCCTCACCGCAGGTCGATTGAAATAGATGCTTTTTAAACTGCTCTTTATGCGCGACATCCAACAACAATGGATCTCCCTAAAGAATTCCCTCTGTGTTACGAGCTAACAAAAGGAGCTGGACCAGGTCTTCTCACACTTAATTGAAACTTATCACCTGAGATAATATTTGTTTTATGGCTTTTGTTATTATTTTAAATGTGCTATCTTCTTCTTTGGTTATTCAGGGTCAGGGCGCTTACCATTGCACCTGGTGTATACTTACCACACTAATTACCTCCTCAAGCTTTCTCTGTCCATAACTTTCAAGCAGTAGGCTCTTTTGCTTTTCATAAAATGATACTTTGTGCTTTAGCATTATACTGTAGTTTTGAATAAAAAAAAAAGAAATATCATTGGACAGTATTTTAGTATAGTAGGCTATTATTTTTTAAAGTCAGATTTATCACTTTTGAAATTTGATTAATCTCAATTAATCATTTCATTTTAATGTAATTATTATATTCATTATATTACTCATCTGAAAGGAATTTAGGATCTTATGTAGAAAGTGACTGACCAGACATTCGCGTAGAATGTATGGGAGCAAGTGAGGTAAAAAAACATGATGTAATAAATTAGAAATCATTTTAGCCACCCTAGTTATAATTACATTTATAATTACAATAAATGGTCATAATTCACCACTCTTTTATTTTAAATCCTTCATCTACAACAACATAAAGCACACACACAAACAGTGATCTGTGTTGGAGTTCTTCCTACAAAGTCACACTCTGTCTCATTTGCCACTGTGGCTGTTGGTTGGGGTTCTCCCAAATTAAGAACCACTTGAGAAACAATAAAGCAGCCGCAGTAGGCCTATGAAACTGTAAGTTTCCATCCTATGACCCAGACTCCTAATACCAGCCTCATACTTTTCCCTCACATCAGCACCATGAAAACGACTTTTTACTATTCATAATACTGGAGTGTCACACTGCAGACAGCACACTGGGGGCTTTTTTAACCAAGTGTTACGGTCTCATAAACTACCCCCTTGTTATCCCATCCAGCATGTCTAGACTATATTTTATCATCATTATTGTTGGTGGCTAATTACAATTTTATTGTGCAAGTCAATTGAGGTTTTTGTGAGCTTTTGTTTTTCTAAGTTTTTGTCATTCCTCATGTCTGAAGAGGAAGGACAGGCGGCCTGTTAGTCAGCCGCCCACTCAAGCTCAGAGCAGAATCGACCACAAGGCCACAAGAAACCAGGGACTGTCTGCACAATTCACTGGCATTGAGAGAGAAAGAGGGGCTTCAGATCTCAATGGAAGACAAATAAACATCAGAATAAGAAATCAAGCTGCCAAAAACACAGTCCTCCATTGGTGTGATGGTCCCAGGCTGTGTCAGCTTGAGCCAGTATAAAGTTAAGCTCAACAGAAGAGTCTGTTCTAATACCACCGGCCGGGTTCTCTTCATGATACTGATGTCATACAAGCACAACGCAGGGGATGTCACGCCAAAGTAAAGCACATTTCACGTGGGACACGTTGCCTGAGAGTCAATGTGTGGGCAGAGGTGGGTAGAGTAGCCAAAATATTTACTCAAGTAAGAGTAACGTTAGTTTAAAATAATTCCACTCTAGTAAAAGCCTTGACTGCTGAAAAGTTCCGCAGAGACTCCCATCAGCCCTGGTCTATCTACAGCCTGTCCGTCCATGGGAGTGGATCTGTCCTGTTGTTCTTCCCGAGGTTTCTCTTTCCTCACTGGGTTTTTGAGTGTTTCCTTGCCGTGTAGGAGAGTCTAAGAACAGGGGACGCCCCTGGGGCTCGTCGCCACCTGCTACTGACTGCTTCTGTTGGACATTATGTTTGTCTACCACTACATTTGCCTGAACACTACATTGTCTTGTTTATTGTTTTGTTTCATTCTCTTAATGTTTGTGCAATCCTGTGAGGCAACTCCTGTTGTGATATTGGGCTGTACAAAACAATTGATTGATTGATTGAACAGTGTAAATTCCATCCACTCCAATAAACAAAGCATTGGACCCCATGAGAACTGGTTGTTGACCTGTTGCGAAGGTAATAATGATAAACGATCAGTTCAACTTTCATTCAGATATAATTTGATTAATTGCATAGCTCTAGAGAGGACCAGATGAGGTGGTTCGGGCGTCTGTTCCAGATGTGTCATAGAACAAGTGTACAGGGTATATCTCGTTGGTCAGAAACGTTTGACGGATTACATTGAAGTGGGTGAGAGAAGGCATGGAAAACTGAATAAGATTAAAAGTCATATAAAAAAGTTGCATGGAAACTGAA
Organism: Proterorhinus semilunaris; assembly: GCA_021464625.1. NCBI lineage: Eukaryota > Metazoa > Chordata > Actinopteri > Gobiiformes > Gobiidae > Proterorhinus > Proterorhinus semilunaris. The sequence goes on from CM038343.1 coordinate 36,718,379, forward strand.
ACTGAAAGCTGGCCATTGGCCAAGCTGAAATGTGTGAGCAGATGTTTTGCAAGTGCTCACAGCCTGGTGTCAGATCACAAGACTTGCCCATCTTCAGCTCTCTCTGTCCTTACTGCTCCTGTCCTGCAACACCGTCTTTCCTTTACACTCTAGTGCAGTGGTGCATTTACTCCGGAGCACGTCCACTCCACAGCTGTTCGACATCCCCAAAGAAAAGAGGGGCGGGGGGCGGGGGTGGGAGAGATGATAGGACTTTAGAGATTTGCTGGGAACCACGTAAATCGGAGCTGTTTGTGTTAGGTAAACAACAGGTGTTACATATGGAAGAGCAGATAGCACTATGAGGGTTACCTAAAATAGGATACAGTAGATTAGATGACACAACAAGAAACCTGCAGCATTGTTGGTGTGGTGCTCAAGCCAAGCCCCAGGCCTCTGGCACATACACACAGGCAATGTTTCCACTGTCTGTACAGCGCATCAATAGACATCTACAGGGAGAGATCAACGCTTTTTGCCCGTTTTTGCAAAGGTGTGGCGGGGCTCTACCATAACTGTTTCTCTAAGCGCACTGGTGCAGCCTATTTCTTTGTTTGGTTGCAGAGATTCGTACACATGTAAACATTTAGTTGCTATGACAGTCCTGACCATTTTGAAGGCCTCATTATACTGACCTTTCCAATAAAAATCACTTTTGGAGGACGTACAACAGCCACACGTGGTGCACAGACAGCAACCGGATTAGTTTAATTTCATCCACAAAATGAAACACACAAACTGCTGCCCAAAGCAACACCAGCGCAGGTCCAGACCTTTAATTCGGTTAGCATTATTTAGCCAATTGCCTATCAGTCTGAGTGTAGAGCCAGTTCATGCTCGAAAATTATGCTCGATTACACTTAAAGAAGATACAACCATTTTGTCAAGAGCCTTGTTTGAGAGACTTTATAAGGGGCATAATAATGCAGAAATAAATAAATACAATTATCCATGTTGCAATGCATCCTCATCAACAACCTGCTGGAGTAGAGGTATTTCACTTCATTCACACTCACAAGTTTGAGTAATCCTGTTTAGTGAGTGAGTAATCCTGCTGTTTGTTTTTCGGCAACACAGATACGCTGTTGTGGACTTCTTACAGTTTATTGCGTAATGGAGAGACCGAGGAACTGACCTGTACATTTTCATAGTCCATTAATCCTCACCGTGTCCATTTTGAGCAATTCTACCCTAAAAGTGCGTTCAGTTCATTAGCACCAGCACGAACTATACTTAAATGTGTGAACTGTCCATTGCAACTCATTTGATGTAAAAAAAAATGTAAAATAATAATTCAAAAAAGCTTTTAATGTACACTGTTGGTGTTTGGTTCAGGTTGACAAATTGAAGCCAAGGGTCTCTGATTTTCATCCATCACTAATGTCCACTTTAAATGCTCCATCAATAGACTGACAGCAAAAAAATTGCTTTGGTCATTTTATTTAATTAAACCTTGTCAAACATTGCGCTACCCCCTGAGTAGCAGTTGTCAGACATAAATGCTGTGTGGATATCGCCCTTATTTCCCTGCTGTTCTCACACACCCTCCGCACACACACCTGCACTGCAGCGCTGCGCCCACATGGTTTAATTCAGATGCCTGCTGTTTACTGCTGATCTAAAACAGGTGCTTTATGACCTTCATTCCTCCACTCCTGCTCCACAGAAATGTAATCTTGTCATGTCTTTTTTGGTCTTATTATTTTCTACGAGAACTTGTAATTTGCGTCTAAATGCTAAATGTTTTAAATAATTTATGATTTTGACATGAGGGGCAGTAATTTCAGTCATACAATGGACACATACTCTAGCTTACGTTTTCACTAAAAAGTGTGCATGTTTTGTGTATGTTTGTACAATTTGCCTCTGTGCGATAAAATCCTTTTTAAAATGAACATCTGGTCATTGAAATACTCCTTGGCCTACTCTGGAAAAAAGCCGCTATAAAGAAGGTCACACGTTCTAGTATTCTGTTGGACCACCTTTTGCTTTGACAACAGCACACATTTGCTATGGCATTGTTTCAGCTTCTGGGACGACCGTGGCGCAGGTAGAGCGGGTCATCTCATGATCGAAGGGTCGGGTGTTTGAAATGTCTTCCTACATTGGTGTATGAATTTGGTCAGGCAGTGGTCAAGCTGTCAGTTAGTTAGTTAATTAGTTAGTTAGTAGTTTATTTCCTATATAAACATTTAGATCACATTGTTCCCAAAGTGGGGTCCGGGGCCCCCTGGGGGGCCTCCGAGGCACTACAGGGGGCCCCCAAAGCTTGTCTGCAAAACAAGTAAAATTAAAAAAGTTAATTTTGAAAGGAAAAATACATTTATCTGGACAAATGCACTAGTTTAAACCAGTATTTAGCCTACTGTCATAGCTAGATGTTACTTTTAATGTAATTTTAGCTGTAAAAAAATATTTTGAAAGGAGTAAATTATTATGATTTGTGCCCCCGAGAGATTTTCTGATCAATAAGGGGGCCGCGATGTCCCGGACTTTGGGAATGGCTGAGTTACACTATACCAAAGATGGCATATAATACAGTTACTCTACTACCAACGATGGTAACATATAAGCACAAAACTTAAACCACAAGAATCAAAATTATGTTATGTGTCTGCGATTAACTTCTTTTCTAATGATCTTCATTCAGATGTTCTATACTTTTCCATGACATTAACTTGTGGATTTGCATGAATAGTTGTGGAGCCCTTAAGTTGATTAGATAAACCGTTCCATGAATCAACTCCTTTGACTGATAAACACCTCATCTTAGATCTTCTTAAAAATCCAGACTCACCGCTGTACCAGCGTGTGAGTTAATGCATCAACTGGATTTCTACAGCGTAACATACGCAAACAGGAAGCGGAGTAAACCAATCAGCGAAGGGTAGTCAGCAATGGCCACTGGCTGCTCTGCTATAGGAACGCAACACTGGAGGCCGCCATTGCTGTAGTACCTCCATATAGCCGCTAGTCTCCCATTGAAAAGCATTAGACTTTAGACACGTTAAAAACAACTTTAACGCCTGGTTTCTATTTTTTAAACACTTTCTACGGCTACATATTCCTCCTGAGATAACGCTGGGTTAGTCACAATTAAAGAAACCAGGCTGGTTTTCGAAATATTTTTTTTTTAAATCATCTCATTCTAATGAGGTTCGGACTCTTCGCATTGGAGCTGGGCGAGCTACACATCACGCGAGGGCCGAGTCTACAGTGAAGATCCCGCCCTTATGCCCTTTTTAGGAACATACTTCGTCAGAGCTGGGGAGGAGGAGTCTGTAAATCTGCCTTGATTTTGGGGTAAAATCAACTTCAACAACAAAAAAATCAAAGTCTTGTCAGCTGTTATATGAGGCAAGCCATTGAAAAAGAACACATTTAATCTCCATAATTAGTGGGCTTGGGAAAACATGTTGGACAGTTGCCATTGGTCACGTCTATGGCATGGTTTAATTAGATCCAAATTTATGCCATGAGAAAATGCTTGGTCCTGTTTCTGATCTTTTTTAGCAAGTATTCACGCTTTCCTTCATCGTACTTTCTCCAAATGTTCTGATGCCACCTGTCACCCATCTGACCTTAGCATTGATTGGTTTTGGTCATATATTAATCGGTTTATAGTTGATGTAGCCCTATAATAGTCTTCCTTTTCAATGAATGATTAACATGATAAAACTTGCACTGGGCTGGAATGTACGTGCAAGTGCAGAGCCTTTAGAGCTTATGTCTAAATTCATCATGTGTACAAAGTCTCATCTTTAAATTAGTACAAAAATGGAAGATGTAAAAACTTGAGTCTGGAATGACCAGCTAAACCATATGTCCACGATAAAGGCTTAAGCCTCAGACATTTGTTTTATTGTTTAAAGAGGTTAAAGATGAATGAATAGGTTCTTGTACAAACACTTCCAAATGTTTTAAAAGTTCTTACCAATAATTAGAGATTCAAGCATCTCCATATCTCTCCACATAGTCACGGCGTTCAAAACAAGTCACTTTGGTTGCTTTAGGCTGCTAATACCCCCTCTAGGCCCAAGGCAGCTCCAGGTATCTTCTCTGCTCTCAATGGGGATGTACACAAAGAGACAGGGCTAAGTTGGTAATCCTAGCCTGGGACCTGTGTGGAGGGATAGCGTGCCGATTTGGAGAGGATTGGATCCAGTCTTGTGTTTCCGTGGCTGCGAGAAAAGAGTCAGCTCTCCTCTAGTGTTCAGTGACACTGGATCTGTGGGGAGGGGGCATTCTGGTTATTCATATATTCTAATATTAATCTTACAGACACTAAAGATACATTTTTAACTAATTAATTTAACTAATTTAACTATTTTTCAAGGTTACCACACCATCAGCCCAAAATGTTGTCAATGTCAAAACATAAACAAACATGCTCGCGATACCAAACAAGCTCCGGCACCAGAAATGTTTGTTTTGTTTGCTTATATTTGGCACCAGAAATCCAAAACTCTTCAATACATCCTGGGAAAATGTGACCATAGAGGATATTGTAGGATAAAATGACACACAACAGCAGGTGTGGGAGGAGAATGGTTCAAGCTATTCTGCCTGAAATCTGTCTTTTCCCAAGGTAACCAATAGCTTGGATTTCAAACCGTCTACTTGACCCATGTGTGCGCTCACATTGTGTAGCAGAGGCAAGACACTGGGAATAACGGGGGTGAGGGAAGGGGGCAGGTGTAGCGAATAGGACGCGGACTATAGAATACATGTTCCTGCACACTCGTCTCACCTGTCAAAAGGTAACAGTTTAATAACCCATTTAGGCCTGAAACGCCTGGAAAAAAGGCCTGTGAAAACCTATGGGCGATTTCAGAAAAGACCCCGAAAACCTGAAGTTCCTGAAGTATTCAGCAATTGTGTCAACGCCTACTAAATGATTGATTTCTCAGCCTCTGTAGCAGAGAGGAACACATGTGAAGTGTGAGTCTGTAATTCAAAACGTATTTGAGAGCTTACACTTGTAGCTTTCCTGAGAAATTTGGTTTATTTAGATACACCTTCACAAAAATAAAATATGTAAACGCAAAGTGAAATAAAGTATATTGCCCTCTTATACTAAAATATAGGCCTATATTTTTTTTTATGTTGAACCTTTGTAATTTGTCTTTTGAGGTCAATTCAAAAATGTCTAGCAGCTTCTCTCTAAACCCAAAACTAAACCCATCCACTCTTTAAAATACAATTTAATTAATAGTTTTATATAGAAACATAGGAAATAAATATAATAATTATTAAGCTATAAAGAAATAAAAATCTGGTGATGGGGAAGGGCAGAGTATTGGGCTCTTCTACCATCCGGGTACTTTCAGTGTGCCGCTGATGTGGAGGTGAAAATAATGGCGGTATTAAACAGCGTTTTGGCCTGTGAGTGACAGATTGTGTTCGATAAATGCTTAAAATTCAACACAAAGTTACAATGGATTAGTGACGCGTACTACAGTTTGTACAAATATTAATCGAGACAATTTAAGTCCAATTATATCAGACTTTTGCCTCAATAGGCAGGTTATCGTGGTAATCAAATCACATTTCATCACAATCCGACAATTATTCACCTTAATATATCCTCTCAAACAACCACCCAATATAAGCGATTTCCCATTGTTTTCAATGAAGCGAGAGCGTTGTATTCACCTCTGCTTGATTTTTGACGTAACACCGTAGAGCCCTACCCTGCTCCAAACAGATCTCTCTAAACACAGCCAGGAGGAGAAAGCTCCGCCCCTCACTGCTGCTCGAGAGGAGAAGACGCAGCTCCCCTCTCCTCTCGTCCCGCACTTGACTTCTCAATAAAACTACATAATGGAAAGAACATAACAACTGTTTTCTGATCGTTTTTGAGAAAAACCTTTTGATTGAATGAAACTGAACATCGCTGCATACGTGTAAGCTCTATAAACGGACTGTAGCTGGGTTGCAACCCGGAAAAGTGAATATCTCGGCAAATATGTCACCAAATTAAACAAAACAAAAAGTGTTGTGATGCTGACGCTCCCGCGCCTCTATTCTGTTGCATTTCATTGGCTCAAAGGCCGACAATTGGAGCAAAAACACCCTTATACTCGAAAAATGACGTATATGCCTCAATGGTAGAATTGCGCAAGAGCGCCCCCGGCTTTAATGGAAGAAATGCAGGAATGCTTTCCAGGCCTAAATGGGTTTCAATCCAATCCACTATTTATATAGCACATTTAAACAATTAAACCAAAACAATACAAATGAGCTCTACCACTAAATGAGTATAAAAGAATAAATATAAATAAAAACACATTAAAAACTTGGAACCGCCACCTTAAGGATTGGGTAGATATGGTAAATGGTCTCAACTTATATAGCACTTTTCTACCTTCATTAGGCACTCAAAGCGCTTTACAGCAAGGAACCTCTCACCCATTCGTACACCAATGTACGCAGACAAGGACGGTGAAGTGTCTTGCCCAAGGACACAATGACAATGTGCAACCTTTTTGGTTGCTGTTAAGAGTCGTGCCGCAGCGTTCTGGACTAACTGCAAGCGAGAGAGTGCTTTCTGGGTGATGCCCGAGTAAAGTGCGTTGCAGTAGTCCAGACGGCTTGAAATAAAAGCGTGCACGACTTGTTCAAAAAGATTAAAAGATAAAAAAGGCTTAACTTTGGATAAAAGACGAAGATGATAAAAACCCGATTTTAAAACGCCATTGATCGGTTTATCAAATTTAAAATCACTGTCTATGGTGACGCCAAGGCACATTAAGACACATAGGGCCCGATTTTCCGCCTGGCGCAACAACAGCGTTGCTCAAGACGAAGTTGGTATCTTGCGTACAAACAACAGTGCACCAGTGCTTTCGGTAGCCTGAGGGTGTTCCTTAGATAAAAAAAGAGGTCATCTGAGGCGGTGCGTGCTGCGATACGAACGCCGCTGACTACAACGAGCATTCCTCTTCCGTAGCGCTGGACAATCCAGACGCGCCGCCACGGAGGAAAACACAGGCTTTTAACCTCCTGCAGAGGCACAGACATGACAGACAGGGAAACCGCCGTGAACTTTGTTTGTTTGGACGAGAGAAGCCGCAGAGACAAAGAAACCGTCGTCAGGGCTCAGGCATCAGGGGAGGCATGTTATACTTGTGTCTGTCGCCAACTCGCTATTAACCTATTAAGACTAAGCCTTTTTTATTAAGTCAATTATGATACAGCAACTTTTTATCGTTTGCTGTAATATACCTTAAAATAGACCGTACATTAACTATCTGCACATTTTTAAGCTTCCAGAGGTTTCCAATCGCCTACACATTTGCTGAGCTTCGAAATTAGAAATGACAGACTTAGACAATTTGTGTTTTTGTAATTAATCTCATTTTGGTTCAGGTAAATTGGTTCAGGGCATCAGTGAATGATCTTTCAGGAGTCAGGTCCAGTTTCTGTCCGTTAGCCTATTTAGAAAGAAATGCAAAATGTACAACAAATGTCATTTTAATTTATAGGGGTCTACGGTGTTACGTCACAAATCAATTTTCAAATACCCTGTAATATACACAGAAAATTGAATAGTGTTAAATTTACAGAGTTGTCATTTTCAGATTAGTTTCTGACACTGTGGAGTTGAACATGAAGTACAGAAAGTGTTCAGTACACATCAGTGTTTGCAATTTGTGTAGTGTTGGTGTCAAGTGATTGACCACCATAACGGCCCATGGTCCCGTATGACGCGTCGCCTGTATCTAGGCTCAAGAGGGTGGAGGCAGCGTGAACGCGCACGGCTGCCGACGGCCTCAGAGCGGAGCCGACGCCATTACGCTGTAAATCAAATCTCTTAATATCATCGTTCTTTAAATACAAAATGAATGTTTAAGGCCATTTCAGGCGATGAAGCTACTATGTTAAGATGACTTGGGGGGTCAGTTTGTCAGTGCGGGGCTTAATAAGCTCGATAGCCCCGCTCTTTACAACAACCGGAGCAGCTGCCCTTCGTACGTACATCGCCGCGCTAATGTACTCTCGCTCGGCCACTTTTCACAAGTTTCGTAAGTGATGGCCGTCTTCATATTGCGATAGAAATGATAAAAATCTAGTTTTTACTTCACTGTATTTGCTAGTATAACATCACCACTAGAATTGTTTGGCTGAAATGCAAATAAGTAGCGCTACAAAAGTGTTCTATACATTTCTATATATATTTATAAAAACGATTTATTTTGTACTTTTTATTTTTGCTTTCCACTACTGGACAGCATCACATTATCGAACCCAAAAGCTATTTTCAAAGCCGTGCAGCCTAATCAGAAAAACGATCACGTCTTCATTAGTTTAATTGTTGTTGTTATAGCTAATAGCTACTTTTTAACATTTAGACACGCTTGCCATGTGTAGGTTCACAATACATTTTAGTACTGAGTAAAGAAAAAACTTACTTTAGGTGTCTGTTAGCGTTTATCCTAGTCCAGTCCCGTACATTACCGTATTATTGTCTGTTTGGCTCTCAGACCGCTTAGACCGAACGGGGAAGACCTCTGCTCGTTCATGAGTCTTCACGCACACGCTCGCGCACGTCCACAGCACTGGTGACGTCACGTCATTGGAAAACCTTTTAAAAATTATTTTTGATGCTTTACAATTTTTTTACGAAGAAAAAAAGTCCAAAAATAGTAATTTTAAATAAATATATTAGCCTTAGTCTGAAACTCTAGATGCCCCGTGGACCATTTTACAGGCTGCTACTTTTACATTATTATAAAGCTGTTGAGCCGTAGGGTGCAATATCACGGCCTGCCACTAGCACAACTCATTTCACTGTACTCCTAAAGTGTATATATGAGGTTGAGTCGCCATGGTCCGCATCCTGACGTCAGCACGTTATCACGCTGTCTTGTTCAAACTAAGCCACGCCTACTGGGACGTTACGCATTTGGCGCAACTGGCGGACTTTCGGACAGACCTCCGACAAAACAAAATAAACTTCGCCTTTCAGGAGGACTCGGCAAGTTCTCTTTTTTCGTTTTAACTGTCATATTGGTTTGTATGTACGTTTTTCATCTATGCTTTGCATTCCCTATCTTTTTAGTGAATACGTCAAGTAAAGGTGAGTGAATGTCAACGTTTGAATGCAATAAATGCTGAAAGGTGCCATTCTTTGTGTGACAAACTTTGCTAAAATTACAACAAAATCTACTGTGAGGGTAGATTTTGTGACTTTACCAAAAACCCATCCGGAATTGGATCTACGATATAGTTTTTTTTTTGCTTTAAGGAAGACGTCCATAATGATCAAGCTTGACTACCAGGGGAAGAAGTACATTTAAATGAATGGAGTGTCATTTTCTTCATTTATCAAAGAAGGTAAAAAAACAAACATTAACAGAGCAACTTTCATTATGCAAGTGACTTCTTTATATACACATTACATGTAGTTGCAGGAATGTGAACTAAAGGGAGCATAGCTGTTTATTAGAATGGTGAATTGTGGGCAAACAGCTCATTTTTCCATGGGTGAAGAGCTGTTTGAATAGATCACAGATCTTTTACAGTTCAGATCTTTTTTACAGAAGCAATGCTCTGTTTATGAACATTGTTTTGACCCACCATAAAACTATTATCTACTTACTTTTCGTGTAACTACTCACGTAACCGTATTTAAATGAGGGGAAACGTGGAAGAGCTTGGCCGCTTCTAACTTCACCCCCCTTTGGCCCCATAGAGAAGAGGAGGAGAGGCTAAATGCTAACAACATCTTTGGTCTTTTTGCGTGACTGAGCACACGCACAAAGAAGAAAATAATCTCAGTATGGAAAAAAGGTGGCCTGTTCCTTTAAGAAACCTGTGTTGTCTGTGTATCCACTAGGCTAACAAGCCACACGGACAGCACTTGGACTCCAAGTCTAAATATGGAGGGTTCTCCACCTGGTTCTGCAGGTGGGCGGGGGCCTGATTGAAGGAAAAGGTGGGGAGAAATTTCAGTTGCTAAAAATCCAAATCTGCTCTCTGGCACATGCAGAACCCGGAGTTTTGGATTCTCAGATTTCTGAAGAGAATGTAAACGCAGATCTGATTATTGGGTTATCGGATTTCTCCAGTCATCTGATCTTTCTGAACATGTAAATGCACTGATCACTTACTTCTATGTTAGCTATTTAATTTAATTGACATATACTATTATTGTTGTGTGTTTTTCCTTTATCTGTCTTTTCAAGGAAAGCTAACTCATCTTCTTATGCTGTTCTTAGAATAGCTCGCTTTATCGGTGGTGTATATTAGTTATCTGGTGGTCTATAATGCATATGTCTGGGAGCTTTGAAGAGCAGAAGCACTGTGATGTGTGCAGAGCCATGTGTACCCCCTCTGGCCTGTAATTAGCAGCAATCCACATAGACTCTGTGAAAACGCAGGTCGACATTTAGCTGAGGGATTGTATGCTTATCAAATGCAAATGCAAAACAGAGATTTTAAATTCTTATCAAACAAATCTGAACTTTCCCTGCGTTCTGCCCGAAAGCAACATGATTTTGCCATTATTCTTTTGCCTGGCTGCTGCGATATATGTGTTTCTGTTTACACGTCATCTAATCCGTGCTAATGCAAAATGCAATATAGTGGTACATTTAGCGCAGCTCATGGGAAAGCCTCGTAACTGTCCCAGAAGACGCACTTACTTCAAAGTGGGAGTTTATATATGAGAGCAAAAAGCAGATAAACATAGAGGAGTGTTTTTGGATGGAGAGAGGAATGTCGCAAACATCTGGCCATTGGTGATGCAAGAGCTTGTAAATGAATGTGGCGCACAGTCCAAGAAGGAGACAAAACCTTTTACGTAGAGCTGTTGTCAAGGCACTAAGTGAAATCAAGTCACGGAGTTTAGCAAAAATGAAAACAGGGAGAGACTGAATAGAAAACAGACGCAAGATGAGACACACAAGCCCAAGTATACAATCACGTGAAGTTAAGGACAAAAATGTTTCTACTTAAAGGTAGGTCGCACTGTTTTGGAGATTTTCTAAACTGATTTTATATGATCTGACAACCCCTGTGTGGGTCTCATTCTGCCCTCTGGTTGTATCTGTCAAAAAAATCAACATTAAATATTGTTCAATATCAATATTTCTTACAGTACGAACATGTTTCATATCTGGGGACACGGATTGGTCATGTTTGTAAAAATAATTAGTCAAAATCTTACCTTTCTTACCTTCTCATCTTACCTTTTATTATCAGGCTTCATGAGGTAAAAAAGAAGGAAAAAACGAAGCCCCTTATGAGAGACCAAGAGGCCCGGTTAGAACAGTGAGGCCGTCCTGTGGACCCACCACCTGCAGGAGGAGCCATAGGGGCTGGTGCAATGTGATTTGGGCAGCTCCAACACCTGCCCCCACGACCCGGCAACGGACAAGTGGAAGAAAATGGATGGATGGATGGATGGATATTTTTCTATTGGTCAGAATTGATGTCGTCAGTCAAATCTTAACGTGACTCTTTTTCAGGTGTGGACATGCAGTACGCAGACATTCCCTTTCACAATATGAATCATTTTCGCGCACACCCTTAGAACGCAGGAAGGAAAGCCCTTTATGTAGGGTGATGACACAAAGACAGAGATGCAGTGGGAACAGGCCTCTGCCATCGTCATGGAGCCATGCCCAGTCTTTCCTGATCTGTACCCGTGGCCTGTGCCAAAAAGAAGCCACCCCATGCTCGCCTTGATCTGGTCTGAGTCAGCACAGTCAGGATGGTGCCCTGTAGATTAGCTTGTGTTTTTGTAAAGAGAGAGAAGAGCAGACGCATAATCTTTATACACAGAGAAGTGCAAGAGCTTAACTGAATCTCAGGCTATTTTAATGACTTGTGCAACGGCCGTTTAGGAGATAAATGCGTAATTACAGACGCATTGTGCAACTGAACGGAGGTGTGCAGTACATCTAGTGCCTACTGTCAGGTGAAAAGATTATTGGTGGTTACAAACAACATATTTTCAGCTAATTGTCAGATAACAATAATAATCATTTGGAGTTTTTGACAGGCCAATTTTTGGGGGGTTGTAAACAAGGATATGATACCTCAACTTGCAGCACTGTTTTGAGAATAGATTTAGCAAAAATCTCAATTTGTCCAAAAAATAAATTATGCTTGGATCCTGACGATACATAAAAGAAATGACCAAGTTAAATACCTTGTGTATAATTTACGCCTGGGTCTGAAATTTGACGTTAAGATTAAATAATAAGTCTCTCCCTTTGCTGATTTCAGCAACTAATCAGAATCCCTGAACTATCACTTAGACCAATGAACCGGAGAGGATAAGGAGAGGATCTCACTCTCTACTCACTGCAATCTTACAGACTGTCACTTTAAAGTGTTATTTGTAAATAGAAACTGTGTGACTATATCACTTAACAAAAGTTTTGGGAGCTAGCTTGGGCCACACTCCCCTCGTCTTGCTTCTTGGAAGTTGGAAACAGTGACAGTGTCATAGTGTTACAGAGATATTTATGAGGACCGAGGCACATGTAACATGTCGCCGGGCTTTTATGGTCAATATGTTTCTGAGTTTGTATGAAACAGCTGTGTGGCCTCTTTAAGGCAAGACCAATACAGCAGCATTTTTATTGTCCATTGTAGATTCATGCCTTTTTCAGGAATTGTTTGAATCAAGTTATGGCTCAGAATGAAACACTATGAAAAGTGTCGTGTTAATATTGACATCAATGTTGAACTTGACTTGTGTGTAGAATATTCCTTTATGTGTTTATGAGTGTTTGAGTGTGCACCGATATTTTTGTGTGTCACAGTAACTGTGTTGTTTTCAAATCACTAGTTTTCGAATCCACCTCCCTCTCATGTCCTTCGTTCTTTTGTTATTTGGAAAGACACCTGTGTGATGCGTGAGGTCGTAGACGCAGTCACCTCTCTGCCGTCATCATTATGCTTCTGAGAGAGCATAGGATTATCAAGATGAATTCAATTATATACGCCCTTCATTTTATAATGTCATAATTCAATATTAATATGTATTGCTGAACTTTGGATGATGAACAAAACAGTAAAATGTTTCAAGACCGTGTCCCACTGTGAACTGGTGCAACAGTCTTCTGACCGAAGATTTTTTGTCGTTGATGGTAATGGTAAATGGTCTCAAAGGACCTGTATCATGCTATTTTAAGCCATTCCAAAGTAAAGTATAGGCCTTTATATGATATATTGTACCTCTACCACTACGGAGCACTCATTTTTGTGATAAATATTAGTATTTTCTGGAGGTATTTTTCCAACCCGGAAGACAAAACGCTTGGATTCAGTTAACTCCGCCCCCTCTCGCCGCTCATACAACTTCAGCAGTAGTAGAAATATATATATCACAGCAAAAAGTGAAGTTATTTCATGATGCTGTTATAAGGAGTTAACATGTGCAACACAGCTTCATGGCTAAATGGCTAGCACACACGCTAACATGCATTTTGATCGACTCACCACTCTGATGTTTCCAGTATGGGACTTGCGCTGGTTATAAAAGTTAATCCACTTTGATTCTGGCCAAGGTTCACCAAGCATCCATCAGCGACAGGCACAGACAAACACTATTGTGGCTGATAGTCGCTGAATCCCGGAGGGAAATTCCAACTTCTATGGCCTCTTCTTTGGGAAGGTTGAATAAAGTCCAGTCCTCGCAGCCAAACGCGGTTTTCTCCGTGACATTATCGTGAGGTAAGAAAAAAGAACAGGCGTCCAGACTCCAGAGTAGGTTAGAAAAAGCTCCCTCTTCACAACTTTCGGTGCAACATGACATGACCATCTGTTCAGACCGTTCGGACGCTCAGGGGGAGCGTTTGTTTTCGGTACAGGGGCAGCGCAGCGTCAGGCACTTCCTTTATTTATTTATTTATTTATTTATTTATTTCTTACGACAGAAATAATGAAAAAAAATGTTTTACAAATAAAAATCATACCGTAAGGCATTACATTACAGACGTGGCGCACTTCCGTTCCGCTGTGACGACACAACTGAACATGTCAGTCGTTTACCAGGAGAGGGCGGATCAGCTGCTCAGAGTGCAGGATTCAGGAGGATTACTGAGAACTGCGTGAATGAATCCAAAAACCACTCTGGGGGTGTTTTTGATAAGGAAATAGCATAACAACATGGTTAAAAGCTCCAAAAAGTCGATTTTGCATGATATAGGACCTTCAACTTATGCTTATCAACTTATCTTTTCTACCTTCATCTCAAAGCGCTTTACAGCAAGGATCCAGTCACCCATTCACACTCTCATTCATACACCGGTGTACGCAGACACCGGCACAGCTTCAGTTACATCTCAGTTGTGTGTTGACCTAAATGTAGTTTTACGCAATCTTGCAATAGTTCTGTGAATTGCTTACCACCCTTTACAATGTCTGTTGAACATAGTAGTGTTTCATGGCACTTACAGACCTATAGTGCATGTACGTCATATAATGAGGAGATTTTGCAATAAAGGCATTTTGTACGGTTTTATGAAACTCTTGGGAAACATGTGCTCCAGTGTGACCTTAAGCCATATGTTTTAATATGCTTCGTCTCAATGGTAAAATTGGTACTTATAGATAGATACTGTATTTGCTATGCGCTGGACTTGGACCACTTCCCCAGGCTGATTTTTTTATTTTTTTAATGCATATTTTGTGTTTTATATCATGGAGCTCTTCTGCACTGTGTCCAACTGTGAGGTCAGTTTGTGGGTCCATAGAGGCCGGAGAAGAGAGAGAGAGAGAGAAACCGTTCTGAGCACAGGAGAAGAGAAGCAGATGCTGTCTCCAGAGGGGGCACCGTCCACTCCCCTTGTTTTAATTCTAGTGGCATATGGACGCTAAAGGACAAGGGACATAAACAAAGGCTAAGTGATGGTGAAGGAAGGAAGCTTGGGGCATAGACAAAGTGATAAAATAGGAGTGAAAGTGGTAAGGACCCGGGAGAACGACACAACGAGGTGCTGAAGCAGCTGCATATTTGAAATAACAGCAATAATCAGAGTTAAAACTATAGAGGAGAATGAAAAACAGTGAGCAGAGCGGCATGCACAAGGCAGCAGGAAGCGTGCGCTGAGAGGCAGGGTGCGGTGAGGATATCCTCCACTAAGCTCGCACACTCTCCCCCCGAATCTCTCTGGTCAGCTGTGTGCGGGGAGGGTCTCCAGGACAAGCACATTCATTTTACTCCCCTCATTTATAGTTATTCAAACCTTTAGGCACACCGATGCAGTCCATAAAATAACAAGGCATATGTTTGGTTTCTATGCATTGTCATTTATAGATTTTTCTTGACTCATTGAGAAAAATGCCTTCCACAAAACATACTTTTGGTTGAGTTGGAAAGTTTTGTTCCACATTTGAGTTAAACTATAACACATGCTGTGGTTTCCATTTGGATACCTGCTGCTGCGCCTGTTACTGTTGTGTTTACTGATAGCTGTGTGCAACAAAGAAATGGATGTTTGTCCAGTTCATTACTGTCTTGAGAGAGAAACAAGACTAATTTCTGAAAACATGTTGGCCTACTACCGAGTTGCTTGTAGTTGCAAACAGCTCTTTACTAGACTCTACAGGAAGCTTGCTCTCATAAATTCTAACTAACATTTACTGTATCGCAGCATCTATTAAAATTTGATTACCATGGAGGAATATGTACTCCTAACTGCCAGGTGCTAATGAAAAGCACATTACATCTTCAAAACAAATATGTTTGTTTTTGCTCTTTGCATGCCACCTGTAAAAATGTTGACTCTTGCCACACCTTCACTTGGCTGCCAGGGCTTGAGACATAATGTGTAACTCAATATAGTTTCAAGTGGGTTTTGAAATGTAAATGTCCAAACCGAGCTGATTACATTAAGAAAGAATATGTTTTGATTTACTCACCTGTGAAATGTGATTTGGAAACAGGCCTTTGACGGCAGCTGTGATTTGTTAAGAGTGAAAATTAATCAAGAAATGAACACAGTGTTTTTGCAGATACAGTGCCTTGCGAAAGTATTCGGCCCCCTTGAACTTTTCGACCTTTTGCCACATTTCAGGCTTCAAACATAAAGATATAAAACTGTATTTTTTTGTGAAGAACCAACAACAAGTGGGACACAATCATGAAGTGAAACGAAATGTATTGGATATTTCAAACATTTTTAACCTTTCACCTTTTGCTGCGATTACTGCTGTAAGTCGCTTGGGGTATGTCTCTATCAGTTTTGCACATTGAGAGACTGAAATATTTGCCCATTCCTCCTTGCAAAACAGCTCGAGCTCAGTGAAGTTGGATGGACAGCGTTTGTGAACAGCAGTTTTCAGTTCTTTCCACAGATTCTCGATTGGATTCAGGTCTGGACTTTGACTTGGCCATTCTAACACCTGGATATGTTTATTTGTGAACCACTCTATTGTAGATTTTGCTTTATGTTTTGGATCATTGTCTTGTTGGAAGACAAATCTCCGTCCCAGTCTCAGGTCTTTTGCAAACTCCATTAGGTTTTCTTCCAGAATGGTCCTGTATTTGGCTCCATCCATCTTCCCATCAATTTGAACCATCTTCCCTGTCCCTGCTGAAGAAAAGCAGGCCCAAACCATGATGCTGCCACCACCATGTTTGACAGTGGGGATGGTGTGTTCAGGGTGATGAGCTGTGTTGCTTTTACGCCAAATATAACGTTTTGCATTGTTGCCAAAAAGTTCGATTTTGATTTCATCCGACCAGAGCACCTTCTTCCACACGTTTGGTGTGTCTCCCAGGTGGCTTGTGGCAAACTTTAAACAACACTTTTTATGGATATCTTTAAGAAATTGCTTTCTTCTTGCCACTCTTCCATAAAGGCCAGAGTTGTGCAGTATACGACTGATTGTTGTCCTATGGACAGAGTCTCCCACCTCAGCTGTACATTTCTGCAGTTCATCCAGAGTGATCATGGGCCTCTTGGCAGCATCTCTGATCAGTTTTCTCCTTGTATGAGCTGAAAGTTTAGAGGGACGGCCGGGTCTTTGTAGATTTGCAGTGGTCTGATACTCCTTCCATTTCAATATTATCGCTTGCACAGTGCTCCTTGGGATGTTTAAAGCTTGGGGAATCTTTTTGTATCCAAATCCGGCTTTAGACTTCTCCACAACAGTATCTCGGACCTGCCTGGTGTGTTCCTTGTTCTTCATGATGCTCTCTGCGCTTTAAACTGACCTCTGAGACTATCACAGAGCAGGTGCATTTATACGGAGACTTGTTTACACACAGGTGGATTCTATTTATCATCATTAGTCATTTAGGTCAACATTGGATCATTCAGAGATCCTCACTGAACTTCTGGAGAGAGTTTGCTGCACTGAAAGTAAAGGGGCTGAATAATTTTGCACGCCCAATTTTTCAGTTGTTTATTTGTTAAAAATGTTTGAAATATCCAATACATTTCGTTTCACTTCATGATTGTGTCCCACTTGTTGTTGGTTCTTCACAAAAAAATACAGTTTTATATCTTTATGTTTGAAGCCTGAAATGTGGCAAAAGGTTGAAAAGTTCAAGGGGGCCGAATACTTTTGCAAGGCACTGTATCTAGGCGGAAAAAACGGTCATGATAATCATCTTGAACTAGTTAAACATTCAGCATGAGGCCTTTTAAAGACAGGGTCTGTTTATGTTAAGGTGTAATTTATTGTCCTCTGCATTTGACCCATCCTTTGATGCCGCTGGGGAAACCAAACTAAGGTGCAGTGGGCGACCGCAGTGCAGCGCCCAGGGACCAGACTCGGGGAGAAAGACGTGCAAACTGCACACAGAAAAAAAAAAAAAGAAGCTGTTCAGTCCCATTTCAATCAATACGCCTAGTGTCACTGTACGGGATATTTGTCATGCGAGACCTTACAAAATTTGACCTGTGGATTAATATCACCAGGGGGGACGGTATACGTTCATTGCACAAGAGGTATTGGCTCCTCTGTTTTGCCTCAAGGTGACGGAGCGGGCCAAGAATGTGCTGATTTCACATGTGGCAAATGGCAACGTAGATGATGATTGTCAAATAGTTGCAGTTGTTATTATTGAAACCATGCTCCACTCAGCAAGAGAGGCCCCGTCACATTCACGCTATAGGAGTAAGATTCCCCATTCAACAAACCACCACAGCTAATGTAACCATGGATAATTTGCAGATCTGAAGGACGATTGGCAGTTGGATGAGGAAACTCTGACAAAATATTATTGTGATTGATAGTATTGGCTCAATTTAATGCCATGTCAAATTAAAAGCAGTTGGATGAAAGCATAAATAATCATAATCTGGGATAAATGTCAAGTGTAAAATAAAAAGAACAGCAAAAAGAATAAGAAAAGCTTTGTTATATCAACAATTTAAAATAATGCCCATGGGAACTGTCTGACTGGCCGCTATCAATCTCACAGAGAGTGGAGGGGAGATACTTAGAGGTGGTTAGCACATTATGTCATTATGGTAATCATAACTTTGCTGAGCTGAAGCGCTGGGATAAATGTTTCCTAAGAGGTACATTGTAATACTGCCAGTGCAATGTCTGCAGGTGTCGAAATGACAGTGCTATTGTTGCTTGCGCAATAAAGGCAGTCACTGTTGTTCTAGATAGAGTTTCAATATACTTTTCCAGGCCAAAGACTGTTACTGTCGGCTACAGCAGATGTGTTTCAGTATTTGGTGTAAATCCATCTTCACACGTGTCTGCCTACAGGACTGTGGATGATTGTCTCCGTATCGTTTAGGTCTTGTAGCCCCATAGAGCAATATGTTGTCGGTCAAACTTTGGCATCAGTTCAGTTTAGTTAAGGCCCATGTAGCCCCTGGGCCTGAGTGTGTCCCCCTGTGGTTTAGACTGTTTCTTTTACAGTATACTCTATGTCCAGGAAGCTTAAAAAGATAGATAGATGCTTTATTGATCATTCACACACATTACAAAATGTGCACTGTTGATCACCTCAAAGGCATGAAGGGAGTGAGAGGTGCTACTCATAATGGCCCAGTTGGACTGTATACCAACCCCACTACCGATCCTGCCTTCTTAATAAGTTTGTTCGAAGAACAGGGCACGGCCCACTAGCACCAACAGAAAATTAATGATTAACTTGCTTGTAAAGTTAAGTTACTTTTGTATCTTGATCACCATACGCACATATCCAGTTCCATTGCTTGCTTTGTAACGTCCTGATGACATTGTCTTTGAGTTACAGCCATCAGTGTGTGAAACTTGTGTTTGCTCAATCATTGAGACACATTGTATTATTGTTACTTCACCATCAATAACAACAAACATTAGTAGCCATAAAAAGGAAACAACCGACGAGAACAATGTCATGGGAAATGTCCAAAGATCATAAATTACAATAACATTTGTCAACAACATGTAGAATGTGGCTCATACTGCATACTAAATGCAATTCATTAACTGTGACAAACACAAGATGCAAAAGAGTTAAGTTGATCTATTATTCATGTTTGATTTGTAGGGAGAACAAAAAGTATACTTTAAAATCTTCAAGTGCAAAATACTTTTGACATTTTTATTTTGTGCAAACACAAAAGCCAAACTTTATGGGGGAATTTAAATCCTGTGGCTCAATATTAGTGAAGTTCCAACAGCTGATATAAAGCATTAACGTTCCACGGTCAGGTCAATCCAAAAAAATCTGCCTTCAATTATGCTCCAACATGAGAAAACATTGCTCTGGTCGAGGTATGATTACAGCTGGTTTTATAAAAAAAAAAAAAAAAAAAGTGTTTCCTACAAAACTCAAATTTCATCTACGGTCTAAAAAATGCACCGAGGTCAGAAGAGTTTACGCACACATTCATTTTATCCATGCTGCGACCACAACACCCTCACTTTCCATCATAAGAGCACAGTCCAGTCTTCCATTGCAGAGGAGAATTCTTCTGTCATTTAGACTCCTGATTGATTGACTTGTATTATTATTGCATATATCATTGTTGTATTTGAATCAGCATTTTGAGATCAAGAGACACCACTTCCTTCCCTGAGCTCGCTGTGTCCCATTCTAACAGCGATGCCCTTAATTAAAACCAGACACAAGCTCAAAGTCATGACAGAGATGTGACCGAGCTAAAGCTAGAGCCAATAACTCAGTTTGCTCATTACAAAATAACAGAGCTAACGGGATAATATGCCTCTAACTCATACTCCTCCGATGGGTTTGACATGGCCTGTTAATGTGAGCATATGTGGAACAAAAGTAGATTTCCTGTAGAGAGTTTACAAAATAATACATCAAGACTATCATTCTTTTAGATTCATTGAAATGGCCTGGAGTTGAGTAAAGTACTATTTACTCAAAGCCTTACTCTCTGAACGCTGTTATTCCAGCTACTATCACTCATGTCATGTTTTGTTTTGCTATAATTATGTTACGTGCATTACTTTATTTCCCCTTGGATTGTTCTCCTTTACCATGAGTAAACTTCTGAGCTTGTTGTGATGTGGCATTTGGATACGTGCCTGTTTTTTTATTTTTTGTATTGAGGTTACATGTTTATTAACTTGGTTGGAACGTGACACTTGTAAACCTGGCGCGGTTGTCCTGCAGTTGTGTTCACATTTGCACTTACACCTGCATGTACCGATGCCGGAGGTGAAGTGTCCTGCCCAAGGACTCAATGGTAATAGGTACTGCTCAAACCTGGGATAAAACGGCACCACTGAGCCACTTCTGCCCCAACCCGGTGACTGTACATCTGGTTGACTCCTGTCGTTGTATCTGTTTCCACTAACATTAGAAACGTATAGACAACCGCTTTCTTCACAAAACATACTGCTCAATCATCATAACTTTGGAATTATCCTGTCATCAGAGCAGATGAATGTGGGTCACGCTGGGCTTTATTCCCTCTTAACTGATCAGCTTTCAGCTCCAAAACACTTTATTGTGTTATTAGCGGGGGTGTTTGGGCCACATGTGGTTCCGATTTAGTCAAGGTCACAGGTCATCATACATCTGAACTAAGCAGTAATACGTATTGGCACAAACTCTTGGGGATTTGGGATATTTTTTTATCCCAATTTTAACATTAAGGACATTCAACAAAATCTGTTAACCAATTATCAAGTGTATGCATTTACAGTGTGAACCAAGAAAGGCTCTACATACTAGAGATGAGACCCCCCCCCCCCCCCAGACTTCTGTGTGTTCAGTAAATGTGATTAGGGGTCAATTAGGGGAGGGACATTTTGACAGATGCCTTGTATTAGGTGTGAAAAGGTGTAGGGAGAATGGAGATGTTGACGTCGGCTTACATGGGACTGCACACGGCGAGCCTGCCAAAGGTTTCGTGTGTTGAATTATGTGTTTTTATTTCATTTCGTTTATTTTATTGGATGGTTCCAAAAAGTTCCATGTTTAGTTTGAGTTCACTGTGAGTACATTCCTGTTTTGGACACTTATGCCAAGCAGAAAGTTTAATCCATATCAGTCACATTCAAGACTGAGATGTCATGCTTGATAGAAAAATGTATGGTGTCTTTGATCCATTGCAGGGCTGGTCTTTCGGAGACACTTCCACAATGCAGCATATCCCAGAGAGAAAATATACTTACAAGAGGGACATGACCTCACATTTGTTCATGCGTACATAAAGTGAGGATATACTGGGCTTTCCTACGTCACTGAGTAGTTCTTTGAAACCACCAAAGCAGAGAAGGCTTGTTTTGGTAAACACTCCTCTAGAAACCGCTCTCGATTGGAATGCGGACCGGCAACTGCTGCCAGAATTAATATGCGGTTAATGACATGGTTTGGCACACGGGCCCCTGTGCTATTGATCCAGTTTGGATTCTTCCAGTCCACTTTATTACCCTAATGTAAAACAGTCGTCCAGGGGGATTTCACTGAGCACTGGGCTCTCCTTTTTGGTGTGTTGCAAAAAACTCTATTTTACACCATTCGAATGACTAACTTTTGTCCTCTATGTTCACATGATGAGTCCATGAGTGAAAGAATCTTCATCATCGCTGCATGTTCTGTGGTTAAGACTCTTTTGGCATGACTGAATATGACCCTCACAAGACAACATCTGGATGCGATCTTGAACCATGTTGGTGCTAACGACTGACAGTCAGCAGCATGGAGACAGCGCTGCTCTGAACCAAGTAATTAATCCTGCCATAGACTCCTCATCATGTGAAGCAGCCTCTCGCCACAGTTTGAGGCGAGAGGCTGTGGGTTTTATCCCTCCGTTGCCGTCTGATTGTCAGTCTGTTTCTCATTGTGCTGGATGTGCGGGCTCAGCTCCAGGTGTGTTGTAAGGCTGTGGTTGTTTCCAGTGCACAGGCGCCACTGAGCTGAGCTTCATTGTGAGACTGTTTCACAAACTCCAGCCTGAGAGAAAGGGACACTTCCACCCACACAGGCTGTCAAGGGTTGACCGTGATCGCTGCTGGTTTGGACGACTGGAGATATACTGCAAATCAATCATGCTTTTTGTAGGCATTTGGAAATAATCTCACATCTTTATCACTATCTTACACTTAAATGGTTAGAAATTGAATATAGATCTATAACAGCTGAACAACTTCTTCAGTACCACTTCCTGATTATCACACCATCTCCCTGTAAGCCCCTCCCACCTCCTCCTTTTGCTCTCCTTCTCTGCACAGCTGCTTCAGTGAAGAGACTGTAGTGTAGCTGCTGTAGTGACAACACGGTGACTGTTTTTACTTTGCGATGAAAGGATTGCCTAAAAACAACAACACCTAAATGAAAATGTTGCACTTGTCATTTTTATATTTTCATAGCTATAGAAGTGTGTCATATTTAACAAAGAGATGTTATTTACTGAAAGCAAATATCAAGACCAGAATTGTATTTTGTTATCGTTAGGGATGTAACAATTCACTCAAGCCGCGATTTGATTCAATTTCCGATTTGAAGTTCCCGATTTCGATTACCCCCCCCCCCCCCAACTTTTTGAGAAAATAAATATGACTCATTCATACCAATAGATGTTTCTTTTGTTTTAACATCTGCATTATCGTCCTTTTCACAAACTGTATAACTGTCTCAATAAGAGACAGTTTACATTACAAAAAAATTACAAGACATGAAAATGAACTATAATCATTTTGACATGTGTGCTTGTAAATCTGTTCAGCTAAACTAAGATATGTAGCAAATGAAACATTTTGAGGCTCATATTTATTTACCAAAATATGTTTTTTTTTTTTTTTTTTTTGCAGCTTGAACATAATACGACCATTTACAACAAATTTTATAGTGCCGATTTTTCTTGCAACCCTCGAACGCCTCACAGCCTCCCGGTGCAGCCTTTGTAATCAGGAAAAAGACATGGCAGCTCTCTGTAGATAATGGATTATTTGACAAACGGACATTTGATGAGGATTTCAGCAGAATCAGAGCAGGTCAGTCAGATGTTGGTCAGTTTACGATCTTTGGTAAACTTCTGTCATAATGCTATAGTCTGCGTTAGCCGCTAACGCTAATCTGTGACTGTGTAGCCGCTAACTTTTGCTGCAATGCTGCTTCGATGCCTACATGTGTATGTGTTTACATGGTGAGGCGTGTGTTGGGGGTGAGGCGTTAGCTCGCTGTTTCTAGTGACGCAGTGAGAATGCAACTATTCCGCTCGGGCAAAATGGAGTACCTGAGGGTGGCTTTAACATTGATTATTTTTATTTAAATCTATTTTAAATCTATTTTCGATTAATTGTTACATCCCTAGTTATCGTATCATCAAAGAAGTAGCGTGGATAAGTGATCCAGAATATAGTTTATAGATACAGATATCCAACTAACCCAGTGGTTCCCAACATGTTTCATCTCGCAGACCACTTGAGGAGTTAATGTATACTTTAATACCCCTACCTTGGGCATCCTGCTGATATTATCCCATATGAACTAAGATTATTTAGTTTTCAGTAGTGCGTTGTGTTCAAAATAAAGCCAAAATACATAAAAATTCATACCTTTTTAAAAAAAAAACATCACTGAAACTAGCATACCTTTGCAAGAACCCCCAGAGGTCCCTGTATACACCTGGTTGGAAAACACTGAACTAACCCATTCCTTAGAATACTCAATTACTTAGAATATGACTTATTATTACTAAGAAAAAGGAGCCTTGACTTTTCTTTTAGTGTTGTTTACATCACATGGCTTTTCCACACTCCACTCAAACAGTAAAAATGTGTAGCGGCTGAAGGAAGAGTTGCCTCCCATCCCAGGCATGTGGTCCACTGCCAGAGGATGATGTTACTGTTGATGAAGCTGCGCAGGACTTAAACGCCAGCAATGGTCCCCTGATGACATCACAATGACATCAGGCACTCGGGTGTGGTGATTGGATGGGGGGGACTCCGTACGTTCGTGCTGTGGTGCATGACAGGGCAGGGCTGAAGTGTGAGGCCTCCTCTGGGGCTCTGTGCAGTCTGTCTAATTTCTGGATGGACACTCTCCATTACACACGAGGGGAAGGTAAAGCAACAGCAATAGGTCATGAATCACACATGGGCTGCCTAAAGGAAATGCTACAGATGAAAGACCTGTTGTGGCAATTGCTCTATGGAAAGAAGATGGCTTTGAACTCTTAGCGTTTATTTGATTTAAATAAAAAAAGGGGGGGGGAATATAATGCAAAATCGACTTTTACTATTGCTTTCTCATAAAAAAATACCTGGAGTAATCAATGAATCTTCACCAGGAAATGGTTTCCTCACCTCTCCATCTCTTGCTAAGCCTTTCATCGCAAAGTAAAAACACTACAGCCACACAGACGGCATCTCTGGAATCGCCCATTATGGTCATGTTTTGAAGCAGCTGAGGGGGAAAACAAAGAGGACAAAAACGAAACTTTCTCCAATTATTCAAAAACTACTTCAAAAAATGCTGAATTATGAATATAGTTTTGTCTAAATAAAGATACAAAGACATGGAGAGGAGCAAAGTGGTTCAACACCCCATAATTACATACATAACGAAGAATGCTAACATAATGCTTCATGCTAGTATCATGCTCATGCTACCTATCAATCTGCTGTGAAAAACATCCATATGGACCCGATTTGGACTTGACTTTATTTGTATGTGATAAATAAGTTTATATTGCACCAGAAAATGGCTAAAAAGAGTGGAAAATTGTATTTCCCAAAAGATACTTCCTTTCCCCTCGGCGAGGCCACGCCCCCTTATATGACACAATGCTGTATAGACTGTATCTATGGGCCAAGGGGAGGGTGGTAGGGGCTTATTGGGAGATCACTTGAAAATCAGGAAGTGAAACGACTGGACACTTTTTTTGTCCCTCACTGTTTTCGATCAGTGTCTAACCAACAAAGTGTAAGATAGTGATAAAGATGTGTTTGATTCCCACTCTTTAAAAGATTCAGATCACAGCGAGAGCACATCTTAACGCATTCAGGTAAGAATAAAAGTCACTCTAACCTCCGTT
This sequence comes from Proterorhinus semilunaris, assembly GCA_021464625.1. Taxonomy (NCBI): domain Eukaryota; kingdom Metazoa; phylum Chordata; class Actinopteri; order Gobiiformes; family Gobiidae; genus Proterorhinus; species Proterorhinus semilunaris. Next base: position 36,743,851 of record CM038343.1, read on the forward strand.
CAACTCAGATCTTGCGCTTCGATTTACATTTTTATTTGCACATTGTTGAAGCTGTACGTACAACAGTGTGCAGTGTCGTGAGACTGGTGGCAAGTTGGTGTTTTATTCATGGACACTTCACTCGCATAAACCAGGGATTATATGTTGCAGCGTCACAAACGTAACAAAAGTGTCACAAAATGCTGCTGATCAAACAAACAAGGCGAACAACAAGCAAGACAACACAGACGTTATTGTTATATGTGGTGCCTGTGCCGCTGTGACGGGATCACAGGCTGATGGGTCAAAAGTGAAGTCGTCATCTGTATATCAACACTCATATAAGTAGACATTTTTCCAACCACGTCCTACTGTTAGCACCCACTTCAACTCCTCAACTCCGTGGACTTTGGTTTAGCTCTTTGTGGCAGCTGTAAAACACCCACGCAGTCCATCACACGTTTAAGACAATTATACGTTTACGTCGGAAAGTCAAGGCGACAGTTATCGAGTGAGATTATTATTCTTTGGATTATAATAAAACCGTTTTTGGGTAGAATAGGAACGGACAAAGAGGCAGGAAGCAGGAATAATGGAAAATTTCCGGGTGAAAAAGAGGACAATGCTTCGTTATCAGATAGCAGGTCAGCGGTGAGTCACATGCAGGTAAAGTAGGCCAGTCTCACAATAAGACACACAGGTAAATATGTTACCATGGTGACCATCACGGCCCTGAGCCCAACCCCTGGATGGATAAATGGCCTACGTAGAAACTGCACAAGTTACATTCAGCAAGTCCGGGAAACTTTTAGGAATTCTGTTTCCGGTGCAAATTATTTTCCATATAGTCGTTTGCACTGAAAAAAAAAAAAAAAAAGATAAAGGGCCCGATGTTTCATTTCTAAACGCAGACTGTAGACTTTTTGCGTGGCGATGTTATGTACAGCAGTGGTGTTTTGGTCATGTTTCTGCGGCGTGGAGTCAACCCTCCATGGTTACCAATTTTTCATGATAAATCCCAATGGAGGCAGATATGTATTTTTTTTCCAGAGCACATTGCTAAATAATTTTAGTCTTTGCAAATTGCTAATTGTGACCATTAAAATGGTGATTTTGATTTGATTGCTATTAATTGTCTAGCTCCATAGACTGCGAGTCTGTGGAGCAAAACGTCACTAATCCCGGTTTTCAAAATGACTATAATAGACTGCGCATAATTGCTCGAGACAGCGCAGCCGCAGTTCTTCCTGATGAGGTTATAACTACATAATGTGTATACACAAAACAAAGCTGGTTGATTTTATATGCTGCACAATTCAAATGTAACCAAATGCACTTGCGGACACAAAACCTTAACAGAGGCAAAGATCTTGTTACAGTTTGGCATACTGTTTGGATGTTGACATAAAGGAAGTGATTTTATGAACCCCGCGCTAAATCTTTTGCCCTGAATGTGCATAGGTAGCATGTAGCATATTATGTGTCCACAGCAGTTGAGATGAGAGCCCCTTTATTCTGTTGCATAATTTAGGTTTTTTTTTCGCCCCATTATGCGATGTAAAATCTCAAATCCACAAACCCGGAAGGTTTCTTTATACAGTAGAAATGCAACTCACTGCCACAGGCCTGAGCTTAGTATCTGGGAGTGAGAAATTACAAACACAGTTAATGTGCAAATAAAACACTGGTGTTGAACTGGGCCACACTGTGTAAAAAAAACAGTGTATCCAATGTTTTTGCACTGTAGCATGTGTTGTCTCAGGCTAATCTTTTCAAAGTATCGATCAAGTAAGTGCACACCTTAACTAATAACAATTGGTAATTATTTAAACAGTGATATTGTTTCGTTGTTTTGGCTGTACGTCATGTAATCTGAGATAAAGTTATGAGTTTGTTATGGGCTGGATTTCTTGGGTGGACACATTTAACCTGTAGCCTGTTTTATGTTAGAACTAGGCCTACGTTAAATCCCACTCGATCCATAGAAGATCGTGGGTGGCCGAACGCTCCTAAACATACACATAGACATTTGTGCAAAATTAAAGGTTGGCTCTATCCTAACATCACAGACCCACACAGATGTCTGGCTGCTTTTGGACAAGACTGGGAATGAAGAGAGGGCGAGAGTCCTTGTTCTTTATGTTGTAGAGCTATAAATGATCATCGCCTCACCATTATTATTCAATTATTTCATAATATGCATATATATGCAATATATGCATTCATATTAAACAATTAGTTGAAACAGATTAATGGCAAATGCTTGATGGTATAAAAACATAGGATTTAAAAAATGACACTTTTTTTCTCCAACTATGCTTCACTAAATTCCCTTTTAATGGTGGAAAACTATGATAGATACTGACCAAAGCCATTATTTAATCAAGTAATAATGATAACAACATAAAATCCTGTCCATGAAAAAGTGCAAAAGACTAAAAAAAGAAAAGCTATGCCAAAGTATTTCTTGATTGTTTAAATGAGTCCTGCCTTGCATGAGTTATTTGTAATTTATGTTGCAAATGCCAAGGCAAATTTGTGGTACAGGCATCACATTCTTTTGCTGCCATGCAAAAAGGAAAGTAAAGAGTAAAGAGTACACCAAAAAAAGAGGAGGCAGTAAAAAAGGCTTTACTAACTGAAAAGTGAACTCGGTCAGCTTGGTGCGACGCACACTGTAGGGCACTTGGGTGTGTGCATTCCGTAATCATACCACAGCCATTCTTTCTCAGCTGATTCCCGTCGTAAGATTTCTCTTTTCATAATTTTATGAACACAAGCCAGAGCACACATGCACAGCACCTGCAATAATAACTCAACAAAAGAAAGTGAAAGACATTATTCGCACGGAGGACATGTTCCTTGATGAACTTGAATGAATACTGACATTCAAGTTCAGGAAAAAACGTTTAATAAAGTGACAAGACATTACATAAGTCCTTCCTTATTTTGTCTGATACTCATTTAACCCCATAAAAGGAGCTCTTTATTGATGCTCTTCCATTGTAGCAAATTAGACTGGACAATACTACAGTGGCACTCATAACATAAGCATGGGTCAGCAGTAAGATGGTAGAGAAAATACAAATACAGCAGGGACTTTTGTTATTGAAAGGTCCCCTCCCTTCTCCTTTCCTTCCTGCATGTTCTGATCTGAGTTGAGCTTGTCTCTCCAGTCGGGGGTGTGCTTCCTCCTCAGCCCACTCGAACGCTGCTGAGTGTTGCATAACTGCAGGTTGAAGACCTAATCTGATGAGGTCATCACACGGTGACCAACATTGTGGCTGACTCTATGGCTAGGCTCAAGTCGGAGCCTGTTCCTCCCTTCCTGAATGTGTCTGTGATGTAGTGAAAGTAGGTCTAAGTCATTCGGCTGGAGGTGAACATGCAGGGTGTGGAAGCAAAACACTGATGTTAATAGCATGAGCTAAAAATAGAGGAGTAAAAAATATTATCAGAATCAGAATAGATTTATTGCCATTGTCAGTGAACAAGTTCACAAACTAGGAATTTTCTTCGGTGCAAACGGGCAACGTGAAAGATGAAACATAAAACTTGGTAAAGATAAAAACAACTTTAAAGCTATAACACTATAAAGGCATACGTAAAATATATTATATATTTAACACAGAACAATAGCGTGAATGGATTTACATACGTACAGATGCATTGTTGATGGTGTTAGCAGCAGATATGAGTGAGGACATACCACAGTGCAAAAAAGCACATCTCCTTCTCAGCAGCATGCACAACATGCTGCAGTTGATGCCTGTCCCAGGCTGTAGTGCCGGCGTATCACACAGTGATGGAGGAAGTGAGGATGGACTTGATGATGGCCGTGTAGTAGAACTGCACCAACATCTTGGTCGGCAGCTTGCGTTTCCTCAGCCGCCACAGGAAGAACATCCTCTGCCATCGTTCCCTGTTTGATACAAATTAACTTAAAACACTGATCTATCACTATCTCCCAGTGGATTTCCACCTGCACTGTTCGGTCTGGACTTTCAGACTGTGGTCTGGCTCTGTAAAAACTGGTCTGGTTCTGTGTAGTTTGAAAATGAAAGTTCAAACTTTTGACTCAATGCAGGAAGTGACAAGCTTTCTAACAGCTTTGAAGGAACACAAGAGAGAGGAGCGTGGTTCAAATATTCTGTAAACAACCTGGTTGTGCAGCGCGAGCCTGTTTTTCCCATAAAACAGTTCCTTTGTGTACAAAGATTCTGCAAATTCTTTGCAGGAAATGGCTTTTTAATGACCACACAGCCACTGTACCGGAACGCTGTGCCAATTACATTTCAATAATGAAGCGATGGTGTGTATTTCTTAAATGGCTGCAGAGGTAAATTCATAAGAGCCGTTTACTGTGTCACTGTGGCCTGTTATCTGATGAAGCATAAGTAGAGGCTGTGGCCTTCTTTGACACTTTGTTTCACTTTGTTTTTTTAAATAGATCCAAAAGTGCATAGATATCTTCTCCTGACTCACAGAACAGTGTTTGTCTGTGATTCCCAGTTGAATATTGGTTTAATAGGAAAAACCTTTAACCTTAATACGACATACAGTACGGTACCTCTTTCAGGGTGAACTGACAGGTCCACACTCCACTTTGATATCACACAAATGTACATTGAAACTGCATACTGTTTTCAAGGCCGGTGATCGAGTGACAGTTATAATGCCTCATATTGCCTCATAATGCCAAGTGTAATAGCTCAGCTGGCAGTGTCCACTGTGACATGCAATTTAGGTAACACCCTCATTATAGTTTAACGTCTTTACAAGAGTGACATAATGCACTGGGGACCCTCAGCTCGATGGAAAACCCCTGCAACAGATTTGATTTGACCTATGGATGTTACTACGTCTTTGACACCTGCTGCTTGCCATTTCCAATCATCACCTCAACTTTCTTAAAAACTCATTTCTTCCAAAACTGCTTTTCATCTGCAAGCAATAACATTTATGTCAAAGCTATACAGTAAAGGGATCTCCAAAATACTCAAGTGCTATGCTCTTAATCTGGCTTTGTTTTCAGTTAACAAGCGTGTTCATAAAAGTGATGAATACTATCAGAACGATTGATTGCGCAGGTATCTGAGTGACTCATGGAGGGAAGGGTTCTCCTCGGGTGCCACACTGGATTAAATATAGAACAGTGGGGGAAAAATGGTTTTGACAGACAATTAAACAATAATTCATGGACTGCAGAGAAAGTGGTTGTGTTGATAGACAAGAAACTAAAATGTGTTAAGTGCAAATAGTATGTGTAATGTCTGGATCTAAAAATTACTATTGAGTAAGTGTAGGTAAATGGGTCAATGAAATGAAGTTTAATACAAAACATTTCTGCTCAATCGATTACTCAATACTCACTCAATATTTAGTACTTTTTCCCCCTAATACTTGACAAAAAGTGACTCTTCCCACTTTGAAGCTGCCTTAAGCTCTCTGGGAATATTTTTTTTTAACAATAGGTGTCCCAACCCCTACATCAGTTTTTTAAACTTCTTTAATGATGCTAACCTCTGGCTGTGTTAGTGTGCTAACTGTTGCTGCTTCTGCTGCTTCAAACATTCCCACTTATTTTGCGACCTCTGCACATGTTTGTGTTTACATGGTGCAGGGGTGTGTTGGGGGTGCACTGTGAGGCGAGGGAGGTGTGGAGCTTGTCTCTGCTTCTGTGAGACAAAGTGAACACGCTGTTTGGAAGGTGGTGCAATGTGGGAATGCAACAATTCCGGGCCGGCAAATGCGTTAGCTTAAGGCGGCTTTAAGGCTGTAAATGATCAAACGTCAACACCTCTTTGGTACCAAACAATGTTGTGTTAATAGAAAGGAGCATTGGAGGGGAATTTCCAGATAGAATCAAGTCTAATTGTTCTTGTTATATAATTACTGAAAAAAGTGACAAATATTGCAAGCATTTCATTTTTATTTTGTCTTTATTTAGTCCCTTTGCCAGATGTCAAAATGCTGTCTAAAAATTAACACAAACAAAATGACACCTGAGCTCACCGGGTGACGCTGGTTACTCTAAAAATAAATCCATGTGCACTCTTGGGCTATTCCCGCCTTTGTCCCAGATGTGAGAAAGTGACACAGTATACCTTAGTCACAAGAGTACAATACAGACAGATTTACAAATACCCATAGAGTGGGGGAAGGTTACTCCCTGTATAAGAAATCTATACCCTCTGGCTAAGGAGCTACAATCTCCAACCGTCTGCTAAACAACCTGAACCTACACACACACACAAGCGCACACACACACACACACACACACACACACACACGCACACGCACACACAAGCGCACACACACACACGAGACAACGTGAATGAATGCTGTATTATTTCAATGGATGTTCTTTAAATAGCTAACCGACTTAAAAATGTGGCGACAGAGGTGCTAAAGTCTCCAAAGCAAACACTGGGTTGTGCTTTTCCCAGACCTACTATAAGCGTTGAGTATGAGCCTGCATACGCTTACACTGCAGGACACATATCGACTATTGTGTGAGGTTCATTTCATCACTTTTTCCTCAGTTGGACTGCAATGGAAGATCAAGTCAACAGAGGAGGTCCAAGTTGGTGGTTGGTGAAGAGGATCTGGCTCAAATGGAGTCATGAAGTGAGGAGCGGTTCGTCCAAGTCTTTCAGTCACGCTAATGTCCTGCTTTGAGAGGAGCAGCTCAGACGGCTCAGGTAGACTACATCCAAAAGCCTCATGGACATAACATTCTCTTTTGGGGGGAGTTCAACGCATGTCCTACTTGAGGTGGCCATTTATTTTATTTTTTTATGTTCACCTAGTGGTTCCTCTGAAGGAGCCCTCTGCTCCGGGAGTGCTGGTTGGCTGTGGCCGTGCGCTCTCTTGGGGGTGCCTGGATGGAGGTAGGACGTCTCTCCTACACCTACTCCGGGCACCCTGAGTTGGCGCTCTGTGGCTGTGGCCGATGGGCGCTCTTGCGCAATTCTACCATTGAGGCCGGGAAAGCATATACGTCATTTTTCGAGTATAAGGGTGTTTTTGCTCCAATTGTCGGCCTTTGAGCCAATGAAATGCAACAGAATAGAGGCGCGAGAGCGTCAGCATCACAACACTTTTTGGTGTAATTTGGTGAAATATTTGCGGAGATATTCACTGAGATATTCACAGTTTATAGAGCTTACGCGAATATGCAGCAGTTTCATTCGATCAAAAGGTTTTACTCAAAAACAATCAGAAAACAGTTATGCTCTTTCCATCACGTAGTTTTATTGAGAAGTCAAGTGCGGGGCGAGAGGAGAGGGGAGCTGCGTCTTCTCCTCTGGCTGACGGCGCTGAGCAGCAGTGAGGGGCGGGGCTTTCTCCTCCTCCTCGTTGCTGTGTTTAGAGAGATCTGTTTGGAGCAGGATACTCTGCCCCTCCCCATCACCAGCTTTTTATTTCTTTATAGCTTAATAATTATTATATTTATTTGCCATGTTTCTATATAAATCTATTAATTAAATTGTATTTTAAAGAGTGGATATTGTTTTGGGTTTAAGAGAGAAGCTGCTAGACATTTTTTAAGTGACCTCAAAAGACAAATTACAAAGGTTAAACATAAAAATATAGGCCTATATTTTAGTATAGAGGGCTATATACTTTATTTCACCTTGCTTTTACATATTTTATTTTTGTGAAGGTGTATTTAAATAAATCCAATTTCTCAGGAAAGCCACAAGTGTAAGCTCTCAAATACTTTTTGAATGTTGTTCCAATCTGCTACAGAGGCTGAGACATCAATCATTTAGTAGGCGTTGACACAATTGCTGAATACTTCAGGAACTTCAGGTTTTCTGGAACTTCTGGAACTTCAGGTTTGCGGGGTCTTTTCTGAAAAACAAAACACAAAACTTGTTCTTGAATGGCGTTATATTTAAAGCCTGTGCTGTATTCTAAACTCTTGTAGATAGGCTTTTTTTTTTTTTACTGCCTCTGGGCCTTTTTTATGTATTTCCTTTTCAATACTTACTATAGACTTTTAATTTTATACAGCACCGCTCATACTACCACAGTTCAGGATGCACTACAGTCTCTATACTTACGTTTCTATCATAAAGGTTTTCTGTCGTTGTGGGCGGTCCTATGAAGGAAGCGCGGCACACAGACCTCTGCAATGCACGCGATAATGAAGCCAAGAAAGTCTGTGAGCCGCTGTATGTGAACACTGTGGACAAATAGCATCTTTACATTCAGACTTCACGACCTCCACTTTTAAACTTTCCAAAAACATAAGACGCAAAGACTCACACCTGGCGCCTATTCTGGCAAACGTCTTCATGACAAAGTGTTCTGAATCTGTAGCAATCAGGATTTACTTTTGTCCAAATTACTCAACTTCGATACTTTTAGTTAAATCGCTAATGAAGCCAACAATGCACTATACAAGAGACATGGAGTCGAGGAGGGGGACTGCTGGTTCTTGAGCTGGTGGCCCATATGTTTTGCATTATTACCCCCCCCCCCCCCCCTCCCACCCCCTTCCCTTCTCAATTGCAGCCAGTATGATGTCAATAAAACGTCAGACTGGAGAAGCTATCACTTAAATTAAGGCTGTCGCATATCGTTTGTGTTTCGACCAGCATTCCAGTGAGGCCGACCGGTCTGTTTTTTGATCAGGGTTGCCACAATGTGCAATTTTTTTAAATTTGATTTTGTGCGTATGCTTTGGGTTTGACCATAAATGTTGTTGCCTATTAGCGAGGATAGAGTGTTTTATATCCATGAATTACTCCACTTTTCCATGTCAGTTCCCCATGTTTTAAACAACGTCAGCTTAGTCTCGATTCTTCTACATAGATTGCGTTCTCTCTCCCTTCCGGATTTATGCTTTGTTATTAAATTTCATACCACCGGGAGGTTTAGGGTTTCCACTGACATTTATGTTTCTCTTTTTCTTATTGTGCTGTAAATTGTATCGTTCAGACAGAGAGTCCCCCCCCCTACAATTTACTCCCCTTCCCGCTATAATCCATGGATCACCCCGGAACAAGGTTTGCATCTACACTGCGCAGCTGGACACAACTAGAGACTCAAACCCGAAGCTCGTAGTGAGACTTTAACAAAAGACCCTCTACCATGTTACACCTTAAATTCCAGTGGGCTTGAGAACAAATAAAACGATTCAATCAAGTGTGGGCCAATCGTACAGGCATTCTTCATATATAATGGAATAGCGACGACCTGTTAGCGGCCTCTGACTCCATGCCAGCTCAATGTTAAGGCCTCCCAGATACTGGTGATTGCGGTAATTGCTTAAGAGAAATGCCAGAATTTCTTCTACCTCGCTTGTGTTTCTATAGGAACCACTCTAACGTTGTAAAGATGTCGACCTCCCTTTTTTATGGCACAGTCCAATGCTCATCTGGAATAAACATTAAAGATATGCAGAGGTTTAACATATTGTGGCAAATACACAGTCACCTCTTTTTTAGAGTTGAAAACTGCTGCATTATTGGTCTGGCAGGTTTGGTGCAATTAACGCGTTAACTATGTATCCAAATCGCGCGCATGTGCAAATGCGTTACCGTCTATCTTATGGCTGGTATCAAATTGTCTATCAAAAGTTGCTAATACTATAGAGACCAAGGGTTCTTTTGCTAAAAGTATAACATTGGCTTGTAACCAATGTGGATGGACATCAGTATTTGCACTTTGTTTCATCATAAGGGTGTGAAATAATTTTTGTCAACAGGCCTTTCCTGACACTGGTGTAATAATAAAAAGTTAGTTGCAATAATGGATTGTGGGATCAGTTCATCGTGTGAAAAGGAGAAATTACCTTCAGTCTGGCTTCAAAACACATTCTTCAAAGAACGCAATTATTATAAGGCAAGTAATCATGGTTTGAATAAACGGATTGTCTCTGTCCATATTTTGGTTTGTCTTTCTGCATATTTCTGTACAACGGTAGAGCAACCAGAGACTAGAAGTGATTTCAAATTCCCTCTCAGTTAACAAGGTGAGTTCATGGGAAGTCCCTGATTCCCCCTGTTAGACTTTCAAAGCTGCACATTCTCTCCAACTCACTTTAGTGCCAAGCTTCTCTTTTACAGGCTTCTAATCCTGGCGGGGCCCACCTGACGTCACACAGACCTCCTCCAGTGTGTGTGCCTATACTCTCATTTCCTCTGCTGTTCACAGCACCAGTGCTGGCTCTTTCTGTATGTGACGTCTATGCGATGGTGTAGGAACTAGTCTGACACCAGGCCAGAGGACGGGGTAACTGTGAAGAGGGCAGAGCTAACTGTGTGGGCTGGTGTGGATGTCAGGCAGCCAACCAAGATCCCTCCCTTCATCACTCTTTTCTACTTCCTCTGTTCTATGGAACCTATTTGAATGCCTGGGCTGCATCATGTGACCAGGAAGTGTGGCTCTTGTCCATTTCCCTCCTGACAGAAAGGAAACATTGCTGAGGGGGCCGGCGCTGGGCTCTGTTACGTCGCTGGTTAAAAATAACTGGCATATTTAAGGCAGAGGAGGAATCCCAGAGCACGCAGAGGCTGGACAGCCTGTCGCCCGGCAGGAGCTCCCTCTCCAGCCCTATCTCTGTTCAATGTCCTTTCCTTGTTATTTTCCTGTTTAAAAACCTGTCCTATTCACATCTCACATTTCCACTTCGACACCAGCACCAACATACAGACCAGCACTGCAATGTATTTAATCTGAGAAATATCAAAGAGGTTCAGTCTAGTCAGGTCTGGACAGAATGGGCACAGAACAAACATCTGTCTGACCAGTAATGCCACATTCTTCAACTGTGACTGTGGTTGAATCAAGACTCAAACTGTGTGAAAAAAACATGAGGCTGGTGAATCAAATCAGCTGGAGATGTAAAATTCAAAAGGATCCAACTCAGTTTCAATTTATTTAACTTCCGTATTAATAATTGCTGGGTTTGAGACAAGACAATGAGTACAGGCACATTTGCAGAGGTACTTGACACAGTGGAGCAATGTAATGATGCTTGCTGATAGGAGGGAGAAGGGAAGAAGCAACATCTCATTTGTCAATCAATGTTGAATAAAATTGAAAAACAACATTTTGCTTACATGAAAGAAACCATTAACCCTGCAATAATATTTGATTTTACACACAATAACACATACTGGAGAGGGGTTCCTGGCATGGCCTGGTGCGAAATGACATCCTCCGGACATCTTTGAGGTGGCCCACACATTTCTTTCACTATTTATCTTCTATAAAAGTAGAGAAACATCAAAATCTGTAAAATTGACAGTTGTTTTGGTCATAATTTCAACTTTATAGATTTATTTAATCTTTATTCAACATTAATTTGTGGGACAAAACAGTATTTTATTTCATATATTATAAATTAAATGCGGCTTGCCATCCCAGGATTATAGCAGGTCCCGACAGCGTCCCAGTTAAGAGCCACTGTGTTAAAGGGTTTCCGCGAGGTACTGACTTCAAGTTTGGAGAACACACTCGTTGTCTAAATCTCTGCCTCCCAACGGTATTCTGCCACTCAATGTTGTGGTGCATTCTGCTCTACTTAACAGAGGGCTAACTATCTCGTAACATGCAAAAGAAAGACAGCAAACACAAGAGGTTGGCATGTTTCCCATTTGTGGATCAAAACTATGATAACACATTCATTACAGTAGCATTAATCAGGGAAAACATACTGTATTCTGAAAGAAAACAAAAAAATAATTAGCCTTTGACAAACAAGTGACCAAATGAAAAGTCGACAGTGGTGTCACATTCACCCTCCTTCTGCCATTGCACCAGTGCTCCTACATTGTCAAAAAGTCAATGTGTTGTTTCCCGGATCCTTTTCAAAACCATTATTTCCTACCATAAAGGCGATGGATATAGTGACACAGGCTCCATTGTACCTTTAGGTGGTGTTGGGAGGCTGAACTTAAAAATAAATACATGTAAACCAAATGTTTAAAACCCAATTGTTCAAAATGCAATTGTTAGAAAAGTAAGCTGATAACAATGCACACATTCAGTATAGACAGGACACACAACTTTTTTTGTTGTGCCTGTTTGTCACACTACAAAAACGTGCAACGCCTAACTGACTTTTCAAACGACCTGTTACGGGTGGGATGTTTGCTCACATGTCGATCAGACAAGATCCTGATGCAGCAGGATCAGTGTCAACAGTGTTTGCTCTTGCAGTCTTGAGTCAATGTGTCTAATTATACTGGATATCAGTCTGTTAGCCCATGAGCTGTGTGCAAATATGGCCTAGGACAACTGCACTTTACAGACGCCTGAACTTTCCCAGGCAAATTATGGTCTGTCTTTGTTCTTTTGCAATCATTTTATAGATAAAAATAAATAATAATAAAAATCTGATAATGGGTATGATGGGAGGGACCGGCTTAATAATGCTACTCATAGTTTTAATCGCATACTTTTTGGACTTCTGACTTCCTTATTCAGACTAATACATGCAAGCCAAAGAAGACCACGTTGTTGGCCGAAACATATTGGTTAAGTCCCTGTGTTTTTAATAAAATACTTTTATGCATGAGAGTGTTGTGACTTTTGTTGGTCATATTGGTCATCTTTGTAATTCCATCCATCAGTAGACATCAACAATCCGTATTTTCATGTTGTAAATTGAAAAAAGGCCTAGCGTTACCGGTCATTCTAGTAACTTATGTATGTAGTGTTCTGATGTTGAATATTGTAATGTCAGAGCTTCTGGGGATACAAAACCCCTCCCCTCTCCCTTACACAAAGTGTAAAAGAACCATTGAAAAACACAATCACCTTGCTATAAAACCAAAGGTTTAGCATTTGAATCTGTATGTTCTACGTAGGATATTTGTTGTAAACTTGTCTGAATTCCTGAACTAGTATTGTTACAAAGTGTCAACGTTACATCATCAAGCCAAGGTTTTGGTGTCTGGCATAATTTGCACCTCGCTCGCTTGACCTAAAGACATTTCTTTGTCTTTTTCCATTTCCTCATATTTATTTATCATTATTCTAAACTGTGAGACAACAACTGTTGTTGAAACGCTCAAGCTAAAATTCTTGCAGCAAATACCGAGGTGAGTTTTTCGCACACGTTTCCAATGGATAAAGGTAGACTATGGTTGCTACCAATAAAAACAAGTTGACTGCTCCACGCGCTCTCTGCGCGCTCTCCTCCACGTGCGCCCTCCCTTGCGTGTACTCTCGCGCGCTCCTGCTCTGGTGTGTTTTCTCCTGAGACGGTTTCTAGGGAAACATGGGGCGTTCCCGTTCCAAGCATTTAAAGGATAGAATCCCTGCGTACGCTCATTTGACGCTGCCGGTTTCTACATGGCAACAAGCGCGAGGGATTCCCCCGTGCGACGCCGCTCTGTCTTCCCCGCGCACACGCTCTCATAGCCCTCCCAGCACCAGCATGTTCGGGGACAGAGTTTAGTGTGAAGAAACTTGAGGAACTTGGAACTTCGATCATTCACCAGTTTCAAGTTTATTTGCAGTTCCGGACTAAGCGAAATTTCGTATTCATTGATGAGGTGTGGACCGTACCAAAGTTTAAATGGCATTTCCCTGCGGACCCACCAGGACCTTCTCTGAAGGATTTATACCATTTCTTTCATTCCAGGCAGCCTCCAAATGACGTCGAGATGGCATTAGGGGGCACGCTACTCCCGTCCATTTCAACGTTTGCCAGCTGCCCCACGATCAAGACTGAATTCTATGAAAGTTCCCATTTAGTGAGTATAACATTTATTACACTAAAATGTGCCCCTGTAGAGTGTTACCATTCAACCCATCTATGCATGAACTTGGGCACAAGCAGAGGCTGGCAGTGCGCTTCCTGGTACGTGCTCCTCTGTACCTAGTCCGTGTGGTCAGAAAGCTGAGGCGCACACAGGGCAGATACTTCTATAGCTCCATTAAAATACAGGTGCTCGTCATATAATTAGAATATCATGAAAAAGTGCATTCACTTCTGTTATTCTACTTAAACAGTGAAACTAAAATATGATTGATAATGACTCGTTACATGCAAAGTGAGATATGTATAGCCTTTATTTGTTATAATAATTTAGATTATGGCTCAGCTTGCAAAAACCCCAAATTCAAAATCTCATAAAATTAGAATATTTTGAAAATGGGCTGTAATCAAAATTATAACAAATAAAGGCTTGACAGTATGTCACTTTGCATGTAATGAGTCTATCATATATTAGTTTCACATTTTAAGTTGTATTACAGAAATAAATACACTTTTACATGATATACTAATTAAATGACGAGCACCTGTATAGGCCACATATGGATGTCTATATATATATATCACTACAATAATAAGTAGGTAGGTTTCATTTGAATTTGTGTGCATTGTAGCAGTCAAACCAGGAATATATATAATAAATAATTATATATATACATATATATTTAACCTATTGTTGCATCTACTAGCACACTTCATAGGACTTGCTATAGTCAACTCTTTGTGCCTTTTCTATAGAGATGGAAGGAGGAGTTGTCCCATCTTAAGATATCCTGTGTGCCACCTGGAACTAGCTGCTCAGACCCAGATTCCCCCATTGCCTCCAGCCCCAGCAGCATGTCCAAGAAGGATCCAGAGCAAGACTTCGACCTGGACTATGACTTCATCCTGTCAAACTCACTCCTGCAGCAGCAACAGCAACAACAGCAGCAGCAACAGCAAGAGGATGCTCTGGCCTGTAGTTCAACACAGGCCCTGTCGCCTTCACCAAGACCTTTCTCTTCTCCATACCCTCTCCCCTCTCCTCAGGACACAGCTACAGAACTGCTCTACGCCATTCCCGATATCAATGACGTCTCTCCCTCTGGAGGGTTTGTTGCGGAGCTCATGAGGCCGGATCTAGACCCCGCGTACCTTCACCCCACGAGCCTTCACGGGAAGTTTGTGGTGAAAACTACACTAGACATGGGGGAGTACAGTCCAGGGGTCAATGTTAGCAAAGCCTGTGTTAACTCAATCTCAGACCCTTTACGCACTTCTCCGTCAAACTTTTCGTGCCATAGAATAAAGCAGGAAACCCCCAATAATTGCACAATGTCACAACCCATGGATCTACACATAGCGGGGGTGAATTCTCATGGTAGGAGTAGCCAGCACCAGCGCCCAGGACATTTGGACCTCCATGGTTTTCCCAGTGGAGCGAGGTCAGCAACAGGCAGCAGGTTGTCTTCCTCCTCCTCCCTGTCTCCAGACCATAATTTGAACAGGGAACACCAGGTGCTTAGTCACCCACACACACAGATCCCTCTGGCTCCTCAGGGGTACCACCACCAGAGCCCAACACAAGGATTCCCCTCATACCCCCAGACCTCTGCGCTTCCCTACCCGGGTAAGTCAGCTACAATCTTTACTCTTTTCTATGATGTCAAATCTAATCATTTGTGTTGTTTTGAATATAATAAAAAATGATTAATTTCTCAAATGTAATAAAAGACATACAAATTATAATTCAAGGTCTGGGCTTGTAAATCAATCATTATATTTGATTGAAGTGTTTGTTTCGTACTAAAGTTTAACCTTATTTGTCCTAACTACAGACCCTCTCATGGTTACCGGAGGGGACTGTCTTCCAGAGGAGCCTAAGCCCAAGCGAGGCCGGCGCTCCTGGCCAAGAAAAAGGGTAGCCACACACACATGTGACTACATTGGCTGTGGGAAGACCTACACAAAGAGTTCCCACCTTAAAGCACATCATCGCACGCACACAGGTATGGAAACATGCGCCTTTACTTCTGGTGAGATAAAAGTCACTTGTGTGTTAATAAAACTGGATAAGGTCTGTGAAAGAGGAAATATCTGATGTATAGAGAGGAGCTAAAAGAGAACAGTGTATTTTACAGGATGTAGCTGTGTATTGTACTACAGTTTCTAATAGGTGGTGGAGGTGGGGGTCAGCTGTTGTTTAGCAGGTGCAGTAAAACAGGTTGATACTGATCCCTGCTCAAACAAAACCTCTGACAGACTGCACTGCCCTTTCTAAAGTAGCTGCAAGACAGGATAGACCTTTTTTTTGGCAAGGAGGATTCTTTCTAACTGGAGGCCAGCATTTAACGGTCCATGTGTTTTGTTTCCAAAGGTGAGAAGCCTTACCACTGCGACTGGGAGGGCTGCGGCTGGAAGTTTGCACGTTCAGATGAACTTACCCGCCACTACAGGAAGCACACAGGCCACCGGCCTTTCCAGTGTCAGAAATGTGACCGGGCCTTTTCCAGGTCAGACCACCTTGCTCTTCACATGAAAAGACATTTATGAGAACTGTCAGTGATGGCTGCATGGCGACAACACAAGGAAACAAGGTGAACAAAACCAAAAATGCCTTTATGACGTTTTGCAACTGGACAGGCTGTGGTTTTCATAGCTGATATAATATTATTAAGGGACTATTTTTCAGCCACAGTGAGAAAAAGGGACCAAACTGGAAATTCTTTATTTTAAATGACAAAACTTGGATAATCACCAGGTGCCACCTACTTAGACTGGAACAACACAAATCTCCAGTGGCCTTCTACAAGCAAATACCAATAAGCCCTTTTCACGTGCCGTCACGCTTCCATGTTTTTCTCTCGATGCAGTGTTATTGTCTTTCTTGTTTCTGTGAAAACCTATGAAGAATCCAGCAGAGCGCTAGCAAATAAAGACATATTTTTAAATTACACGCTGGACAACAACAAGTTTCATTGGGATAATCACTCAGAGGACATTGAAAACGGTCTATAGGACTTGAAAGCTTCCTGGAACGACTTGTCTGTATCTTAAAACGTTTTTCTGCGGCTGGTTGTCGTGATAGACAAAGTAAAGACTAACAATTAGTGCGCACGCTCATAGTGCTGCTCTGGGGGAAGTGATGCAAGCGTGAAAAGGGCCTATAAAGACTCTCACACTGTATTAAATGAATCTTATGTATTTAAATGTTTCACCTGTAATGTTATTATTTCAGGTACAATATTATTTATATTAAATGGTGCTCAGTGATTTGGCCATACAGAGGAGTTGAAAAGGTACCAAAGAATAAAGACAAAAGGGTGTTAGCTTCAAAGTGCCATATTTGTGACTCTTTTAGTAAAGATGGCAATCATTAATGCACTGCATTTGCTTGTGCAATATTTTGTAAGAAACATGCATATTTTTGTATTGAATAACTCTGAACAAAGACTTTTTTGTTTATAGCTAAATATGTAATATAAACTAAAGTTTTGTATATTTGTAAATATATATATATGTGTTAGCTTTTTTTCTTTTTTAAACGATTGAATAAAATGTAGATGCATTTACACTAAATGGGTTACATTACTGTTATACCAAAAACACATCTTGTTTGTCATTTGGCTCTTAAGTCAATTATCCAGAGGAATATCATCTGGGAAGTTGACCACTGAAAAAGACAACATTTTCTAGCTAACGGCATGATAATTTACAACAAAGATTGAGTGCCAATATCAAATATATTATCTGGACAAAGGTTCAACAGATACAATGACGGTGACATAGCAACACTTTCGTTGTGATCTGCTTACATAAGATCACAATACATAATGTATATCTTTCCAAAACTATGTTCACATTCCCCGAACAAATGCATATATATATTTTTTACAATTTATGTGCAAATAAGTAATAAGTATTGTTGTATCACCAACTTTTCTGACATTTTGTCAGGAAATTAAAGGAAGAGAAGCAGACACTGACCGAGTTCGGAATACGCATTGATCTTGGCTAAGAAAGATGTCTGAGTTTTATGCCATTTTGTCACATTAAAACTCTAATGCTTATGATCGGTTGTAGCAGTTGTGGGAACATGATCTGGGGATAACATGTTGAAAAGATTGGTCTGAAGCCTGTTGAAAAGCAGTAGCCTACATTTGAATTCCAAGATGCTACTAATGCGGTTACATAATGGGTGAACGACTCTGATGCTTGTCAGAAGCCTTGGTGTTAAATTCAACTGCTGGTCTTTACCGCCCCCTGGAGGTCAAATTGGTTATCCAAATTATTTCTGGAACATCAGTCTTAATTTAATGATTGAGAAACAACGCAGAACCCACTGGTTTAATTCATAGAGCTCCAAATCATTTTTGTACTGCATCATAGTGGATCAGCTGGAAGTTTAAAGGCACTGAACATTTGACAGAGTGTTCGACACACCTGCACTTATAGGTCTATAAAAAAAATGGACTTTGACCTGAATTTTGTTTTTATCTGCCAAAAGTTACTTAAGCAACAGTTTGCAGACTTTCAGCTTTAATTTGAGCATTATTCACGTCTTAATCTGAAGGAGGGTTAAGAAATTACATCTCTTTAATTTGAAACGGCACCTTTCAGCGGCTCAAAAGAAACAAAACATGAGCTGCAACACCATGCTAGCACTTTTGTTTTACATTATTTTAATGTATCTTTAGTACGTTTGTTGAGCACTTTTGTCTCCTGTTTTAAGTGCGATACAGAAGTTAACGGGAAACTCTAGGCAAATCTAAATGTTTCAATTTTCAGGTTGCATCGTTTGCTTTCTTAACATAAACTTTCAAATGAAAAAAAATATATACATGGATTCAATGCGCTTAAACGTGTCTCTATACATTTCAAAGAGAAATTGTAACTCCAAAGGCCATTTGTTGTCACACGCTCAAGGTGAAACGTTTCAGATTTCTTCACTAAAAGAAATCTAATAAACTATATTTATTTGAATGAGGGGATTAAAATAAACTAGAGAAACCATTAGAAGTGAGAGTGAAACATGAATACCTGTATATAAAGATGAAGAGATTGAACAAAAAAACATCTACTCATAATTTTGGTCAAAATGTTTTAATGTTTTTATTCTTTGTTACAAATAAACTTCAAAAAATAATCCATCAAGCTTGAACACTGTCAAACAAACGTCATTCAAAATTCAAAGATCAGAACATGAAGGTGAATAACACATTTCCTAAATGTATGTCAGTATGCCAATCAAAGTAGCAAACAGGACAAAGATGCAATTATGGGTGGCTTTTCAATCATCAAAATTCTGTTGTAAAAGGAAATTTGCAGCCAAGTTTTCATTCTTGTCACACGCAAAGTAGGCCTGTACAACAAGGCCCTCTGGAAATCCAAGTGCTTTTAGCTGAAAATAAGTGAAAACAGACGTTTCAGTTAACAAGTGCTATACAGTAGCAAAGTATTCCATATCAATTTATGTGTCTTAAGAAGACGGTTCAAGCTACTTACCCTTTCAATGGCTTCTTTCTCCTGTGGTGTGATTTGAATATAGTTCTGACCTCCCATAGTGCCAGTTCGCCCTGCTCCACCTCCACTACTTGCTGTTGGCCCTGGGTTAGGTTCATTCAACATTTGGATAAATTCTTGTTGGTGGTTGCTGATCTCCTATAAATGTGAACATTTTAAAAGTATATATATATTTTTGGGACCATTGGAAATTCAGACCTGCCAACCTTGAGCATTTTTTTTCTTTTTTGGAGTACCACACATTGCATACGTTCATGTTACATTCTTAATATCGTAATTTGTTGGTCTTATCAGTTTCCAGACTATCAAATATGTATATACTGGATCAAGGTCAAGGTAAGGCAAAGGGGAGACGCACCAAAACATACAGTGGGAGGAAAAAATATGTGAACCCTGTGGAATTTCTCACATTTCTGCATTATGTTGGTCATAAAATGTGGTCTGAGCGTTATTTAACTTTATTTAATGAGTAAACAGTGTCTGCTTAAACTAATACCCAAACATTACATGTCATATTTTATTGGCCATTACATGTAAACATTCACAGGACAGCGTGGAATAAGTGAGTACAGAACCTGGCTAAGGATCCTCCATGAGCTAATTAGATAAATGTATGCAGACATTTAGAGTTATTTGTGAGCTAACCTGAAGTCCAATCACTGAGGTGTGGCTTAAAGCTACCCTTGCACTGACAAACATACACACTAGTTAAGAATTGTCTCTTGTTGAGAAGCATTGTCTATTGTGCACCATACCTCGCTCAAAAGAGAAGTATGAAGACCTACGATCAAGAATGGTTAATTTGTATAAAGCTGGAAAAAGTCTAGAAAATCATCTCTAAAAAGGTCTTGATGTTCATAAATCCATAGTTTGTCTACAAATGGAGACCGTTTGGCACTGTTGCTTCACTTCCAAGGAGTGGCTGTCCTGTGAAGATGACTCCAAGGGCACAGTGCAGCATACTCAATGAGGTAAAAAAGAAGTGTCAGAAGAGTGTCAGCTAAAGAGTTAAAGAAATCTCTGGCACATGTCAACATCTCTGTTCGCACAACTACAATGCGTAAAAACTGAAGAATAATGGGGTTCATGGGAGAACACCACAGAGGAAGCCATTGCTGTCTAAAATAAAAAACTGCTGCACGTTTGAAGTTTGTGAAAGAGCACTTGGATACTCCATAGCACTACTGGCAAAATATTCTGTGGACTGATGAAACCAAAGTAAACCAAATGGAAAAGCACACCAACATCAAAACCTTATCCCCACAGTGAAGTCTGGTGCAGGAGCATCATGGTGTGGGGCTGCTTTGCTGCCTCAGGGCCTGGACAATGTGCCATCATCAATGAAAAATGAATTAACATGTTTATCAGGATATTTTGCAGAAAAGCTTGAGACCATCTGTCCAACAGTTGAAGCTCAAAAGAGGATGGGTACTGCAACAAGACAATGACCCAAAGCACAAAAGCAAATCAACCTCCGAATGGTTTCAGAAGAATAAAATACACATTCTGGAATGGCCCAAAGTCAAAGTCCTGATCTAAACCCGATTGACATGCTGTGGCATGACCTCAAGAAAGATATTCACACATCCTTGGAATCTTGCTGAACTGCAACGGTTTTGTAAAGAGCAATGGTCCAAGATTCATCCTGATCGTTGTGCACGTCTAATCTGCAACTACAGACAACATCTGGATGAAGTTATTGCTGCCAAAGAAGGGTCAGCCAGTTATCCAAGGACTTACTTTTTTCTCCCCGTCCTATGGATGTTTACATGTTATGGCCAAAAAAAAAAAAAATGATACCATGTAATTGTTTGGGTTGTATTAGTTTAAGCAGACACTGTTTACTCATTCTTGTGATTTTGACAAAGATCAAACCACATTTTATGACAAATTTAGGCAGAAATGTAAGAAATTCCAAAGGGTCCACATACTTTTTCCTCCCACTGTATAGCACTGAATACAGGATTGACAAGAGCAAAGTCAAGAGGCGATAAAGTCAAATCTACATATAATAAGTGATGTTTATAATGAGGGAGGTATGGAACATAAGGGTCATATTTCCTATACTTTGGTGAAGAGCCCACTATCATAACAAATAAAAATGTTAATACTGTATAAATAAAGTAAAGTAAGAACTGCAACAAACCAAAGAAATAAATCATTACCTATTCAAAAAAGGTGCAACCAAAACTAAATGGTTTGAAATGTTTAAAGAAACAGACCGGAATACACCCTTCTCAGTCTCTGTATGTTCAATTTGGTTCTCAAACTTTAAATCAAAAAGGCCAGAAAAATAGAATTCACAGAAGTCAAAAGGTCTGAAAAATGTATTCTGTGCTCATTGCACAAAACTGTAAACATTTAAATAGAAATAATATCGAGACATCAAAAGTAAAGAGCAGCCCTACGATTGGACACCCAAAAAAAAAAAAGAGTTCTAATGAGAGACCGTGCAACATCTGGCTGTAAGCTACTAAAACATGTCACCAAGTATGTTGTTATAAGACAAAGGGACTGATCTAAACGTACAGTTGACAGCTGCGATTTGAGTGGAGATATATAAAATATGTACCATGCTTAATTTTCTTGTAAACACAATCAGATCTATTTATAACGAAGCTCAATTTGCCAAAATGGCAAGTGGAGAGAGATGCTGGCTAAAATAGGAATCTACCAGTGGTTGGATTGTTGTCTAGGGTTAAAGTCAAGCTCTGGAGTTTAGAACTACTTTAGAATAGTCAGTAGTAATTACTTGCACACAAAGACTACAGCACTGGTTCATGGGCATCACTAATGTCCATAACATGGTGAAGCTACACAGTGTTAATGTTTGAGAACAGTGACCTAAAGCGCACTCACTAACATGTTGAAGTGGGGAGAACGTGTCACCTGCATTGTCTCTGCTCTGACTTCACTGCCTTATCCTCATCGCGTTGTGTATTGCACACCCAGAGGGAAGGGAGAAAGCGGGCGTAGACTTTCAGTCTACTTCATTACTTCAGTTTCAAAATCAAACGGAGCGAAACTTGCCGCTTCTCCCCCGAACAGCATGTCCACAATGACAACGCAGCAGAGATTTTAAGCCAAAACGCCTCGACAGCCCTCTCCTTCACAAACTCCATACAAACTCCTGATTGGCTGATACCGTGGCTCTGGCCTCTCCACGGGAGCAGCATTGGCTGAATACGCATAAAAGCATAACATTTTACCCAAAATGCGTACGTGGTACGCAAAATGCATACAAGTTGGCAGGTCTGGAAAATATTCAGGGTGAAAAAAAAACTATGAATTAATTTCCATCAAAAACCTACCTGCAAAAGCTCAGGGTTTTCTCTGCCAATCTCCTGCAGAAGAGCTGGAAGCAGAGAAGCATTCTCCTGTATCAGCTGTCGCATAGTAAGGAACTGAGGCTGATTTCTGAGGAAATCTAGGGGATTGCCTGAGAAGACATCAAGAATTGTATTTTAATATGAAATTTAAAAATAAAATGTATATAATAATAATCTTGCAATAATAGGGCTTAGCTGAAAAAACGTTTTGTTTTGTTTTTTGGAACTAGTAGTTTCTGTACAGGATTATTTTTATATCGCTTCTGCTGAAACATGAATTTCCCTTGGGATCAATAAAGTATTTATTTATCCATCTATCTATCTGCTGATACCTTTAACAATACCCAGCATTACCCATAATAAAAACTTATATATATATATATATATATATATTATCCTCCTGGCACTTAGGGTGCCAGAACGGTAAACAATGTGTGTGAACATGGATTAAAATAAAATAAACGTTCATACAAGTAAAAAAAGTAGTTGTTCAGGTTCAAGTCCGAGTTGCAGATGACTATTCTGAGGCGAGTTCGACTCTGTTCTCAAAGTCACTGAGTTTCACAAATCCGAGTGCTCTGGCCAGAGCCTCAAGTTGAATCATGAGTCACTGCTCTTCAGATACTGTATTCTCAAATCCAAATCGAGTCCCAAGCCCTCAGTTTGATGTTTGAGTCTCAAAAATGAAAACGAGTCCAGAACTCGAGTAACATAACTCAACATGTTATGAAAAACGCCTAAAATGCAGCATAGTACTTACCTCCTCCAGCAATTGGGGCAGAGCCAGTATTAGCAGGAGTACTGGGAGGTGCTGTGTCTCTTCTTAAAGTAGAAGGCACAGCTACGTGTGCTGTTGCTTGCTCCTGGTCTGTACCTGGGATCCCCTTAAAACAGATTTAATTTAATAAATATATATATATATATATATATATATATATGAAGAGCTCTTTTCCAAAACGCGATAAACTGCATTTAAAAAAACTAATTTTGCTGTGTACTGAACCAATTCACTGCTCCATCAACGTTTCAGCCAAATTGCTATATCTTCTTGTTACAATGTAGGTACAAGATGCTGTTCTTTTCAAAATCGCGATAAGCGCCAAACCCCTTTTTAGCCTAAACGCGATATATTTTCTCGGTGAGTGTTCAACGCAATCCAACAAGGCAGCGCTCTGAACATAGGTTTGTTTATGTTCATCCATTTCTCAAAATGAGTGCTTTAAACGGTGTAAACACGTTTGATGGCCTTGAGGAGTCGGTGAGACCTATACCTGGGGGTAGAAAACGCCGACTGGACAAAGAAAAGTAGTGTAAACAATAACGCACGTGTAAGAAGTAAACAAACGGGAACCCAGGCCAACGCTGCGGAGTGGAGCTGATCCAAGCGTAACTTTGACACAGATTTAGCCACTTTTCAAACCTCCTGTGACTACTTTTGGAAACGGGGCAAGCAACAAATGTTGAAATGTATTTATAGCGTTTTGGAAAAGAGCTCTCTCTCACACACGCACACACACACACACACACACACACACACACACACACACACAAACAGCTCTCACTGTGAGAAGGTATTCCACAGCTCGGTCTGGGTTGTTGAAGCTGGCTCTTAGAGCTGCTTCCACCTGGTCCTTTTCATATCCCATTAACATCATCTCTGTCACCATAGCATCATAGGAGGGACCAGTCACTTGAGTAAACAGAAGGGGGGGGGGGAGAGGCTTGTTAATTATATATATTTACATCAAACAGAACATATATGGACTGGAATGGAAGCTTTTGTATAGAGCTTTTCACATGACAAGTCACCCAACGCGCTTCACAGTGTTCAGTTTCCCCTGAGGTAGACATATCCGCCCACCCACCCTACGGAAGTACTCCACACAGAAAGTCCCCACTCGAACCTGGGACCTTCGTGTTGTGAAACACAAGCTCTCACCGCTGCAGTACCATGTCGCTACTATATTTAAGGAAATATAACTAGAAGAAGAGAAAAGTCTTACCTAAAGATGAAACAGCTTCAGCAATTAGTCTTGTGCTTGAGGACTCAGAGCTACTACAAAGAAAGAAAGAAAGAAATGCATACTACACAACATGTGGATCAGGTCAACAGAACAAATAGTTCCGTGGTTCTCAAACTTTTCACACTACCAAGTACCACCTAAGAACATATTTACCTTTCTGAGTACTACCGTACCTAAATCAGGTCTGCAACAGGCCTATGAAATGACTACACCAGGCCTAAACTAGGGCTAAATCGGCCCAATAATAGGAAAAATCCTTAGGAGTCCAAAAAGGTTTAACGTGAAAAGAGAACAACAAATGAAAATTGTCAGTATAATAAACAAAAACTAGAACTGCTGATAGTCAGGTGTACAAGCATGGGCATCCCACGTACCACAGATTGTGAACCACTGGTATGGATGACTCCTTTACCTTGTAGCTGTGCCACTATCTCCAGATGAAGTCTGTTTCTTCTCTATTTTGGTGTCATCAGAGGAACTGTTTGAGGTTGAAGATGATGAGGTAGGAGGCTCTGGAGCAGTCACTGTAGGACCAGGTTTGGGATCTGTTGTCACATTCGCCTTGGGCTAGGGAGAAATATATCTATAGTTGTTGACAAAAATATATTTATATTTACCAAATGCAATATAGTCACACCTTTGTCACCATTACCACTACAAAGCTCTTCTCATCAATCTTGCATTCTGTTAGCAGCATTTCATCTGTAAGTATCTTACCTAAGTAGTCAAACAAAGAAAACAAACAAATAAACCCACAGAATATTATTTATACTGTAACTGTACTGTATTCTATAATATATTTGTAATTGCTTATGAATAATACAATATTAAATAGCAGGAAATGCCATACCAGCATGTATTAATTTCTGCCCAGCAACAGGGAAGGTGTTCTTTCCCCTTTCTTGTTCAATTTTATGTTTTAAAGCTTCCACCTGTAACGAAATGATTGTTTAGAAGAGATCACTGGAAAAGTCATGACATAAATTACAGTAAATAATAGAAATAAAAATTAAGATTAACTGAGAGAAAAGGCGACGCTTAGCAGCATGCACAGTATGACTCATCACTTTGCATGTCGGGCTAACACGTAAACGCGCTGGGACAGATTAAAAGTGAAACATTGTGCTGTTCTGACACAAACTCTTAATACTATGACCAGGAATGTCAATGCACTATTTTATCTTGAGTTATTACATATTAGGAAGTCACCGTATAAAGCGATAGCTAACAAAAAAACAACTCAAAATGTAAGGTAAAAATGACACCATTATCGCGTCATACGGGTATCATTAACGATAACGGCTAATACCAGCTTTGGACGGTCCTCGGCTGTTTTACCGTCACATGACAGGCGTTTGATATGGACAACAGCTAACGATAACTGGCTTTAGGGCCAGGAGTTGGAAAACGCATGATATAGTTAACAGTTTAAAATCAAATTGGTTAAATAACTAACCATGTTTTAACTCTCAAACCATTACCCAGTGTACGAAATTAACAAAGATCACCATGTTGATCTATTCAAGGCAATAAAAGTGGTGTGAACTCTTGGTTAATGGACGTCTTTTTACGCATTATCTCCATAACGAGCGTGAAGCCGTCGGACGGTTAACGCAACGTTAACGTTAGTCGACATTTTGATGTCTTTCAAGTGTTAGATAAAGAGAATTGTATGGTGTAAATTAACTAGCTTGGGACTCCCACACAGCCATAATGTGATACTTACAGATTCATTCTCGTCGATTTCTATTTTGAAGGTTTGCTGCTGCAGCGTTCTGAAAGTGATTAACATTTTTCCTGCCTTACTGGAAATAAAAATTCTTTAAAATTCTGAAATACAAGTTTTCGCTTTAGCATTTCAAACTGTCAGCTGCCATGACTTTTTCCATCCTTCTTCGCTCGCCTGTTGAAGGGAGTCAGCGCCACCTCTGTTTAGATTGACTAATTGCAGGTGAGCAAAGTAAAGCGATAATAAAATCAATCAATCAATCAATCAAGTTTTATTTCTAAAGCGCCTTACAACAACCAAAGTTGACCAAAGCGCTGTAAAATAATTAAGATTAAATGAATTAATGATAACTATAATAATACTAATAATATCAATAACAATAATGTACATAAATACACACATACATAATAATGGTCATAACAAAAACGACACTAGCAATAATAATAATAATAATAATAATAATAATAATAATAATAATAATAATAATAATAATAATAATAATAATAGAAAGATCATGTAACAATCTTATGGGATATGCCAGTTCAAACTGAAAAAGAAGTTAAGGTTATAAACCAGACAAAAACAGAAAGAAATCCGTCTGAAAGAAACACTTCTGTGAAAGTTTGTGAAAAACTGTCTAAAGACAAAGATCTAGGGAATGAAGACACACACCATCCCAGTTGTCTTTGGAGCGCTCAGACCTCCTGCAAAAATACCTAAAGCAGGTTCAGAAAATCAGTTTACTGTGAACAGCACATATACTAAGACATTTTTTGTCTCTGAAATAGAACCACCATAACTCAAGTTTGTTGTCCCCTAGGAGCTTGGGTTGCACCCGGGACAGCATATGGAAAACACATGCATTTTGAAGAAAATAATAATAATAATACATAAATAAATACAAAAGTTTTAGTTTACTTTCTTTGTTTATTTGAGCAGTTAGTCTGCTCAAAAGGAGTGGGCCGAAGCAAAAGGCTTATAAGCGCCCACCCCCAAATAAAAACAATAACAGTTTCATTTAACAATCAAAGCAAGGAACGTAGTGCAAGGTAACAAATCATAAACAAGGGAACATAGGGCAAGGTAACAACACATAATAAAGAACAATAATAAAGAAACAACAGCAAAAGAAGTAGTAGTAGTAGTAGGACACTACAACACTCACAATATCTATATCCAGTCAATTTACAATACATCACACCAAATCGGCTATTTTGACACAGACCATACTTACAAAGCACTATTTTAACTCATCCAGTGATAAACAGAAACGAGTACATACAAAACACAACAGCGGTTTCATTTCTTGTACAATGTCTAGTACAGAGCAAGTAACAAATGATCATTAATATATTTCTTACAAATTGTTACCAATGCCAAACATTGGTACATTACTAAAATCACTAGTGTAACATTACCGGAAGTCACTATTTTAATGTTATAAAGGCACGTTACTATGCAGCAGTATATATTATACTTCGTGATTTTGCTACTTCCCAGTTGTCATTATCATCCTCAGTATAATAATAATAATATCAATTTGTGTACAAGTTCCTCTTTTTTTTCTCATGTATAATGTATTATGAAAGCCCTACATAGTGTAATGCATTAAAAAAACATTAATACTTATTATACTCCGAGATCTTGCTACTTCCCAGCTGTCATTACCATCCTCAATACAATTTTAATTTGAGTTTAATTATTATTATTATTTATTTATTTGAGTTATGTGTGAAGTATGATGTAAGCCCTGCACAGTGTGGTGCATTAAAAAGCGTAGAGCGGGCCAGTTGAAAAGGGCAATAAGCTCCCCACCAACAAACCCCCACCCAGCTGCCCTAACAGCTGATTTTATAGATGATGTTCCTATGCTGAGTGGTGCATTAACAGACAAGGTTTTGAGCCCTCTCAACAGATCCACAACCTGCCTACCCTAATTCTCAATTTGTAATTTGAGCGATAGAATGACAACCATTCCAAGCAGCAACACTCTTCCTTGGTTATAGAGAAACAAATACACATAATTGATCTCACTGCTCCCCCTAGTGGCAACACTTTTCTTCCTCTCTATATATTTCAAAAGTCTTTTGCATTGTATGCAATATTATACGTGTGACTGTGTCTTGCCACAGCAAACAGTCGTCAAATATTTCTTATTGCAGTCAGCCGCAGGAGGAACAGCAGCAGTGTCCCTTCTCCCCCCTCTCTCCACGGACTGTCTTCTGCTCCAGTCTCCAGGGGTTGTAAGTCTAGCATTGCAAACTCTGATGTTGTAAACCACAGCGCATAGTCACCTTCCTGATGACTTAGAGGTAGGCTTTTAAAGAGATGACGTAGACACGTGAGGCTCTGCATCCCTCGACAAGTGAACATCGAAGCCAAAGGCAGAGAAGAGCAAAGTATATCTACACTGGGGATGTTGAATTATGTGACAAAAGCAAGCTTCACTGCTGTTCCAAATGCAGCTGTAAAAAGCCGATACATAATGTAACAATTGTAGGTAAATATAAATGAGTGATCAACATCAATCCCATTTGTTATCTGATAACTTTATTATCAAGTTAAAAAAAGACAATGAATTACAATATTTACAGAATATTCAGAGATAAATGGAATACAATTGTAAACAATCATTCTAGGCAACATCACAACCCACAATCAGGTAAATTAGATTCATATGGGAATAAAAGGCGAGTAGTAATTCTAGAGTCAAACTATGGAGACAACCGTCTGCAAAGAGATGCAGTATAAACAAAACCTATGTACAAATATCCAGTGTGTCGTCAGAAGAGGCTTCACTTTGGGGATTCAGAGTCATTCTTCTACCATAATGAATCACACAACAGCAGTTGAGGCCAGCAGCTTTGTCACCATAATTGTAGTAAATGAGAACACAGATGACAAGCTGATTCCAAGGAGTTTTTTTGTTTTTACAATGTGGTTACTTTTAAAAGCTACAAGGTGGTCCAAGTTAATAATAAAAGAGCTATACGGGATTAAAAACAACCCAATCCAGGTGACTACTTTATGAATGCTTCTGCTACAAATGGAACACACTTGGACTACTGAGAGTTTACAGAAAAACATTAAATTCAGCACTTGACCTGACAGGTACAGTAGCATGAACGCTGGGAGCTGCTACACAATTACCTGGTAAGAATGGTCAATAAGGAGCAAAAAAAAATAAAAATAAACTGAAGAGTGAAATCGGTAGGGTTTAACAAAAAAAGTCAGGCCTTGGCATGAGGAAGTGAAATCATTTCAGGAGTTTGAAAGGTTATGGTTTTCATTTGTATAAAACTGCACTGCAGCTCTATTGTAAAACATCACTGGTTTCCAACTGTACTAATGTCTTTTACCGTGCAAAAGGAAATGTTTTTACAGAACAGCATGACGTCATTTATCAACTCTTCTTTCATATGAGAACATTGATAAAAGTGGTTGGTTAGTCCATCCTGAAAACATGGAACACTTGATAGGGAGGTTTGTTTTCTACATGTGACAGCAAATATCACCTTTACTTAAGAGCGCTCTAATCCAGTGGTTTTACAATGGCTTCAGAGCATTCATGCGAACAGGCTTGATTATAATTTGTGTAATTGAATAACTTCTCTGCACTTACCCGTTTCAGGTTGTGTCTCGATTTACAATACCAAAAATGGTTCTAATTTGAAATTGGGCAAATCTTTTATAATAAGGCTTTAGGGCATTCAAGCAGCAACATCCAAAAAAAATACAATCGTTGCCATTTTGTCAATATCAATTATAACAGCAACATAAAAATTCAGGTAATAATTGATGTGGAACAAGAGGAACACAATGACACATTTGAAACAACTGGAAACTCTGTGGCACAAAAGTACTGTGTGTTTGCTAATTGGTAGTTTTTCCAATGCTGAAATATTGGCCTCTCTTCAGAGCAATTATCTTCTAGATTGTCGTGTTGGGAACAATTGAGTCACCAAGTACAACATTTAGTTTAAATCCCAATAATAAAAGTAATCTTCCTTTTTAATTAAAACCAATTTTAACCTTTAAAGTTCCATATTTTTAATTTCTATTTATTTTTATTTTTAAAGCCACATAGTTGTATTCCCTTTAGTTCAAGGCACTTCTGCTCTACCTCCAACAGTGAGCAACCAATGTACTTTGGGCCAGATCTTTTCCATTTTCACTGAAATGTTTCACTGTCTGCCTCACAAATGTTGCAGAAATATAGTACACGTGTACTGTGTCCGTTTTAGTTCTTGGCTAAATAAGATTTAAAGTGTGCCGCATGGTGAAAGCTTATACGTAGTATAATGTTAAGGATTTTTAACATAGCAATTTGCTACAAAAATGATGGAAAGTATCACAAGTAACATCTACAAATGAAAATGATTTTTTCTAGAATAGTTAAGGTGCAACTCTTACTAATGGAATATCTACACATGTATCACACGGCGAGAATTAAAACATTGTATTCAAAGAAAGGTACTGTGAATGGGTTCACATATATAAATGCTATGCTTTTAAGGTTAGCAGTTCACATTTGGTTAATGTGTGGATGACAAAAGGTGCAAAATGTAAGAAAATGCTCAATTTGAGTAAACTCCATATTATAGGGCATTTCAGTGTAGATTTATGAAGGATTATCATTATGCATCTGCCCTATCGGACAAATGCTGGATAGCTTTTTCTGCAGCACTGCCTAACACATCATAGAAAACTAAACCTACTCATGTGTGAACTCAACAGATTTCATATTTGTTTATTTTAAAATCCTATCATAATAAACAGCTCCTATCTAACACTAGAACTAGCATATTAGTCCAATATGCCATTATGTAACTGTGTGATCATTTTTGGTGTTGAGCGTTTCTTTGTCCTCCAAGTATTGGCTTGAACTTGTTTGTGGTGCATCACTGAGGTCCTCTTCCTCTCGGCTGTTGTTAGACAGGTCTAACTCAGACTTCTGTAAAACTGAAGAGGACATGGAAGAAGAAGCCTCTATTGCTGAAGTGCTGCTGGTGTCAATTGGACTACCGTTAACCACCCTGTTATTAAATAGAAAAGAAACACATGGACATGCACACATTAATATACAATAATGTGAAAATACAAAATATTATCCATATTTTACTTTGAGAAAGAGCAACAATTCATTGTAATCACAATAAAAATACATGTTTGGAATATCTTAAAATGATCAACACTCTCCTGGACAAGTACAATAGCTTGTAAATAAATGGTTTAAAATACTGACATGCCATGTCGAAGGACATGTCGCTCCCATTCAGAGCTGTTGGTGAAGCAGCGGCCACAGAACTCACAAGGAAGACGTTTCCCTGCTTCAATGCTCAACCCAGTGCCACTGCTGCTAGTGGGAGAGGCAAGAGCATCTGGGTAAAAAAAATAAGATGAATTTTTTTTCCAGAAAATTATAACCAGAAATTAAAGTTTTGGTCATTTATTCCGTACCTTGTATAATGGACTTCTCAGGTGTTACTGCCTTACTTTCTGTCCATTCTTGCTCATCCTCATCCTCCCTACTCTCTTCCTCTTGAGGAATACTTTCCACCCCCTCATCACCGTCTGTCTCTCTCAAGCCTTCTGCTTCAGGGCCCTTCATGGCTTCATCTTCAAGTTTAATGGGATTTTTCCCATCATCCACCGCTTCCATGTCATAGAGCTCATTTTCCTCCTCTGCACTGCCCCCTTGTTCTTTGATCATCTCCAGTTGATCTAGGTTCACGCATCCCATCAGTTCAAAGTTTCGAATAACCTGAAAAGAACCCAGGATGGTTAAGGACATATACTCTGACTCTTGATGCAATAACTGAGGGTAATAGTAATATAAAGTGTATTGTAAAACTGCGTTTTCTAAATGATACGTTCAATGGACTGACCTTGTGCTCGAGGCGGAGATGTTCCTCTAGTTGGCTCTTTCGGCTGCTGTCAAAGTAGCAGAGCTGGCATTGGTACGGTTTGATTTCAGCTTCATGCTTCTGTAAGTGCATCTGCAGGGCTTGGTCACTGGAGCATGTGAAAGTGCATTTGTGGCAGCGAAACACTAGGCCTTGAAGGTGGCGTGATAGCTTGGACCTGCTCACCTCTAGTGGGGCCACACGCTCTTCTGACAGGGGACCAGGGAGAGGGAAAAGAGATGGTTATTGTCGTTGTAGCATTATAGTAATAATTGTCATAATCTGTGTATGGTTCGATCACCGGTTATTCCATTTACAGTAAAAAAAAAATAGAGTCAGTCATAGTGTGGATTGGATTTTTTCATATTTCACGCAACATGATCAGCTCACTGCGTAACTTTGAGCATGTTATCCAGATCTACTCTCGCTCTCACCTAGAAATCTGGGTCCAAATGTATCATGCTTGCTTACTTCCTACATATAGCATATATAGCATAAGCCGCCGTCTGTGCCATATGTGGGATTTATAAAACTACGACTGGGCTTTAAACATTACTCATCTCCAGCTGCAGCTCCGAACCTTGCGCTCTACCCAAAGACTGCAGTCAAGTGTTAAGGTTAAGGTAATCTTTATTGTCCCGTAGGTGGTCATTTCTGTAGGATTTAAAACAACAAAAACTGAATAAAATATTTCTTCATCTGTCTCCACGAGTATCGCCCTTTCCCCTGGGCGGCACAGTAGCGCAGCGGTTAGCACTTGTTCTTCACAGCTAGAAGGACCTGGGTTCTATTCCCACCTGGACTGGGCCTTTTTGTGTAGAGTTTGCATGTTCTCCCCATGTCTGCGTAGGTTTCCTCCGGGTACTCCGGTTACCTTTTGGATTTTTTTAATCATCAAGTACTTCCAAAGTTATGAGCAAAGTTATGGGTAACCTTAATAGTTTAGCTTTGTTGGTACATTAGTTACAAATATTTTTTCAGAGTGAATTTTGAATATCTCGTTTAGTTTCAATAAACTAGTAATGTTGAATAAATCTGCACCAAAAAAAAAGGTAAAAAATAATAATAATCAAATATCTTTAAAATATAGTGTACATCTAATCAGAATCTATTCACTTTGTGTGAGATCTGTGCGTGGGCAGTTTAGTGGGTCATAATAATAATAAAGTTACTTAAATGGTAAATCCATAGTGGAAAATGAAGCTAATGAAGTTAATTTGGTAAATTAATCATGTGAATAGAAATTCAAAAACTCTGCATTGGGGCTTTATGCAAATGCACCGCAGAGCAGAAAGGAGTTTGGAGAGACACTCGTTATAAGGGAAACTAGCTTCGTAACCTCCATAGACATATTCACACTGGTAACCTCACACTGTGGCTGCTTATGGGCACCGTGCAGACACCGCTGGTTACCGGTATGCCAGGGCATGTGCCAGAGCCATAAACAACAGAGTTCACCGCCACAGAACTAGACTACAGTCGGGCCACTACCATGAGCTACACCGTGGACTCGCCAGAGTTAAGAGCAGCGACCCGCTGGTAAACTGACGGCGAGGCGAGGTTTTATATTATATTATAGTCACTGATCTGCGGTCTTAAATCACAGAAATGTCCCACGCCAAAGCCCATATCTACCATAACCCCCCCAAACATTTTCGCATCGATTCTACACGATTCACGTAGATCACCTATTTTGGTTTCAAAACACCGAATTTCACCGAAAGGTGAGTAATATTCATGCCAGATATTTCCAAAGTCCGACATAAAGTTAAATTTAAATATATTGCATTATTTTTCATAAATGGGTGGTGAATGATGAATAACATATTTTATTCTTGTTTGATCCGTGTTCTGAGCTTTATCTCAACCAATTAATAGGTGAAATACAGTAACACATGCTAAATGTGTTGCAATTCAAGCTTCTATATGAATTTCATATTAATACTGATGCACAATTTGTCTCTTTTCTTGACTTAGTGAATTAGCATGTGTGCTGTGTTAACATGTACCTCTGTGCAGGACAATGTGGTCCACCATATTGCTCTTGTTTTTGGTGTGGTAGAGGCAGAGCGGGCAATGAAGGTCTTTAGGGGGCTCTTCGGGTGCGTTGGTATTGTTGCCGTTATGGCCAGCCTCAGCATGCATTGTGAGCTTGTTCCTGAGGACAATAGTTCAGTATTACATTTGCCTGTCATAATTTAATCTACAACAAAGACTTACTTGTCGCAGGTGAAAAAGGGGCAGTCCTTGCATTTGAAGAGCTTTTTTCCACCGTGGCGGTCCCTGTAGTGGCGACGCAGGCTCTGAATGTACCCAGAGTTGAACTCACAGTATTCACACGTGTAGATGCCTTCTGGACGATGGTCAATCGCGGCAGCAGCACTTTGTGTCGAGCCGGAAGACATTTGACTGCGGGAGGCCAGCTGGTACTGACTGAGCTGCTGACGAACATCCGCAGGCTCCAAATACGAGGGCTCTGAGGGTGTGAAGAAAACAGTGCTACTTTAATCTATTTGTCGTTTATTAAAATACTTCAGCAATAACATAAAAAAGCATACCCCTGACAGTTAATTCTCTATATTGGTGTGCAACTTATTGAGTACAATAATCAAAAAAGCTGCATTTTGATGGGTACAGCTTAATGAAGCTTCCCTTCCACATCATTTACTGCACGTCTTTGTGTGCCAAACTGATGTACATGGTTGTGTAAGCTTTCAATGGTAAAGGAGTTTTCGATCATTGAGAAGGGTTTTTCATGTCGTCATCTGTACTGGTTGTTCAGATTAGTGGACGTTTTGACTTTTACTATGAAGGCTTTCTCAAGGTGCAGGCAGGCTTATCCAAGTTTACAGATTCCGTAAAGAAGGGCTTAATTTTGCCAATGGCACCGCCTTGTTTTGCTTTAAGCCCCTCCCTATTGCTCCTGTATAAATTAACTAGCCAGCCACTTGTAATTTCAATGTTTGACAAAGTCTTCACGTTGAAAGATAAAATGTCCACTCCTCTAAACAAACGATGGATGATTCACCGTCTGCGGCAGGAAGGTCTGGGCTCTGCTCCGAGTTACTGGCCAGTCGAGGTTTGAGGGTGATGTGGGCAGCCTGTGTAGCAGCGCGGAGTTTGGAAAGAGTCAGTATCTCTCCATGATCCCTCTCAGAATGCTCCTTCAGCTGGCTGATGGTTGGCGAGGAGAATGGACACGATAGGCACTTGTACATGTGCTGTTCACCTGAGGAAGGGTGATATTTTATAATATATAGCAATAAAAAGCACCTACACTGTCATACAAAGTATAATTCCCAAGGCACCTTTAAGCTGCTTGTTTTTACATACTACACCTAAACTAATGGGAATATTACAGTATATGAAAGAATTCTGATAGAATAAATGTTTTACCTGAGTGTGCTTTCTGCAGGTGACTCTTCAAACGGTTCATGTAGGCTGATTTAAAGGGACAAAGCTTGCACTTGAAGGGCTTGTGGTGCCCATGGTGAGACTGCACATGTCTGTCCAGACTGGGGAAGAGAGGCAACACGCAACAGGATGGGCGGGTGGGAGAAAGGAGAAAGAAGGGGTAAAGAACAGATTAATTGAGGACAAAACACGCCACACTCCACATTTTTTTCTCTAGATTAGTTTAAATGTCTTATATTGAGCATATCTAAAATTATAGTTGTTTTGACTAAGATTTAGTCGGACATTTGACCTAGATTATGTCACTTGTTCCAAAATGTTTCTTCCTCAATTCAATAAATTTTGTCTTTATTTCAGATTGATTTATCTTACAATGGGGCAAGATAATTGCACTTGTCCCATTGGCAGTTTTACTTTCTCATTTCAAGCAAAATTACCTCAGAGGCAGTCTGACATGTCAAACAAGCAAAGTATTCTTGGTCCGATCAGGAAAAAAGGCTAAATGAATTTTTCAACGCTCAAAACAAGAAATATATTCTCAAAACAAGTCATTTAACTCATGCTTGTTATCATAAAAAAATATAAAGTAAGATAGAGAAAAGCAAGTGAGAGCTTTACTCCCAAGTTTCCACTTTAATGATTCCAACAGTGGGGTTTCAAAGCATCAGAGCATGATTCAGTTTACCTAAAAAACAACAACAGCACCCCATTTACAATGACTACAGAACCAGGAGCCGTGGGGTAAGCTCATCTACCCACAATCCCCTGGAGTGAGTGTGGGAGTGCCTGTGGGGACAGTGGCTGTGTTTATAAATCCAGCCTCAAAGGTGGTACAGGAATACACCATCTTTCTGGGTCAGGTCACATACAGTTGAATGTTTACACTTGAGAGCTAAGAGGTGAGCACTGCATTTGTCAAATTGGCTGTACAGTGCTGTGTGTAATACTTACTTGTGCCTAAATGGTGAGGCGAACTGGCAGTACTGGCAGCTGTATTTGTCCTCTTTGCTGAACATAGCCATGGCCATGTGGCTCCTCTCATGTGACCGCAGCCCCTGCATGGACATGAAGACTCTGTCGCACTGTGCACATGGGTGACCTCCTGTGGCCAGTCGCTGCTTCACCTGTGCCCCCGACACCACGGCTCGGGCTGCAGCCACCAGTGCAGCCGCTCTGCCTTCAAAGCCCTGATCTTCTGGTCCAGCCCTTTCCTCATCAAGGTTTGTTGCAATAGTGGTAGGGCTCATGTTAAGGGGACTCTGGATGTTGTGACAATCTGCAGATTCTTCTAGCACATCTCCATTAGTGAGGTGTTCTGAAGGCATGGTCAATGGCACTTCACTCACTTCCTGCTGTAAAAGGGAACCGCTTTAATACGATTGAGGTTGTTTGCTTTTATATTAAAGCAGAACCAAGTAACTCATGCCCCTAGAGGCCATAAGCGCCACTGCAGGTGTCATAGCATGTTGCATTTTTTTTAACTCAATAATTGTCCGTGAGAGTAAGCTGATAGAAAAAACAAAGGGAGAGAGGGATATTGTACATTGGGCCACAACCCAATTACACAATTTTTGTCACTCAAGCGTGGCTGTAAACACTGCTAAAGTGGCGCTAGCCCACAGTTAGCCTGTTATTGTATTGACTCTGCGCACAACTTCAAATCATAACAACGCCGCCCAAGAAGTGACTTCCTGTTTCGATCCAGCATGCCAAAATAAAAGCACACAGCTCGTCTCATTAGTTCAGCATGTACTTGCAACATTACAAGAATATAATTAAATACACACATTAAGTGTTTCGTCTGTTAATAGGCAGAAAAAGTTGAACTAATGAACTGCTGAACTAATGAATAAGATGGTGCTTTTATTTTGGCGTCTTGAATCGAACAAGATAGTCACTTCTTGGGCGGCGTTGTTATGATTTGAATTTATGCACAGAGTCAATTGCGCCTCCGGGTCAGAGCAGGGAAAGTTGCAGGTGGGGTTTCCTGGCCCGAGACACCAATCATCCCATCAACACTCTCAGAGGGACTACGAAAAGGATTTATTAACAAGTTACTTAGTACTGCTTATTAAATACACAATGTTGGTTAACCCAAAAATACAAGATAAATAAAGAGGTACATGTACAAAAAAGGTACACAAGGTACACAAGCAAACCATGGCATTGGGTAAATTATAAAACCATTGATATATGTGTCAGATTGACATGTTGCAATAGTAGTGCAGTGATGGACAGACAAGCCCCATGGCTTTTTATAGCCTAAAGAAAGATCATTCTTTCTGTGGATGGACCTGACCCTGCACTTCATGAAGTCATAAATAAGGTGTGGCGTCCACTGGCCCAACCTTGCAGTTCTTTCTGCTCTTAATGCACTGTTAGCCTGTTCATCAAGTCTACCCGGAAACGACCACAATCTAATACTGCCCTTGAGGATTTTAGGGTTACCAATGAAGGGTTATGCACTATTATATAGTAGGAATTTATAGTTTTTTTTTTTTTTTTTTACATTAAAGATTAAGGGAGTGAAAGCCTGAACCTTTTTGAGCGGCTTTAATTCAGGATTTATTTTCTAGGTAACAAAGCGGGCTTGTGTTATGGGGAGTCACTTAGCGGAATACACAAGAGGAAATGGAAGTAATGACAGTAACACAACACATCTATCTAAACATAGGCTAACAGACCCAAAACCTCCAAACTTGGTACTCGAACTGCCTACAACTTGCTAAACTCTGTTACATTGAACATTTAAGTATAACTTGGAAAACAACAATTTACAAAAGATACATTTCAAAATATTTACCTTGACATGTCCTTCTTTAGCCTCTCCATATTGGACATGCTTCCTGAGGTGATTGCAGATAGCTCGGAGATTGGTGTGCACCTCCACACAAAAGTTACATCTGTATCCAATAGGAGTGTTGGTGTCTGGGATTTCCTGCGCACAAAACGTTCATGAAGAATAAATGCCAGCACAAATACTTTTATTTATATTATATATATTTGTTTTTATTATATTACATATATACACTCACACTCACTTTCTCAGCCTTAGTGTCAGGTGTTTCGGGTGACTTCTGTCTGTTGAGAAGCTGCTTCCTCCGCTCTTGTCTCATTGCCCTCTTTTGAAAGTCTTCATTGTGACTCATTAGATGTTGTGCTAGTGCTTCCAGACTCAGGAAACTTAGCTCACAGTGAGAGCAGTTATACACCTCATCCTCGTCCTCCGGTCCAGGCATCACCCCAAAGTCCCTCTTCAGGTCGTTTCCATGGTGATCGTTGTAGTGCATAGAGAGCAGCTCCCCTTTGCTAAACGACAGTCGGAAGCATTTGGAACACTTGAAGGGCAGCACCTCATCATTGTCTGCCTCGTGGTCAAGTGCAATTTCCATTCCGTCGGTTTGTTCTTCCTGCAATTCGCTATTCTCATTTTTCTCATCTTTGGCGTAAATGACAGTAAAATAGCGGCCGAGCTTGCTAGTTTGTTGTTTTTTGGGAAAGACACCTGGGTGGCGTTTGATGTAGTGTGAAACAATGCTCTTTCGGCTGAAAGCCTGGAAAGCACAAAGGGAGCATTTTCGTTGCTCTACAGCCAAGCGTATTTCTTCACTCATTTCTGTGTTCTCCCCTTCAGAGGGTAAAGGGGCTAAAACTTTGCTAGGTTTCTCAGTCATCGTCTTGGAAGCGGCCAAACAGTGGGTGTAGTAAGCATCAATATCATGGCGTTTCTGGTAGTGTGCCGCCAGGCCTTTGCGTATTGGGTTGGTGTATGAGCACAGGGCACATTTAAACACATTGTTCTTCCCCTCTGGCTGGGCTCGGACATTATTGTGTTTAATCCGGTAATGTCGAGCAATGCCTTTCCGAGTGGAGCAAAAATACTTGCAGAGTTGACACTTAAATATAGCATGTTTCTCAGTTTTATTTACAGGTAACTGTGGAACACCAAAGGCTACTTCACCTCTTTCCTGTCCATGAGGAGCATTTGCTGAATTATTGCCACTGCATTCAGCGACAAACTCGGCTTCTTTACTGGAGAAAGTTGTAAATGAGGCAGAGAAGATATCAGTTACCGACTGGTTGTGGTATTTTTCATAGTGGATTTTTAATTTTTCTAACGTTCCATGTGTATACGAACACATCTTGCATCTGTAAGCACCAAAACCTTGTCTTTGAGTCTTGCACTTATCATCTCCTTCCGTTAAATCAGCAATTTGTTCAATATCATCTGCAAAGTCCTCTGCAGTGACTTTAATTAGTGGGTGTCTTTTCTGATAGTGGGTGAGCACCCCGTGGATGCGAGAGTTTACATACGGGCAGTGTCTGCATTTATACACAGAACTAGGGTTGATGTCAGCCTCCTGTGCAAAGTCTGCAGCTTTCACTTTCATCCCAGGGTGCTTTTTCCCATAGTGAGTGAGGAGGCCATGGAGGCTGTTGTATTCAGACAGGCAGACAGTGCACTGATATGAATTGGTAGAGATGGAAAGGCGTGGGTGCACTGGATGTGGGTTGCTTTCTCGAGGAGACGTGGCAATCACTAGGGGGGAGTCATCGTCAAGAGGCTGACAGTCAAAAGATGGCTGATCTTTGGAAAACGACAAGTGAACTTGCCCATCTGATTCAGTTCCTTGTATTATATCCAACAGTACAGACTCATCTCCCTTAATAACCCATGGATGAATGGCCTGATAATGACTGGTGATGTCCCATATAGTGCATGCCTCAAAAGCACAGTCTTTACATTTGTAATGTTTTGTTTCCAAGTTACCTCCTGTTTGGGTCTCTGGCCCAGCCCATAGTTTGCTGGCCATATACGCATAATCAACATTATGCTCAGGGTGGCGTTTTTGGTAATGAACCAGTAGTCCTTGAGGTTCTGCATGAGAGTAGATGCACCACTCGCAGTGGTAACCAGCCTCCAAGATGCCATCTTGGTAGGCCCAGTGTAAAATAGTCATAGCTGTAGCTTTCACTGTAGGATGCTCCTTCTTCAAATGTTTCTTGAGAGCATAAATATAAGGGGATGTATAGAGGCAGTGTCTGCACTTGAGGGAGCGGAGTGGCATGCCAGCATCAGGGTCAGATGGGGCAGCGATGACAGCAGTAGAGACACTGCTGGACTGAACCATCTGAGCACGCTCACGCTGACTCCGTACTACTGCAGTATGTCGACGCACAAGGTCAGCACTAGCCTTAGTTTCCTTATGTTTTTTCTGGTAGTGAATGAGCACTCCTTTCACAGTGCGGTTGCCGTAATCACAATGCTGACAGAAGAACAGCTCATCTTCACCTTTGTCTCCATTTCCTTGAGTAGCATTTGATTCCTCTTGTCTGCTGTTTTGAATTTGCTTCAAGAACTGTTTTGGCGCTGCAATTTGTAGTTCGTCCATCAACTTCATTAGCCCCTGGGTAGGTGGGCCATTCTTAATATATTTAGCGGTCACTTTTACCTCTGGGTGTCTCTTTTGGTAATGAACTAAAACCCCCACCACAGATCTGTTGCTATAGACACAATGTTTGCAGTAGAACATGTCCTCATCAGAACCATAGGCAGCTACAGTACTAACAGAGGGTTTTGAAGGTGAAGCAACACCTACGTTAAATGAGTTGACAGCAGGCTGAGACTGATCCACTGAAATGATCTTCATATTTTTTTGAATACGGAAATAGGATGCTTTTTGCTCTGGATGCTTCTTTTGGTAATGAACCAAAACAGAGTGCATGTTTGGGCTAGCAAAGGAACATACATCACAGTCATATACAACAACATTACCATTACCAACTTCTGTAATAGCCTCTATTTCAGTGCCAGACTCAGGGGTCTTAGACATACTTTTAGACACTGGACTTGAGCTGGATCTAACGCTGGAGGTGGCTGAATTTAAACTCTTGGGTCCAGAGTTTAATATCTCCCTAAGGGTTTGTGATTCACCTGCTTTGTGAGGTTGCTCCACATAATAGCTAGAAAATATCATAGCATTATTGATCTTGACAGTTGGGTGCATTCTTTGATAATGAGGCATGAGGCTGCGGACATTCGGGCTTGTGTATGAACAAAAGCGACACATGTACACAAGATTAGGCTGGTTAAAGTTAAGAACGTTACTTGCTTCAGGGTGGTGATCCATGTAGTGTTGATGCAAATCATTATAATTTGTATACTCAATGTAACACTCTAAACAACGAAAAACTGCACTTTGATCTTCTGGATCTAGAATGTACTTGAAGCTGAATTTAATGAAAGGGTGCATCCTCTGGTAGTGGGTGCTGACACTACGAGCTGACTTGTTGTGGTAGTCACAGTGCTTACAGTAGAAACGTGCATTTCCAGACTCTTCTGAAAAGTCACCGTTGTCCTGAACAGTGTCACCAGCATTTACAGATATGTTTTCACTATCATCAGATAGAGTGAATGAAATGGGAATACTCCTATGTTTTGACTTGGGATTGCTCTTTCTCTTTCCAATTCGTCCGCCCTCATGGACAAGAGTTAAATCCTGTTCCAGGAGGGGTGTGCTATGAATAAAGACAGAATTGTGGCCATCAAAATCAGCATTACTGTGATTTTCCCCCATATCTTCATCATCTAGGTCATCCAGATTTATGACCAGGTCTTGCTGGCTTTGGCTTATCTTACTCTGAAGGTTGCTGGCTATTTCATCAATTCTAGTTCTTTTCTTAACAGAGGACAAATCCAAAGGCAAGTCATTAATGGACTTTCTGGCTCTTTTCCCCGTTACCAAGGGCTTTTTTGTTGCAAGTCCTAAAATTGAAGTCTGGGCCTTCTGCAGCAACATTGGAGAGGAACTGGAATCCTCGGGCTGGTCACTTAGCTGACCATCGAAGACAATATGATCTAAATCATCACAGTATGAATGCTTATGCTGCTGGTGAACCCTGAGACCTTTCAAAGTTGTGGTTGAGAAGGAGCACAGTGTGCAGCGATACGGGTTTTGGTGGTCACTGGGTGTGCTGGCTAACCGTTTTCCATTTACCTTCACGCTTACATTATTTCCATTCACAGGTTCTATACTGCTGTCAACTGCATGTTCTGGACTCTCTGCGGTCAAGTCTAAAGTCTCACATTGTGAAGAAATGTGCGTCTGCTTGTGGGTGCCTAACTTTAACGGACTAGTAGAAATAAATGGGCATTCATCACATTTGTAGACTGT
The DNA here is from genome assembly GCA_021464625.1 of Proterorhinus semilunaris. Classification (NCBI taxonomy): domain Eukaryota; kingdom Metazoa; phylum Chordata; class Actinopteri; order Gobiiformes; family Gobiidae; genus Proterorhinus; species Proterorhinus semilunaris. The sequence goes on from CM038343.1 coordinate 36,786,653, forward strand.
TGCTTTCCCTGACAAGTGAATATTTTCAATGTGACGAGATATGCTCCTGCGGTGCATGGTGAGGAAAGAGCAAAACGGACACTGAAACCTGTTCATGTATTTTCTGAAGGGTACTCCTTTAGTCTCCATTAATTTACTATCTTCCTCAGACAACAGCAACTTTACGTCTGCTGACAGTGTTCCTGTATAACTTGGGTCATCAGTGTCCCCCAACTCTTCTTCATCACCATCATCCTCGTCATCCTCATCCAAGCTGCTGGGAGACTCTTCCTCATTGTCCATTTCAGACACCGTTTTAGACAGGTCTGCTGACGTGAACTTTTTTGACAAAATAGAAGCACCAGTGCTGTTTGGTGTAGCAGCAGTGATTTGAGCGTATTCAAAAGGTGAAATCGCTGCAACAGAGCTTTTTTCTGTTGTTTCCCCAAGAGTCTCCTCATGGGATGTCATGTTTGGGCTATTGCCAGAGGAGGGAGCATGTTGCTCGGGTGAGACTGGTCTCTCCTCTCCTTCCAGATCTGTAACTATCTTAACCTTGTCACTGTGTTCCTTCACCACATGGTTAGTCCAGCTGTCTTTCTGGTCAGTCTGATAAGCGCACCACTCGCATGCAAAAGTGCCCTTTGCAGACTCCTCACTGGGCTCCAGGTTTTCCGAAGAATTGTCTTCTTTATTGTGATACATCATTTGGTGTTTTAACAACCTTGCTTTGCGTGGAGTCTTGTATGTGCAATGCTGGCAGGAATACATCTTCGAATGGTCATTGCTGCTGGGCTGGTTGGATTGCTCCGAGGACACACTGGAGTCATCGGAATCATCTTCTATGACATTGTGCACTTTTTTGGTGTGATTTCTCAAGAAAGACTTGGAACGGAAATAACGGACACAGAACTTGCACTGGAAAAACGGCAGCAGAGATTCAGCAGTCTGCTTTGGTGGTGTGTGGTTGGAGCTCTCTGGAGCAGGACCTAAAACAAAAAGATTCAGATCAGTTTTATACACACACACACAAAAATACAGCTTATGATTCCTCTGGTAAAAACAACTCAAGATATCAACTTAATAAATCCTACAAATATTGCACCAGATTTTCCAATATATTACATTACCATATTAATTTGTACAGACAGTTTTATTGTTCTTGTCCAAAACCGTAATTATTTATGTATTGTATTATAGTATTATCATTTAGAACTAAAAATGATCAACTTATTGGTTTTTATTACGATGCAGTAAAATATCTGTTTTGTATGTTGCGTGCGTGTAAAGTAGGATAGTGTGTTCTCCAGTGCATTTCACATACTCGGAGCAGATTTAGGAACGGCATAATCTGTGTCATCCTTATCCTCAGGTTCCTCTTCTCCCTCCTCCTCCTTCACAGAGTCTGAGTCGTCAGCATCAGCCGGCTGCAGGAAAGCTGTGTGCACTTCCTGAATGTGGGTCTTGAGCTCGTCGTATGACTCGGCACGGAAGTCACAACCATCACACTGCAGTACCTCCATCTTTTGGAGGGGGTGCACTCCCTGGAAAAAATCAGGGAAACCTGCAAAAAAAAAAGAAAAACATAACAGTTAAAAGATGCTACAAAAATGAACCAAAAAAATAGTAATTAAAGCCTGATGACACATAAGCTGTCACAGAGGAATGTAAAAACGTGAAGGTTTGTGGATGGGAGTCAAAATGCCCATTTTCTAAACTACAGAGTGCAGATGACATCTCAAGAACCTGTCTACAGTGAACACATTCTGTGTGACTGTATTACATGAGAACTAAATTATAACACTGAGAGGCTGAAAAAGTCAGGCGTTTTGCAGAATATGAGCACTGAAATAGGCGTAGGGGAGACAGACTGTTGGTTCATTGTTTTTACAGCAACACTAGGGGGCACTGTGACTAGGTGACTTTACTGATCAAGTTTAACATCCTGCTTCTCCTACTGTAATGATTTTCATTCAAAAACAAAAACTTGAAAATAATGAAAAGTGTGACAAACACTCTCCTGTACTTCACAAAAGTATTCAAGATGGTGTGGGATAATATTTCCTTGCCTCAGTGGATCGTTTTTTAAAACACAAGGGAAATTAGCAGATTTTGAAAACGCATACTATTTCTTCATAATAATTACACAGCAATGCAGAAAGTCGAGTCGGAATCAGACCTTCCTTTAAAATAGGTTTATGAAAATTTAACATGATTGCTAATGACAACTCCAGCAGAGTACGAAGAATAATCAAGTGAAGGATGGGTGACACATGAATCAAAACAGCAAGACAACAGAATTAAATAGGCGGTTTCCTGTAGTCTTCAGATGTAAATTTCAATTATACATTTGAGAAATGTGCATATAGACTGGTGCTGCTATGGGATGTCTGAATCAGATACAATAGACATGAGGAATTTTTGCACTTTTACGTAACTCAGGATACTAAGAAGGTCTCATTTTAGTGCTGCATCATTTGAACCACAACAAAGGGACTGAGGGGGATTACGGAGCGATTTGTCCCATTTTTATTACCTTGGGATAAGCAACAGCTGGAGAGCGGCTCCAAAGCCCAGTTTTCAGCACTAGCCTTCTATCAGATTGTATCAATTCTCTGAGATTGAATGATTCAGTGAAGAAATTAATGAAAAAAAGTTTATAAAACATGTACTGTAGTAACTCTTGTGTAAAAAACTTCTGAGTAAATCGTAAGCTTTGTGTAAAAAAATTAAAGATGTAAAATCTGTGTTTCTTGTATTTTAACTTCAGAAATACATCATCAGAAATATCAGGATTCAAAAATGATTCCATAGTGTGTTGGATTACGCCCCTGCCAAAACATTCATTAGACTTTCTTGCTCAAGTCTAGGACAATTTTCCACAATAACTTTTTTTACTCCGAGTTGAGTAATTTTTTGATTACTTCTTACTTCTACTTAATTGTGCATTAGTGATTAAGTGAGAGAAATGAATAAAAATAAATCAAGTGTGAGGCTGTGTTGAGATAGATTGTTGATATACGTCGATTGAAAAATGTTGTACGACAAGACACTATTTTATAGAATACTATTATACAAGAGAGGCCAAACGAAGCAATTTTTGCGCCGAAGTTGAAGGGGGCTCCTTTCTAACCTACTCTGTAAAGAGACACCACCCGTTCCTTTTTTTCTTCCCCAACGATAATGTTTTGGCTGCAAGACATACAGGACTTTATTTAACCTTCCTAGCGAAGAGTCCGATCGCCAGAAATGGCTGGAATTTCTCTCCGGGATTCAACGACTAACCAGCCACAATAAGTTTGTCTTTGACCGTCACTTCACCGATGGCTGCTGGTCGAACCTAGGCCAAAACCAAAGTGGATTGTCCGAGAGATTAACTTTTACAACAGGCGCAATTCCCACAATAAAAACACCTGATGGAGTGGTGAGGCCAGAGCAGTAAGTAAATCAAACCACGTGCTAAAAAAGGAAATGATAATGTGTGTTAGCCATTTATTATTAAGCCGTGTTGCATATGTCAACTCCTTATAACTGCATTGTGAAATAACTTCACTTATTGCTGCGATATTTATATTTCTTCTACTACTACTAATGCTGCATGGGCGACATCAACTTGGAGAGAGGGGCGGAGTTAACTGAATTCAAACGTCTTGACTTCCGGGTTGGAAAAATACCCCCAGAAAATACTTCCATTTCTCATAAAAATAAAGACTCCATAGGTACAATATATCATAAACGCCTATAGTTTATCTTATATAAGATATAGTTCTTTCAATAATACTTGCGTTCCATCAAATAGACAGCATCTTTGGAATTGGACATATATGGTAATGTTCGAAGCAGAAGGGAGAAAACAAAGGAGGGAAACAGAACTTTCTCTCATTTCTCCATTATTTTAACAAATGCTGAATTATGAATATATTTTTCTACAAAATAAAAGATAGAGACACAGAGAGGAGCGAAGTCGTTCAACAGCCCATAAATACTTAAAAACGACAATGCTAAACCAGGAAGCTCATGTTAGCAACGAATGAGGTGAAAAAACATCTATATGGATCCAATTTTGACTATTGGTGTGTGATGACTGTTTATAGTCTGCCAGAAAACACCTAAAGAGGGAAAAACTGTGATAACCATGAGAAGGTTTCTTTCCCGCCCCCTTGTAGGACGGGTTGCCGTCTGTATCTATGGCAGCCAGGCCCAGGCAGTCAATTAAATTTGTAAAACATTTAAACTTACAGACAACAGATTTAACATTTGGCAAGCGTACACCTTTAAGTGGTAGGTGCACTTTAACAGAGGTGTTTGGGTGACGCTTTTAAACGTGACAATCCTTTAGACAATAACAGCTCTGTCCTTGTGTCCTTCAGCACAGACATGGCACTGAAAGAAGAACACTCTGCTTTAGAACGACACAGAAAGCTAGTAAAAAAATAAATCTAAGTATCTTGATGAAAATGGTGACATGGCATGTTTGGGTTGTAAAGTTAGTTTACGGTTTAGAAGGCATGAACTTGAAGGTTGGAAAGTGCCCACAGGCTGCTGCTGCTGAGAAATGTAGCGCAATCTATGCAAATATTAAAGTTTAAAAATGTGCCCAAGTGTCAGTTTTTTTTTTAAAGAGATTAACTGTAGGTTCCTGCTGATGATCTCTTTCTTTCTCACAGTCAACTGACCAGCTCACTGCAGCAGTGGAAGCTTCCAGCGTGTTCCTGAGCAACCATGCCTTCATTGTGTAGGGGGTTAAGTTACAGCCTGCACCATGGGGCCCCACCCTGCCCTGTTGGCAGTCCACCTCTATTTGGAACAAAGTGGCTTCCTTCTGCAAGTCTGCAAGAAGAATTTGTTATTCGTATTTGTTTTTTTACAAAAGGGAGTGGGAAAAGCTTGCGCAGAGGAAAAGCCTTCAAAATCACAATCTTCTTTGAAACCGTCGGTGTCAATCTGTGTACAGTTTTTAAGAGGTGAGAAGTGCGAGTGCTTTTTGAGTCAGTTGGGACTTGGACAGGCTGTGACTGAGCAGCTCAGATCCTCCTCTGAGCCCACATTCAAGGGCAGCCATTTTAAGAGCCGTCTGTGTACTTAGGTGTCCAGCCAGCACACAACATGGACCCACATATCTGATCCTCTTCCTCAAAGGCAGGCAGCCCCTCACTGGAGAACTGCTGACAGAAATCTATCTGCCAGATGCACAGTGCCCAAGCCTTTCCCCACACCACACAGACTAGACAAACAGAATGTTTTACCAAATCCTCTCATTCCTCTGCAACCTTATCCTGCATCAAAATCCCTATTCTGCACCGATGGCTCAGAACAAGCAGCATGCGCCACAGCTCTGAAAAAGAAAGTAAAGCAGATCCAGGTTCCTGCAGAAGCTGCCAGCTATGTTCCACAAGGGGGTCTAAAAATGTGAGGCATGTCTGAACTTCTTTATCTGAGCGCAATGCAGCCCTGAGAAGACTCTGAGGGGCACACAAGTAGAAGGGAAGGGAGAGGGGAGGGGGAGTCATGGCGGCACCACCTGGAAGACCATCAGTGGGGAGGCACACAGGACAAAGCCATCGGACAAGGCTCCCCAGATTCCAAAGTCTGCTGACATTTGTTAATCACCAACCGGTCTCTCTGCATCGGTGAGCTCTGCCAGCGGTCACACCCTCCACCCAAACTGGCTGACAGCAGCTGCTCGGCCTGAATGAGGCCTCTGAATAAGCCAACATTAAGCTGATTAGATGTACAGAGGTTTTGTCTTTAACTCCTGGTCACTGCTCCTATCTGCTGATGTCTCCAACAAGCTACAATATGACCAGCATCAAACAATACAGAACTCTAACAGATACAATAGACCAAACAGGCATTCAAATGAATCATTTGTTGATTAAAAGTGTCAACAGTGAGGTTGTTGCTTTTTGTATTTTCTAAATGTGTATCCAATGTTTGGAAGTCGTAAAAATACTTCACCAAAAATCAATGAAATATTTGTCATTTGTTAAAAAACGCCACAAGGCAATTGACTAAAAACTGGCTCCCACGGAATTACAGGGAAACGTGAAACCCTCTCGTCTTTTAAAATTCAATGTCTCTATAAAAGCTAAACCAGTAATGCAATATCATGATGAGTATATCAAAGTGTGGTAACTTTAATCAAGTACACTGGTGTTTGCACTTGCATGATTACGTCACTAACGTGATGAAGACACAATGAGTCCCAGCAGTTTCAGGCATTCATTACTCAGGGATGTGTCGAACACACTGAGAGCCCACATTTATAAATGACACACAACAGTTTCAACTCCTGTCGTAATTATTTTTCAGCCCTTTAAAAACAACAACAACCACAACAACTGTTAAATGATACGAGTACAGGATCAGGAAAAGCGAGAAAAAAAAGGGTTTTGATGCGGGTGGGTCCTCAGGTACTGGTATCATAAACCAGGTATCAGTAAAGTACTGGTATCAAAATGTTTTTTGAAAGGTACCCAGTTCTTGACAACACAACTAGAAATACAGATTTGTGGCAGTCAGTTCATGTACAAGTAAAAAAATAAAAAAAATAAAAATACAGAAAAAGGATCAATTGTGTTTGAAGGGAATTGTGCAAGTTCTCCCACTTAAAAAGATGAGGCCTGTAATTTTCATCATATGAGAGACAAAATCCAAAAATAAAAATCCAGAAAATCCCATTGTCTGATTAATTAAGTTGCAAATTATTGTGGAAAATAAGTATTTGGTCACCTACAAACAAGCAAGATTTCTGGCTCTCACAGACCTGTAACTTCTTTAAGAGGCTCCTCTGTCCTCCACTCATTACCTGTATTAATAACCCCTGTTTGAACTTGTTATCAGTATCAAAGACACTTGTCCACAACCTCAAAACAGTCACACTCCAAACTCCACTATGGTCAAGACCAAAGAGCTGTTGAAAGACACCAGAAACCAAATTTTAGACCTGAATCTGCAATTGGTAAACAGCTTGGTGTGAAGAAATCAACTGTGGAAGCAATTATTAGAAAATGGAAGACATACAAGACCACTGATAATCTCCCTCGATCTGGGGCTCCATGCGAGATCTCACCCCGTGGTAGGTCTGAACGATAAGGACAACATTTCATATCTCAATATTCATGCCAGATGTCAATACGATATAACTATGGTTTATGAAAATAAAATAATGAGAGCAGTTTTATTAATGAAAATCTATATCGTTTCTAACTTTTTCGATTTTAATGGTTTTGAATGTCCATAATCTCAATATCAATACGATAACGATATATCTTTCAGCCCTACCCCTTGGGGTCAAAATGATCACAAGAACGGTGAGCAAACATCCCAGAACCACACGGGGGGACCTAGTGAAGGACCTGCAGAGAGCTGGGACCAAAGTAACAAAGGCTACCGTCAGTAACACACTACGCCGCCTGCAGTGTCAGACGTGTCCCCCTGCTTAAGCCAGTACATGTCCCGGCCCGTCTGAAGTTTGCTAGAGAGCATCTGGATGATCCAGAAGAGGACTGGGAGAATGTCATATGGTCAGATGAAACCAAAATGCGGAGTTGCATCCAAAGACCACCATACCTACTGAGTGGAAACATCACGGGGCTGTTTTTCTGCAAAGGGACCAGGACGACTGATCTGTGTAAAGGAAAGAATGAATGGGGCGATGCATCGTGAGATTTTGAGTGAAAACCTCCTTCCATCAGCAAGAGCACTGAAAATTAAAACGTGGCTGGGTCTTTCAGTATGACAATGATCCCAAAAACACCGTCCGGGCAACGAAGGAGTGGCTTTTAAAGCATTTCAAGGTCCTGGAGTGGCCTAGCCATTCTCCAGATCTCAACCCCATAGAAAATCTTTGGAGGGAGTTGAAAGTCCGTGTTGCCCAGCGCCTGCCCCAAAACATCACTGCTCTAGAGGAGCTCTGCATGGAGGACTGGGCCAAAATACCAGCAACAGTGTGTGAAAACCTTGTTTGACCTCAGTCATTGCCAACAAAGGGTATATAACAAAGTATTGAGATTAACTTTTGTTATTGACCAAATACTTATTTTATACCATAATTTGCAAATAAATTCATTAAAAATAAGACAGACAAAATGACAAAACATTGTCTCTCATAGTTGAGGTATACCTATGATGAAAATTACAGGCCTCGCTCATCTTTTTAAGTGGGAGAACTTGCACAATGGCTTGGCTGACTAAATACTTGTTTTCCCCACTGTACTTTATGTTTCATGTTGCACAATGCACATACCAAAAGTGGCTCATGACAAAAAGCTTTAACCGCACCGTTGCTCTCCAAGAAAGTGAGTTTGTAATTAACAGCACTTCAATTGGACTATGTAACAGTATAGCCAATTGTGATTGTTTTATGCACAAATGCGGCAATAATCAGTGTGGACGAGACATCATGAGGTGTGCTGTGGCATCTGGCACCAAGATGTCAGCAGAAGATATTTTCAGCCCAGGAGGTTTGAGTTCTCCTTTTAGTTCAAACTTGTCTGTACAGATTATTAAAAGACACAGTTTCTTGCGTTTGCATAATTTACAAACTGCATAATCAAATTTTGCTCTAACAACTCGCACCCTTTAACTTTATTTATAGTGCATCAAATACATCAAGACGAACTAACAGAGACCAGTCTTGCATAGAAATGCGGGAGACCGGGGTGAGTTGGGTCACATAAGACATTTCTTAGCTTTACTTTAGGGCTGTGTACCGTTACAACTTTTTTCGATACTGATACTTCATTTACGATATCAATAACCTGGATGATACGTTTATCGATACCTATACTGAAATATTTGTCCTCTAGAACCAGAAAACAGAACAATGTAAATTTATTCCATAAAAGACAATTTCTTTTAAATGTTACCATTTATTTGAGGTGAAACAACTTCATTGAATGCTATCCATGGATAAACTGTCCAGAACAATGAGTAGATAGAAAATCATGAGGCTTTAATAGTCATGAAACCAATTTTAATTATTGCGATGATTTGTCCAAGGGGAGGGTTGGGTCACTATTATGAAGGGTCAACACACTAACGTGTATCTATGACAGGATGATATCTTATAGAATTGTTACTGTTAATTTTGTAAAAGTTGGAATTTTTAAATATAAAACAGGTATCCTTCACTTAGAATACTGTTTTTTGTTGAAAAAAAAGTCAACTGTAGTGCTCATCATTACTTAACTTGAATTACTAAATTTGATAAATTTAAGAAAGACTATTGTGGAGCGGAGGGAGCTGCACAGGAGGAAGAGGAAGGAGGAGCTGACCATTGCAGGACACCATGCTCTGAAACAGGAACAAACCCAGGAGTCGAAGAACAGACCCGTCAGTACCTGAAAACCATTTGTGAAATTCTAATTCATAACAATTTTAGTTTTTAAGACCGACCAGGAAACGTTTAGACTGAATGCCAAATTTGATAAATTCACAAACACACCCATTCACAAGCCTTTGAATAGTGAGATGAAGCAGAAATGTACCGAGACACGGGGAAAAGCACTATGTACCCTTGATGCTACACAGAAATAGAAAATACCTTTTGAAGTAGTAAGCAACATTTACCGTTTATTGTCACGAATGCCATAAATGTTGGAGACATCGATACGATGTGTTTGTGAGAATGTATTAAATTTGGCATTCAGTCTAAACATTTCCTGGTTGGTCTTCAAAACTAAAATTATTATGAATTAGAATTTCACAAATAGTTTTCATGCAGCTGTGTGACTGGTCTGGGGAGGCTTGGATCTCTCCAGAAGCAGAGAAGCAGTTCTGAGTCCTACTGCTTCTTTCTTCCATTGTGACATTATGCATTTCACTAGACACACAACAAGGGCCAGGACAGACAACTGACTCACTCCTTCCACATCTGCCTTAGAACGCCATTTTTATTTCAGCTATAACAAACCCACTGCACCTCATAGCAACCACTGTGCCTCCATGTTAACTCAACTTGGTACTCATTTTCTGGGTTTTCATGGCATGGGGTTCACCTGAACATTTGACAAACTATACTGACACACCGGGCATGTGAAATTAAAACTGTAATCATTGACTAATGCATTTGTGGCCTGTTATGGTTCACATTAGGAACCACACTTTGTTTTGTTGTCTTGTCTGAGGACCAGTGAAAATAATATCTGTTTTTTGACACTCAACTAGTTGACCTTCAGCGGCTCGTACACAATACTGACCTTTATCTTTCAGCACTGTGGCAGATAGCAGCCGTTCAAAAGAAAAGCAATTTTGACCCAGCTGACCTTCCTATTCCACTCATGCGCACCATCTGAGCCGTGCTGCCGGTCACAACCGGTGCCATGGTTGAGCATAGAGTGGGTTGTTTAAGTCAGTGTTTTTCAAACACTGTGCCGTGAGATATTGTCTGGTGTGCCTTGGGAAATTATCCAATTTCACCTAGTCAGTCTAAAAAATATATTTTTTAAACAAATTATTATCCGCAAATAATGTGCTGTGGTGGAGTCCATGTGCGGTCTAGTGATCGGCAGAGTAAACATGTAAAACTCTTCCATAGTAAGTGGCCGCAGGTTGCTCATTTCTTTGAGACAAGAGAATAAGGTATTCATGGATGCGACAGGTGGCAGTGACAGAGGCATTGTGGCCAGCGAGACTATACGGCATTCCTATTCAAGAACTTATGAGAACCACTTTATATTGTGAATATAGTCTACACAGTTAACATTTTTTAAATGTTCAGCTGGTGGTGTGCCTCGGGATTTTTCCAATGGAAAAAAGTGTGCCTTGGCCCAAAAAAGGTTGAAAAACACTGGTTTAAGTATCTTTTACCTTACCTTTACCTTACCTTACCTTTAACTTTTCAACATTTTGAACTCTATGGACCATAATCAAACATACATACAATTGAAATTTTATGTGAAAGACACACAATTGTGAAGTGAAATTTAATTTATATGTGATTTTGAACTTTTTTTTTATAAATAAAAAAAACTGAAAAGTGGTGTGCAGAAGTAGAGTTAGTGAGTTAATACTTTGTGGAACTGACTTTTATAGCTGCAAGTCTGTTGGGGTATGCCTCTGCCAGTCCTGCACATCTAGACAGGAATATTACCCATTCTTCTTTGCAAAACAGCTCAAACTCAGATTAGATGGACAGCGTTTGTGAACAGCAGTTTTCAGCTCTTTCCACAGATTCTCGATTGGATTTTGACTTGGCCATTCTAACACATGGATATTTTTTGTCTTCAACCCGTCTATTGTTGCTCTAGCTTTATGTTTTGGGTCATTGTCTTGCTAGAAGGTGAACCTCCGCCCCAGTTTCAAGTCTATTGCAGACTCAAACATGTTTTCATCAAACATTGCCCTGTCCCTTCAACTTGAACCATGTTCCCTGTCCCTGCTGAAGATGTTCGACAGTGGGGATGCTGTTTTCAGGGTGATGTGCAGTGTTACTTTTACACCAAACTTGGCATTTTGGATATAGATCAAAAAGTTAAAATTTTTGTCTGATCTGACCAAAGCCCTTTCTTGCACATGTTTGCTGTATCCCCCATGTGGCTTCTGGCAAACAGAAAACAATACTTCTAATGGTTCTTTTAAAAATGGCTTCTTCTAGCTACTCTTCCATCTCTTCCATAAAAGTCAGATTTGTGCAGTGAACAACTAATAGTTGTTCTGTGTACAGGTTCCCCCACCTGAGCTGTAGCTCTCTGCAGTTCATCCAGGGTCATCATAGGCTTCTTGGTAACAGCTGTGGTCAGTGCTGTCCTTGTAGGTTTAGGCGGACGCCCGGATCTTGGTAGGTTTGCAGTGATGCCAAAGTCTTTCCATTCCTGGATGGTGTATTTAACTGTACTTTGAGAGATGTTCCAAACTTTGTAAATCTCTTTATAACCTAACCCAGCTTTATACTTCTCAATAACCTCATGCCGGACCCGTCTGGTACATAGAAAAAAGGTGCTTTGGTGAAGGGATTGGAATTAAAATACCTTTATTGGTAATGAAATGTCTAAAATAGACTTAAAACCCAATGTGTTTCAGCCCACAGGCCTTCATCAGGGGGACAAACGTAATAATAAAAAAAAAAAACATGCGATATAATATACATATATTCCACCAGTAGGATTTCTCCACCTGGTGGTGTGATCCTTGGATTTCATGATGCCGTCTGCTCCCCAGTAGTCTCATAACAGACCTCTGAGACCATCACAGAGCAGCTGTATTTGAAGATTAGATTACACACAGGTAGACTCTATTTAGTCATTGGGTCAACAATGTTCATTCAGAAATTATCAGGCAACTTTTGAAGGCAATTGGTTACACTAAAAAGGAAAAGGAGTCTAGATAATTTTAGAGAAATACCCCAAAACACTTGCAGCTGTAATTGCAGCAAAAGTCGGTTCCACAAAGTATTAACTCAGGGGGTAAATACTTTTGCATACTAAAAAAAAAAAAAAAAAGTTCTAAATCATATATACATTTCATTTCACTGCACAAGTATGTGTGACTTTCACATAAAATTTCAACTCAATATATTTGTGTTTGTGGACCATAGTGTAGCAAAATGTCGAAAGGTTAAAGCGGTACGGATACTTATGCAACTCACTGTAGATATAATTTTACAGGGAATTTGAATGCAAAAATAGTCGTAGTTTAACACGTCTGATGGTTGTTCTGCACACAGTCCCATGTTTACTCTAAACAAACTCCTCAAAAAGGACAGGGCTGGTGAAGATCCATCTTTATAATACAATGCTCTTCTTAATCCCGAGCTTATTAAAATGATTTTTTTTTTTTATTCATAGTTGTTTGCACTTTGATTTGAACACGAACTAGTGGTAATGATTGTTTGAACCACCACACTGCGTCACAGAAAGGCAGGTAAACCATTAACTTGCGTTGCAATTACTCCGTCTTTATTTCATCTCAACTAGCTGAAATACTATCCTAGTACAGGGGTTCCCAAACTGTGGTACGCGTACGAAGACATTGAGAAATAGAAAATAAATGTTTACCACAATCTGATCGATATTGACCCGTTAAAACCGTGCGGCGAAATAGTCTTATAATTCAGACGTGGATAAGCTTGTCCTGGACCTAAATGTGTCCATTCCAGAACCGAACCTCAAAACTCTGCGCGCGCGGAGGCCGGGACCGCGGCTGATGCGTCAGCCCTCGCTACAACAGCAGCGCCTTTAACGTAACCCGTGCCAGAGTTTGATCGAGCAGCAATTTCTGTAATATCTGTCATAAAGAGAGGAGGCTGTGCGCGTCAGGCTGATGGCGACTTCGACTTGCAACAGGTGTTTCTCTCATTCTGATCCGAGGAGCGAGGGGAGAAGCGTCTGTGTCCCCTCCTCTGCCGCTAAACCCGTGGCATTGTATCCGATACGTTTACATTTACGAGCTGATGTGTGGTGGCACGTACACAGATGTCCTGCGTATACATTGTCTTCGCTTTAACAAAAGTTTAAACCAGCACATTTGGGTCTGCCCCGGTGGGGACAGTACGACTGATGGAGACGCAGAGGGGGCGGGGCCAGAGCGCGGAGTCTAGGAAAAGTTTGGGAACCACTGTCCTAGTACATGGTTGTCCTCATAAGCCACCATCTCCCCCTCTGCCGTCAGTGAGTGGCACCACAGTGTCTCTGATCCCATAGCACTGCTCATTTAAGAAAGTCTGAATTCACAGATGAGACTTCGATCGCACCTGGTCGATTAGAGGAGTGGGCCTTTTCACAGGAGATGTGACGGATCAATAATGCTCACAACATTTTGTCATAACATTCATCAAACATCTAGCCTTGGAGGAACGAGGGAGAATACCAAGAACACAAGAAATAGAGTAAGAATTCCAAGATCATTACTCAAGCCTGAAAAACGATGACCCCAAATGCTCGGGAGGGGGGGGGGGGGGGGGGGAACAAATACTCTTATATCTTTGAATCACCAAACATCTCTAAACCTCTCCAGACTATATAAAAATTGCTGGAATTAATCTGACAACCAATCTGGTGCAGGAACCATATGGCACTCCAAAAAGTAGGTCAGGCTTTGACGAGCCAACAATGCACTGACCAAGAGCTTTCTTCAAGATTTTCTTCCATCTCACATGAGGAAATACCAAGTAGTGTGTGTTAAGTGCCGTAAATAATAAGGTAGAAACAGTTATGAGAGACATACAATTCCAAAAACAAGTGCGGGATATTTTTGGTATAGCACTTTTTTTTCAAAAACAAGTTCAATTTCCTGTCTCTGGGATAAAACACATTCTTCTAAAACAGACTTTACTTGAGAACATCGTAGCAGCTGCACATCTTCAATTCCATACTTTTTTTGTGTGTGGATGAACTCAGATCTATCCAAGAGCCAGCGTTATTTTTAACTGTTGGCCTCTTGGTAATATTTCCCCCGGAGATTCATATGATTTGAAATTCCATCAAACTCGTCGACCTTCCCCATTGATAACTTGCACTTATTCAGATGGTGAAATTAACCATTGTTGTTGATGTATGAACACACTTTCTAATTCAGTAGCTTAATCTGACAATGCTGTTGCTATTTTGTTATTCATAGTATGATTGTGGGATCAAACACTAATGATTTGTCCTTTTTCACTTATTTTCCTAAAACCAAACTTCAACATGTTTAGGACATTGTGATTACCAAATGGACATCAAGAGTCTATCATTTCTCACCAAGCCATGTCTAACGCAATAGTGGCTTTGTGTCTTAAACCACACATTATGGTGCGCTATAAGATTGTGCCACATTTCGGTTGTAAAAACAAACTCATGTCTCCGAACCACCCGGATTCACAGAGTAACCCTGAATCTGAAACGCTGATGTTGATGGCTGCAGCTCGACCTCGGCTTGTGTCACACTGAAAGGTTGCAAAAAAGAAACATACCCCAATAGCAGGCCTCGAGTCCTTCAAAGACATATTTACTTAATTTGTTTTTGAAAAGATACTGGACAGCATATGAGGACAATTGACCATGTTCATTGTTATTAAAAACACAGACAAATTATCTTCACGTTTCAATAAAGATCCAGAATAATATGTTGTATCCAACTCGCCAAAGCACAAGGTCAGCCTGCGCCTGTGTGAGCTCGTCTTTGCCCATCGTTACCCGACATCACCTCCACAGTCAGACCGCTGTTAATACTTAATACAGCCGCATTAACACTCCTCTGTCTCACCAAATCAGGACATATACCGTCAATCACAGCCATCTAAAAGTACCAGTCATCTGATGTCAGACAGCATGCGTCACAAGGTTGCTGCTCACGGTGACCTTCGTCCGTGGGTATGGCCTTGGTGTTTTGGAAAATTCATGGAGCAACTGTACTGCACATTGAACTCTTTTTACCACTTCCTTTTCTTTAAAGTGAATTGCGTATTGTCTGTTTTAATTTTGCTGATCAGTCTCTGGTATCCAAATGTGCAGCTGACCCCCTTTCCTAACCTTGTCTCCCTTAGGGGAAATTTAGTTAAGTAAAACAAAGGAGCATAATATGGAGTCTTGAATAGAATAATACGCAACATTCAATAAATAAATGATGAGTCAATATTCAGGCTGTATCATCCAAGAAGAAAAGTTAACATGCACCTCACCGCAAACTAACAAAACAAACAAAAAACAGCCAGAATCAGCCATAACATGCAAATAAAGCATCCGAGTAACTCCGCATCCAAACAAGAGATGCACCGATCCAGCATTTTTGCTACCGATACCGATACTGGAGTTTAGCACTTGGTTTCAGCAGTGGTTAGTTTATTGTATTAGGCTTCTTTAGGTATTTCTATCATAGTTTCTGACCCAGCCCTGATTAGTTTTCCTTACAACACAGCATTTATCAATGGGACAAAAAAAAATGTGTATTTGTAAACCTTTTTCTTCTTCTTTTCATGCCAAACAAAAACCAGGCTGGTAAAAATCCCTATGCCTTGTGCAAAGGTTAGATAATGAAAGCCCTTCAAGTCCTGCTTCATTCCCTTCCATTGACACAGAACATTGAAAAACAAAAGCATTTAGAGACAACCGGGTCCTTCAGGAGTCACTGCATACGCTGCATTTGCCTATCTCATCTAGTATCAGTGGCATTCCTCAAACCTGACAGTTATCTCCTCCATCACCAAAGCCTGGACTGCAAGACTGACACTCAATGAACACAAAGCCCATTTCACACAGCAGCGGCAGCAGAAAGCCCTCAGAGGCCACAGAAGAGCTACAGCCAATCACACGAGAGGATCTTGGCCATCCACCATTTTGTTTTGCTCCTCAAGGTCTTCGAGTGTCCTGCTCAGCTGAGTAGAGTAGCCAGCCAGCATGCTCACTGCTGCTATCTTGTTACGCAGATGGTGTGTTTAAAGCAGACCTGAGCAAGCAGCTTCTCTCAAGTCTCTGCTGCAGCCGGGATTGAGCTTCTGCACAGTACCCTGTCATTGTCGTCAGCAGAAAAAGCAGAAGTGATACGTAGTGGGTTTGTTTGCAGCAAGATGGCCACCGATGAGGCACTCTGCTGCACACATCACAAGTGTCCTCCTGAGATCTGAGGAGAGCTGGGCCATGTATCTGCATTCCAGGTTTTACAGGTTGCAATTATTTTAGTCAAAAATGTCCCACACAAAACAAGAGGAAAAAAAAATGTATATATCTTGACCTTTTTTCTGCCTAAGCTTAATAACATATGAGTGGACATAGGGGCTAAACCTGCAGTCAGCAACGTCACGGAAATTGTTCAAGGTTCATTCTGAGTAATTACTCCAGGAACCGTATTTTCAATTTGGCCATGCATCTGTCAGATAAATAAAAAAACATTTTACATAAAACAGTAATTGCAAAAAGCTCTCAGTACCAGTGAGATGGTAATCAGTTCGCACATAATATTCAGTTTTTACTTAGATTGGACCAATGCACTTCTGAATAATACTGATGTTCTGGAGAATTGCATGAAGAACTATTTCTCTGCTCTGCTGTCACCATTATCTATCAAGAGACACTGCAAAGTCGCCTTACTTTAACAATATTCCTGACATTATTGTAGGCCTACAAAACACAATTGTTAGTCATTAAAGGAAAATGGACAACCTTGAAGAAAAAAAGCAAACTGGATCTACAAGATCTTCCAAGCCCTTAAAACCTTGGATGGTGTACTCATACGTTTACTTGAGGAAAGAAAACAAAATAAAATAGATGGAGGTTTCTACAAGTTCACCAATTTAACCTCTTGAGGTAGCTCAACAAGTTTGTGAAGGAAAGATGAGAGAGCCATCAATATTAACTTACCACTGAGCCCTCCTTTCCAGGCTCTTAAATATTTAATCGTCTCTGGACGGCTCTGTTGCTTGTCGGCCTGTGCAGAGGATTCCCTCTACAAGACCACTCCTGTTCCTGTTTCAATGCAGGCCTTGTCCAGTGGCACCACACTGCCCAAGGAACGGGCGTCTCCAAAGAATTCAGGATTTTTTCCAGCACAGGCAGACTAAAGCTCACAGAGCTGCTTTACAGTGTCTGACTAGAGAAGAGCACAAACCCACAATGTGCTCATGGACACTTTTTATGTAAACTTCTGCTTTTATGCTTTATGCGCTTGTAGAAGACGCAGCAAGTCAAATATAAATCCAGAGCTACATTCAGCCGAGAGAGATTCCCATATGGAGAAAAGAAAAGCGTTGATGTTCTTAAAAACAGACGAGGAACCAGTTCTGCCACAGTGTAACATGGCAACTGACAACAGAAACGGTAATGACACCTCAAACAAGCCACTTCCTTGTTCCACTGAAAACCTAGATCTGATCCTGCGTTTTAAACTCCACACAGCGGCAGTATTCCCTTTTACACAATGACAAGGTCAGCTCAAAAAATACAAAAGCGGTTTCAAGAGTTCTCTAAAGGCTGAACAGATTTGAATACGCTGTGTGTATTTAGTACACTGTCAGACACAACAGCGGGGCCAGACTGCATCTCACGAGCATGCATCATGTCAAGAAAGCACTCAGCGAAGCATTTCAATTTGGTTTTGTGTGTCTCTGCAGCCTTCTGCACAGCCCCAGGTACAGCAGAATGGACGGTGCTTTGTGAATGAGATGGGCTTATGAGCACATGACAAGAAAATTCAGCAAGCGATGGCACTCTCACTCTACATTCACCTCACATTAAATGATACATAATGCGTCTTATTTCATTTTCAATGTCATATTAAATATGATTTAGTTTGCAATGCAAAGTAAGTAATTGCAGATGTAGCAAGCAGATCTGCATGCTACTCTCGTCCATGGTGTCATGTTTAACATTAATCTCTGAAGAAACAGACCACCTTTACAACAGTTTCACACACCTGGCTTTGGTTGGTTAAGCACTATTCCTTACAAATGTTATTTATATTTAAATAGAATATGTATTACTATATATCATTCAGCCATAAACCACCATCGAGAGTGCGGTCTTCTACTCCAAGTTTTGAGAACGTCCACACAGCCCCATAGTTCTTTCTGGGTGATAAACAATACAACTACCTATGATCCTGTCCTCGGTCCATGCCTGTGTGTACTCCTCCTTGAGAACCTGTTTGCCCTGCCATCCCAGGGAGAGGGAGTTGCGCCACCATTTTGATTGCTCTTCTAAGATCCGGCATTGTCGCAGCACACTGTGTCAAGCTCAGTCTCCTTGTCAGCAAGATTTCACACAGTGGTCAGGGGAACTGCAGAGTGCTGCACGTACCGCAAGTGCCTCAAAACATAGCATAGCACCTCCATTCTCCAGCTAAATACAGGCAGATATGCCCAACATAGATCACAGAGTCATCCAAGTTAGTAGGTTACATCTCCGAACACATATCAGCAAATTAGGTAAAGAACAAGCTACGCTGTATGCATAGCCTTCACAAAGAATAATGGTAAATAAAATTGTTAAAATAGTGCCCGAGTCTCATTCTAGTGTTATAACCTCTGTAGGCTTTCCATGCATGATGGGCCAATTTATGCAATGGCAAGATGCGTTTATTAAACATTTAGCATGCTTCAAAATTGTTTATTTCTCTATTGAATGCCAATAATTATTTGCCTATTTAAATCTATATTTAGAAATAAAGAGTACATGCTTAGTGAGATTTCAGCTAAACACTTGAACCAAAAGTATTGAATCATCTCCAGAACTTCCTCTGAAGAAAAGAGAAGAAGAAAAACTCTATAACTTGCTTCCCCCTCTGGGCTAACCTTACATAGACTGCAGCGGTGTCAAGACCCACTCTGTTGAACATTAACCACTTGCATGTTCAAAACACTGCATTATATCCAGCCGAATGTCCAGATCAGCTGGCTGCCGTGCCATCACTACATAGAAACACTGGCTAAAAGCGCAGCTAAACCATCCGGAGACCTTAGCACTAAAAAGTTCATCTTGAAACGGAGCTTCATTTTCATAGGCTTCCTCTAAACTTTCGGGAAAAAAAAAAAGAAAGAAAAAAAAAAGCAGACAGAGGAGGAAGGAAGGAGCTTCAGTGCAGCGCCTGCTCCACTTTGGAACTCATCCTGTCTTCCTCCATTTTATGGAGAAGCTCTAGGTATGCCAGAGCCTACCTGCTTTTGACCAGAGACAGACAAAGCCATGATGTGGAAACGAACGAGAAAAGCGCACGCAGGGATAGTTTAAGCCAGTAGTAGTCCACACCAAGAACATTAAAGTGGTCCCAACATGAGGAGCCTCTGAATAATTTCCACCTGATCGTGTTTCTTAATTCAAAGAGAGGAGCTGCTGTCCGAGGAGGAGGGGGTCTATAAGCTCCTCTGTGGACATGGCTTTCATGTTGCTGTGAGAGTGTGTGTGCGTGTGAGTGGACCAGCGGCTATGGCAGCTCCTCGGTGTCTGTCGCTAATGGAGGCTGCTGCCTGGGAGAGCAGAGCAATGGCTTCTCCATGAAGCTAACGCACTGCGATACGCACGGCCGTGGAGAGGGCGAGGAGGAAGAGAAGTGAGGGGCAGTATTCCCCTGACCAGACATGTCAGAATAACAAAACACTCTAGGTCCTGGTGCTACAGCAGAGCCTGGTCTGCGTCCATTTCCTTGTGTCACTTTGACAACAAACGTACTAAAGGCGACATAGCAAAGAAGCGCAGTCATATTAGGCTAACTGTGCCGTATGGGGAAGCGAGAAGACCCACTTGACTTTGGGTGTACGGACCCGAGCACAGACTTGATTAAAATGCTCGTTCAGCTTTCTTGTCCAGTCGTTTGGACCTGGACTAAAGAAGGACCGCATACAATCGGCTCTATGCAGGTCATTCACGAGGCTCCTCCAAATATTCCATGAGCTACCATAAAATGTTCTCCAGACCTTGAAAGATCTGGCGAAATCCTGGTGATACTGGAAATAAAGATTTAAATAACTCACTGGTACAGTCTTCTTCTGAAGAAATCCTCCCAAAAGTTGTCCTCGTATTTCATGCGTGCGCCTGGTCGCTCTAATGGATGATCGCCATCTTTCCTGCTTCTCCTTTGCTGCAGCTGCAGATGACCTGAGATCCGTCTGTCTCTGAATAATGAGCAACCACACAGACAAGGAAGACAATCTGCAAAGCAGGCTACACACAAAGAAGTTTGGGAGCCTAGCAAGCACCAGAGGGTGCACAAGAGTTTAGGAATAGACGAGAGAGCATCAGCACGGTGGACAACGCGCCTGTGTGAGAAGCTCATCCTTCATCTACTCAAGTCACACACTCCGCGAAGCTTTACACACGCGGCCACCGTCAATTTTATATAGGCTTTCCATAGTGTGCTCGTGCGTGTGCCACGTCATGGGGTTATATACAGTTCATTTCGGTGATGCTGTTTCTCGCCTTCTCCTAACACATGCACCAATTTGATTGATAATAATGTACATATAATATATTTAATATTGCATCTCATGAATCATAATTTTAGGCAATTCAATATGACGCCGTTTACGATCAATTTCTATTGACTGCCTTCAGATATATTGGCTACAAGCATAATCAAAGTTACTTATTGCATTAAAATGTTCATATTTGAAACAAATAAGAAAATCAATAACAATGAAATATGTTAACATTGAAAACCAAACAGTGTGTTGATGTAGCAGATAGTGATGCTGCTGCCCTGTGTCCAGCCAGCAGACAAAGGAGACAAAGGTGCAGGTCCTCCTCAGATGTATGTCAGAGCTGCTGGGTGGGGGCTGAGTGGCATGAATAAGGGGCACTAGGGGGAGGGGGAGCGGGTGTGTGGTGTTTATAGGAGCTTGTGGCACAGTGGAGAATGATCAATGACAATTTGGCTTTTTTTGTGTGTAACATGATAGCAATTTGTAAGTGTTGAAATTAAGATTTTACACTTATACATGTATACATGTGCAGTGTTGGGTAGTAACGAATACATGTATTTTGAATACTCATTTTGAGTAAGTTTCCCAAAATCAAAGGAATTCATTGCAGTCCTGAATTTCATATTCATAATAATAAGACAGAGAAGACCAAAACCGCCAGGGAAAGATTTAGCTCTTTAGCATTTGCAAATTGCTAAGTGTTCCAAATGCAATACTCTGTTACACAATACATTTTAAGGCAAGTATTCAGAATTCTGTAACTAAATACAATTTCAAAGTATTCTCCCTAACACTGTACATGTGAACCCATAAGGCTAATAGCCCTCTTTTGAAATGCTGTATTCAAAATTATCTGCTTCATCTTGGCTTTATTTGCGAATCTGTACTTTTATTTTATGCTTTATATTGATATTAAATGCTGTGTACAAAACTATTTGTTTTGTACATGATTTTAAACAAATTACTTACTAAAGTTATAGATATACACACTCTCATAAATATGTATTTGCTTTGGCATTCTCTAAACTGGCAAATTTATTGTAAACCTTTAAAAATAATAGTGTCAATAACGCCACACTAATGCCATGATGCTCTCTGCTTCAAGAGAGGGCATGAGAAGAGAACCTCCATACATCGATAAACATTAAATTCTTTATAGCTATAGTGGACGGCAAGCATTTCTTTGATTGGAAATACACATACTTGTGACAAGAAGGTGTATACCCATTTATCTGAAGGTCACCTCTTTGATCTCTGTCAACAACACTGCATATTGCTGTGCCCGTGGGCAAGACACTTCACCCACATTACCTTCAGTGTCTGCGTATACTGGCTTGTAAATGAGTGTCTGTGTTTGACCTAAATTGCACCTAAATTCTAAAGGTACAATTGACATGACATTTTCAACAGCTGTTAAAGGTAACCAACACAATCTATGAACCAGAACCAGATGTTTACATGCACTATATAAAAAGACACATGTATTATTTTTAATTTTGTATTATTTATTTTCAATTGAATTTTAAAAATTATTTCTATTTGCTAAATGCCAGAAGAATGAGAGAGAGTTTTTTTTAGAAATTGTTTTGTTACTTTCTACAAAGTCAAAAGTTTACATTAGAAAACTATACCTTTAAACAATTTGGGAAAGCCCAGATGACGATGTCATGACCTTAGGCACAAGTCTGGTTCAACCTAGGGTGCAATTTCAAGACGCCTGAAGGTGCCAGGTTCATTGGTTCAAACAATTATACACAAGAATAAAAAACATGGAAATGTCCAGCCATCATACAGATCAGAAAGAAGGCGGGTTCTGTGTCCCAGAGATGAACGTGCTGTGGTCTGAAGTGTGAATATCAACCCAAGAACAAATGCAAAAGACCTGGTGAAAATGCTCTTACTCCAAAAAGACAGTTTGGAGTTTGCAAATAAAAAAAAAAGATAAAGGCCTATTTTTTTTAGACACATCCTGTGGTCTGACAAATACATATATATATATATATACATGTATATATATATATATGGCCAAACATATGTTGTCCATGACCATCGTCATGTTTGGAGGAAAAAGGGTGAATCTTGCAAGCCTGAGAACACCATCCCAACTGTGAAATACGGGGGTGGCAGCATCATGCTGTGGGGTTGTTTTGCTACGGGAGGGACTGGTGCACTTCACAAAATACATGACATCCTGAAGAGAGAACACTATGTTGAAATATTGGATCAACATCTCAAGACATCGGACAGGAAGTTAAAGCTTGGGCGCAGATGGGTCTTCCAAATGGACAATTCCCAAAGCATATGGCCAAACTGGTTACAAAGTGGCTTAAGGATAACAAAGTCAATGTTTTGAAGTGGTCGTCACAAAGTCCTGATCTCAATCCAGTTGAAAATGTGTGGGCAGAGCTAAAAAGGCATAAGCACGCAAGGTGGCCAAATGTGGCTCAGTTACACCAGTTCTGTTTGGAGGAATGGACCAAAACTCCTGCCGACTATTGTGAGAAGCTTGTGGAAGGAAATCCAAAACATTTGACCCAAGTCATGCAGTTTAAAGGCAATGACACTAAATATTAATGAAATGCATGTAAACATTTGGCATTTAGCAATAGAAATAATTGTTTAAATTCTAATTGACCTAAAAAGTAAAAGTAAATTCTGGTTTCATGTCAGACAGTGAGAAAAAAATGCATATGTGTCTTTTTATATAGTGTATGTAAACATCTGGTTCCCAATGTATGTGCATACATTGTTATAATGTGAATTCATGAAGTCTGAGACATCTGAAAGTAAGGTATAAAGGCATGGAAAGCCATAACAACAGCAGCTATGTTAACAGAACAATGTATATACTTAAATGTTCCAGGGAGCACTTTGGGGCCATCAACAGAAAGTGTAACTACCACTTTCCAGTACAATAAGGTCCACTATGATGGAGGAGTGAACACAAAAAAAACTTTCTGAGAAGCAGTCCAAGAGTCAAAGACCCTTTGAAACCTTGATCTAGGTAATATTGTTTCAATAAAAAAAAATGTGTAGTCCATCCAATAAAGCCATTGTGGGAGGATGGCCTTGGTAAGATGAGCATCTGACTAGAGTGAATAATTAAAAAATAAATAATAATGCAAAACTTAAAATGTCTACGACTGTGGTAAAGCGGGTCATCTCATGATCAGAGGGTCGGGGGTTTGAATCCCGCCCCCTGCATGTGCACACTGTCGTTGTATCCTTGGGCAAGACGTATGTATGAATGAGAGTGTGAATGGGTGACTGGCTCCTTGCTATAAAGTGCTTTGAGTGCCTAATGTAGGTGGAAAAGCGCTGTATAAGTTGAGACCATTTACCATATTAGGACACTTGGAGCAAACTTCTCAGTTTAGAGTATGTATCGAGTATGTATTGTGAACCTGTTCTCAAACCATGACAGTAAAACCTACTCTGATTCTGAAAGAGCAATGACATCTAAAATGTTACACCTTAACACCTTAAAGGTAATTTATTTATTTATTTTACTTTATAAAATCTTTTTATTTTATTTTCTATGATAGGGTGATCACAGTACATTTTTAGAGCAAAGTGAACTTGATCATCTGGAGCTTAAAGTTGCACTACAATAAAAATTAAGGAATTAAGATGAGTCTAAAAACTTTCTGAACCCACTGTATATCATAGTTTCTGATTTCATAGTGTGTGGTTTATGGTTTGTCATCAGCATCCGGTGAACATCAAAAACAAAAGGCAAAATATATATCCTGGTGACTAATACAAGTTACAGAAGAAATATGTCTCAAAATTGTGCTTCTCTGAAAAATCCTCATCATCATTACCAAAGACTAATATTTAATGATGTGTTTCAAATAGTACTGCAGATTTGACCACTGCACTTGACCACTACATTCCTGCAATAAACATGTTCACCACATTCTTTATTTACTTGTTGAAATTGAATGACTGCATAAATGAAAATGTAGAGGATTTTTCCTCATGTGTTCAAATCCCACTGTGCACTTAAAAATGTCTGTGATGAGACAACACACCCCAGGCAGACGATACAGGCTGCATAAACTGTAGGTAGCAGCGCGGGGTATCATGCTGCTCGGACATATGGCTTTAGCAGTAAATCTGATTAATAAGAGGCTGCTGGGAGTCCGTGTAGTGTGGAGCAAAGCACAAGCTGCAACAGGACAACTCAGGCCTCCATGTGAAACCTCGGGCCACTGTCCAGCGAGGCTAAAAACAGAGCAGACGTCAGGGAGAGGATGGACCGAGGAGAAGGGACAGATTTGGAAGACACTGAGGCCAGGAGACCAACATTTCACAATGGATATTACTTAAAGATACAGTCAAATTCAGTTGCAGCAAGAACTTCTCATTTTCACATTGTTGGGCCTGTTTTCACCGGTGAACATCAGTGTTATGGTGCTTCTCCACAATCAAAGTGGCTTATAGAATCATGCATACTCTCTCAATAAACAGGTAGCCTGAGCTGCTGTGGGGCAGACAGTTTGGCAGCAGCGTGGCTATCAATCTGTGCCCACGGGCACATCACACTGTGCAATGCACTTCACTTTGTTTGAATGCGCAAAGTCACAATGCTTGTCATAATTTGATAACCTCTTGAGATAAGTATTTTCTTAACCTTTCAGTGAAATAAATATCAATTATTAATATGATTGAATCAGTACAAGACTCATCGATTGTGCATGCTGTATTGGATAAGGCAGTAAATTGTCTCACATAAAAAAGATATTAGTGTATGTTGTGTTGTACTGTGATCTGTATCAAACAGCATCCTTCAAGAATAATAATGCAATCCCAGACTGTTTCTCCGCAGTGAGAAATGAGTGACAGAGATATTTTAAGATTTGGTTATAGTGATGAAATGGAATGGCAATAGATTGTTTTTTGCTGCAGAATCAGAGTCGTCTTCCAAATAATATTAAAGTATGCAGACCCAAGAGGAGTTGGAAGATTACACGACGTGCATCAAGATGTATATTGATTGTTTAGAAATAGGACAGATTTACACCAAGTTTTTCAGTCTTGTAAATGTGTACCATTTACACATTTAAATATATTTTATGAAGAATCATTGCCAGAAAATGAAAATATATGTGATTCAAATGGGGGTTGCAACTTAAAGGTTGTAATGTAGAACCTGTATAATTAATTCAGCCTAAACTAGAACTCCACACGGCAATAACCCTCACATTGTTACAGAAAGCACACCAATTATAAGCAAAATGAAGTGAATAGTCAACTATAAGCATGCTCGCTGAAACCTCAGAGACGGAGAATGATGAGATGAAGCGACGAGATGACTTGAGCATGTCACTGTATTGATGAAGCAACAGGTACAAGATTAGTCTAAATGATACTTGGATGCAACCGAAGGATATACTGCATGTAACTCAATGGACAAGAGGAGTTAAAGGCTGTGTTTATGTGTTCTTCACCGGTAGGCGGATGAGTGATTACTGATTTACCTGGTGATTGGTGTTTATCTGATTATACATGTTAGCTTTGGTTGGAAAATGAAGTACTATAGATGAAATCACATTTGGAAGTAACGTATCCAACAAAATAGCTGTTTCTAGTTGCCCAATGTCTGACCTCATCACTTAGCTTTACTCAGTGATGTACCTAAGGGGTGTGTCTATTTGAGTAACAATACAAATGCTATAACTTAGAGAACTCAGAGAAAATCCAAGCATGGATGTGGACAGTGGCATCATGGGATTAAAAAGTGCTGTAACCATTATTCCCCGGGCCCATTGACGGATAGATAAAGCCTTGGACACCTTATTGAAAGAGGAAGAGAGTGCCCGGGGAGCCATGAAATCCATAGACCCTTCTTTAAATGGGTTTGTAAGAGGCTTCCGCCAAGCAAACCACGGCTGAAAGAGCCCATTAAATAACCCAAGTCCACAGCAAGGAGCTGGGGCAGATTCATCAGAGAGAAGCCAAGATAATGATAGCTAGTGACCAGATGTGAGATCCTTGCTCCCGCTCGTGTACGGGACCATGCCAAAAATACAAATAGCTCACATGTGTACCACTGTCTTTCTTCTCTCTCTTTGAAGAGGATTGGGCCGATAGACCTATAGCGGTGGCCCACCGTTTTTGGCGTGAACCTCTGTATGACAACTGCTGGTGTTTCGCAACCACATTTTCCACAAAACTCCATATGATCTGGTGACCCCCTAAAGTCACCCTCCATGCGGTTTATGAAGAAAACGGACTATAGTCCAAAGAAATGATTCACTTTACAATATGTTTATGTTTATCGTGGCATGTGGTAGAGCTGCACAATATTCACAAAACCTGTCGTGTCCTTTGTGGATGTGCAATATTGCAATAACGATTATTATTATTATTATTCCGCGAGTTATCTGAACCGTTTTAATACATTCAATCTAGTAAACATATCGTATAAAAAAACGGTCTTAAATGGATCTTCATTATAGCTAAAACTGAACTTTCGTACATGCATTTTCCATGCATTTTGTCTTAGCAAATATGTGTTGATCTCAGACTTGAGTGCTTTGCAACACATTGCGGCTTCTGCGATATACCTAATATCGCGATACAATATTTCTTTTGTGCAGCCCTCACATGTGTTACTATGTATTGTTATCTTTTTATGAGGAAGAGAATAAAACCCATACGTAACAAGTATTATGAGTTCAGGTTCCAATACCAGTGAAGATGGACTTGATCAATTGAACATAACGTTGAGACAAACTATACAGCCGATGAAAATTGTGTTTTTCACCTGACTGACTAAACCTTTTTCTCTTGGTTGGATGCATTTTCCCATGTGCAAGTGGAATGTGAATCGCAGTTTCAGATTGAGCGACAACACACTCTTATTAGCTTACCTTCAACGTATGCCCTTTACATGTAGATGCAGAGTAAGAATAAGGCTGTAAACCCACCTTCTCTCTGAGGGTACGCAGCCTGGACACATTTGAATATCAATGTGGCGATCTGGAGGTGTGGGGGGAGGGAGGGCAGGGTGGACGGAGGAAGAGAGATGTGTCATTTGCTTGAGGTCCCACCTGCTCCCCTGTCATGCATCCTGCCGCGGGGAGCACTCCCTTGTGTCCACAGAATGGTTAGGGGATTGTTGACTGAAAAAGCAAAGTATAAGAAAAGGTGTTCTGGATTAAAAGGGGAATTTAGAAAGCATACCAACAGGCGCAAAGGGTATCGACTTCCTATTGTTCAGCTTCATGGCAGCACTATGCATACATACACATGGCTTCTGCACCTCTGTACTTCTTTAATACTGTTAGATAGATCTGTTCAAATTTGATCAGATCTGGCAACATCCAGTGCCATAAATCGACTTCACTGTCAGGGGCCACAATGCGACGTGTTCTGCAAGCGTCCGTTTCCTCTGAATGTATCTCGAGATGCAAGTCCAAACTACAGGGGCAGAGAGGTATGCAAATAGGACGACGTTCTCACTCACAACTAGATTACTTTCCCTGCATTTGTTATTCATATATTTGCAAGGTGACTCACTACAGACAAAGCAGGTGATCCGCAGCAATTTCATACCTCTAGTTCTTTGCCTCCATCCCCTCCACCTTACATGGGTGAGCCGACAGGAGAGAGCACGGTGATGGATACCCGGCCTCAGCGTTTGTCATAAGCCTCGGAAATGCCGCAGCCCACAATTGCATGCCCGCAAGATTTGATATGTATTCCGTCAGCAAACCCCATTTAATCCATTTTGCTGTCAGCTCCCCTCTAAAGCAACCCGACTAATACAGGCAGAGTTTAGAGTGCAGCAAGTAAATAAACAAGAAGACAATATCCACAGTATCAACAACCCCTAGAGACTAATTGTTTGCTTATTTATTCCAGTTTTCTTTGTGACTCAGGGCAAGCCAGATTTCTATATTGACACTTTGATCTGTTGATTTTCCATAAAAACTAGATCTGATTTTGTGTAAAGGATCTACAGATGACGTCGCACAAGCCAAAAGAGTGGCGTTAATGTGGAGTTATGAAATTCAGTGTGGAGCGCTGTGGGCTTCATTATACCTATGCTTAACTTTACACTATAAGACAATGAAATCTTTTGCATTTATTTATTTTTGCCGTAGCTAAGACCAGGAAAACACTCTATGTTTGAGCCCTGATTATGAAGTCGACACATCTTTTCCCATCTTGCATAAGTCTAAAATCAACAACAATAAGATTTCCTTTTAGTTTGAAGTACACTTTTCAGAATGCTCAACATGCTGGAGATGCAGAGAGCCGCTCTCTCAAGGTCAGCTCATCTCTCACCAAGGCTGTCATGCAATCACCTGAAATAAATGAAAACCATGCGCCGCGGGAAACGAACCAGCCTGTTTTTGATATGCTTTATTATGCTTTGTGTAGACCCATGAAGACATCTTTCTCTCTTCTCTATACACATCTTATCAATTCTCTAGCCAACAGTATGAGTCTGATTCTATACATCAGCGCGTGAAGTCGAAATAAAACCAGAGTGTGAGTTGTTTCATCTTGCATTGAATGATTTTCTGTGGAGCGTGCTGTTAATAGTAGCTTCTTCTGGACTACAATGAAGACTGAATTACCTTTTGTCTAACTGCTGTACCTGCACCTTGACCAAGCAGGAGAGCATTTTGAAAGACTAAGTAAGGCTAGTCTCAATTCATATCGCGGGCACCAATCAAAAGCACTTTTCCATCAAAGAAACATTACTCATTCACACTCACATTCATGCACACTGTGCACACAGACAATGCAGCGATTCCACAAAAAAGAATCTTGCTCAAGTATACAACAACAGAAGGCATTGGTGGGACTATTGGATCAAACCTTCCAAATTCCAAATCTGCCAATGCAAATGTTTCTTGTTAGTAAATGATGTCTTGAGGAAGAAAACGCAAACCATAAATTAGTTTGATTTCTTCCACCTGAAACGATGAAAACTCGAGAAAGTATAGAAGAAGTTGTCGGCATTTAATTTCACTCCTTTGTTGAGATTTGTTCCTGGGACATTTGGTGGCGTCAGCAGATTCTTGGCGCTGGCACGAAATTCATGGGACAAGTTTCTGTGTCAGCAGTTTCTCCCCTCAGCCAGTGTGCAAAAGGACATTGCTCTTGTCAACTACGGTGAGCTCAAATTATAAGGACAAATAGAACGGTGTGTCGGTGATCTGGCCTCTGTGGCTGAGGCGTAATCATGTTCCCACTTGACAGGCGTCTACTGCAGGTGCATATGTGTGCTTTGGCATGGCACATGAATACTATCTATCTGTCTGTCTGTGGATCATAATTTGTTCTAATCTTCATAACTTCGCCCTATACATAGGCCTTGACAACACAGTTACGGTCGAATCACCAGGCTCAATCCGTTTACACAGTTGATATTCATCAATGTTGCATGACCAAATGGCAGAAATCTCCTTTCAGGTGTTACACACAGGCCGCTGATGTAACCGTGTGCAAATGACAGAGGGTTGCAGCAGATGCACAGTTTGTGTTTTTATGAGAGAAAACTCTGAGAAGTCTGTAATGTAGCGCTGGTTGACTCTAGAGTTTATAGTCTGTAGTAGTCACAAAAACCCAATGAGGTTACCAGAGTTATTGGATATGGGTTCAGGTGGTAGCCAAAATTAAAGTCAAACATGAAAGACAATTAATTTAATTTTCCCTCCCCCAGTAAATAATTGTGTCTAATGTTTATTTAAAGGGATATTTCAGGATTTTTGTCATAGGGCCTAATTTCCAAGTTATTCAGAGTGTTGTTGATATATATAGATATATATATTGTTACAGTTTTTCTCCGTTGATTTGGCTCATATCTTGAAACAGAAATTACATTCTCAAAACAACATGGAGCAATCTCCAAACCACTTGGCAATTGTTCACAACAGAATTTAATTTCTCATTAATTTCATTAATTGCAAATGCCTAAGTCCATGTCTCAATGTCTCGGTACATCTTGCAACTGGTTAAGTACATGTAGCCGACAATTAGCACAATTTCCCAAGTGAATAGATCTTGTTGATCTAAACTGATTGTTGATACTCAGTCTAATGGTTGTTCGCTCCAAAACGTGTCAGTGTCATTTCATTGTATAAGTCATCACATGCACAATAGTCTGTTCAATTGTAAAAATGAGTCAAGAACACAATACCATGAATCCCTTGGAACATTTGATACATTTATTACAGCAATTGCAGTTTTTCTCCATTGGTTTGGCTCATTTCTTGAAACAGACATTACATTCTCAAAACTCTAAGATCATTTGGCAAAACAGTCTTAAGTTCAGCACAACACTATAGCTCACTCAGCAAAAGCTCATATCTTTCCCAAAACAGTTCACTCTTGCTTCAAAACTAAATATCCTTCTCATTTAAATAGTCAATGCCTCCAAATGGCAAAGATGCTTCTCAATTGCTTTGGACGTTCTCAAAACTCTTGGTGCTTTTGCCAAAATAATGTGGATGGTTCAGCACAACACCATGGTTCACCTGCAAAAGATCATATCTCTCCGAAAACAGTTCACTCATGCTTCAAAGCTAAATTTCCTTCTTATTTAAAAAGTCAGTGCCCTCACAATGCTGTATCCCTTTGGCATTGTGTAAGCACTGCAAGTCTAAATGTTTAGATGTTTTGTCACTATGGCAGAGGACCATTGAAATGTCCCTCACGTCCACCTTTCAGTCTTAGCCCAGTCCTTCATTGACAATTGTTACTGTAACTTTTTTTTTGTCTAGCTAACAGAATACAATTGTGTATAACACTGAAAAAAAAAACAACAACAACAAAGAAATAGGATTTGAGGGTAAGAGTCGCCTCCAAGGTTTGATATCACACATTGCACTCATCCTGCCAAGGAAATTGTAACCATTAACATTCACACAAATAAAGTAACTTCCATACATCAGAATAAAAATAAAATGCATTCATCATAACATACTGTAAGATAACACACAAACAAAAACAATGAAAATGATATGCAGCATACAGTGCTTCATTAGTCAAGTTCTAGTTTCACCTGACTGTTAAAGCTGGGGTTCCTCATTGTTCCTGTTCAAACAGTGACATTTTCTGTTTTAGCCCAAACTGGTTTTTAGCTCTCACAGTCCTGTGTATTCAAATTCTTCAAAGAATGTAATTATATGCACATTTCACACCCATACACAGCATTCAGTGGTGACAAAGTGAAGCAGAGCAGCCACCCCTAAGATAAATTCCACTAATTTCGATTAGACTTCTATCATCCATTGCTCAATAAAACTTTAGGTGAAGACAATACAGCAAGGTCTGTGTTTTGATGTGTTTGCCACATACTCTGAGGTGGCAAAAATAAATGTATTCTACAACACCAACAAATCTGGTACCCCAGCTTTAATTGCTGTAATAAATGTATCAAATGTTCCAAGGGATTCATACATGGTATTCATGGTATTGTGTTCTTGACTAATTTTGACAATTGAACAGACTATTGTGCATGTGATGACTTATACAATGAAATGACGCTGAAACGTTTTGGAGCGAACAACCATTAGACTGAGAATCACCCATCAGTTTAGATCAACAAGATCTATTCACTTGGGAAATTGTGCTAATTGTGCTACATTAACCAGTTGCAAGATGTACTGAGACATTGAGACATGGACTTAGGCATTTGTAATTTGATGAAATTAATGAGAAATTCAATTCTGTTGTGAACAATTGCCAAATGGTTTGGAGACTTGTCCATATTGTTTTGAGAATGTAATTTCTGTTTCAAGATATGAGCCAAACCAATGGAGAAAAACGGTAATGCTGGCTACTGCATTACCGTTGCAGTAGCCTGGCAACGGTAATGCAGTAGCCAGGCAGGTCCGAGATACTGTTGTGGAGAAGTTTAAAGCCGGATTTGGATACAAAAAGATTTCCCAAGCTTTAAACATCCCAAGGAGCACTGTGCAAGCGATAATATTGAAATGGAAGGAGTATCAGACCACTGCAAATCTACAAAGACCCGGCCGTCTCTCTAAACTTTCAGCTCATACAAGGAGAAAACTGATCAGAGATGCTGCCAAGAGGCCCATGATCACTCTGGATGAACTGCAGAAATGTACAGCTGAGGTGGGAGACTCTGTCCATAGGACAACAATCAGTCGTATACTGCACAACTCTGGCCTTTATGGAAGAGTGGCAAGAAGAAAGCCACTTCTTAAAGATATCCATAAAAGTGTCGTTTAAAGTTTGCCACAAGCCACCTGGGAGACACACCAAACATGTGGAAGAAGGTGCTCTGGTCAGATGAAACCAAAATCGAACTTTTTGGTAACAATGCAAAACGTTATATTTGGCGTAAAAGCAACACAGCTCATCACCCTGAACACACCATCCCCACTGTCAAACATGGTGGTGGCAGCATCATGGTTTGGGCCTGCTTTTCTTCAGCAGGGACAGGGAAGATGGTTAAAATTGATGGGAAGATGGATGGATCCAAATACAGGACCATTCTGGAAGAAAACCTGATGGAGTCTGCAAAAGACCTGAGACTGGGACGGAGATTTGTCTTCCAACAAGACAATGATCCAAAACATAAAGCAAAACTACAATAGAGTGGTTCACAAATAAACATATCCAGGTGTTAGAATGGCCAAGTCAAAGTCCAGACCTGAATCCAATCGAGAATCTGTGGAAAGAACTGAAAACTGCTGTTCACAAACGCTGTCCATCCAACTTCACTGAGCTCGAGCTGTTTTGCAAGGAGGAATGGGCAAATATTTCAGTCTCTCAATGTGCAAAACTGATAGAGACAAACCCCAAGCGACATACAGCAGTAATCGCAGCAAAAGGTGGCGCTACAAAGTATTAACTTAAAGGGGCTGAATAAATTTGCACGCCCAATTTTTCAGTTGTTTATTTGTTAAAAATGTTTGAAATATCCAATAAATTTTGTTTCACTTCATGATTATGTCCCACTTGTTGTTGGTTCTTCACAAAAAATTACAGTTTTATATTTTTATGTTTGAAGCCTGAAATGTGGCAAAAGGTCAAAAAGTTCAAGGGGGCCAAATACTTTTGCAAGGCACTGTATATATATATATATACATATATATATATATATATATATATATATATATATATATATATATATATATATATATATATATATATATATATATATATATATATATATAGATAGATAGATAGATAGATAGATAGATATATAGATATAGATATATACAGAAATCAACAACTCTCTGGATAACTAGGAAATAACTAGAAAAAATCCTGAAATATCCCTTTAACTCATCCATTTGGTGCTTGAAGAGAAAGAAATAAGAATGTGCCTTTAAACTTTTTTTTTTTTTTTATCCCAATCACAATGTAAGTCAAATGTGACTCAACAACCAAATGTAGAAATGTAGAAAGCCTTTTTTTAAATTGGAAATGGGCTCCGTAATGTCCCCCCGGTCCTGCCACACGCATCCCCTCCTGTTGACAGAACTGCCTGTCATGCAAAGGTATTTGTTGTTGGTTGATGGGGTATAAGGTTTTTGTCGGTGCTGGACTGAAACTGAATATCCATCTACATACTGTACTTTCAACCACGCCTTTTTAGGAATACTTTTTTGAAGGAGGAGCAGGATCAACCTTGGAGTATTGAATTCCAGTTTGCACAATGCACTATAGGAGCTTGAAGCGCAGAGGCTCAAACTAAGTATGTGTCTACAGAATATGTGCATTCATTATATATCAATATCAATATACACAATGAGGGCTCTACGAGAATAAGACATGTTTTCCTCATATTCCTTTCTATCACCCAAAGGGTCCGTAAAACAAAGCCATGGTGCTTACTAAAATAAAAGAGAGAATCGTCTTTCATTTGGCAATTGGGAAGCATCCTGTCAGAGGTCTCTTATTTCATATTCAGTTATAATATATGGATTCAGATGAACAGAGGAACTCCGGTGTCTCTGTTTGCTTTTCACAATTCAATCACTCGGCTCAGCCTCCTTCTCTCTTATTCCTCCTCTGCCATTCATTCCCAGTTTAAAATCTCTTGTGTATTTCTGTGTATTTGAGTATGGACAATATTTTTACACACCATGTTCTCGAACAAAAGATGAATTTGTTAAGTATTGACATACAGTATCTGCGTATTAAGTGAAGGAGTAATACAAGCCATCATTATTATCATTATTATAATAATTACTATAGTGTAATGTTACAAGATAGTGCTGAGGAGATGGAGTCAAACCTCTTGATCATATAGGAGTTTATTCATCATTTGGATTATAAGCACTTTATAACATTTATTTTGATTAAATTCTGTTTGACGGATGGATTTATATTCAAAACAATACAGTGTGATTCTTGAAGCTAATTACAGTACTGGACTGATGGATTTCTTTGTTGGTGCTGTCTTTTAATCCAGTATACTAGAAGGCCATTGGTGCTAAAGGAGTTCAGGGAATAGGAGTTTGCAGTTCTAAAAAGGTCTTGTTTATGTCTCCACACAAGCAATCACATGTATGAGCCAGCCCCGTGTTCTTTCATCTGTTCTCCACATGAGAGACCCTGAATCTTGGCAGTCTCTTTGGATGACGCTTTTATATTGCTACAGAGACAAAGAGCCAGGTTCCTCACAATACAGCCGTACTAGTTTAACTGAGGTGAGAATTGTGCAATTAGTATGCAACAAAGAGACTTTGGCGTGGCCACAATCTGAACAGAGAAAATGAAAGTTGAAGGAAAATATGATGTGTTTTCAGAGCCTTGGGAGAAAGAAGCTAATATGCATGTCAGTCAATCCTAGTGGCAGTAGATAAAGGCTCGGCAATGCTTTATGCCTGGGGTGACGTAGATATCGGTGTGCACTAACTGACCAGGATGCTGTTTTCCAAGACAGTGACCTCCAAAACACAGATTTATGCAGAACAGTTGATGGTGAGAAAGAAGACGGACGGCAGTTCTCATTTGTCCAGGACATCATTCAAATGGCGTGTGGAGTGACACTTCAATTAACTTCCTGTCCTCTCCACTGTTTACCTTGGTCAGGGCGGAGGAGACATAGAATTTCTTCTTTTCATCCTGCAGGATTAGCCAATCATATTTCCAATCTCAGAGCTGTCAAAGTGGTGTTTCTGAATGCAGCTCGCAACCACAATGACCCTCGATTTTTTGGTTACAACAGAAGTGTTTTCTCTTATTCCAAAGTGGAACATTTATTTTCTTCTCTTGTGCTTTCCGCTGAAGTACCAATAAACTATCACCGCTCTATTTCAACATACTACAGAATACACCAGTGGTTGTTTCACTGGTGCGTGTGCCACTGGTGATACTTGGACTTACTCATGTAAGTATTCAGATTCATCTGTAAAAAAGGCAGATGAAGGTCTGGCATACTACATATACTACATAACTACATCGGATACCTATATGTCTATCCCTTTTCTGTTTTTCTGTCCATCTCTTGTGGGACCTCCGCTGGGCAGCAGGCGTGTGGGTTGTGTGACGCCTCCTCTGTGGTGCAGGCAGGCCAACAAATCTCTGGATGTGTTGGCCTCCAAAACAGCTCAAAGTTCTTTAACTTTTCATCTAGCATGTGTTCAATTATAAACTGTGCTTTTTCCAATGTCTATCAAAAACTCTTACTGTGTTAAATGCAGTAAAACACACCAGTACAGCCGCACACATTTTGTCTGAAAATGCTTTATTTTCAAATGCATTGCTGAATAGTCTCAGTGGGGAGAAAACACACTAAAAGACTTGTATTTACCAATAGCCTGCTGTCTGTCATTTGTGTCAAATTAGAAGCACTGCTGTGTTATTGTCTCATTTACAATCACAGTGGGGAGCAACCTTTTATTATAAAGAACATATGACCCTTGTTTCTTTCGTTTCGTTACAAATAATGTATTTTAGATAGAGCCATAAAGGTAATGTTATGATGTAATTGTTAGTTTTTCTGTTTATGCAGATGGCCTGTGCTGCAAGAAAAGAAACACATTCAGATGAGAGCTGTTTTCTCTGTCACAATCATCTTACGAAGAATCATCCAAAATTATATTTCCTGCTTCTTGTTTCTGCAATTGACCCAAAAAGGAAGAAATGTGCCAAGCGAGTGTACAATATGCCTTTACTTTATTGTTAACATTGCTCATAGATATACAAGAAATAGAGTTTGGGAAATTCAACTGTTACCATGGAGATCCGACTTCTTTGCGACTGTAACCGTACATTTTCCATAGACTAACATTAGGAAAAAAACGGTAGAAAAAGTGGAGAAAAAACAACTTTGTTAGCTGTTGAGCTACTACTGGTAAATACAGTGCCTTGCGAAAGTATTAATACACCTTGAACCGTCGCACATTTTGTCATGTTTACAGTCCTAAACATGAAGATTTTATTTTGAATGTTTTATTGAAAGTTCACACACAAGTAACAGACAACTGTGAAGTGAAAACAAAATGATACATGATTCTGTTATTTTTCAAAAAATTGAAAAGCGAAAAGTGGGGCGTGCATAAGTATTCATACAGCATAAATTAAAACTTTGTGGAACCCCCTTTTGCTGCAATAACAGCAGCAAGTCTTTTGGGGTCTGACTACAAGGTTTGCTAGAGACTGACATTTGAGCCCATTCCTCTTTACAAAACAACTCAAGCTCTGTCAAATTAGAAGGAGAGCGTTTGTGAACAGCAGTTTTCAGGTCTTTCCACAGATTTTCAATAGGATTTAGGTCAGGACTTTGACTGGGCCATTTTAACACATTAATATGTTTGTTTTTAAACCATTCCATTGTAGATTTAGCTTTGTGTTTAGGGTCATTGTCCTGCTGGAAGGTGAATCTCCGCCCCAGCCTCAATTCTCTTGCTGACTCCAGCAGGTTTTCCTCCAAAATGTCTCTGTATTTGGCTCCATCCATCTTCCCAACTATTCTTACACTCTTCCCAGTCCCCGCTGAGGAAAAGCCGCCCCATAGCAGGATGCTCCCCCCACCATATTTGACACTGGGGATGGTGCACTCAGTACGATGAGCAGTGTTAGGTTTGCTCCATACATAACGTTTTGCATTTGGGCCAAAAAGTTCAATTTTTGTCTCATCTGACCAAAGCACCTTCTTACACATGGTAGCTGTGTCCTCCATATGACTTCTAGCAAACTTCAAATGAGATTTCTTATGACCTCCTTTCAGTAATGGCTTTCTTCTTGCCACTCGTCCATGAAGGCCAGATTTGTGTAGAGTACGACTTATAGTTGTCCCATGTACAGATTCCCCCAGCTCAGCGGCAGTACGTCGCAGCTCCTCCAGAGTTATCTTGGGGCACTTGGTTGTATTTCTGACCAGTGCTCGCCTTGTTCGGTCTGTTAGTTTAGGTGGACGCCTGTGTCTTGGTAAATTCGCAGTGGTGCTAAGCCAATATTGGACCAAAGGTTAAACATTGCGAGTCGCAGGTAATTATTAAGTAGGAGTCAGACAGTTTAATGATGACAGAAAGGGCATTCATCAAAACAGGACACTGACAGCTACAATAAAGGCTGTGAAATACACTCTTAGGCCGACTATCACGCAATCTGTCTGTAAAATCCTTGTCCCTTTAAGATCCTGTCTTGTTTTTGCCTGAAGAGATGTCCTTTAGACCTAACTGATGAATAGCCGTGTTTTAAATAAATTGCTCACTCTTTTTGTTGTGTCTATCTCTTCTTGTTGCATATTGACGCTCTACTTAAAACCTTCTTGTGATCCAACTGTGGAAATGTCAATACTTGCCATTTTTAAACCGGTGCGTACATGTTGATCAGGAGTGAGGTTTATTGTGCATGCTAATTTTTACTTATCACCGTCTGGAGGCACAAATAGGTCATGTTTATCTTACACGCCTAACAAGTGGTTGTTGTTTTTAGTTTGTTCTAAATTGTTTCACTCTTAACTGTGATGAAGAAAACGTTACATTTTTCGATTTGTAACTGACATAAACCAAGATAAATCAATGCGGATTTTTATATTGTCGAGTTGTCGAATCACAACGATCTCTATTTTAGGCCATCCTGTGTGGAAGGCCAAGATGCGAGGGAAATGTCATTTAGCTGGTGAATTATCAGGTGTGAGTGCATTATGCTTAACACCACTGACCTTCCAGTGGCTAATGACCCTTGTCAGTACAGAGACTCCAGACTGGCACTGCTCACAGGGGACACAGGATAAACAACAGGCTCGCACCTCCATCAGCGCTCTGTAATAGCGCTTACCTTGGCCCCCTTGTATCCGTCATCATCATCCGCCCTGAATTTATCATAAAAGATGAGCTGGACCTCAGACAGACAGGGAGCAGAGTGGGAAGAGGAGGCGTAGTGAAGAGACTGTGATCACCACACGGATACAAAATTATTTTAAGGGGTATTTAATGTAATTTGAAGACGGTCGTTAAAGAATAGTCCGGATTTACAGAGTTGACATTGTGGAAAAATACAGGCACATTGGCTATTGGTTTGCTACCTTTTTTATTGTAAATATTGTGTTCAAAACATCCTTTGATGTCATAATCTCAGACTATATTACTCCAAACTGCTCTTGAGGATAACAGAACAGGCATGGAAGCTGAAACATGTTGGCATTGAATAAAAGATAGCTAAGATCAGATATGCTAAACAACTTTCTCCAACTAAACTCAGACAAAACTGAGATCATTGTTTTTGGCCCACAGACACAAAGACAAAGTGTTATCAGTCACCTTGAGTCTCTCTCTCTAAAACCAAAAAATCAGGTTAGAAATCTTGGAGTAATCATGGACTCAGACCTGAACTTAAACAGCCATCTTAAAGCAATAACATCATCAGCTTTTTACCATCTGAAAAACATTGCTAAGATCAGAGGAATAGTGTCAAAACCAAACTTAGAGAGACTCATCCATGCATTTGTCTCCAGCAGGTTAGACTACTGTAACGGCTGCTCACTGGCCTTTCTAAACGAGCTGTTAGAGCTGCAGAACATCCAGAACGCTGCTGCTCGAGTCCTGACAAGAACCAGGAAATACGACCATATTAGTCCAGTGCCCCGGTCTCTGCACTGGCTTCCTGTCACCCAGAGAATAGAATTTAAAACAGCTCTGCTTGTGTACAAGTCGTTTCATGGTTTAGCACCAAAGTACATCTCTGACATGTTAGAGCCGTATGAACCATCTTGGGCCCTGAGAACTTCAGGGAGGGGTCTCCTGGTTGTTCCCAGAGTCAGGACTAAACACGGTGAGGCTGCATTTTAGTTTCATGAAGCTAAAATCTGGAACAGTCTTCATGAGGATGTGAGACAGGCCTCAACTCTGACAATGTTCAAATCCAGGCTGAAAACAGCTCTTTTTACCCGAGCAGATGAAAACTGAAAGTATTTTATCTGCACTCTTGCCTTTTACTGTAATTGATTAATTTTTATGTTGGATGTTTTAATGATTGATTTGATCTGTTTTCTTGTAATTTTATGCAACTGTGAAGCACTTTGAATTGCCTTGTGTATGAATTGTGCTCTACAAATAAACTTGCCTTGCCTTGCCTTGCCTACAGATTAATGTTCCTTTTTTTTCCCTTTAAGAAAACCACACTGAATAATTAAAATATTTTTGAGAAACTGTGCGTACAAACTTGCCATAATAATCTCAAGGTTTAAAACAACACATTTTTTCAACACATTTCAAATGGTGTCTGATTGACTGGACGCCCCGGTTCTTCAGTCAGTGGTAGCACGTGGTTCCATAGGGGCCTGCAGGAGGAGAACCGGTAAAACAGGACAGTGTTTTTTTCCAC
This sequence comes from Proterorhinus semilunaris, assembly GCA_021464625.1. Classification (NCBI taxonomy): domain Eukaryota; kingdom Metazoa; phylum Chordata; class Actinopteri; order Gobiiformes; family Gobiidae; genus Proterorhinus; species Proterorhinus semilunaris. The sequence goes on from CM038343.1 coordinate 36,827,238, forward strand.
AGCAGATGGTCTGTGTGTGCAACCTTGGTGTGCAGCCTCTGAGGCCAACCTTCCCGCTCCTGCTCTGTGTTTTTCTCACCCTGGCGTCATGTGGCTTCTATTCAGTGACGGCAGCAGTTTCTCAGGCAGCCCACTTGTCAGATTCTAGGGTTGTTCTTCCAACGGGACACCAGACATTGTTCTGGATGACATTTGGGCCGTACAGTGGCGCAGTGGTTAGAGCTCGTGCCTCACAGAAGGTCACGGATTGGATCCCCTACCGGACGGGGCATTTCTGTGTGAGTTTGCATGTTCTCCCTGTGTCTGTGTAGGTTTCCTCTGTACAATAGGCCATGATGAGTGAGGGCGTGGTTGAGAGTGCATGCGAGTGGAAGCCAATGCAGTAGTGTGTTTACATGCATGAGTCCCATGTGTGTTTCTTAGCATGCCCTGCCCTAACCAAATAGACAAAAAAAATAAACATTCCTTGGGCAATCATTGACATTATTTCAGTTTGTATCCATGGTCCATTTATTCACCACTTGTTTCCATAGATGTCATAATTTTTCGCATTATCCCTTAAGAAACTTTTAATCATGTTGTTCATCTTTAAACATGTGTAGAAGCATCTAGTCAGGCCTCTGTGTATGTTTCAGAACATGAAAGCACTTACCCTATATACCTCTGTCTCAGTCCTCTCTGTCTCTCTCTGCGGCTGGTTCCTAATGTATTCTACCCCTCTGGTGGCCTCTAGCCAGCCTGGCTCTTATGTTCCTGAACAATGGTGAGGGAGGAGGTCACTTGATGCCCCTGTGATGCTTGACTCGACTCTCTGCAGCTCTCCTCATATTCTCTAATATGCTACATTCCTTATTTTTCTGCCTCTGCCCATCGTTTATTTTATTTTTTTTATTTTTTTACACTGACAGCCAGTACTGGTTGTTCGACCCAAAAATATGACATACATAGATTTCAGTGACATTTAAGTTGAACCAAGTGAAGTGTGGAGGGGAGACATTATGCTTCAGTCATGTTATACCTGGAGTGTATTTTATTATATTTTAGTTATTACTGATTATTGATCCTCCATGGGGGTTTGAGACAATGATGGTAGTGAAGAGGAGAGGGTGAGGTGGCTGATAATGTTGCTGTTGCATTGGAGATAGGGTGGAAAATCTTCTAAGCAAACAGGGAAACATGGCATCACATACTTTGCAGAGGTGTCTCTTTCCAAAAATATGCTTTGTAATTAATCTGAAATGCATGTAAGTACTTACTTTGAATGGGGGGTAGGCATTTATAAGCTTTCTTGCTTTGGCCTACTCCTTTTGAGTTTTATTGTTATTGCAATGATGATGTAATCATGCAATTTATGTGTTTTATAATGTGCTCAAATTAACAAACTAAACTAAACTAAACTATGTCTTGATGTTTTTAGGGATGGTTGTGTGGCCTTTCATCACATCTTTGTGGACTTTCCTAAAATAAACAAGACAAGAGAGCTCAACAACTACAGGCGGTATGACAGAAATTGGAGAAGAGTAAACAATGGACACAAGCCACCTATCCCCACGTGTAGAGGCCTTCAAGGTTCAAGGTTCAAAGTTTATGTATTAGTGCCAGCAGGTCAATTTGTGTACAGAATACCTCAGTCAAATTCAAAAACTAGAAACAAACAATTATGCGGATGCAATCTATCTGCAGTCTTCAAGAATAAAAACACCATTTGACAGGGCCCTGAAAAGAGTGTGACGTTTGGTTCAAACCCAATCCCCCTTAAGATTGTGGTTGCTGTGGGTACAAAACTGTCTCTGTACCGCTTGATACTCCCCTTGGGTAGTACAGCGTCAACCTGAGCGATGAAGAAGGAACTCTCCATGCAGTAGGCGAGTGCAGACCTGGAGAATAGAGTTAACCTTTCACTGAAGCTGAGTACAGCTCTGACAGCCTGAGCTGGGGCTGACCCACCAGCTCTATGGATCCCACGCACTATGGAGATCAACTGGACTGTGTAAGACTGTTGTGCCCTTGACTCAACAATGATCTGGACAGGTCCTATTCGCTTGACTTTTGTACGGCAGAGCGGACAGGGTTATCAAAGAGGGATTTGATTGTAAGTTTTGGGTCATGTGATTATCCAATTACTGTAAAAATACAGATCTGTCTTGATACTTTCATAATAATAATAATAATAATAATGCATCAGTTTTATATAGCGCTTTTCTGGACACTCAAAGACGCTTTACATTGCACTATTCATTCACTCCATACTTGGTGGTGGTAAGCTACTATTGTAGCCACAGCTGCCCTGGGGTAGACTGACGGAAGCGAGGCAGCCAATCTGCGCCATCGGCCCCTCCGACCACCACCAACCACTCACTCACATCATTCATCCCGGCCTATTGTACATGTTTTTGGTGGTAGGGGAAACCGGAGTACCCGGAGGAAACCTACGCAGACACGGGGAGAACATGCAAACTCCACACAGAAAGGCCCCGTCCAGGTGGGAATCGAACCCGGGACCTTCTAGCTGTGAAGCACAAGCGCTAACCGCTGTACTACCGTGCCGTTTTCATGTCTGATGAAGTGCTGATTTGATGCCCAAAATATCTTAATAAAAAATAAAAATAAATAAACATACACCCTGGGAGCTTAAAAGCTGTGCGGATCCTTCATCTTATCCTTATTTCAGGGTTAGACACCATACACCCATCTCACAGTCTCTTCAGTTTGGCCTCAGGGAGTAAACTGCGGAGTCTTGATCTGTGTCAGGTTCAACTGACTGCCAGGAAGCACAACTCCCCCCTTCTGTCCTGCCCTTTGCTTTGTGTTAGTGTGAACTACTCTCTATTTGCATCAAAGATTTGGGAGTAACATGCTTTTGATTTTGTGTATCTGCTCACATGTGGTATAGAATTTAACTGATCTTCACTGAAAGGGTCGTGTAAGTATGAGCGCTTGAAGTGCTAAGAAGAGAGGGAGATTTAGCTCCCATTTCGAAAGTCTATTCAACTATTTTATTTTATTATAAAACATGTTCTTGGTTAAAACCTCTCGAACTCCTTCTTTTTTCCTTTTTGTTTTCACAGCGAAACGTAGTTACAAAATTGCTTTTGTCTGAAAGTTCGTTGGATTCAATCTCCTTATTAACCTGTAATAATTCCCCAAACCCCTGGTAAGTGCTCGTGTGCCCCTTATGGTCCTCATATAGCCTTGATTGAGAAACACTGAAATAAAGCTTAAACAAATGCTGCAAACTTGATGTCTTCATGTTGAATTTATAATTCATAATAGAAGAGGGGTTATTTCCATCATTTCTGCATAAACCGGTGGAGACAGAAGGAATATTCACTGTCCACTCCTGAACCCACCAGTCCTGCTCTGGATGCAGCTGGCGGCCATGATGAATGATTCATTCCTTAGTGTAAAGAAGAGCTGAGTCATTGCTTCAACTCCATATTTACAAAAGGAGCAAGAGCTAAATGATGAGACCAACAGACCTTCAGACAGGCCAAAGCTTTCTGCTCAGATACAGCTCTGCAGATGTGACTTTATTTCAGTTTGTTTAGTTTTTTTCTTTAGGGGTTTGTACATATCTTTGCAAGCCAATTGTACAATTGTACTTCATGTGAAACCACAGTGCTACATGTACTCAAGACCTTTGACTACCTTGTAAGAGTTGGAATATATTATCTTAGTTATAACGACCATGGGGTTAAATCTGAATTGACATAGTGGTATACAGTGCCTTGCGAAAGTACTAATACACCTTGAACGTTTGCAAATTTTATCATATTTGCAACCCTAAACGTAAAGATTTTATTTTGATTTTTTTACTGAAAGTTCACACACAAGTAACAGACAACTGTGAAGTGAAAGCAAAATGATACATGATTCTGTTATTTTTCAAACAATAGAAAAGTGAAAAGTGGGTCGTGCATAAGTATTCATACAGCATGAATTAATACTTTGTGGAACCCCCTTTTGCTGCAATAACAGCAGCAAGTCTTTTGGGGTCTGACTACAAGGTTTGCTAGAGACTGACATTTGAGCCCATTCCTCTTTACAAAACAACTCAAGCTCTGTCAAATGAGAAGGAGAGCGTTTGTGAACAGCAGTTTTCAGGTCTTTCCACAGATTTTCAATAGGATTTAGGTCAGGACTTTGACTGGGCCATTCTAACACATTAATATGTTGGTTTTTAAACCATTCCATTGTAGATTTAGCTTTGTGTTTAGGGTCATTGTCCTGCCACCATATTTTTGCTCCATACATAACGTTTTGCATTTGGGCCAAAAAGTTCAGATTTTTGTCTCATCTGACCAAAGCACCTTCTTACACATGGTAGCTGTGTCCTCCATATGACTTCTAGCAAACTTCAAACAGGATTTCTTATGGCCTCCTTTCAATAATGGCTTTCTTCTTGCCACTCGTCCATGAAGGCCAGATTTGTGTAGAGTACGACTTATAGTGTCCCATGTACAGATTCCCCCAGCTCAGCGGCAGTACGTCGCAGCCCCTTCAGAGTTATCTTGGGACACTCTTGCCAGTGCTCTCCTTGTTCGGTCTGTTAGTTTGGGTGGACGGCCGTGTCTTGGTAAGTTCGCAGTGGTGCTATACTCTTTCCATTTCCGAATGATGGATTGAACAGTGCTCCGTGAGATGTTCAAATCTTGGGAAATCTTTGTATAACTTAACCATAGACTATATAAAGAATAGACAGCTCCTCCTCACTCCTCCCCGTTTACCACAATGACCACGTTCGAGGGGGAAATCATGGCGGATTTACAGGCTCCTCCTCTACAGCTCTGACGAAGCATGTTCCTAAAAAGGGCATAAGGGAGGGATCTTGACTGTAGACTGTAATGGGCGTGTATTTCTGTTGTAATCGCGCCCATTCTAGTCAGGCCCTCATTAATTATGCCATATTTCTAAAATGTATACTACGATAACCAGCCCGGTGCCCCATATTGTTTTTAACCCAGCGTAATCACAGGAGGAATATCTAGCTCTAGCCACTTCTAAAATATTAGGCACCGGGCATTAAAGTTGTTTTTAACGTGTCTAAAGTCCAATGCATTCCAATGGGGGAATAGCGGCCATATGGAGGTACTACAGCAAAGGTGGAGCAATGGCGGCCTCCAGTGTCGTAGTCACAAAGCAGAGCAGTCAGCGGCCATTGAACTTAACACTGCTTTAAACTTCTCCACAACTTTATCCCTGACCTCTCTGGTGAGCTCCTTGGCCTTCATGATGTTGTTTAGTGACCAATACACTCTGACCATCGCTCTGAGGCCCTCACAGAACAGCTGGAATTATACTGAGAGTAGATTACGTACAGGTGGCCTCTATTTAATGGTTAGGGCAAGGTGTGAACATTCTGTAGTCATTAGGAATATTATAAAGGTAATTTAATGCACTCCGAAAATGCTGTATGAATACTTATGCACACCCCACTTTTCACTTTTCACTACTATTTGTAAAATCATACACAGAATCATGTATCATTTTGCTTTCACTTCACAATTGTCAAAATAAAATCTTTACATTTAGGGTTGGAAACATGACAAAATGTGCAAAAGTTCAAGGTGTATTAGTACTTTCGCAAGGCACTGTATATACAGTGCCTTGCGAAAGTATTCGGCCCCCTTGAACTTTTTGACCTTTTGCCACATTTCTGGCTTCAAACATAAAGATATAAAACTGTATTTTTTTGTGAAGAACCAACAACAAGTGGGACACAATCATGAAGTGAAATAAAAATTATTGGATATTTCAAACATTTTTAACAAATAAAAAACTGAAACCTTTTGCTGCGATTACTGCTGTAAGTCCTTGGGGTTTGTCTCTATCAGTTTTGCACATTGAGAGACTGAAATATTTGCCCATTCCTCCTTGCAAAACAGCACAAGCTCAGTATAGTTGGATGGACAGCGTTTGTGAACAGCAGTTTTCAGTTCTTTCCACAGATTCTCGATTGGATTCAGGTCTGGACTTTGACTTGGCCATTCTAACACCTGGATATGTTTATTTGTGAACCACTCTATTGTAGATTTTGTATGTTTTGGATCATTGTCTTTGTGGCGGTAGGCCCTCATATCCACCGGCAACCTATTAAGTGCCACCTGAACCCTTTAAGAGGAGGGATTCCCACCTGCCGCCCCCCTCTTGGTCGCCTCTGACGTCACCCGCCGTTTTGGAGCTGAGCACGGAGCACGAGGAGTGGAGCCTTGTCCCACGATCATTAGTGGCACGGTTTTAAGATAACAACATTGGTTTGGTACTTTGATCCAGAGCGCGTTTTGACTATCGCTGCGCGCTGTGGCGCATCGCACGCGCACAAGGCACCGCTCCATTTGTTTACATCTGCGGCCCGTGCTACATGCTCTGCATACGCAAAAGCCTCGTACGGGGCGTCAAGTGACTTTTACGCACGAGCTAAAGTAGGGTAATTCCCCTCTCGTGCGGTGCCTCGTTTAAAAGAAACTTCTGCGTGGCACTCGGGAAATAGCTACCTCTTTTTGATTGCCATCTGTGAGCGTGGCGCACTGTTTACGCGTCGGACTGGAAACCTCGCGGGTCTCTCCTCCTCCCCTTCGAACTCTACGTAGCCCATTTGCGTTGTCCCTCCACGTTTCCCTTTTTGGCTTAAAGAACAGCAGCAACCACCTGTTCATCCAGTGGCCGCTAAAGACTGTAGCGCAATTGCGCGGCGGATCCGCGCGCACCATCGGGTAGGGCCTTCGGGCACATGAACATTGTGGGGCTGCCGTGTTGAGAATATGCTTGTAACAATTATTGTGTCAAATGGGTATTTTTAATCAGTTCCAGTGAGCAGCTTACTGAGCTTTGTTAAATGTATTGATGCACCTTTTGCTTTTACTTTCCTATATTTATAAATAAACTTTGTACATTTTCTATATTTTTGGTCTACTGGTCCACTCTATCCCTTATTTGCGCGAGCCTTATGTGTTTAAGTGTCCCTGGCACTACTCTATTCCAGGGTGGCGTTGTTCGGAAGTAACCTTTTGAGTCAAATTAGTCAATCTGCCCCTCCGGTCATTACATCTTGTTAGACAAATCTCCGTCCCAGTCTCAGGTCTTTTGCAAACTCCATTAGGTTTTCTTCCAGAATGGTCCTGTATTTGGCTCCATCCATCTTCCCATCAATTGTAACCATCTTCCCTGTCCCTGCTGAAGAAAAGCAGGCCCAAACCATGATGCTGCCACCACCATGTTTGACAGTGGGGATGGTGTGTTCAGGGTGATGAGCTGTGTTGCTTTTACGCCAAACATAACGTTTTGCATTGTTGCCAAAAAGTTTGATTTTGGTTTCATCTGACCAGAGCATCTTCTTCCACATGTTTGGTGTGTCTCCCAGGTGGCTTGTGGCAAACTTTAAACAACACTTTTTATGGATATCTGGATTACGGCTTTCTTCTTGCCACTCTTCCATAAAGGCCAGAGTTGTGCAGTATACGACTGATTGTTGTCCTATGGACAGAGTCTCCCACCTCAGCTGTACATTTCTGCAGTTCATCCAGAGTGATCATGGGCCTCTTGGCAGCATCTCTGATCAGTTTTCTCCTTGTATGAGCTTAAAGTTTAGAGGGACGGCCGGGTCTTTGTAGATTTGCAGTGGTCTGATACTCCTTCCATTTCAATATTATCGCTTGCACAGTGCTCCTTGGGATGTTTAAAGCTTGGGAAATCTTTTTGTATCCAAATCTGGCTTTAAACTTCTCCACAACAGTATCTCGGACCTGCCTGGTGTGTTCCTTGTTCTTCATGATGCTCTCTGCGCTTTAAACTGACCTCTGAGACTATCACAGAGCAGGTGCATTTATACGGAGACTTGTTTACACACAGGGGGATTCTATGTATCATCATTAGTCATTTAGGTCAACATTGGATCATTCAGAGATCCTCACTGAACTTCTGGAGAGAGTTTGCTGCACTGAAAGTAAAGGGGCTGAATAATTTTGCACGCCCAATTTTTCAGTTGTTTATTTTTTTTAAATGTTTGAAATATCCAATAAATTTCGTTTCACTTCATGATTGTGTCCCACTTGTTGTTGGTTCTTCACAAAAAATTACAGTTTTATATCTTTATGTTTGAAGCTTGAAATGTGGCAAAAGGTCGAAAGGTTTAAGGAGGCCGAATACTTTCGCAAGGCACTGTATATATTCCAAAACCCCCCACTAAATTGTCAAAGAAACAATTATTTCAGCCAGAATGCTGTGTTTATGTGTTGTGCCCACAGTGCCAGTGCGTGTGTCCTTCACTTCCATCTCGGCCTCTATGACAGGCATTTGAAATTCTGTGCCAGCTTCTAGATTGAGCGGGGGATTACTCATCTGTCTCAGATATTGTGCTCCTGTGTGGTGCTTGGCTTTAGCGGCCGATTTAATGAGAGTGGAAGCCTTTGTTGTTGTGAAATTTCTATTCATCTGAAAAAGGACTAAAGGTGCTCGGGTGAGGAGGAGGAAATGCGATTTTGTTTTTGTATCCATTTCTTGAGTCAAGAAAAGAAAAAAACAATGGCAGCTATAACCTGAAGGCACTTCCTTATCTGCGGCCTGTCCTCACATTCAGGCCATATGAATCCTTCAATAGGAGCTTTATCATATGGGAAAAGTAAGCAGTAACAGAGGTGGTCAGTCTACCATAGTAACTTATATCATGTTTATGGAAGAGTGGTTCCAAGTGCCGAGACTTTTTCTTTCATTTCCTGATTTCAAAGCCGGGGCCAAGATGTTCCCAGCTTAAAAGAAATCGAAGCGCGGAGGAGCCAGTAGGTGCAATGTGGGACAAAGCTGAGATTATGGGGTGAAGACGGAAGATGAGACTGAGATTCAAAAGATGTGCTGACAGCAGGTGGCCCAACGGTGGACAAATGGGACATTTTCTTTAATCCTGCATGGGATTTGAGTAGATGCTGCAGTTTTACCGAGAGACATTTTCAGAAAAGTCAGCGTCTAGATTTAAAAGCGCAGGAACCCTCATGTGCTGTACCAGACCTACACGCAACCACATCCTGTTGAAACCAGTATGGCCACATCCGGCTAAACTGAAGGCAGCAGCTGAACGGTGTGAATGGCTATTGAAAGTGCAACAGGGGGACACCATCTCTTAAACAGGAGCTGCTGAGCATGGGGCAATTTCCTGATGAAAGGAGATTGGTCCAAAGCTTTGGTGCCTACAAAGTATCTATAACCAGAAGAAATCAATGACCTTGTGGAGGTGAAGAGACTTACAACAATCCAATACACAGACCATGCATTATATGAGGAAACGGTGGTTAGGAGCGGAGGACAAATAAAAAATCTTGAATCTTGAGGACAGAATAGATGTGAACGCTTTAGCCTCACAACCACTCACAAGAATGTAGGAAATGATGCAAGGTCTTCAGTTCAGGGCTTCACCACTCCAAAACTTCCGACTCCATGGTCAACTCTAGTTTAACCCTTTGCTGGGTCACATGAAAATGTAGAAACAAGAAGCAGCTGAAAAGGTGGCATGGTCTTTTATTGTCAGAATGTCCTTGAAGTTTATGTAAATCATGAGCTAAAGTGTGAATATGCTGATGGTCAACTCACTATAAATGTTTATTTAGAAGAAATCAATGTCTTACGCCCATGTGTTTTCATGGTCGTAACATTGAACTTATTATAAATGTGCACTGGATTGTGAAATTGTGACAAGGTTTTTATTTTTTATTTTTTTAACTTCTGAGGAAAAGCTTAACCTGTTACCTGCCACTTTAGGGATAGGGATAGGGCTAGCAATTATTTATATGCTAGTGTGATTCCTCATTTGAAAGCCAAGATCTTCTAGTTTGTGAGATTTGAGTGAAACACAATTTACATCACATTTGCTGCTCCTAACCCTAACCCTAATCCCTGACCAAGCAAGGGCCTTTTCCTGTTGGAAGGCCACCTTTGCCATGTCCTAAAAGGCTAGCCACGCCTAAGCCAGTCAAAATCTGCAAGTGCTGTATTTATTTGTTGCCTTATGAGAGCCGAAGCAGCCATTTCTGCACCTCTTGGATCTTGAAGCATCTCATCTTTCAGATTCTCCCTCATATCAGAAAGATCACAAGGTTGTGGATGTTGGATCCTTTTGCCAATCACCTGCCTATAGTGCTTGCAGATTTTTACTAGCCTTTTAGGACATGGAAATGGTGGCCCTTCCAACAGGAAAAGGCCCTTGCGTGACCTTCTTGACCATGATTGGCCCTAGCAATCATGCAAATACTGCACGGGCAACTCTGCAAATCTTTAAGTTCAGTGACTCCTCCAAATGCTCTTGTCAGGACTGGAAGGTCCAAAGTTGAAAAATCAACTGGATCATCCAAAACAGCAGGCTTTCCCCTGTCTACATCCAAGAGGATGTTTCTGCAGCAGGTACAGATACCATGTGGTAACTTTTGATCACTTGATCAACATTTTCAATGAAATACTTTTGTACTGTGCCTTTCTAAAAGCAGATAAGGCAAACAAAAGATCAATTGACTTCATGAGTTTTTGCTGGAGGCATGTTGAGGTCAACTAAAATCTGTGAGATGTAATCAAAAGTAATCAGTCACTATTTGTTTTACTATGTCAATCTTCATTTTGGTTTTATCTGATTTTATTCACCTGTTGTAGCACTTTGAGGTTTCTTTGAAATGTAAAGTGCAATATAAATAAAATGTATTATTATAATATCTTATGAATCCCTCATCGAAAGATGTATTGTTTTACATTTTTCTAATCCTCAGACACTTACTTTTAGCTTGGCACTAATCTTTTCTTCTGCACGGTTTAATTACCCTAACAGTACTTCGATCTGCTGTGTGACCCTAATCCTAGCCCTCTGATCAGGGAGGACGGCAGGTTAAAACACAAATGCGACAACATTCCACACATTAACAGCTTGCACAGGTTATGGGAACCATCTCCATAGGTCAGGTGAACACAGTAAAGATGAAGTATCTATACTGTCCAGAGTTTTGAGAAAATGTTAAATGGTCTCAAGTTATAGTGCTTTCTAGCCAATGTACGCAGACACAGGAGAGAAGAAGGGTGAAGTGTCTTGCCCAAGGACACAACAACAGTGTGCATCTGCAGGAGTTGTGATTCGAACTCCCAACCTTCTGATCATGAAACCACCCGCTCTACCCACTGTTGAACATAATCACGTTTTTTGATGCTTGTCTTACTGTTGGACATGCGTGTTCCTCTCCAGATGCAGGTTGTGGCTGAGCCAGGCTAAGCTGGACAGAAACAGATGGATTGTTGGAGCGAACATGGCCTTTCTCTCCTCTTCACATCCTCCTGCTGCCTCTGCCGACAATAACCCCACTGCTGTTCTCATGGTAACACTATCTGCCAAGTCTGAAGGATTGGATTTTTACTGGACACATGAGCTCAGCACTGTACCAGCGGGGGCAGATGCTACTCCTTTTCCATCCTGCTCCTTCATCTCTCACTATCTCTGCGCCAAATACCTTTGTTCTTTGTGTCGCCTCATTCTGACTCCTCCTTTCTTGGAGAGCTCCATCTTCTCTGTTCTTCAGCTGGGTTTGGTTTCATCTTGCAGAAAGCCCCTAATGTGCAAACTGGCTTTTACCAGTAAAAGAAAAATGTGGTTGATCTACTGCACCACTAGCCCTCTGGATATATCTGACAACGTGTCAGCAATGATTTTGTTACTGGGTACAAACTTATTTTCTGCAACATAATTTAAAATCCATCAACTATTTTCGATACCTCTACGATTTTACTTGCCAAATTTTGGACCAGTGTGTGCCTATTGACATCTGGGTTCTCCACAAGAAGCTTACGTTCCTAATCTGCAGATATGTTCTTGTAACTGTTGTTGGCCGGCCAGTCTTGAACACATAAAATACATGTTTTAAGACAAGTAGCGCACGTTGTCCCAGCTGCATGTTTTTTTTAGCTATTTTGCAAAAAGCTAATCAGGAAAGTGCATACATACAAACACACTTATTAAGCACATTAGACTGAAACAAGCCTCAGCATGGTGCAGAGACCAGCCAGCTGTTCCTTGGATGAACTTTGGTATCTGATAGAGAGAGACTGTGGCCATCTGTGGTGATCCGAATCGGAGGGTGTTCTGAATTCAGAAAGGGGACCACACAGCAATACACTGACATGACCGCTGACTGCTTTTATCAGAGGGATTCCAAATTGTGGGAAGTGGATGTATGCGTGTGCCATCTTCCCATGTGTCCACAAGGTGAGCTCCCTCTTTTCATCCCATCCTTTTTTTTCTCATTTTTTTTTTATTTGACACTATTGTAAAAGGAATTAGTCTAGTTGCATTGCTGTATTGCGGTGGGATAAAGTATCAGTGGTGGTAATCTTCCATGGATTAATAGCTTCTTCTTTATCTGCTGTGGCTGCTCTGCTCAGATGTCTGGCTGGGCTGTGAGCCTCCTGCTGGAATACTAATGACAGACAGACAGACAGCTCGAGCTCCTTTCTCCTCGTGTCGCCCCCTAGTCCCTCAGCTATGGCCCAACCCACGGCACTGACTGTGTGTGCATCTATGAGTGAGCTGTTTTTTGTGTGTGTTTTTTTTTTTTTCTCCTGCCCCCTAGACCCTGTCACCCTCTTTGTGAGGTATGGCTACTGTCCTCCTTGTCCGGCTTGACACCTGCTTTACATACAGGGGAGGGGCCATCATGGTGAAATAAAGCTCCCCCAGGATGAGTGCACGAGTGGGACACAGCAGGGTCCGAGATGCAGATGCTGGGGCGTATGGAAAAAAAAAAAGATGTGGCAGATTACAACAAACAAAGCAGCAGTGGAAGGAGAAAGATAGTCAGTGGACCACACAATCCCGTACGAGCAGGAATCTAGCACGATCGCTCCAAAAGCTAAAGCCCCTACAGCAAGGTCAGCCATACACACACATGACAAGCTAAGAATACCTCCTAAAAAAGAAGGACCAACACTAAGCGCCATCTGCTTCCTCGGTGAAAGAAGAAAGGAAGAGGAGGAGTGGAGAGGGGGGGAGTGACAGGAGCACACCATGTACCAATGACTGGCTCTGCTCAGGAGAAACAGATATGGTGCAGCAGGGACAAAAGATCAGCACCAACCTTATTTCCACAAGGGGCAAATCAATAGAGAGCAGAAGCAAAGGAGGACCTTCTACCTACATCTACATCTCACAGATATTGTTTCGAATAGAAAGTTGCCTCATGCATTTGTCCAAGGTGGAATAAAAGATGAAAAATGAGACAATGCAGAAGTAATCCATGTCTCAGCTAAAACTGGTTATGCTTGAGAGTCAATAAAACAACTCAGAGCAAAACCCAGGCGCTGCTCAAGCACATGGTGCAATGCCCATCTTTCAAATGGGAGCTGATATGTTTTCACTCCTGTAGTTTAGCCTCAAAGGAAAGTCATTCAGAAAACTTGAATAAACAGAGAAACAAACATAAGAAAATAATGTTCAGAACTAAGGTTCAGGTTTTGGGCCAAAATGGTCTCTGAACATATAAGCTTCCGCCTGGAAACAAAACATATACCTAATCGTCACAATAACATGTTTAAATATTGCACTGATTGATTTATATAGGAAATCGTAATTTCAAGGGGCATTTTCTCAAAATGCATTTTTCTCACATTGGTGCGACAATATCTCTAGTAGCACCTACAGACTTCACATTTTCCAGCCTTGGAGGAGGGACCCGGCTGAACGGAGGAACCCGGCTGAACGGAGGAACCCTGCCTACTGACAACAAGGACTGGACGGTCTGTGATCTTGGCCCGTCTACTGAGGGACTCCTTCGGCCCTGGGTCTCTATAGCCTGTCCGTCCATGGAAGTGGATCTCTCCTTCTGTGGTTCTCCTCAAGGTTTCTCGTTTCTCCCACTGGGTTTTTGAGTTTTTCCTTGCCGGGCTGGAGAGTCTAAGGACAGGGGACACCCGAGCTGCTCGTCGCCACCCACTGCTGACGCTTATTTGGACATTATGTTTGCCTGGATATTTGATTCACCGGAACTTTACATTGTCTTATTTACTGTTCTGTTTTATTACCTTAATGTTTGTTACAGCCCTATGAGGCAACTCCTGTTGTGATATTGGGCTATACAAAACCATTGATTGATTAATTGATTGATTGATTGATTGGACTGAACAACATTTTTTAAATATCTAATTCTTAGCCTGATTTATTGAGTTTTGAATGTCAAAACAAGGTGAAATTTCTATTTTTGCAAATTTCAAAACTAGATATCCAAAATCCCCTCTGAAAATATCTTTGTAACTAATATGTCAATGAAGAAGACTGTCGCAACTGCACACATCTGTGCCAACAGTCCCTTACACACATCATTCATCCTGGCCTATTGTACATGTTTTTAGTGGTAGGGGAAACCAGAGTACCTGGAGGAAACCTACACGCACACGGGGAGAACATGCAAACTCCACACAGAAAGGCCCTGTCCAGGTGGAAATTGAACCCGGGACCTCCTTGCTGTGAAGCGAGAGCGCTAACTGCTGCACCAATGTGCCGCCCATATCAAACCATACATTTGAATCTGGCTCAATCCGTTATTCAGATTTTGTCACAGAAAAGATGGGAAATATTGGCAATTTTTAGGCATAAAACATAATGTGGCAGAACTTGCAATATATCTATTTTTATCATATTTATCATATTTATGCCAGTGATCTACTGCAAAAGTTTCAAATTGGTATCTTTAAATTCAATTATTTTTCACCTGTACCCAGAAACTATTTACGTTTTTCCTTACAATCTCCTCAGAGCTGTCTGCAGGACCCTTCCCAAAATCTATGTTTACAGCCAAGTTACACAAAGCGCAACCAACAACCTCAATCAATGTTACACAAGTAAAAACAGTTCAGCAGAATTGTTTCCCTGGGATTGCTATTGAAGCGGTTGCGAAACCGTTTTTTGTAGTCGCCCATTGAAAAATGGTTTGTCGAAAAGAACACATGCTTTTTTGAGAGAACAATTCACCAGCTCATCATAAAAATAGTGGCTCAAATTGTTGACACTTTACGAGTTGTTCTTCACATTCAGAGCTCAAATAAATATCCCCATGTTGATTTGTATCTTTTCTGGAACATACATTTCCCAATCTCATTTCACCTTCACATACAGTGCCTTGCGAAAGTATTCGGCCCCCTTGAACTTTTCAACCTTTTGCCACATTTCAGGCTTCAAACATAAAGATATAAAACTGTATTTTTTTGTGAAGAACCAACAACAAGTGGGACACAATCATGAAGTGAAACGAAATGTATTGGATATTTCAAACATTTTTAACAAATAAACAACTGAAAAATTGGGCGTGCAAAATTATTCAGCCCCTTTACTTTCAGTGCAGCAAACTCTCTCCAGAAGTTCAGTGAGGATCTCTGAATGATCCAATGTTGACCTAAATGACTAATGATGATAAATAGAATCCACCTGTGTGTAAACAAGTCTCCGTATAAATGCACCTGCTCTGTGATAGTCTCAGAGGTCAGTTTAAAGCGCAGAGAGCATCATGAAGAACAAGGAACACACCAGGCAGGTCCGAGATACTGTTGTGGAGAAGTTTAAAGCCGGATTTGGATACAAAAAGATTCCCCAAGCTTTAAACATCCCAAGGAGCACTGTGCAAGCGATAATATTGAAATGGAAGGAGTATCAGACCACTGCAAATCTACAAAGACCCGGCCGTCCCTCTAAACTTTCAGCTCATACAAGGAGAAAACTGATCAGAGATGCTGCCAAGAGGCCCATGATCACTCTGGATGAACTGCAGAAATGTACAGCTGAGGTGGAGACTCTGTCCATAGGACAACAATCAGTCGTATACTGCACAACTCTGGCCTTTATGGAAGAGTGGCAAGAAGAAAGCCACTTCTTAAAGATATCCATAAAAAGTGTTGTTTAAAGTTTGCCACAAGCCACCTGGGAGACACACCAAACATGTGGAAGAAGGTGCTCTGGTCAGATGAAACCAAAATCAAACTTTTTGGCAACAATGCAAAACGTTATATTTGGCGTAAAAGCAACACAGCTCATCACCCTGAACACACCATCCCCACTGTCAAACATGGTGGTGGCAGCATCATGGTTTGGGCCTGCTTTTCTTCAGCAGGGACAGGAAAGATGGTTAAAATTGATGGGAAGATGGATGGATCCAAATACAAGACCATTCTGGAAGAAAACCTGATGGAGTCTGCAAAAGACCTGAGACTGGGACGGAGATTTGTCTTCCAACAAGACAATGATCCAAAACATAAAGCAAAATCTACAATAGAGTGGTTCACAAATAAACATATCCAGGTGTTAGAATGGCCAAGTCAAAGTCCAGACCTGAATCCAATCGAGAATCTGTGGAAAGAACTGAAAACTGCTGTTCACAAACGCTGTCCATCCAACTTCACTGAGCTCGAGCTGTTTTGCAAGGAGGAATGGGCAAATATTTCAGTCTCTCAATGTGCAAAACTGACCCCAAGCGACTTACAGCAGTAATCGCAGCAAAAGGTGGCACTACAAAGTATTAACTTAAGGGGGCTGAATAATTTTGCACGCCCAATTTTTCAGTTTTTTATTTGTTAAAAATGTTTGAAATATCCAATACATTTCGTTGATTGTGTCCCACTTGTTGTTGGTTCTTCACAAAAAATTACAGTTTTATATCTTTATGTTTGAAGCCTGAAATGTGGCAATAGGTCGAAAAGTTCAAGGGGGCCGAATACTTTCGCAAGGCACTGTATGTCATGCATTGTTCAGACTCCTTTTGCTCTGTGCATTGGTGTTATTATTCCTACAGCTTTAAATAATGTGTAGCCTAAATTTTTTTTAATAGCATTCCCTGTGTGAAATCCAAGTCCTCAGGTACAGTACAATAGTCCTCCAGCTAGGTACTCTTGACCACACCCTTGCACAAGATCCTGTAGATGAATAAACAAATAAATATCTAAACATGAATGGCCAAAAGGGCTGGCCTGGTGAAGAAGTAAGAACTTTCAAAACACACAAATATACTTCCTGGATTTGTCAAACGTGTGAGTAAAATAAAACAGGTACTTTATGTTTTTGATGAGGAAAAAAGGTTGTTGAAAAGTCGTGGAACTTTTAACTTGCCCCGCTCCATACCCTTTGCCTTTTCCTTCTTATGTTTTATTTTTTTGCAACTTCCCAAGCGGTTGGTTTCCTGTGTGGTCCCGCACAGATTTCGTCTGTTCTTTCATCTCTCTTAAAGAGCTAATGAGCTGGATTTCATCACCCACAAAGACATTCAACAAAACTTGGATGAAGAAAAAAAAAAAAAAGAATTATTCTTTCTGAAATTCTCACACACAAAATGTCGCTCAATGACAATTGGTACACTTACATATTCTCAGTGTAGAACATTTATTATGATTGCAGCATATAGACCTCATTATTTTATAGCTATGTAAATATTATTCATGGTATTTTATGAGAAAAAACACACACAAAAACACACACAATAAACTAACAATATAAGCAATGGATCCATAGCTAAGAGATGTTTTCTTCTTATTAGATGATGCTAAACTACACCATGTCAGTAAACAACATACTGTATTAGCACCTGCAACCACAACCAATATTCATAAATCAGTGATTCTTGCAAAGTGGGACAACACCTTTCTTGGCTGCACTGTTTTGTAAAGTAACAGGTTGCTTATTAAGCCTCCTAACTGACAAAGCTAAGCCAGGAGGTGAAAGGCAGTATTTAATTTCCTTAATTTATTGTAATAATACTATTCATGCACATGACAGTTTAATATAGTGGACATGTTTTGCCGCACTTTTCAAGAATCACAAATATTTGAATCAGAAATACCTTTTAGAAACATTTTCAGAAGAGTTCCAATACTCAAGATTTTGCCCCACTCTCACATAAGATCATTCGTGCCTCTTGAAAGATGGCTACAAATCTAAATTGCCTTAAAGATGCTACTTCAGTCATAAAAGTTTCTGTATGGAGAATTAGAATCCAGAAAGCCAGTGTGGAGGTGGTGGTGGACTACAAGAACTTGGACAATAAGGAATGGAGAAGGAATGCAGACGCGTCTACTCCCTGGGGCAGCTGAGGTCATCTGCTGGACGATGCTCAGGATTTTCTACGAGTTTGTGGTGACCAGTGCCATCATGTTGTATGCTGCTCTTCTCCCCCACAACAGCCATGTTGTGGGGGAGAAGTTGGTCTTTCTGAATGTGGTGTCGGAGTGGGGAACGCTCTGAAAAATGAGGACTATTCCGGACTTTCCCTCCCACCCACTCCACAATGTGCTGGTCAGCTGCAAAAGCTTGTTTAGCAACAGACTGTTACTGCCAGACAGCGCCGCTGAGAGGCGCAGAAAATCATTTCAAACTACTGAACTCTGTGCTTTAAAATGACTGCACACCCCATTTCATGGTAAATACTATAACGTATTATATTTTACAGTGGTATTTCTTTGTATTTTATACTATCATTTGTATATTATTATTATTATTTTGTGCTTAGATGTTTATTTTTTCACTCTTTCACTTTTTGTTTAGATATTGTCTATTACAAAAAAAAAGAAATCCCTTGGAGATCAATAAAGTAATCTTTGTATCCTTCATTCTGATACAAAGCTGTATCATACAGACATCATCGTGGGTGCTATGATAAGAAATATGAATAGAGCTGCATAGGTTTAACTCCTGTGGAGGGCCGGCCTGAGCCAGTTTGGTACCTGAGGCTAAATTGAGCTTTGGTCCCCCCCACACCCCAGCTATTTTCTCTAGTGAATCAAGGGTTTGAAACTCAATTCAAGTCACGTCTTGATAAAATGTATGCCTCGGCCTTTACATCGCTGTCATGTGTTATCATCTTTCTATTCTTTTATAAACACATAAAGCCTAATCAGGGACGGGGGCTATGGCTTGACACCTTATGTACATACGTAACATCGGCCCCCGAGTTGACAATGTTTTCTTGTAATAAATTAATAAAAAATAGTTTAAATAAAAGCACAAAGAGAAACAGAGGTGTGAAAGGCGCTGATCAGTCTGTTTCCTTTCTCGACGAAGTGTCCCTGTTGGAGGTCAGGAGTAAGTGTGATTTGTGAGGTGTGTCTGTTGTGTTGGTGTCTGAAGCAAAAGCACCAACAGTAGCTCCTGTGTTTTAAACCAATGAATGATTTAAGTCATGATGACCTTATATTCCTAGGGGATATTCACTTTGATTCTCACAGACTCTACATTATAGTGACACACACTGCTGCTGCTGCTGCTGCCATTGGCTCTGCGTCAGGTCTCCTCCTGCCCCCATTCCTTGTTGCTTGCAGCTGCTGACCAGCCTGTCAGTTCTCAGGCATCAGGCCATCAGGGACTACGCCTTCTCACGCCACCAAGTGGCCAATCTGCAAACCTGCACACCTACATTTTTATCAGCCTTGAGCCACAAGGTATGAGGTCCAGAAGGCCAAGGATAAGTTTGGTAAATTAGTTTTGATCAAATTATGTGCTTTTATATTAGATTTTACATGTTACCATTTCTATATCATTCGTTTAAAATATGTCTTTGTCCAAATAGATAAACAGTAGTCCACATTGCACCTATTTTTAGATGAATAAAAATACTAAAAATCACTTTACAACATTGCTGTAATCACCACCAATGGAGAATGATGAAAGTGTCACTTTGCCATGCAACAAGAATGTACCCTCTTAAGGGCCAAAGTTGCTGAGACAGTCTCCTCATCAGAATGTACAGTAAAATCAATTCAAAATTATACTTATAGTTAGGTAATTAAAAAGAAGAAAAATGACCTGTTTGAATATCTTTTACATGCACACTTGGCATGGAAGCTTTGTATTACTGCCTAACGTATTGGGCTTTGGATTTTGAGACAGTTGATATAATGCAAGTCCTTAAATAATCTTACAATAGCAACCAACAGTTTTATTAAACATATTCCAATACAGTGTAGTGTAAATGGAAGAGAGTATAGTGGAAGGATGTTGAGCTGTGGTCACATAACGTTTACAACCAGAGCCATATTATATTTGAATGCATTATTCCAAAACAGTGTTTTTTTATTTTCTTGTTGACGGCCGCCCGTTGTTAATTTGTATTCACTGGGGTATTCTGTGCTGCCTTTGGTAACATGGATGAGGATTGGGCAGAATTTGGGAGGTTCTTTCCTGCAGTTTTTTTTTTTAAGAGACTGAGGTATCAATCAGGTGCTGATGTTAGTCTGATGCAACACTTCAGCCATTGGAGCTTACTTCTGAACACTCTAGTGCTTTGAATTAACAGATTTTCTTTTCTGCCTTGTCTTTAATAACACTGTGTGGTTTAATTATAATGAGCTTTTCACTTTGAGGATTGTAATAGGTTTACATATTAAATAGATTTGTTCATCTTGTAGCAGGCCTCTCAAGCTTACACAACCTTCTACGGGCTTGAAATGGAGTACAACCTTTCACGTTGTAGCATAGCTTATATTATGGACTATAAATGTCAACATTTCTTTTAAAAATGCATTATAATAGTCACCCAATTCCAGGGGAACACACAGCAAAAAGTAATCTTGAAATAAGATACATTTTCCTGGAATCATTTTTTTTAAAATGATTTGAGAGTCTAATTTCAATAAGTCTGTCCATGGGGCAAGACATTTATACTTAAATTAAGATAATACCTACAAGTTTTATTTCAAGTTCTGCTTCAAGTTTTCTTAAAATTAGACTCTCAAATGAAGGACAAAAGCACTAACCGGTATTGCAAGAACATTTTACTTATTTCAAGATTACTTTTTGCAGTGCACTGCAGACCTGCGACCCTGAATCCGACATACTATCAGAAGCAGCCCGTGTAGCACTGAAACATTGACCTACCACAAAAGACAATGATAAGGGACAAAATCAATTGTTATGCAATAGTTTTATTCTCATGCTTTCAAAAGTAATTCAAAGCATTGAATGAATAAACATAAAACATTACAATGTCTTCCTCTAGAAATGTAACACACACAAGAGTGCAAGTATAATTATATAAATATAAACTGATATAATTTCTTTAAAATATTTGTCTCTGAAGTAAGAAATATATATTATATGAAGCAAACATTCAGTCACTCAAAGATCAGAATCAACTGATAAACCATGTACCCAAAACCTTATCATTTATAATTTTATACAGCCCCGCATTTCACTAAAGTCATACATAGCTGATAGGCCACAGTGTGTCTTAAAGATGAAAAAGAAAATAACTTTCTATACTGAAAAGTGCTCAAAGAAGTTAATATCCCACAAATGGGTGCAAACTTTTTACATTTGGTGAATCAAGTAAAAGAATAATAGCAAAGCATACATTTTCAAACTGCCCCTGTTGTGAGAGTGAATCAGCTTCCCCTGCCCCATGAGGAGGTAAAAAGGTGCTATAGGCAACTGTGACTACTTGGTCTTCTTGTGGCGCTTGGTGCCTGCATTCTCTGACTCATCTTTGGCTAGAAGCGATCCGTTTTCTCCGTTGACTTGAGAAGCTGCAGTGTGCATTTTCACAGCTCCCTTGTTGCTGGAGGTAGAGGCGGCTTGGTCCATGCACGAGTCCGGGATGTCACTGGTGAGGGCGGCATAAGGACAGTAGCCGAGGAAAAGTGTCTTGTAGATAAGTGACTCAATGGCAGCGAAGGGCGAGGCAGATGAGCCAGTCAGCATCATTCTTGACTGAGCGGAGAAAAAGAAAATGTATAAGATTACTTTCAACTTATCAAGTTTTCAAAGAACCTATACCTATTTATTTTTAAACAAGTAATGAAAGGAAGACCAAGTTAAGTTTAAACTGTTGTTTAATGCAATGCATTTCACACATCCCAAAGTCATAAACAGATTTCACAACTTTCAGGCAGCAAAGTAGTATAACGCTAACAACAGCTAGCCTGCTAGTTCACGTCAAAAAATATAAAAGGATAAAAATACTTTACATAGCAGTAGACGGTCTATTTCACTGCTTTTAGGAGGACAAACAACTGTTCTTCCTCTTCTAGAGAAAAAGTTGTACAGAGCCTTTAAAGCAGTGATTCCTAACCTTTTAAGTTTACCTAATATATTTGTAAGATTCTCCTCCAACGAGACAAACTGTATTTTCATTAAATTAGGGCCATTTACATTAATGGCAAAAATATAATAATAATAACTAATAATAATACATTTATTATTAATATTAATATTAATAATAATAATAATAATAATAATAATAATAAAAAGTATATTACAATACCATTTAAAATGATAAAATGGGCGTAATTTTAAAGGAGCACTTGGGACTGTGCTGCGCGACACACACATATGGTGCGTCAAATTGTCTTGGCTCAGACAATTTGCCAAATGTCTCTCCCTACTCTTAAACCCTTTGACTTTCTTACAATTCATTAGCTGCCCTGTCATATTTTAAGGTTTTCATAAAAGAAAAAGAAATAAACAAAATCCTCAACAAGATTACTTCAGCTGGAGTTTATTGTCGGGTCTAACAAGGCTTCGGATTGATTTAAGACTCAGTGATACCTAAAAATGCAGCAGTGTTTGGAAAGTAAAATGCAAGTGACTTTGGTCAATTGTGCTAGGATGAGACGGTAGCGCAGCAGTTAGCTTGTGCTTCACAAATAGAAGGTCCTGGGTTCGATCCCCAGCCGGAGGGGGTCTTTCTGTGTGGAGTTTGCATGTTCTCCCTGTGTCTGCATAGGTTTCCTCCGGGTACTCCGGTTTCCCCCGCCACTTAAAACATGTGAATGATGTGTGTGAGTGAGTAAAACCTGTTAATAAATGAATAAGTAGATTGAATTAGAAATAACGACCCTTACTAGTGCAAAATAATAAACATGGGCTGGGACAAAACTCTGCTATCTGATGAAATGACTCAACGTTAATTTGACAGATCAGACTCGGAGGGAAGAAGACATGCCAGATTTATCTGTGTCTCCGTCAAGAGCACAAGTTTCCCAGAGAAGAGAGGCTGATGCAAGCTGATGAAAATGATGCAAAAGCCCCGGCCCTACGGGTAATACACGCGATATTGTGAGTCACCACAGCCCAAACTTCAAAACCGCCAAAGAAAGAGGTCATTTAGAAGACGAGGACTCAGGACAGAGGACACAAGGAACATTAAACCTGCAAATCTTAGCGGCATGAATATGAAGTCATGGGATAGGAAGTCGGCTGTAAGTCTACAATTCTGAATGATGAACCAAACAGTTGAATTTCAACATAAGAAGATAAAATACAATAGGCTGTAACTTCGTGAACTTTTTTGCATTAACCTGTAAGTACATTAGTGCCAATTATATTATCATTATTTGTGTGTGTTCTGTTATTGTGGTAAAAAACGAATACATTTGAACCCGAAAACATTTATTTATATAGTGGTGATTTCACTGACCGTGTTGGCAACAAGGAAGACAGTATAGACGAGCATCAGGTGGTGCTTCTGAACAGGCAAATGCTGCGTCTGCTGCAGAGCAAACAGCACTGCTCCTATCAGCGTGATCTTCGTGGGACTGAAGAAAAACAGGAAAATAATATTAATTGCATCATTTTAAATATTGACAGGAACATGTGTTAAGGATTTAAAAAATCCTGCTATTAAATCATTAACATACCGATTCTATTTTCATACCATATAAACACTTGAAATCAATCAACTAAAAATGCTACATGTATTACAAGTTTCATTTAGAAGTATAAAACTTACTAAGTCATTTTAAGAAGCTCGTTGGTCTCTGGTCTCCATACACCTCTCACAAGTTGTTCAAAGTTACGTATGAGGCCTCCTCCAGCCCCTGGAGGATTTATTGCATATGTGTTACAAAGATACCAATCCATGACGTTAATCCAAACAGGTTTACAGGTCATGCTAACCTCTAGCCCAGCCGATGGCAATCAAAACCAGCAGACTGTCCTTGTACTTCATGTTGGCCTGAGTCACCCCGCCCAGCACCCTCCATGTCCTGGTCACCTCCTTCATTATTGAGAGCACGAGCCTTAAAGGCAGTAAGGCAACACAGCAGTGCAGCAGGTCCCCGGGGCAGTAAAAAACCAAGTACCTACACATCAACATACCATTATTTCTCAGGTAAACATAAAATAAAGTGTGTAATTACTACTGTGCTCGTCATGTATCCGTGTTTGACAGCAGAGGGCGCTACCATTTATGATAGCAGGCATTTAAAAAAAAACACCAGTAGGGGGAAACAAAGACTGCTATTTAAAGGCAGACTGTCCATAATAAAACAAAACAATATCATATTGTGACAGGAATCGTCCACATAGGTGCATGGATGACATAACAGTCCTAGTGCAGATGCAACTAATTCATACATATGAGGCACTTCAAATGAAGTGAAATATTTTTAACACAACATTATGGACAATGCTGTCTAGAAAAGTGTGTGAATTTTTTTTGTAATTAATTTAAAATTGTAAAATTAGCTTTATTGCATCTTTTCTTAATCATTATTTTTAAGTCTATTATATCATACATTTTAATATCTTACATTTTAAGATATAATAGACTTAAAAATAATGATTAAGAATAAATGCAATTAACAATTGTCACATTTGTCTTGATTGGTCTGTGTACTTTCCTAAAGCTGTGGCATTTACCAGACAATTGTGGCCATCAAAACACTGGTGCCATTGGACAGTGGTGCAACAGGGGGCTCGGCCAGCATGATTCCAGAGAGAACGGTTCCCCCAAAACAGAAGAGCATGGAGCTGAACCAGCAGGCAACTGGACTCACCCGGGACACCTCCAGCGCTCCTGAAGAGACATAAGATTAGTCCAGTTTAAGGTTCTATTCAAGTAAAACAGTGTAAAACAGTTAGGGTTAAAGGAAAGTAAAAGGGCCAAAAAAAAACTTCATATACCAAGGGATAAATGTAAGCAGAGCATATCTATTTCATTTGTTTTGCTTAAAACAATTACTTTTTCAGGAGTGCAAATTACAACATTTTCATTATTTTCTTTATGTGACAGAACACAGCGAAGCAGCAGTAATGAAGCAGTGACTAAACTAAATTATTAAAACATGGTATTAATCCAGACAAAGGGTGGAATTTATGAATATCTTTTGAAAAGGGACCGTTGTCTCCTGTAACTGCCTGAGACATTGAAGTAAGATACAATCTTGTCGCAAACAAGTGAACTGCATGGAGGCTCCACACTCTAGATGCAAGCACTCCGCCAACAAGCCCAGGAAACTGGAATGATCAGAATAATTATACTCATCTTCTAAATAAGCACGGCTGAAGAGACGCAGCAAAGTTTAACTCTGAACATGACCTTTGTAATACCAGTGTAAACATTAACATGGAAAATGAACACCGCTATAGGAGTCTACAGATCAAAGTACAACTTATGGGTGCAGTATTTCTGGCATAAAACGTTCAATTCCTTGTATCTGAGGTAACTGCATTCATTTTGCTCTGAGACAGTTCAGGGGGTTTCCAATTTGTATGGATAATCACTTACAAGTCATGTGCAATGTAAACCATACAAGTGCTGTGCTCATAATAATTTTAACTCGCTCAGGACTACATGTACTTACAGTATGTAGACAGACATATGCATGGAGTGAAGCAGTACACTGATGCCATACAGGACGGCACTGTTAATCTGAGGATTACAGGGAGATTATGGACTCCTGTTCAGAACTGTTTGGGCCTATATTACAACCCTACAATACATCAGAATACAAGGAAGTTAGATGCAGACTCTTTAAAATAGCACATGTGACTTTGATAACACTAACAAACAAAGAGGAGCCAGATTTCATGTCAGGAAGTGGGTTGGGGGTTGGGTTGTTGAAGAAATTTGAAGGCATGTCAAGATGTGGAACTCTCACAGTGAAATCATTGCAGTAACATTTCATGCATTTCCTTTACGCTCTAGTCTTGTAGTCTGAAGATCACAAACAAAGCACTCAGCTGTCATAGTAAACAGTGCAGCTGCATCATCGGCTTAAGCCAAAAACAAACTAGAGTTAGGAATATAGTGTGTTAAACAGAGGCCTATTCCAGTCCTGCTTTGTTTTCCCTTAAGTGACAAGTTAGAGAGCTTATGTGCCAACTTTGCATCCAGAGACATTTAGAAGGCAAAACTGTGCAGGGAAAATAGGCTAGGCACACACTGTAGATAAACATACCGGATTACACAACATGGGATTGTTTTTGCTTTTTTGGGGAGTTACAATGTCAAATGTAACACTGATATTTACACTTACAATATGTGAGTAGACATATTGATATTTTTAAAGACATCACCTTTATAAACAAAAACATGTTTTCTTGGGCTATGTCACTAACCCCTCCTCCTCCTTTCCGGTTTACGCACTAATCAGTGAAATCTCGACCAACACTTGTCAATTTTACTTCATCACAAAAACGTACACTCGGAGGCTCTGCAGGCTTGAACTTAAAAGACATACAGTAATTCAATATTGGAACTAAAAAGGGGGAAAATCAACATTCCTTTTGTCTCTAGGAAAATAAAAGTCTTAAAGTATTTCGTATTATAATAAATAATTGACCTCTCACAAGTATATGTGAAAGCACATGGCTAGACAGAATGAGAGCATTTGTTTTTGTGGTTTTACGTTAAAGCTGCATTTTTTTTGCAGAAAAGGTTGATATTAGTGTGTATTTGACCTTTCAGTGACCCACCGGTGGCCTCTAGGGCGCTCCAGGAGTCCAGGATCAATAATTCTTTAGGTTTCTGTAAGTTTTCTGGGCTGAATGTATACGTGCATAAGCATGGCGATGGTTTCATCAGCAGGGAAAACTCACAGGGAAACCCTAAAAAAATGGCTCCAGCAGTATCATAGAGGCCACTGTGATGGAAAGTAAACCACTCGTACAACCGCTGGGTCAAATCAGATCAGATATGGACTAATAACAACTTTTTTTTCCCACATTAAAAATTACAGAACGCATCTTTAACTTTGTTTATCTTTTAGTCATGAATGTACATACAAGGTTAGAAGGTTATTGAGGTTCACATTCTTCGTGAGGCATGTTTTAAAATAGATCCTAGATTGACACAAGCAGGACAACAATAGCGTGTGTGTGTTAGTGTGAAGTCAACAGTCAGTGTGCAGTGTAGTCCACCTGTCCCTTAAGCCCTAAAGCGAGCCTCATGCCTTTGCCTTGAGAATATAGCAGTGCCATAATATCGCTAACCGTCATATATATATGACAATCTCTGCTCATTGTATCCATCTGATTAATGATTGAGTTGATGTCACATTTGAATCAAATGTCACTGCATGCATTTGAGTTGGGAATCTGGATTAATGTGCAACATACATGAAACAACCCATTGTGTGTCCAAAAAAATTGTTTTATATTTAAAGTAGGCTATCGGACTGTAACGTCATATCGCAAAGCATTGTGGGATATGACATAATGTATTTCCAAATTAAACTCGATGTTAAAGATAAAATACTGGCGTTAGTCACATTAATGTATTTGGACACTACAGAGTGTTAGACATGTTAACCAGTGGTGATTTGGCAGCTAACTGAGTGGAACACACTGCTCTTTTCTCCACTTTTTATACTGTTTTCCTTTTAATTGACAAAGTTCTCTAGTACCTACAAACATGTCCACGGTGGAAGTGAATTTATAACAGTCCATCCTGATCTTAGTGACAGCCATAACAGCCCATCTAGACATAACGTTAATGCTGTAAATTCAACTTTGCAGGTGGTAACTTTGCATTTGTCTTACCTGGCTGCTCCCTCAGAGACATCACCGATATGACAAAATGCGCCATTTCAAAGTATGGAAACATGGATAAGTTTGCCAGTCCATGGGCCAATTCATCCACATTAAGCACCTTCAGCAGATCCATTGCTGCGTTGTGCGTCGTTACCTGGTCGTCGCTACCGCCTCTAGCAACAAAAGCTACTGGATAGCCTACTTCACGGTGTAGTAGTTAAGTCAGCCAAAGGCACGGGTCCAGTTTAAAGCATCAGATGAACTCTCCTGTGCCTCTCCGTCTGTGCGCACAAACATAAGCCACTACTCTAAAGTGCCTCGCACATCACCGCGGCCAACACCGGCCCGCCTCATTAGCAGTCGTAACTCGTCGCTGGGCAACGGTTCCGAAGGATGGCCACTGTCAGCCCCGGGTCAGTCCAGCATATACTTATATTTACATCAACAAGTATACTTCAATGGCCCCAGGTCAGCCCAGTATATACTTATATCGACTTCAATGAGTATACTTCAATGGCTTCAGCGCATACGCGGAATTCCGCCATTCAAGTGATGTGTCAGGAGGAGCCAGCCCGGCTGTGTGATTGGAGGATTAAGATCACGAAAGGCCAATCACAAGTCCCAGGAGTCGACGATTCTGTACTATCGTTTTTGTTTTTGTCAGTGTTGGAGAGAATACCTTAAAATGTATTTAGTAACGTAGGCTATTCCGTTACGGTGTCTAATCAGAGTACTGTATTCTGAATTTATAATATAATATAATATAATATAATATAACACAACATAACATAATATAATATAATATAATATAATATAATACAGATTAATACAATATAATATAACATAATACAATATAACATAACATAACATAACACAATACAATACGATACAATATAATATAACATAATACTTTCACGTTGATTTGCAAAATATGAATGCATAAAATTGACGTATGATTAAGAAGATGTTTAGGCTCCACACTTGTTACTCGCCTATTACAAACTTAGGCTATTTACCATTAATTAGGAATGCAAAAAAAACCTAAAAAAACTTTGCAAATGCCCACAGCCCAAACGGACAGAGCTAAACTTTTCCCGTGCTGTACTCTAGCCTTTATTAGTTGTAGTATGAAACAATACCCACCAGGTGGCAGCAATAGACAGGTTTGCATAAGGAAAAGGGAGCAGGTCTACAATGTAAGTAAATATTGCGTCTTCTTCTTTTTATCATTGTCTTATTGTTGCATTATTATCTTCAACCAAAACGAAACACCAGCTATTTTTGGAGGCCCTATACCAGAGGAGTCTATTGAACTGACACGTACTTAATGGACAGAGATGGCAAAACACTTCGGATGCTTTGACTAAAAATGGGTTGAAGCAATGAACGAGAAAATTAGTGTTTCAACCCTGTAAAATACATACTGAAACGAAAGAAATCCGGGCAAATGCAGTTAAATGTTTGTTTTGTATAGACCTCTGCTGCCCTCTGGTGTCGACATGACACGCACAGCAAAAGGATATTTCAGATTGATGGCTTGACCAATCCCTACTTAAAGAGAGGTATAGAATTCATGTATTACTGTAGTAGACATGGTAGAGCCTGCCCTATTATATAGACTGAGAGGGATTTACAACAAGACTTCGAGTAAACTCATTTGACTCAACACAATATGGCAAATGTGTAAAAGGGGACATTGAAAGAAAGAATGACTGACTGTTTGCTTTGCTTTTACATTATTTTTTTTAAAGGCGTTATTATTTTTTACCAATATAAATATACTTATTGTGATTGTGTGATCAGACTGCATGTTTTACATAACCACTAGTTATATATGGTTGTGATTGGTGATGGCTAACATTAGGAAGGCTTTTGCAAAGATCAAAACGGCTTTGCAGCCTTGTGCTGGACTAGAGTGAGTGTTGTGTGGGTTACTAAACAATATAGGGACAATTTAGATGCACCAAATGATCCATGGGCTAAGTCTCTATGGCAAAACAAAATAGGTTTCTTGAGTCTATCAAAAGTAAATTTGTACTGTGTGGTTAAATCATGAGTTGCTGATGCATATATATAATCACACTCCTGTGTTTACAAACACACATATATCCAGACAGAGTGACTCTGTTGTACGTGACACAACACAAAGGTCAGGAACACATTTAAAACAGGAACAAGAATCTGTGTGCTGTTCTATGGGTCACAATGGTTTTGTGGTTAAGATAAACACAACAAGAGGTAGCTACATAAAACTGAATGTGGGTTGGTTTAGTTTATGCAGCCCAAAAGTAGTAGAACAATAAATTAAAAAAGTTAAATCAAGTAAGGGATCCGTTTGGAACATAATCAGACATGCGACTGTTGGAGTGTGTTAGGCTACGTGTGCTCCTGGTTTAAAAACAAAAATAAACAAACAAAAAGATCTGCAGTAAGGACATAGATCTCAATTTGCCGGGTGCTGGAAGTAAAAATCCTATTAAAATTACGCATTGACTTTTCAAAAAGTTCAAATATTAAGAGCAATTTAAAAGCACAACACAGGCTTATCAGCTATGCGGTAACTCATGGACATAAAACACACAATTTTGAATTGAAGATTGATCTAAAACTTTATAAACTGAAAAGTTATAAAAGTATTTTCAAGTATTTAGAGTTTTCTTACTGTAAAATATTCGTGTGATGGTTGGTAGTTAGCACATAGCTGATTAGCCTGTGCTTTTAAACTCTCGATATTTGAATTGACATAAGAGACAGAATTATAGGTTCCCAATAGGTAGCACTTTGAGATATTTGTATGTAAAACGCGAATGCAATTAAAGGTATTATTATTATTAATAATAATAATAATAATAACATTATAATAATAATAACACATTAATGCTTCTCTGTGGATTGGCAAGTTACCCAATCATTTCCAGTAAGGTTTTACATTATTGCACTGAATGACTGTGGCAATGTGAGAGGTTACACATGCAGTGAATAGTGGAAATAGTAGAATTAGAATTATTCTGCAGCTGAAAAAAAACAAAAATGCGTTGCTCAACACCACCAAGTGGTCAGTTTGAAGTAAACCATGGAGAAAATAAATGAACCATATAAGGTCACACAGGTTCATCATTGATGTCACTTTCATTGTATAAACCATTATTAATTTTATAATAAGTTAATTTATTTTACAAAAGTTGATTAAGACATTTACGTCTGTTAGTTCCGCTTTCATTAGTTCATGTGTTTGCACATTGTGTTGAATATGTTCTTAACTCTTCATTTGGTGCACAAAGAAAATGTTGCTACATTTGCATTAAAAAGTAACTACAGCTTTTATACAGGCTCCTAATTAGAATCTGGCCACACAGCAATGCAGTGAAGCTCACGACTAGCGTCATTCGGTGGAAAAATACTAGCCATTTTATAAACAGATGATATGAGCCTTTGATTTAGTGTGTAACCAAACTATAGTTTAGTCTTGACACCAGCCACTGCCCCCTCTTTGATTACACGACCCAACATCATTATTATAAAAGAGAAAGTAACAAGTCACTACTTACTCTTTTATTGGTAGCCTTCAGACTCTAACTACCTGCGTACAGTATGCCAAACTTATCATTGGATAACTGTAAACCGTTTGCTTTTTGAAAGAACAAACGTGTAAATAGGAAAGAAAATAGCAAGAAAACAAGCAGCTGGGATGGGCTTTACAGGTTGAGGAACTGTGCTCAAGCTGTTCCCATGCAGACCAAATGTGAGATTACGGTATAAGCACAGAGGTCTATTGTTGATGCAAGATGAGAGCATAGATAAATTACAAGGTCATATGATTTAGATCCCACAGTTTGTATAATAGATAAGTCTCCTAACTGCACCATTGCTATTGCAAACAGTGAGAAAATAAATAAAATATTGGGGTTGTGTGGCTCAATTTACACGTCTAGCAAGGAGATGTTAAAGCATCTTCTCCAAATGTAAATTTGTTATTGCTATGTTCATTGCCTTGCTTTCATCTGCACATTTCTAATTCCTCTCCAGGCAATGGGGACAGGACTAGGCTGTGCATTTGATTGGATAGTAATTGAATCATGATCAAATCTATGATCAGTCGACATATCGACACGATGTCTTATAGTAATCGGCAGATCTACAACCAGTGACAGTACATTTGCCGCTTGGACTTTAGAATAATCAAATGGGTAATATCCTACATGTATTAGTTGATATTTGACCTTTTTCTTAAAAGATCTGTCTCACAAACAGTATCAGTAACAGCCATTATTAGTTTAAAAAAAATAACACTAATCGATATCAATCAATATGAGGAAAACTGATATATTATTTTACCTGCCCTAACATGAAACAACCTGATGAAAGTAAAGTCAGACCAGACTCATTAGAGGCTCAAAACAGAAGAAATAGAGCTTTTTTTTTTTACTTGAACATTTCTGTGAAACACATGTCTGTGAATAATTACATCACGTGATGTCCCAAATGACTGATAAGTTTCTCCGAAGACCCTATCCATTTTCCTCTGGATCTTTCCCCGGATGCATATGCTGTTTCCTGTCCCATCAGGAAGTGGTCAAAGTTACATGCCTGTATAATGGTACCATAACGGAATGCACGTCCCATCACTACCATGAAAAGTGATATGTTGATTTTAAATGTACCTTTTAGTGTTAAAGATGAATTTATGTCTCCTTCTGGGACAGAATATACAGTTTATCTATCTAGCTATCTATCTTTTTAAGACCGCTGACCCTTGTCCACAAACGTTTATGTTGGAATGTGCACTACACCCTATTATTTTTCCAAACCTCGTCAGCGCAGACCTCCAACAAATTGCATATGAGTTTGCCACCCTTCACCAAGACAAACCGTGTCATTTGGAGAGAACTAAAACTGGGTGTTGTCTAAAGCTGAAAGATTCACGGTACATAGATGCTGAAAGAGTTTATAGCTGTTGTAGTAGGACTGATTTGTGTGCATATTTACAGCAAACTATAGGTTTTTTAACTGTGGGGAATACTATGCAACAGGATGAGTAGGAAGGTATATTAACAAAGACACTTTGGTATTAAGGAGATGCCCTCTCTGACCTCCAACAGTGGCCTGACCCTTCGCTTATTGACTTATTGGTGCTGACAGACTCCGACCGACAACTTGCACCAGGGTCATACTTTTGTCTCATGACACAAAAACATATTCTTTCACCAGCATATTGGTAAAGAATAATTGATCGCCAATTTATAAGACTATGGATTTGCAAAAGATACAAAACTAAGGCACTCAAAGACGTTATTGTAGCATGGACATCTGATTAAAACATTGATTTCATCAGGGCAAGCTCGTGAGCATATGCACCTAAGGGGCTGGAACTCAGTCAGCTGATGCACTACATCCTATGAGAGGCCTTTCAAAATACAAGAACAGTAGGAACCATATAAAAATACAATTGACATTACATTTCAAGAAAACTATATACAGTCATATACAATCATCTTCTGTAAAAAGAATAAAAGGGGTAAAATTCAGTCCCCCTTTGAGCCTGGATATTGTGTTGCTTTAAGAGTATAAACAGAAAGGTTTCTGAATGAAATGTGTTAAGACATGAACAAAGATTAATGTAAATCTGTTGTGCTCGGAAAAAACAGTAAAATAACAATCGTTTTGAGGATACGATGCTTCAGGCAAACTTTCAGACCAACGAAGTGCCACTGTGGCAGTGAGGGGTGCTCTTTCTCCTCCCTTGCTTGAAGATAATTGAGGCTGATTACTGCCTCTCTCTCTTTATACTCTCTGCTCACTGACGAGGAATATCTGCTGCTCCAAACACAAAGACCCCATGTGTTACAGACTGCTGAGACACGGCACAAGTGCAGGATGCTGCAGCCTCATTATCTGCTCCAGTACCTACCTGTAGAAGACTGTTTGTGTGAACTCTTGAAGAAATTCCTCTGGCTTTCCCACGCCGAGGATCGCCCATCTAGCTGTGTGAGGTGATAGGGCTTGGGGCCAGCGCCTGTTGGACCTGTGCAAAAGCAGCTCTGTCTGACCTGGACAATACATAACACAGATTCCTCTGAGACTTGTCCAGACATGTAGGTTAAGAAGGGGCACACATTCATTAATTGTGTTGGTTTAGAATAGATAAGTTCTGTTTGCCCAGGAGGTAGGACTCCTTCACCAGTACTACAGAGTTACAGTTCAACACAGATGCCACATACTTATTATTTTTGAATGGAAAAGAGACAACAATTATTGAGCCTTTGATTTTCAGAGTAGAGTAGACGGATAATCCCTAAGATAGGCAAGCCAACAAAACAGGAAGAAGCATGAACTCTGTGGCTCCAAAGTAGATGCTATCAGAACAGCTTCTCTTCTCAGACAAGACGTGTAAGGAGACACAACAGTTAGTCTATCTGAGAAAAAGCTCATGAATGAGCTGTTGATGTTTTAGGCCCAATGAGGAACCCCAATAGTGCCCTTTGTTGACTACATCAGGAGTGTTTTGGTGAAACCAGACCCAGACCCCCCCTTGTGTCTTACTTACCCCCACCTGCTGCTATGGAGGGGGAGGAGGGTGACTCCATACTTTGAGTGAGCCACTGATTTATACCCTGCAGGTGTCTGACATGCCAGTTTTTTCTGCAAGTATAACAGCCCGTGTTGTGTGCACACACCATCTCCGGGATGTAAAGACATGATGCAAACACGACTACTTGGCAATTTTAGACTAACTTACATTTTGCACATGTAAGCACGCTAATATTTGATTAGAAACACCCTTATTCAAACAATGGTGATTGGCACATGCATTCAAAAAGGCGAGGCATATTTATTTATACCGCTCATTTCATGCACAAGGCAACTCAATGCGCCAAACACAAAACAACCACCATGTGCTACCTTTACTTAGCTTTACTGCCGTTACCATTGTCTTCAACGCCACATCATACCCCTCCCAGTCTTCTCAACCTCAGAGTGTGTCTCCTCTTTCATTTTCCCAGACGGATACCTGTGATGAAGGGTATTATATCAGAGGAGAGATAGAGATAAGAGCAAAGCAAATTGTAAGATGGTTAGTGGGGGTCAGAGGCGCTAGCGCTGACTCAGCCCCATCGTATGATCTATTCCAGTGTTTGCCCTGGGACCAGTTATGTTCCCAAGACTCCACACTACTCTATTTAACATGAACATTCTTAGGACAGAAGGCACTTAGCGCCCAGGATCGCATTACGGGTTGTGCTAATAAGCAGTGAAAGGCAGCTCATGTAGATCTATTCATAGGACAATGCAGTGAATGTCAAAGTTCATTTTAGATACATAATTATATACAAGGAATGCTTTGGGGGAGAGAATTGAAGGGGCATAAGTGACATTTTGGGCCCAGAATTTTAGAAAGACCAGATAGCATGTCGATAGGGATGGGTACCGTTAAAAAAAAAATACCGGTACCTGTACTTTAACGTTACTCGGTTTTTGATACCGATACCTGAACAATACTTTTTTCTATACTTATACTAAATTATTTGTCATATAGAACCATTTCCATAAAACAGATTAATAATGTTCATTTATTCATTTTCCTTCGATTTCATTTCTTTTGCATTTGTTTGAGGTGAAACAACCAAGAAACCCATATTTTACCAATTTTATCACATATATATTCCAGTTTTATTCCCTGAATTTTCCCACTTTTTCACCAACATTTTTTACATCCCCCAATTATTTTCCACTTGTTTTTTCCTTTTTTTTTTTTTTTAACTTGACTTCCACTTTTTCTTTCCTTTTAAATTTTGATGATCAAGCATCAGAGGTCGATGATTGACTTTGTAGTTGTGTCATCTGATCTCCGGCCGCGTGTCTCGGACACTCGGGTGAAGAGAGGGGCTGAGCTGTCAACCGATCACCACCTGGTGGTGAGCTGGATCCGCTGGCAGGGAAGAAGCCGGTCAGACCTGGCAGGCCCAAACGTGTTGTGAGGGTCTGTTGGGAACGTCTGGTGGATCCCTCTGTCAGTAGGGTCTTCAACTCCCACCTCCGAAAGAGCTTCACCCAGATTCCGAGGGAGGTTGGAGACATGGAGTCCGAGTGGACCATGTTCTCCTCCTCCATTGTCGATGCGGCTGCTCGTAGTTGTGGCCGTAAGGTCTCTGGTGCCTGTCGCGGCGGAAACCCCCGAACCCGGTGGTGGCGCCCGGAGGTAAGGGATGCCGTCAAGCTGAAGAAGGAGTCCTATCTGGCCTTGTTGGCTTGTGAGACTCCGAAGGCAGCTGAGAGGTACCGGCAGGCCAAGCATGCTGCAGCTCGTGCAGTCACAGAGGCAAAAACTCGGGTCTGGGAGGAGTTTGGAGAAGCCATGGAGGAGGACTATCGGTCGGTCTCGAAGAGATTCTGGCAAACCATCCGGCGCCTCAGGAGGGGGAAGCAGTGCTTCACCAACACTGTTTACAGTGTGGGTGGGGGGCTTCTGACCTCGACTGGGTATGTGGTCGGGTGGTGGAAGGAGTACTTCGCAGATCTCCTCAATCCCACCGTTACGTCTTCCGATGAGGAAGCAGAGGCTGGGGACTCGGAGGGGGGCTCGTCCATCACCCAGGCTGAAGTCACCAAGGTGGTTAGAAAGCTCCTCGGTGGCAAGGCCCCAGGGGTGGATGAGATTCGTCCTGAGTACCTTAAGTCTCTGGATGTTAGGACTGTCTTGGTTGACACACCTCTGCAACGTTGCGTGGTGGTTGGGGACAGTGTCTCTGGATTGGCAGACCGGGGTGGTGGTCCCTCTCTTCAAGAAGGGGGATCGGAGGGTGTGCTCCAATTACAGAGGGATCACACTCCTCAGCCTCCCTGGTAAGGTCTACTCCAGGGTGCTGGAAAGGAGGATCCGGCCAATAGTCGAACCTCGGATTCAGGAGGAACACTGGACCAGCTCTATACCCTTCATCGGGTGCTCGAGGGTTTGTGGGAGTTCGCCCAACCAGTCCACATGTGTTTTGTGGATCTGGAGAAAGCGTTCGACCGTGTCCCTCGTGGTGCCCTGTGGGGGGTGCTCCGGGAGTATGGGGTACGGGGCCCTCTACTAAGGGCTGTCCGTTCCCTGTATGATCGCAGCAAGAGCTTGGTTCGCATTGCCGGCAGTAAGTCAGACCTGTTCCCGGTGCGTGTTGGACTCCGCCAGGGCTGCCCTTTGTCACCGGTTCTGTTCATTACCTATATGGACAGAATTTCTAGGCGCAGCCAGAGGCCGGAGGGTGTCCGGCTTGGGAACCTCAGAATCTCATCTCTTCAAGTATCTCATGTTCACAAGTGAGGGACGGATGGAGCGTGAGATCGATAGACGGATCGGCGCGGCGTCAGCAGTGATGCGGTCGTTGTATCGGACTGTTGTGGTGAAGAGGGAGCTGAGTCGGGGGGCAAAGCTCTCGATTTACCGATCGATCTATGTTCCCACCCTCACCTATGGTCATGAGATTTGGGTAATGACCGAAAGGACAAGATCGCGAATACAAGCGGCCGAAATGAGTTTCCTCCGCAGGGTGGCTGGGCGCACCCTCCGATATCGGGTGAGGAGCTCACTTACCCGGGAGGAGCACGGACTCGAGTCGCTACTCCTCCACGTCGAAAGGAGCCAGCTGAGGTGGCTAGGGCATCTGTTCCGGATGACTCCTGGTCGCCTCCCTCTGGAGCATAGGCATGTCCTATTGGGAGGAGGCCTCGTGGAAGGCCCAGGACACGCTGGTGGGACTATGTCTCTGAGCTGGCCTGGTGTCGCCTCGGGGTCCCCCCAGAACAGCTGGAGGAGGTGTGTGTGGATCGGGAAGTCTGGGCATCTCTGCTGAGACTGCTGCCCCCGCGACCTGGCCCCGGATAAAGCGGAAAAAAATGGATGGATGGGTGGATGGAACAGCATCAGAACTTATACATCAGAACTTTATATTTCCTTTTGGTACCTGCTTTCGATACTTAATTTTTTTTTTTATACCAGTAGTGCCTAAACATTTGTTTTTCCGATACCAGACTGGTATTGTTTAACGGTACCCTGCATGTCGATGGGCCGATCGACTGCTTTTGCTTTGGAATTAAATCTGTTTTTGTATAGCCTATTGAAAGCAGACATTATAGAAAAAGGTGCTCTTCCGGCGTCAAAATTCTCAATACAAATTTAATGTTCTCCAAAAAAGCCATTCATTAAACAAATCTGCTTTATCGGTTTAACAGCCAGCAAACAGCTTTCTTCATAGGGAGAGAGGGACATTGTTGACTCTGTAGTGTGAAATTATCACCAGTTTATAACACTTTCTTGAGCCACATCCAATATTAGGTCATAGCACAGACACAGTGTTAGGTCTGGCTTGTATGCGATTACTCTGAGAGGCAACCATACAACTCCTTATAATGTCCTATTTCCTGTTTTAAATTAACCCTTGCCCAATACCAGTTCTAACAATAGAGAGATACCTCCACAAGGTCATGTCTGGGAAGGATATACCTCAGAGTAACCGGGGTTTGCACTCGGACAGCTGCGCGTAATTGGCCCAGAGGAAGGAAATGCATGAATAGTAGGAAGCTGGGTGCAGAGCAAACGCCCAATCGCAGCAAAGGCCTTGGTGAAGGAGGCATTAAAAAAGAGAAGGGGAAAAAATGCTCAAGTCTGGCTGCTGTTGCTAGGTAACACTGATTAGGCGTAATCACAATGAGACCTTTATCTGTATGTCCCACCCTCAAGAAGGTCATTTCAGATGCTGGGATTCCAGTTATCTTCAGGCTCTCGGGACTTTACATCAGGAATTTTTATTTTCCTCCTTTGTGTGTAGGTCAAATTTTGAACACAACACAGTAGTTTAAAGGGATAAATGTTTTGACACAGAGATATCTGTTATTAGAAAATCCACATTGCAGGATTTTGTGGATATAAAGCCTGACTAGACCTTTGCTGGAGAACCTGCATGAATATGAAGTGCATAACCCATTTTTGTATTTATTTATTTATTTGACAGGGACAGTGTACATTAATCAACATTTCTGTAAATGCACCGGAATTAGCCAAAAGGCTATTTTTCATCCGTAGTCCCTGGACAGATGTAAAAAGTCTCCCTAAGACAATAAAACATTACGGTCAGTGCAATAAAATACAAAGTAGGACACAGTCACTACACTATACAGGTTAAATACAAATACAAAACAGTGCAAACAATAAAAGAGTCATAATACAGACAGGGGTTAATGACTGCAAGACTGTTGAGTAATGAACCAGTTCTTTAAATGTTTTTTAAACAGTATGTAGGTGGACAGATCTCTTATGTTAGCTGGGATGGAGTTCCAGTCTTTGGCTGCAGTTACAGAAAAGGTGTTCTGACTAAAGGCACTTTTCCTAAATGGGACTATGCAGTCTCCTCGAGCTGCTCCTCTGGTCACCCGCTGTAAAGATGTGGGGTTTCTGATGCTGACAAACTGACTGAGTGGGGGAGATGATTGGTTGTGGATTATTTTATGTATGACGCAGAGGTTTGAATACTTAATGAGATTTTCCCAGCTTAAAAGTTTGTGCTTTTGAAGGATGTTGCAGTGATGATACCTCATTGGTTTTTTGTCCAGAATTTTTATTGTCCGTTTGTAAAGTGACTCTAAGGGCTTTAGTGTTGTTTTGTTTGCTTGAGACCAAGTTGTTAAACAGTAGGTTATGTGCGATAGGACCATGGAATTCATGAACATTTTTGCTGCTTGCAGAGAGAGTTGAGACCTGATGAACCGGAAGTTGGAGATATTGAATTTGACTTTATTGCAGACTTTGTTACTTTGGGTTTTGAATGTTAGGTTTGAGTCTATTGTAATTCCAAGGTATTTGTATTCTGACACCACTTGCAACTTTTCACCTGCCATATAGATATCTGCTGTTGATTTTTTGACGTTGGACCTTGTGAAGAACATTGAGACAGTTTTATTGATATTGAGTTTTAAACAGGACTGATGTAACCATTCTGTAACATGGGCCAAAGACTGGGAGAGTTTATCTGCCACTTGAGTTGGATTTTTGCCATGTGTGTAAATAACTGTGTCATCGGCGTACATTTGAATGGAGACATTGGAACAAACAGAGGGAAGGTCATTTATGTAGAGTGAGAAGAGCAGTGGACCCAGGTTGGAACCTTGTGGTACTCCTGTCTTTAAAGGGAGGGGAGGAGAGCTGAAATCATTGATTTTGACAGACTGCGACCGATTTGTTAGATATGACTCAAACCATTTTGTAGCTTCTGGTGAGAAATTGAATGTGTTGAGTTTTGTGAGCAGTATATTATGATTTATTGTGTCAAAGGCTTTCTTTAGATCCAGAAAGACGGCCCCAACCACACCACCTTTGTCCAAATGTTGCTTGATTTTTTCAATGAAAAAAACAGCTGGCTGTTTCTGTAGAATGTTTTGCCCGGAAACCAAATTGCATCGGGTGAAGTGTGAATGGAGTAGCGTTCAAATGTGAAATTATTTGTTGCGCAACAAGTTTCTCTGCCACCTTAGACACTGTCGGAATTATACTGATTGGCCTGTAATTGCAGACGGATAATGCATCACCATTTTTGTAGAGTGGAATTACAGCTGCTGACTTCCATACATTAGGGAAAACTAATTCTGAGATGGACTGGTTAATTATTTTGGTTATTGGAGCGATTAATGAGAGTCCGAGTTCTTTCAGTGTGAATGTGTCAATGCCAAATACGTCTTTCGTTCTGGATGGTTTAAGTGTTTGAATCGTTTGAGCAACCTGAGCTTCAGTAACACTGCCTAATCTGAGAGCCGGCTCTGAGGTTCGCTGGGAGCAAATCACGTCAATGTCATTGGGTGGAAATGACTGGGCAATAGTGGACACTGACTCAATAAAAAAATTGTTAAATGCATTTGCAACAGTTTTTGAATTATTAGTTAGTTTCCCATTAATTTCCAATTCCAATATTTTTTTCTTTTTTAAGTCATGTCCTAGTAGTTTTTTCAGTTGATCCCAGATCATTTTAGAGTTTCCTTTGGCGTTTTCAATTATGGTCAAGAAAAAATTGGCCTTAGCTTTACGTATGCTCATGACTACCTTATTCCTAAGAGTTGTGAACAACTTTCTAGAACTTACAGTCTTAGTTTTTATAGCATTTTTCAAGGCAAGATCCCTCTCTTTCATCATTTTCAGGATATCCGAATTCATCCACGGAAGTACATTTTTATTGCTTTTCCTCCTGATTTTAGAAGTATAGTTTTTTATAGTTTGCTCAATTACTGTTATTAAGGTTTTACTATTCATATTACAATTACCCAATAATAACTGATCCCAATCTATCTGCTGCACAGTATTTTTAAAATGTTCCTGTTTACTTTTGGGGATACTGACAAATTCACTTCGACAGACTGAAGGACTGAATCTCTGTTTGGAAAGCTTCCTGGCCACCAGGATCAAATTGTGGTCAGAAATACCTGCTAACATGTTATAGGACTTAATTATTCTCTCCGGTCGATTTGAAAAGACCCATCTTACAGCTTGTGTGTTGGGATGATGATGATGATGATGATGATGATGATGATGATGATGATGATGATAATAATAATGATAATGGTGGCATTTTCAAGTTTATTATTTCCTTTTATCCAAGTAACACACACAGATGGGATCGTTGAGGTCCCTGAAGTCCCTCCCCTCTGGCCTCACTTGAATGCTTAACCTGAGTTTAATCAATAATGGCTGCCGGGTGTTATTTCTATTGGCCTGCGTGGCACAAACCAAGCAGGAATTGAAACATCAAACATAAATACTTTAGAGCTTGACCCTAATTATATTTCTCCTCTTCCAGTGTGTGGAGACTTGATGCGTCACTCAGATCTCATATATCAGCCTCTCATATATCCCATGTCATATATCTCATATCTCTTTCACCACTGTGTGAGTGCACCCATTATATCGCATTATAGTAAAGAAATCCTTGGACTGACT
This sequence comes from Proterorhinus semilunaris, assembly GCA_021464625.1. Lineage (NCBI taxonomy): Eukaryota > Metazoa > Chordata > Actinopteri > Gobiiformes > Gobiidae > Proterorhinus > Proterorhinus semilunaris. The sequence continues at coordinate 36,868,931 of CM038343.1, forward strand.
TTACAACAGTTGTGACTCTGTGACCAATGGAAGCAAGTGCATCGTCTACCTTGTTTATTGCAGATCATCTAATAGCCTACACCAAACAATAAGATCGGAAAAATAGGAAACAAGAGATGACTTATAAAACTGAATTCATAAAAATGTGTTTGAGGAAAAAATGCGCACAGTTGTGTAAAACTGCACACAACAGGAATTCATCTCATTTTACCATTCTGTTAAACTGCTTGATTATGAAGTCTACACTGTAAAGTATTAAGTAACGTTTACTTGGTAAAAACCAGAAGACCGGATGCCCAAGAAATATCTTGTTCAAGAATACTTGTATATACACGTATAGTGAACTCAAGGTACACTAGTTAAACTAAATAGGATTTATCTTTTTTTTTTTACACTTTCATTTCTTATACAGTATACTATGCATATACTAGTTTAGTTAACTTATTTAACTATGTATATCCTAGTAGTTCTAACTTGGACATAGTAAGTTTGTCTAAGTGTCAATAACTGGACTTGCATGCAATACGCTACAGATAAAAAACAAGTAAACTTAACTTCATATCATTCACACATTGCAAATTACAGGACACACTTGAGTAGAATGAATATTTTGTATTACTCTTGAACAGAAAGTTATTTTTGAACTGGGAATTAACATCATTAAAACATTCTTCTAGGGCGTTTCTGGAGCGATTTGAAGCTCATTTGGGGCATCAAACGTTATTCAAATTTTGTTGCTAAATGTTATGGTTTGTCTGCGGCAAAGCCGCAATCTTTACAAAGAATTTTGCGACTCATTGTAAACAACAAAATGCCCCCATTCGCGCAAACTAACTCCGATTAAAAATATACGGAAATATACATTTTATTGACCTTTCACCCCCGTACACAACAAATGTGACATTGCTCCCCCTATAGGGTGAGAAGAAAAATGCATTATCGGAAATGGCTAAAATTTGCCACAAAAATAGTTGATGGCATCCCGATCAAAAAAGCCAATGGGACCCATATCGTATTTTGTACGGTGTTTTCATGGTGACGCCCGCCCCCATGTTATTCTAATGGAACTGACACATAAATCTCACATTATACAAAATTACAGCGTGTTAGCGCCCTCTGTCAGGAGCATGTGGACAGTAGTCATTGAAGTACGTCCCGTTAGGGCCGTTTGATGCTACTTGTGAAATAAAAAGATTTGGGGCGCGCTAGCACCCTCTGTAGGTGCGAGCCATTATGGAGAGGCTAAAAATATAGTTCTGATGTTTACTGACAAAGATTAATGGCATATCAGGGCAATAAAATGTAGTGTGGCAGCGCTAGCGCTCTTGGTAGGGTTATGGCACAACAATGGAGGCACTAAAGGAGGCACGGCCCGCGAGATTCCCGCATGTGGAGATGAAGGTATCTGGTTATACCGCCTTTGCTCTGCCCAATCCCGTCAGACCTTGGAAGCTAAGCAGGGAAGGGCCTGGTCGATACTAACACTATGAAGCCTAGCGAATGTAGTGAGAGAGTGTGTGGCAGGTGTTGGTCGGAGGGGCCAATGGCGCAGACTGGTTGCCTCGCTTCTGTCAGTCTACCCCAGGGCAGCTGTGGCTACAACAGTAGCTTATCACCACCGAGTATGGAGTGAATGAATAATGACGACAGTGTAGCGCTTTGAGAAACTTGGTAATACAGGCTTGTAAAGCGCAATACAAGTGTATGGCATTATTATTAGGACAATCGCTATTAGATAGTGCTTTTCCCTGTGAATGATGACATATTGTACGATAAATTGAATACAGTTCTCAGTAAATCATGCTTAAAAGCTGTTGTGCGGTTGTATGTTCTGTTGGAGCTACAGCTATCAGTCTTGTAAACTGAGTAAGTCAATTATTAGAATCGACATCTGCAGATCTACCCCTCCTGGAACCGCCACCTTAACGTGGTGGAGGGGTTTGAGCACCCGAATGATCCTGAGGGCTCTGTTGTCGGGGGCTTCGTGCCCCTGTAGGGTCTCCCAGGGCAAACAGGTCCTAGGTGACGGGTCAGACAAAGAGCGGTTCTGAACCTTATGAGAGACCAACAGGCCCGGTTAGAACCATGAGGCCGTCCTTCTGTGGACCCACCATCTGCAGGAGGAGCCATAGGGGCTGGTGCAATGTGATTTGGGCAGCTCCAACAGCTGCCCCCACGACCCGGCAACGGAAAAGTGGAAGAAAATGGAGGGATGGATGGATCTGCAGATCTAAACAATTTGTGTGGATTATGTTTTCAAGTTTAACGTGACTGTGCCGGACACATTGGGCTCCAAATTCTACGATTTATTATGCTTTAAACATAAAATCAATTGTTAATCAAATGTTTAATGTAGAACTCATTGCCGTTAAACATTAAAAAAGATCTTAAACTTTACAAAACTGATGATAAAATGACCTGGTGTGTCAGTGAGATACAGTAGGTCTACAGGTCTGTACTCCAAATCTGAACATTTAGTTAGTTGGGTCGTTACCAAGTACCTCTTGGAAGTTTGCACATTCATCTAGACCAATTAAGTCAATTTCTGTTTATATCGGACTTTTGCGTCAATGGGCAGGTTATCATGGTAATCAAATGACACAATCCGACAATTATTCATCTTAATAAATCCTCTCAAGTCCAATGACAACCACCCAATGCCAGCGATCTGCCAGTGTTTTCAATGAAGCCGAGAGCGCTGTTATCTCCTGTGCTAACCGCTTGATTTGTGACGTAACACCGGAGAGCCCTATTCTGCAACAATCTGACACTAAAATTATATACACCTTTTTGATGGTAAAAAGGCTCTGAATAACCTTAATACATAATACATAACACATTTATATTTAAATAGTGTACAAAATATGAAAATATATATATACATTGACACATATTGCTAACCCATTCCATAGCACTCAATCTCAGTCATAAAACTTTAGCTGTGTGATAAATTCCTTTCACTACACATGCAGAATGTCTCTCTATTTTTCTTAAAGAATGAACATACTCATTTGTAATTTTCATTATCAGCATTTATATCATGGCCCTTCATTGATAAACGACAGTATTGGACTACAACAAACACTCCTACTGCAGTCAGTGACTTTAATGACTCAAACATGAACCACAATAACGATATGAAGCCACACAGAAAACAGATCATAATAAAAAGCTGTTTCAGATTTACCTCTAACACCTATAGCCTCATCACAGAAATTAAAAATGACGGCGCGGTGGCTTATGGGATGGCACATGGCTCCTAATCGCCGGTAAGGAACCACAAGAGGTCTCTATGCTAAGTAGCTATGATAGTTAGCATTGAAGCTCCTTTTCCTACCTCCTTCCTAACTGACAACACTATTCGGACGCTTCTTATCATGGCAGACGCTGACGCACATCCGGTTTGGCGTTAGACATCTTACCAATTTACTGGTTTCGGATGTATCCTGTTGCTCCATCCGAAACCAATTTGGGCTTTCTGTTAGGAAGGAGTTAGGGAAAGGAGCCTCCATGCTAACTTTAGCATAGGGACCTCTGATGCTAAGTCACTGGCGATTAGGAGCTATGTGCCATCACATAAGCCACTGCGCCAATCTCCCCAGCCCCCACGCCCCCACCCTTGAGTGATCCATGCGCAACCACTGTTGATTGACAGGTGCACATTTAATAATAAAAATCAGTAAAAAAAAAAAAAAAGATTCTGCACAAGCCAAACTTTATAAAAGTAACAAAATACATGTTAGAGTCATCACTCACATGTCAGGTTTTAAAAAGCCTCCTCAGTAAAGGCCTAAATGACGGCAGTTTGTGCTTTTGCTTTCATTTAGTAGAAACTTAAGCCACATGGCTAATTTGCATACTGTAGCTTTATGAAACCGCTGTGGAGATAAAATAAAGGGAAATGTGAAAGATCATTTGGATGTTTCTTTTTTTCCAGCTTAAATGTCTTTATTTGGACACTATGTTGTTGTTGGACAATATACAGTAGGTGGTGGTATGCGCTTTAGTTTTGCCTGCACTGAACTTTAAAGAAGAAGAAAAACAGTTGTTGGTGATGTTATTTCCCCTTCCCCTGGGCAAGGACGATCAAATTGGGCAAATGCTGTAGAAGCTCTAGTTCACTAAGTAAGTAAGGAAGTAAGTGCTTTATTGTACAAGCGTACAACGAAATAGTGTTCAGGTGTTAGTCCTGAGCTGCTGCGGCTGAGCCGCTCTGCCACTGTGTCTAACTTTATGCACTAACTGCATAAAGATCTAACAGTTGACCCCATGAAAGGTTAAGAGTGTTAGTACTTAGAGGCTACAGTTTAATGGTTTCGGATGCAGCCTGTGTGTATGTGTGTATGTGAGTATGTGTGTATGTGAGTATGTGTGGGTGGAGATTACCTGGGAGGAGCTGCTGCTGATGGAGCACACCTGGTTTCACTCCTATTTTTGCACCTGCCTGTACCTGGCCTGCTCCGCTCTGCTACATGTATCACACATGCAGTTATCACTGGAGGCAAGGCGGGTGTGTCTAGGCCAAGGACAACTCGGCTATCTGAACTAGATAAAATCACCCACCTCCTGTGCTGTTGCTAAATAATGTGAGAAACATCAGGGGATAAAAGTAGATGATTTGATCTGGCAGCCCCTAAAATTGAGCTTTCAAAGAAAAACGGGCGGCACGGTGGCACAACGGTAGCATGCTCGTGCTTCACAGCGAGAAGGTCCCGGGTTTGATTCCCACCTGGACGGGACCTTACTGTGTGTTTGCATGTTCTGCCTGTGTCTGCGTAGGTTTCCTCCGGATACTCTGCTTTCCCCTACCACAAAAAATACAGTATGTACAATAGGTTCCCCTTTGGGGCCAGGACTCCCCTGAAAAAGACATTCTTAATCTCAGTGGGACTTTCCTGGTTAAATAAAGGTTAACAAAAAAAATTATAATAAGTAGTATTGAATGAATACGTCAGGCTGAAAATAGAAACCTCATATTTTAACTTTAACTAAAGTAAATGCCTGAGTTACTTCCTGCCGTTATAAGGAGGACATTGTAGCACATATGGTATTGGTCCCATGGTGATAAATTGTTGGTTTACACTGTTCAAGCCATATATTGATATGTAACGCGCACAAATAAAACTTGATAAGAAAAAGTAAACCTAAAAAACAATCTGTAGTCAGTCTCAATCACAAGTGACTCCAGTGCTTTATGGGGAAGTTGTATTTCTTGCTTTAATAAGCGGAATGACGCAGCCCACATGTGCGTATTGCCACAGGACACAGAAAGACAGCTAAGAAAACCACAACACACTTGTTTATCCCTGATGCAAGCAGACAGATGGTGAGGAGTCAATGAAAGCCGTCTCATATGACGTGGGCCGCAGGTGTTGCCTCCTGGTCAGAACTGTTGGCACAGTGAGCGCCTTATGAGGCAAAGAGAGACACCTTTTTGGACGGTGGTGTAGGTCTCCTGCCAAGATTTCAGTGCCAGCCAACATGTCCCGTCATGCTGTAAGCTGGGAGTTCTCTCACTAATCTCAAAGTAGTTGGCATCAAAACACACAATCTGTAGCCACTCTCTTGTGCATTCCTATCATACCAAGAGGCCAACCAACTCCAAGATTAAACAAAGGAAACGCCTCTTTATCGTAATCCATATTTATTCAGGAAGTCCCATTCTGACGGGTGTTTATACCTAACTGTACTGAAAGGAGATCACTGCTACACTTTATCTTTGTCGGCCTTTTTCAATTTAACCTGCTGTTACATTCACAAACATAAAAAACAAGCTGTTTGTAGAATAAGTTGTAATAATATGTCTTATGAAAGCCCTGTGATAAGTATGTTGGGCTAGTGAAAAAGTTACATACAGTATGTCATACAGAATGTACTAATATGCACAAATCTCAGATCTTCGACTGTTCAAAATAAATAGCCTGATTGAGAAAATAAAATGTATTTCTTTTTTATTAATTGTGAGTCGAAATCTGCAAAATAGAAATGCCATAAAAAGGAAACATAAAAGTAAATGAAGCTAAAAGGGGTGTCATAAAATGGAAAGATGTCATTGCTGTTGGTTCAGTGGTGTTCGACTGTGGCTATAGTCTCGCGAGAAAAAGTCTCAGTAAGTATTGAGCAGAAAATTAATAGTGATAATAATCCCTTAATACAGGTAACTCGGAAAATTAGAATATCGTGAAAAAGTTCATTTATTTCTGTAATACAACTGAAAATGTGAAACTAGTATATGATATAGACTCATGACATGCAAAGTGAAATGTGTCAAGCCTTGGTTTGTTATAATTTTGATGATTATGGCTTAGAGTCAATTTTCAAAATATTCAAATTTTTCTGAGATGTTTTATTTTGGGTTTTTTACAAGCTGTGAGCCATAATTATAAAAAATTATAACAAATAAAGGCTTGATATATCTCACTTTGTATGATGATTTTGGCTCACAGCAGTAAAAACCCCAAATTCAAAATCTCAGAAATTAGAATAATGAAAAGGGACTATATTGTAGCTCAAAGTGTCTCCTTTCATCAGCTAATGAATCCAAAACACCAGCAAAGGGTCCCTGAGACTTGAAATGGTCTCTCAGTCTGGTTCAGTAGAATTCACCATCATGGGGAAGACTGCTGACCTGACAGTTGTGCAGAAAACCATCGTTGACAACCTCAATAAGGAGAGAAAGGCTCAAAAGGTAATAGCAAAAGAAGTTGGAAATTCTCAAAGTGCTGTATCAAAGCACTTTAATAAAAAGTTAAGTGGAAGGAAAAAGTGTGGAAGAAAAAGGTGCACAGGCCGCAATGATGACCGCAGTCTGGAGAGGCTTGTCAGGAAAAGGCCGTTCAAAAGTGTGGGGGACCTTCACAAGGAGTGGACTGAGGCTGGAGTCGGTGCATCAAGAGCCCCCACACACAGACGGATCCTGGACATGGGCTTCAGATGTCATATTCCTCTGGTTGAAGCATCCTGGTCTTCCATAACACCTCAGCAGTGCCACAGGCTGAGAGCGTCCATGCCACACAACCACATTAAGGCAGTGATTCAAGCAAAAGGGGCTTAAACCAAGTACTAAGTACTTGATTATAGTTTTCAGAGGACCGACATTTCTCTGTTTAAAATATTTTTTTTATTGATTTCATGTAATATTCTAATCTGATATTTTGAATTTGGGTTTTTTACAAACTGTAAGCCAACATCAAACAAAGGCTTGACATGTGTCACTTCGCATGTCATGAGTCTATATCATATATTAGTTTCACATTTTAAGTTGAAATACAGGAATAAATGAACTTTTTCTAATTTTCCGAGTTTCACCTGTATTACGGGGAGTGTCTTGCCCCAGGAACTGGGATCACACTGGCAATTCTTTGGGTAATATAATGACAACAAAAACAATGTGTCTCTGGAAGGAGTTCTCACATAAACAGCAAGCTAACCCCCCACAAAAATGTCCTCAAATGCATGTGCTTCTTATCTTAATTTAGCAGCTCCTCTTTCAGTCGTTTCTCAAATGGTAATGCTTCAGAAGTTATTCAAAACGTGCACTGTGAACTAATTCTTTATTTTACAGTTGCAATACTTCTCAGAATAATCACAATTAGTTGTTGTTGCTGTTGTTTGCTTTCCCCCAAAACCCTAAGGAGACCAAGGAATTAACGTAAAAGGGTAAATAAAGAACAAATGAAAGCCTGTTGTTAAAATGTGTCTTTGTACATGACTCAGAGAAGTATCATAGGTGAATATGGGACAGGAAGAGAAACTCAGTGCACCAGCTCACTCAGGAACACTCTGTGACCACACACACACACACACGCACACACACACGCACACACACGCACACACGGAAAAAGTAGACAATAGCCATGTACCCGGACGACACTGACACTGCGCTTCCATCCGCCGCGCTTTGTTCACTGACGGTGGGTGATTCATCGCCAAAAAATGCTTTCACGTGTCTCCTTTGTGGACTTTATTGTCTCACAACGCGCAGAAAAAAAATACCCTCTCGGCACATTTTCAGTCTTAGCCAAATTAATCACACTTTAAAATGTCGTCTCATCAAAAACAGCTTGGTCAAACAACAAGGACGTTCCCTATATAGAGTATTTGAGAATAGGACATTCAAAGTTAGGGTTTCTATTTTAGCCCTCATAATTAGTAGACTTTTTCTTTTTTGCATTCTCGTTTGATGGACTATTTCTACATTGCGTTTAAACAGAAAATGCAATCTTTGACTATCCTTTGTTGCTTTAGGGGGGGAAAGCTGTTGCAAGAACAGTCCATATCGGTAACGGTAAGTAAAGAATGTGACGCATGACTAAATGAAAACAATGCCTGAACAATTGGATAAATTATGCTTCGCCAACTTCAGATTAGTGCACTCCATTTGACTCCACAAGGCCACGAACAGAGCATAGCCAATAAAGTAAGATGAGCTGAGTTACTGGAAACACGCAAGGCGTTTGTGTTTCAGTTGCAAAGCGGCGCTGAGGTTGAAGGTAACATGTGAACAAATTAACCACCCACACGGCCAACCACCAACAATTACAGGACGTCTCCAAGACCTCATGAACCAGGGCCATGTGAAAGAATGTCAACGAGAGCGTGTAATGTTTGCCAATCCTAAGTGTGGGAAAAATATTTGTGGTGCAAACACATTCTGTTTCTGGAAATTAAACTCTTCTCTAACGGTTGCAGCTGGAGACGGACCAAATAAACAAAAACAGTTTGAGACAAATACTGTTTTTAATCTCTTTGCACATTTTCTGCAGTTCCGTTTTACCCAAATCTGAAAGCTTCTCGACTGCAGCCTAGAGGCCAGGGTAACATCTCATTTGAAAGCTAAGACAAAACTGATCATGACTTTTTTGTCATGTTGTCGCCGCATTTATGTCACATTTTTAAATCTTTTTTGTCATTTTTTCATTGCTTTTTGACACATTTTTTGTTGCGTTTTCATATCTTTTTGTCATGTTTTTGTAGCTTTTTTGCAGTTTTTAATAGTTTTTTGATTGCTTTTTTTTCAACACCTTTTTGTCACTTTTTTGTTGCGTTTTCGTATCTTTTTAGTCGTGTTTTTGTTTTTGTCGCTTGATATTCATTGCGTTAAAATTACTTTTCCGGCACGTTGTTGTTGCTCTTTTGTTGCGTGTCTGGGTAAAGTCAAACTGGAGAAAATGTGCTCGGTTTAGAGGTTAACTATGTAGAGCCCTGACCTGTTCACTGACTTACAGTGAAATTCATTTAGCTTCTTGAAGTACAACATTAATAGATAAATAAATACAAATGGATCTGGCATCTTTAAGTAGTAGAATGTGATTTTCACATTTCAGAATCAGAATCAGAATCAGAATAGTTTTTATCGCCCTTGTTGGAGAACAGGTTCACAAACTAGGAATTTGTCTTGGTGCAGACGTGCAACAAAAAACATATAACACAGAATTTAGATAAAAAATAAGCTATACAACTTTAAACTGTAAGGGTTTAGGGGGCATGCATAAAAAATATTAAATAAATAAGATACAAAATAAAAAACAATTCACACAGTTCCCATAAACTACAAAGTCAAGTCATGTGGAAAATGACATCCATGTTTTTGTCTGATTCACACGACGTTTATGAGGAGATCTTCACCTTCCAACTGTGAGAGTCTTTTAGAGACAGCACATTTTTGTAGTTCCTTCCTTGTTCACGAGATGTTCACACAGATTTCAAGGGGAGCGCCTGCTCTGGTGTCTTTGACAGTGTCAGAGAGGAATGTTACAAATCATTGCCAATGGGGAGAGTGTTAAGGGAAGGCTTGTCATTACCCTTTGTACTTTGTGTTTGACATTCTTTCCACCCAGATACAGTAAGGCTTTCGTTATCGGCCGGATACTGATTGAGCCCTTGTAATAGAAGTGTGTTTTATGGAGAAAAACGAGAAACAGGGAGTGCATAGCAAGAGTATTTTTCTTATGATGTGTAACATTTCAATCAATCAATCAAACTTTATTTATAAAGAGCTTTTCATACTGAAAGGTATCACAAAGTGCTTTACAGATTACAACATTTAAAACAATACACTCGGCATCAAGTTAAAAGCTAAGCTAAAAAGGTGGGTCTTGAGCCTGCTCTTAAAAACATGAACGTTCTCTGTGGTCCTGAGCTCCTCTGGCAGGTCGTTCCAGAGGCGAGGGCCATAATAATAAAAACGTGAGTCTTTCTGTTGACTTTAGGAATAACTAGGAGACCCCTGCCGGAGGAGCGCAGGGGCCGTGAAGGTTCATAAGGTAAAAGCAGTTCTGAAAGATAAGAAGGACCAAGACCATTAAGACATTTAAAAACTATTAAAAGAACTTTAAAATCGATCCTGAAACACACGGGGGGGCAATGCAGCGACTCTAAAACCGGTGTAATGTGGTCCCACCTCCTGGTCTTCGTCAGGACACGAGCTGCTGAATTTTGTAAAAGTTGTAAACCTGAGATACTCTTTTTGGGAAGACCAGAAAGCAGGGCGTTACAGTCGTCAATACGACTGGTGATAAAAGCATGCATTAGCGTCTCCGTGTTGGCCCGAGAGAGAATGGGGCGGACTCTGTTCTTTAGATGGTAAAAACCTATCTTTGTGATATTCTTAATGTGTGGAATTAAAGTCAGCTCAGAGTCAAAAATCACACCCAGGTTCTTCACCTGTGAGGAAGGATTAAAAGATAATGAGTGTAATTTGGGTAAAAGTTTCTCTCTCTGGGCCTGAGGACCGATGACTAAAACTCCAGTTTTGTCCTGGTTAAGCTGGAGAAAGTTTTTTGCCATCCAGGATTTGATATCTAAAATGCAGTTAACACGTGCATCCATTGGCCTGGTGTCATCAGGAGACATGGAGATGTACAACTGTGTATCATCAGCGTAACTATGAAAGTTGACTCCATGTCTCCTGATGACATCACCAAGAGGGAGCATATACAGGTTATAAAAGTGGGAAAAAATGTGCAAAGCAACCTTGTAAAAGGACTTTACATGACATAAAAACAAATGCCACATAAAAAAAAAACTTTAGGGTATAAAACTGTAATGATGAAAAGTGTCATTTTATATGTGCCATAGCCACTGGCACGGTTGATATGCTTGTTTTAGAGGACGTGCTTCTCTCTCCTCTGACAAATCAGAGGCCAGCAGTCTGTTCAAGTGAGCATCAGTATGGCTCACTTTGGCCCAGGGGGATGACGGTTCCAAAATAAGTCAAAGCGAAAACAAACAAGGGTAGATGTGCACAGTGCCATGCTGGCAGTGACAGTGGAAAACTGGCAAAAGTTAAATGATTTAAGCACTACATCAACAAAACCTTCTAGTCATAGACGGTACAGAAATAAATATGAAAAAGGATTAAACAATGAGGAGAAGTGCATTACACAGTTTTAACGCATGATGCGGCGTCTAGAACACCACACTACCATTGCGGTTGCTGTATCGGACTGTTGCGGTGAAGAGGGAGGGATACTTACCGGTCAGTATCTAATCGGTAAGTATCGTGGATAGGGAAGACTGCTGCCTCCGCAAACCGGATAAAGCGGAAGAAACTGGATGGATTAAACTATACACAGATTTCAGAACCAGATATCATAGAAATCAGGTGTGACATAACCAAGAAAAAAGGGGACATAACACTTTTGCACACAGATAACCTCAAGTCTCTTATGTTCAATTGCAAAGATACTTCTACAATTGATAATTCCTGGACTACTGAGAGCCTGATCTACTGAAATAGGATTGGCAAGAATTCTTCCACTTAAAAGACAGAAAAAGTTTTTGTTCACTTGGAAAGGTCACACACAAAAATACTTACTAAGAAAAACCAAAAAACAATATCACTGTCGTTTGTTGGATTTGTCATGGTTGACGTCTGGTTTGAATTTGGTTAAGACCAACATTTGTCCTGCTTACATATTCTGTTATTCATATAAAGTGTCTTTTTAGTGTACAAGAAAGATCTCTACAAGTTTGAGGCATTATTGCTGTATCCATTCTTGCCTGTAACATATATACCGTATGTACAACACCCACAGTATCACTCGGATGTTTCAAGCTATTTCCTTGTTTTTATCTCGTGTTTCTCCTGAGCCCATATACTGTACATCTGCACTATTCTCTGTAATGCTGAGCTCTGCAGTTTGTAGCTGGCTCTGGTTTTAATATTCTCGCTCTGCTGTGGTTTTCTCTGGCCTGCTGTTAATCTGGAAAGGGTTTGATATGAGAAGCCAGGGCTCTGCAGGAGCTTCTCGTAGAGGCTATTGAAGTACTTGTGTGTTCTTTATGAATCAGCGATCGATGAAGGGGGTGCACTTCCTGAATGTGCATGGTATCTGGCACAAAGGCAAACTCAGTTGTGTGGTGTTCCCCAAGAGTGCACTTGATTAAATAGCAATTACTATGATGATCAAATACATTATACAATATATTTTTCTATCAATAATTATGAGTAGCAATTTATAGAAGTATACTGTACAAATGTCACTTTCTACTCTCTACTCTGCTGTTAAATTAAAATTGTGCATTTATTCTCAATTCTTCCCCCTGCTATACAAAGATAATAATTAATCAGCACATTGTTAATATAGCATCATCAACTCTTGTTTTGGTGTGAATAATAGCAGTTGCAGTGAGCAGGTGCTTTCATTATCCTAATGCACTGGCTGGTAATGCAATCTCCTGTGCAGACGCTGTTCCCTGCCATCCTCCAGGGTCCCTTGAGACAAAATGGAAGCTTTTATATACGCTCACATTTAAATCATTTATTACATGGATATTTGTATTGAATGCCTCCATATCTGCAGAATGTTCTTTACGTATGGTCAACAAAAAAGATTTTTATTTCTTTTGGGGTCATGAAGGTTGGGGGAGGAATTCGTCTTTCTTTTTCTTGACTATTTCTGCAGCTGAGACCCGCTCATGGTTGAAGTGAAGGCCTGTTAACCACTAGAGAGAAGAGATCATTTGTGTCGATGTGTGCGCTCACCCACCACCAGAGCAACGATGCTGGGCACCAGATGTGGCCTTGCTAAATTATACATGAAAGTGTCTGCCATGTGTCCTTGAAGCTGCACCACGTCAATATTCCTTTGTGCAAACCAGCATCTAGAATTGTTGTATTGGTAATACTGAGGAGGCATTGTCTGTAAAGAGCTTATTTTCTAAAGTTCAAGTTAAAAAAATAAATAAATACCATAAACAAAATGTCTCCCAAACAAATTGCCCAAATCAGTTGGCTATATATATATATATATATATATATATATATATATATATATATATATATATATATATATATATATATATACATATATATATATATATATATATACATACATACATACTATGACTACAGTTACATGTGTATGTATAGAGTGTTTCATTTTAATAAGTGTCTTCTTGTCATTGTGGTTATTTTGAATTTCACAGAACTGTGTCTGTATCACGTCTGTCTGCGCTGTGGTTTCACATATACTCGCTTACAGGAGCTCTGTGTATCTAACCATTTCCGTGCAGATAATGCTGGAAATTTTTGTGCTGCATGTCTGAAAACATAATATAAAACAAACTATAGACTTGAATTGATTTAAATGAAACTGAAACGGGGTTCAGTCAACTTAGGTAACATGTTTCCTGGTTTGAGAGTTGACGTTTTTTTAAGAAAAGCCAAAGGTAAAAAAAAAAAAAAAAAATCAGCTTTTCACTGGTGCTTGCGATTCAATACTTAGATGCAAAGAGCGAGAAAGCACTGGTCTGACAGGTTCCCTGCAACTTGACCTGACTTTGACTAACCTGTGAGGAATTTCAAGCTTTAGTGACCATTCTGCACTTTATAGGGCCATGAAATGTTGTACATTCCTCAAACTGCTCTCAGCCAGGCATTTTGAAAGATATGTATCGGCAAAAACAGAGCACGATTTGGACATTTAAAGGAACACTGCGTAACATTTTGGACTATACTGTTACCATCAGTACAAAACATGCTCCTAATGACCAGCTCGACACAGAAAACGCTATTACTGCTGTGGTTAATCAAAGAATGGATTTGGATGAGGACCTGTTTAAATCTCAAATCTGGAGACGAGCTGGAGATTTCCCCACTCCTGGTAAACTTACAGGCATGAGACGTGAGCCGCTCACAGCTGTTTATATATGAGGAATTTTTCAATTCTGAAAATATCTGTCATAAAATAATTGCTTGTATTTTTAAATTCTACACAGTGTGGCTTTAAGAATGTCTTTTCTCAGTGTGAGGAGGGAGGAAGAAAAGTTTGTTTAACGTTCAACTTCAGTCAAAATCAGGTGAAGCGAGCATGCTGGGAAAACCACCGGCCCATCACCAAAAATGTTCAGTAATCTTCCTATTAAACAAGTAGAGAGCAATTTCACTAAGGTTGCTCATGTACCTGTTTCTTTTCGTAAACATGATTATAAGAATGTGGACCTTTTCTGTCATCAAAAACCTGCAACCCTCACATTTATAGACTTATGACTAAACTATTTTGTTTTTGCCCGATGTTCACAACCACAGGGTTAGACATCGCCCATCCACAATTTTACTGCAGCATGTTTTACATTGCAGCCATTTTGTCAAAATCCTCATAGTTACCACATTCAACAATACCAAAAGTACAAAATGATCCCCCATTATGTTTTGTTGTTGGACATGATATAGGGACACAATGACCTCCAGAGGGTCACGCAAGAGAGAAAGAAGAGTTGGGGGAGGTGAGCTCTACAACATGCGTGTGATTCACTTTCTACTTCACTTGCCCCAAGCACTGAATTGTGGGTAGCACTTTTATATGTTTTATAAATCCTTGAATCCACTTGAAACAGTCTATTTTGCTCTTTGTTTATGGTGTAATAATGTAATATGGTGAAAAAAATTGCTGTCAGTTATAAGAATGGCGCATTGTTAACATGAGACTTCCTTAAACAATACTTTGTCATAAGTCTTAAGTTATATAGTGGTTGACTAATTGATAAAGAGGCAGAAAAGAAGCATAATATAAGATCATTATATGGCATCTGCGGCATATGACGGAGGTGTGACTTGACTTGACTGTGCCCTAATGACACCTCAAAGAAAGTGCACACATTACTTGCTCCAAATTGGCAAATTGGTCAATTACCCTCGAAGACCCTAAGTGTTCGGCCCAAATAATGACCACACAAGCACACTGCCACATAAAAGAGCAGTAAGTTACGACGCAGTAACTGTGGTTTGTATTTGTAACACATTAAGGGCGTCATTTATCAAGGCAGGGTGCAAACTGAAAAATAAAATGTGCTATTTTGTGGTCATTTTGCACTTGATTTACTATTTGATGTTGCCTGTATTTCTGAATTGGGACCCCAAATCTGACATGTAAACTAGACAATGATGCGTGAGTAAAAAGAAATCCTCAAAAGACTCTGCTGCCGATCCACTTTTGCACGTGCTCCCTGCTTTGCACACGAGCAAACGCCTGGTAAATGACCCCCTAAGTTGATGTTTATCACATGGTGCAGAATTGTCATATTGGTCCAAGTTGGGTATTTCGCCACTTAATTCACGTAGCAGATGTCTTGCCGTGTTTTTGGAGGATCTTTAAAACCATGTTTATGTGGATTAACTATTCAAGCAGATCAGTGGCACAATCTGGGACAAACAAGTCACTGCCGGGTTGTTAGAGGGGTCAGAGGAGACAGACCAGCTGCTCTACAGATCTTATAAACTTTTACCATCAATCTTGGTGTTGTCTTGCTGGTTGTCTCACTGCTTTTTAACAGCAAAACTGTGAAGGCACTGTGACTTGATATTGTTACTGGACTGAACATCAAATTAAACATCCTGTTTCTTCTATGTTTTCATTCACACATACAAAAACAGTGTTTGATGATTTATGTTTTAAACGGCGATTTGTTTCTGAAAATTCAAATATCGAGCAAAAAGTCCAAATATTTGTATAATTTGGGACTCATTGCTAGCAGCCAATAGGTCATAATTTTGAATATGCCATCTTTGAGCTGCAGCTAAGGCCATGTGAGGGCTATCTTTGAGTATCTGGTGTGTTTTCAGGTGGGGTTAGGTGTCTCATGGAGTCAGGGGTTGTCACATAAATAATGTATAAATATATAAATAGTGAAGAAATTGTGTTGTTGTTGTTTGTATATTTTATGATCATACAGTTTTAATCCGTAGCTTTTGTGGAAGCATATTATTGGGTATTGGGTGAATTCATAAAGTGTGACAGCCAGTCCCGGTTGTCCCCCTTATGACAGTCATAGCGCCCTGAGGCTCGGGGCAATTTACCTTTTATCACGGCCTTGGTCGTAGTAGTCGTAGTAAAGGGTGAAAGTCTATATGAAACAAAAACGTTTTCTTCTACTAATTGTAAAAGTACTTTAGTATCACTTATTTTGAGTATTCTCTTGCACTGATCTCTGACACACAGCATAAATCCATAATTGCTATTTAAAATTTTCCATTATTTTGTCTCGATACTGCATTGTAACATTTGAGTAATCCGGACAATTACATAATCTGCACGGAGGAATTATGTCTTGGGTGGATATGGAAATGAAAAGTGGCAGTGTTTGGAGTGTGTTTCATAATCCGAGAGCCGTCCTGTAGCGGCAGGTACAAGAATGTGACCACTGAGCAGTGGAGAGAATGCCGTCATCAGTCCATGGGGGTGATAGGACTTACAAGAGGTGGGTTTGTGTGTGAGGTGCGGCTTGGTGTTGCGTTATCTTTGGTTTACCCACTTCAAACAGTGCCATGGCAACCAAGAGAGTGAGGACTTTACCTCTGTGTACATTGGTGTATTCACATTGCAGAAAATATTTGTTGACGGTAAGGACAACACCACCAGCACCGGCTCCAGAACAAACTGACTGAGGGTGCATTCGAGTTTCAAAAGGGTGCATTTTCTCGCCATTAAAATACATTGTGATGCCATTAAAACTGAGGGGGCAAACATTTCAAAATGAGGTTGCAATGCACCCTCTTGCACCCCTGTAGATCCGGGCCTGAACACCACTACCAAATGTGAAGTATTTTGCCCATATTATAGTGTTATTTACTTTGTGTGATCTCCCCAATAGAATAAAGTTTTGTGTTTACAGAGTATAGACTACAATCGGTTATCTCTGTGTTGCCCTGTCTAGACTCTTTTACCTTGTGTGGTCCAAACTTCCACGAATAAGAAGCGATCATTCAGAGGACTGCGTTCCAGTGTTTGAGTCATTTTCGCAGCAAAGTCACAGCACTTCTTGGTAATTGTAAGGCAGATCATTCTCCCCATAGAACTGCCACGTTGCCAAAACACCACCGTACCAGTGCACACAACATCATTAATTCCAGGTGGCTGGCTCTCAACGGCATACAGTTACACAGCGAGGTCACGTTTGAGCTTTAAGAGGGATGACCCGCGTAGAAGAAAGTAAGTCCTGAGGGGGAAGGTGTACGGTTTGCCCCTCTTTTGTGGCGCAGGCAAACAGTAGCAAACACAGACAGACTACAAACAGCTAACATTGTTTTATCTGAGCGTTCAGATTACATTAAACTCAAGCCGTTTTGCTGTAGATTTTCCAGCGGGGGAGATTTAGAGAGCCGCTTTGGGTTTCAGATGCTAAGTTGTGAGTATCCAGTAACAAACTTAAAGAGTATTTCTGATGTGTGGGCCAAAAGCAAACAAGGGCCTTTTGGTGTTGTGACAGGAAATCTATTATGGGCCTCCCGCAGAAGAGGGAAGTGACACAGAAAGCTGAACAAAAACCTGACTTGTCAATTAGGGAAAATAACACAGCATGAGGCAAAAGAAAACTTCTCTCTGTGGACGTAAAAATCAGAATCACAATCAGAATTGTATTTATTGCCATTGTTTGGAACAGATTCACAAACTTGGAATTTTTCTCGGTGCAACATAAAACATATACACAGAATTTCGATAAAAATAAGCTATGAAAACTTTAAAACTATAAGGCAACAGCGGTATTGTATTCTCAGCTGTGCAGGTGTAGTAAGTGATAGCAGCAGATATGAGTGTGGACATACCACATAGTGCAATAGAGCAGTGCAAATGACTAGAACAGGTTATTATGTTCAAGTCTGCTACAGAGTTATTGGGTCTTGTTATTGTTCATGAGTCTGATGGCGGTGGGGAAAAACTGTTCAAGTGGCGGGATTTATGGGTCTAAATGGACCGTAGCCTCCTGCCTGAGGGGAGAGGGGTGAATAGTCTGTGTCCAGCGTGTGATGGGTCAGCTGTGATCCGACCTACACGCCTCCGGGTCCTGGAGGTGACCAGGTCCTGGAGAGATGGGAGCTCACAGCCAAACACTTTCTCTGCAGCACGCACAATGCGCTGCAGTCGGTGCTTGTCCCGTTCTGTAGCGCCGGGGAACCACACGGTGATGGAGGAGGTGAGGATGGACTCGATGATGGCCGTGTAGAACTGCACCAGCATCTTGGTTGGCAACTTAGGTTTGCTCAGCTGCCGCTGGAAAAACATCCTCTGCTGGGCCTTCTTGATGAGGGAGCTGATGGTTGGCTCCCAACCATCCTTTGAGGTTCTGGGTGATGGTGGTGCCCAGGAAACGGAAAGTCCATGATGGAGATGGAGGTGGAACGTACACAGGCCTGAGGAGTTCCAGTGTTTGTAGTCTGATCTGACTGTCCGAGACGATCTTCCCTTAGTTGCCAGAAATGTCCTTATTTTATTTGGTTAATATAGATCTTATGCCGGGTCACAACTTCTTTTATCTTTCCTAAAATATAAAGTGAAAAGTGTATTGTGATAATTATTTGACTCAAAATTGGCGACAAAGCAGTAATTTAATGTGATTTTGACAGATGTTTTTTTGTGTTAGAGACTGCAGTGAACATATTACAAAGTGTGATGTCATCTAGGCATGAATTACAGCTGTTTTGTGCGCCGAGACCGAGACGTGTATGAGCAAGAGAGAGATACTGGCATCGTACATCACTGCATTGCTCATATTCCTGTCTCCTGATGCTGTAGTTGTTGTAGCAGAGATGGCTCTTTTCCAGAATGATACCATATTGCAGTATATGTGTTTTGGCCTCTATTCGATTATCATATACGTGGCTTGCATAAGGAAAGTTAATTTGTTTTAAGGGTTTATTGAGTAATTATGTTAATCATATCTGATTTATAAATTGAATGTTCATAATCTCCATCGCTACATTTTTTATAGTCATCCTTATGATATGACTTTTTGGGGGGGTCAACTATGCCTTTTGTGGTGATCTTGACAATTTAAAAGTAGTATCTAAGTGAATGAAAGGAAGAATCTTATATCATCTATGGTGAAGAAGTTTTCTCATGTGACATCCTCTCTATCCGGACTGGGGCCTGGCACAAAGATTGTGAGATAGCAATGAAATATTCTGTGTGATTTAG
This sequence comes from Proterorhinus semilunaris, assembly GCA_021464625.1. Taxonomy (NCBI): domain Eukaryota; kingdom Metazoa; phylum Chordata; class Actinopteri; order Gobiiformes; family Gobiidae; genus Proterorhinus; species Proterorhinus semilunaris. The sequence goes on from CM038343.1 coordinate 36,888,346, forward strand.
AAACAAACAGTCCCTGCATGTAATTTATGCAGAGGTGAGAGCCTATCACTGATGCAGCCCCCACAGCTGTTCTTTAATTAAAATGCTCACAGCATCAGCAATTATTTGGAGATTGCTATTTGCGCTGCCGTGTTTATGAAGGCAGATATTCAATCAAGGTGATTGTGATAGCATGCAATTAAAAAAAGGGATTATGTTTTCTTTAGTGTTGTAAATAAATGTTACTGTTTGTAGGGTCCAGCACTATGCCTCATATGGTGATTGTTTTAGCTCTGTTATAAATCCTCTGGTGTCATTCAGAAAACTGGTGGCCTGAATCGATCCACAGCCATTTCCTCCAGTAAAAGAGGTAGCATATCTGCCCTTGTTAGCCTCCTGAACAGTTTATGCTAAGACCTGACATGTCTGAAGAGAAAGTGACTGAAGAGACTGCTAAAGATTTGGGTAATCCGGTCCCGCAAACATTTCTCACATTATGCCGTCACAGCCCCATAACATTTGCGTGCCTGGGTAGAAGAGTCCCAAGAGCAATGCTTCTCATGAAAGGGGTTTAGGGTCTGATCTGAGTCTGAAAATGTATGGAATCTCGATGTACCTTCTGGTTCTGTGGACGACAATATTTATTAAGTAAAGTATTAAAACACAGTGAGAGCTTTGGTTGTATGATGTTACTCAAATGATGGTGTAATTACAGTGTAGGCCCCAAAGAGGTTGTAAAAAACGTGTGCATATATACAATTGTAAAAGGAAGGCCTTCTCCAGCCACCTGTAAGTGTGTAGCATGCTCTGGTTTTAACCATTGGATCTGGCAACCCAAGGTCTGGGGCTCTTTCAACATTCTTATTGGATTATCACCTTGAAAACAAAAACACAAAACAAGGATGAACCACTTTTGAATAACATCTAAAATCCCCTTGTAATTGTATTATTATTATTATTATTATATTGTTTTTGTTTTTTACATTTTATCAATAAAATACATATTCTATTTGAAAATGTTTTGTGTAATAAATAGTCGGGGGATTCTGCATACAGTACTAGAAGGCTGTGTGTATAACCACTGGGCAGACTGCATGGCTCAGGGCTCCTCCCATCTCCTCGTGCGGCTCCACCACGCTGTCCGCTGCTGCAGAGGAGTCTCGCTGCTGCTGCTCCGCCTGTTTCACTCAATCCAGTCCAGCTCTGCACCTCGCAGCCGTAGCAGCAGCAGCAGCAACAGCAGCATGCCCGGCCGAGCCACGACCAGCCTCCTGCCTGTCCACAGACAACCGCTGCAGCACATTTCTCTGCCTCAGTGACCTTGTGCCGGGCGTGAACTCCCGGCGGCGGCTACATTTGGAATTAGGATACGAGTTTTGCCCTTATCATTCGCGCGTATTGTGGACGTTTTGTGTTGCCAGGGAAGAAAGTCTGAGCAGGTAAGCGGCCAGTCAGCACCACGACATTGGCTTCCACATAAAAAAAAAACGCACGCCCCTATAGGCTATGTTATTATTACTCTATTACACGTGCGCACTAATGCATAGGCCTAAGACAATGGCATTTAATTAGACCTTTCTCATTATACTCCATTACCCGTTGAGCCAGATGTTTTGACATTTTTGCAAGATACTGATGAACTAGAATCCAACTAGGCCAATTATTTACCAACACGTTCTGAAGCGGGGACTATGCTGAAGAACTTAAGTATCGGGCAGGGTAATGGTAGGTTTAGCCACAGGTGGAAGCCAGCCAGGCACTACAGCCAGTCTAGTCGGCTACTTTGTCCGCGGTCCCACTTTAATGACTTTGGGGTGCCGTTTTTGTCTGTAAACTTTTGGCGGAAATCCTCTGCGACGTTTTTGGGGGGGGGGGGGGGGGGGGGGGGGGAAAGCTGTTGTGCTTTGACTGAATGGACCTTGTGAGCCGAGTGGACAGGCGTGACAGATTTTGCTCGTAAAATAATTTGTATTCAGTGTGCGTGGCTTCCTGCGCGCTGGTGGGACAAGGCAAACAGACTACAATACGGTGTCCAATAGCCGGCGATGCCTAGTAGTAAGCTCGTTCCTAACTTAATTTGCATGGCCCGTTGTCATGATTTTGCCCTAAGAAGCTTACAAAGACCAACTGTTGGGAATTTGTGGCGCAACACTAACCTTTGCAACCACCACATGGCATCTTGCTGTCTTGCTCATGGCTTATGTGCACGCCCCTTGTAGAAAAGATATGGGCTGCCGTTTTAACAGCTGTTGGATGTAGATAAGACCTTAACTCTTGCTCATTCATTCTTCCTCAGGCAGGCACGTAGGCAACGTCAGCTCCATTGAACCTCTGGCCCCCCAAGATGATTTGGAGGAATACTATTGCACAAATCAAATGCCTGTCAAAGAACTCTAGAAATGTGGGGAAATGCTGCCACTTCCTTTTTCCCATTTAGGCCATATATGATTTACAACACAGGCATAGAAAGTGATGCATTACTTTGGCCTAAAATTGTAGGGTCCGGTCCTTGGTCTTTTGACGATGAAGAAAATCATCCTTCTACCAAGCAAACTTTGCTACCCCTCCTATAGGCTATGCTGTAGTTTTTGTTTTGGTCGTTTTTAGTCCACTGATGAAATAATTATGGATGCCACTGACAGCAGCATTGTTAATCAAGGTTGAAATAGCCAGCTGTCAAATGAAATGAAATGAACAGCAACCACAGCCTGAGCAACTGAACATAAGAAGACAAGTCATTATTTTAGTCTTTTTAATGAGTTAAATATATGACTTTTTAGCCTAATCAAATAATCTGTAGGCTCAGAATAGGCAAAACAAAAGGCAATATCAACAGTCCTAGCACTCCTATGAAGGAATTCCATACCGGTGTTTATGGTTTAATTATTGAGCGCTCGATAGTACTGCAGCATAGCTCGAAGAGGTGCTGTTTTTACAAAAGGAAGTGAGAAATGGACCTTGAGCCTGAGAAGGAGTGGGGAATGTAGACAGCGAGGTCTAGTTCAAACAAGCACTACTGAATATGTCAATGGGGCTGGAGTATCTGCTTATTAACAGCTTCAGCCTGTCCTCTATGGATGTGATGAATGTGTAATGTATCATCTGTTGTTGTTGATGATGATGATTCTCTCCCGAGAAAGCGGAGGAACTGGAAGTCTAATTTTCTGAACAGACGTTTAGTCACGTTTCAACTTTTTATGGAAAAGCTGTCTCAGAAACCCCTCGTCTAATATTAAAAAGACCGCTGTAACCTAATATTCTGTACGTCTCGGATCAGTCGCCATTGAGCATGACTCATTATGCAATGGCATAATAATTGTGTTGGGCAAGTTCCCCTTGTGGGTACAAACTAAACAAACATCGGGTCACTTGGTGCTTTTCCGCATTATACGAGCCAGAAAATATAGGACACTTTGATCAGGAAGAACACTCAGTATTTTTATTGTGGTTTTGGTAGATTGATCAATATATACTAGAGCTGTGAATCACTGCCTACTGCCAACTTTTTTCTTTCAAAATTCATAACTACACAGTTATGGATGCTCAAAATGGAGTAGCCTGAAGCCATAAAGCTCATATGTGCCTACCCCATATTCAATTCAATATACTTATTATACGGTCTACATTACATTGACTTTGGATGTAAACAATTGCTTCCTGAGCTTAACAGATACAGACCATACAATCATCAGTTTACAGTTTAGACTAAGCAACATTGACAAAGAAGAGCATTGAAATGCATATCATAGCAGCTTGTTACATCAAGGAACCACTCACCCATTGACACTCTCATTCATACACCAATGTACGCAGACACTGGAGGCAAGGTGGGTGAAGTGTCTTGCCGAAGGACACAACGATAGTGTGCACCTGCAGGAGCTGGGATACGAACCCCTGACTTTCCAATCATGAGACGACCCGCTCTACAATCTGTGCCGCTGTTGCCCCTTTGTATTTAACATTTAAATAAAAATCTGTTCATATTAAGGTCCCTATTACTAATTGTGGCAGTGGAATATATATTTTGTAAAATTGTGGGACATTAGTAGGAAAAGAACAAAACAGTAACACTTTATTTTACACAACCCTTGATGCATTGTACGTGCCAAATATAGTACAATATAATGTTCTATGTCACAATGTGTAATAACATGCACATATGTGTTGGAGTAATATGTATTTATATTTTGTGGGTACATAATGTAATAAGACCCTAACTCTAATCTCAAGCCCTAACCCTAAGGCTGTCATGTCTTATTACATTATACCTCCAAAGTACAAAAACCCATTATTCCATTGTGTATGTACTACATAGGTGCAAGTTATTACACATTGTTACGTAGCAGATTACATATTACTAAATTTAGTTTGGTACAATGTATCATGGTAGCGTAAAAAAAAGTAAAACAAAAAAAACCTTTTTTGCGCACTGCTTCTAATTATAAAGTATCTTTATTGATCAGTTTGTAAAAGCTCTCTTTTGTACCGGAGTTTTCCATCAAAGAAAAACTTTTCTACGCCCTAATCTGTCTAATGTACCAAGTACAGATGACAGATGATGTCTGCGACTTTCATTGATCGTGATCTTAAGGTTAAGGTATACTTTATTGTCCAAGTATAGGGAAATTTGTCGTCTGCATTTGACCCATCTTTCGATGCTGCTGGGGTAGGCTATAAGGAGCAGTGGGCGACGGCAGTACCTTGCACAGTACTGATCCCTGAAGGTTGTGAAATGTGCATATATTGGTTTGTTAGAAATATGTCAGAAAATTTAGGAATAACTTTGGGCAACACATTACAGGCTCCCTCTTTCATTGTTTGTAAACAAAACTTTTTTCTTCTGTATGAATAATGAGCTTAAGCGGTTAGCTAATGTCCCCTGGATGTCAGCACCTTGTTGAAAGGCCATTAAAACAATGCAAAGAACATGAAGTGGGACACCCAGTCACAGGGAAACAGGAGAACACACACAAATGGTGTTGATCTTTCCCCTGTCAGGACACAGAGGCAGAGGGAGGAGGTGTGTTGTGAGTGCAAAAGGACACACAAGCAGAATGGGGTTTTTGGGTGAGTGTTTGTAGATTGGGGGGGGGGGGGGGGGGGGGAAGATTCACCCTGGTGAGACCTGCGCCTTTAGACATTCCTGACATTCCGACCTCTAGGATGCCTGAACCTTCCTCATCAGTTCAGAGCATGGTGGGGGCAGTGGAGCACTCCAGAGCTTTTATGTCTGCTCTCACTCCTTTTGGCTGAACAGAAACCACATGCCCCTCTAATTTGGGAGACTCTGGGAACAAGCAGTGGCACCTCTTAGGTTTCTACTGTAGATAGCAGCTTATGCCTGAACTTTCACACTTGTCAGGTTTCACTCCTACTCAATTTCTTCAAAGTTTTTACTGGACATCCTGTCATAAAGGTCTCTTTAAAAGTATTAATGCCATCAACATTTTGTTAATAGTTAATTAATACTTTTCACTATTTCAAATGATCAAATTATAACTTTACTGCAGTATTGTACTGTTGATTTATTCACATAAAAAACCCTCTTACAAAATGTAAAAGTTGTTCATGGACAGTTTATTTTTTGGGTTCTTTAGCGCCTCCCAAGAGGCAATTGTCCAATCAGAAATGTCACAGTCTTTCGATGCTCTGTGTTGCCAAATTCTATGGCTAAAACCAATAGGAAATAAATGTTGCTATAGTTTTGTTGTACCGATTTAAAACAACTCGGGTCCATACTCCATACCTACCATTACTTTTTTTTTCTCTCTCTCTCTCTTTCAGCAATGAGAGGCCATCACCTCATTGCACCATTACTCCAAAGCCTCTTCTAACCAAATGCAACCAAGTGCATCAAAGATGTCTGCCTGCAGCGAATTTGCAGAACACGTGTGGAAACCCGGCTCTTGTAAGAACTGCTTTCATCCGCTCAGTGCACACAAGGGGACTACTGCGCCTTCCTTCAGAAGAAACAGCCAGAGAGGTGATGAAGAGGGTGCCTTAACAGCTCTCTCACCTTATAGTAAGCCTACTATTGCTGTCAAACCCACCATGATGAGCTTTGAGTCCAATGATGCAATGACGGATATAAACATGAACATTGAGCAGGTGACGACCTTTTATTTATTCTTTATTCCTTGCTTTTATGTCTGTGAAATGTGTGCTTACCTTGGTGTACCTTTTATATTATAGGAAAGCCCTAGGAGTCCAGTTGATCGTTTTGGACTGAAAAAGCTCTTTGGTTTGTCCTCTCTGCACATTGATAAAAATGGATGTAACAAAGCCCACAAAGAAACTGGTCTGCGCAGTCCGGAGAATAAGGTGGACCTCAATAAATGCGTGTCTTTGAGTGCTTTGTCTCCAAGCAAGCAATCTAAAGATACTGGGCTCATCGGCAACATTTTTGTTACACAGGAAGATGGCAAAAGTTGCCAAAGCTTTAAAAAGAATGACACTGGCAAACAGATGAACTATATAGAAACTAGCCCAACCAGCAAGAGCACTTACACTGGCAATGTTGTCCATTCCCATAATCAAGAGCATGATCAAGCTTCACTGGGAATTCGTTTCCCTGTTTCTAATCTTACCAAAGTTCACAATGGTAATGAATCTAAAGCTAATATTACTGCGACCTCCAGCACTTCCAGCATACTCTTAAATGTGGACACAAATGGCTTCACTCCGCTGTCTTCACCCCACTCCCCTCCCAGTCCAACAGGTTCATCTAGCTCCTACCAGAGCAGCAATGGCTCACTTTCAGAAGGTTTTGGGAGTAAACCTGTGCTCAATAGCCCCCAACCCCCAACAGGAAACAGGAGCTCACAATCAGAATCTAACTCTCTCACTGGCCCACTGGCAAAAGAGCCTATATATGCAGAAAGTACTAAGAAAAAGCAGAGAACACCTGACATTTTGAAATCACCTACAAAAATGAAGAATTCTCTGTGTTCTGTAGCACCTGAGTGCCCAGGAGAGTGTCCACGGGCCACCATCACTGTAATGGCCGCCCACACAGAGGAAAACAACAGAACATTTTATCTGAGCAGCCCAGATTCAGCGGTGAGCACCCAATGTCACTTTAGTCCATCTGCCCACAAAGACACAAGCAACCCGGCTTTCCTGTGGCCCAGTCCCAGCCGAAGTGCTCCTTCATTGACATCAGAGACCCTGATTTGTCCACCTGTTCCCTCGAAACCTCAGACCAGCCCGCCCATTCCCCCAAAGAGAGCGAACCGGGCCCCTAAGCTGGGCACCTCCAGTCTCACATCTTCGATTTCCTCTCCTGTCCCGCTGCCTGAACTCTCCAAACTGGGTGCCTCCAGTCTAACCCCATCCACCTCCTCCCCTATCCCCCTTCCAGAGCTTCCAATGCTTTTCCTGGTCACATCCAAAGAGTGTCACTTTAAGGTTCACACAAACCACCAGAGCATGGCTGTGGATCGGCTCAAGTCCCAGCACCACATGCCAGGATGGAGCTGTCGCATTGAAGAAGAGGAGGAAGACGAGGGGAAAACGGCAAAGGGGACCATTATTCAGGCGGAGCGGCTGGTCAATGGTGTCGCAAACCGGAAAGAGGCCAGGAACGGCAAGTCCCAAATCAGCCCCCCTCCAATCACAGAGCCAGGCGTTGCCCCCGCCTCTACAATCAACAATGGTCCCTGTCAGGACGAGCTGGATGGTACCGGGGCAGAGGAGGAGGGCAAGCAGAACGGAAGCATGCCAGCCAAGCAACCGTTGCATGTCGGCTCAACAGAGCTGTTGGCAGAAGGAAAGGAAGCTGTCGGCCAGGAGACCAATCCCCCACCTCCCCCACCCAAGAAGTTACACAGGTAAGAGTGCACCAGTAATGAATCCAAAATTAATTGACCAAAGTTTTTGTAATCCTGCCCTATATTATTACTATAACAATATTGAGGAAAAGAAAACGATGACAATTGGTAAATGTTTAGTGATTTAGCTTCGCAATTCATAAAAATGTTTAGGATTTTGACAACCAACAATTAGCAAATAAATGATATAATTGAAACAAACAATGATTCAATAAACTTTTACACAAGTGAACAAATGTAGGTATTTTGTGCACTATTATATTTAGCCATTTGTTTTTCCTACAATGTGTTAACGTTTGTATTTTTTTATTTGTCAAAACGTAATAGTTTAAATGTAAATGCTTTTTAGCCACAATCATGCAACATCGTGAATTTAGTTGCAAACATCAGGTTTGGAACTCTTAAATTGGCTATAATTCTAATATTGTATACTGTACATTGCTTTAGCTTATTACATCTCAAGACTTTCCTTTTTTCATTTGGTTATTACTTTTGAAGATTTTGCACATAGTGATCTCAAATTAAAGCGCAGCATGTTAAATGTTACACTCTATGTGGCCAGGTGCTATTGCTGCAGTAATCTTATTGATCTATTCATTCTGTTTGTAAAATAACTTAAACCATTACAAGTTAAAATGTGTCCAGATTTGAGATCAACCATGTTAAAAAAGCTTTCAACATTTTGTAGCTTATTGAAAATGTTAGTATTGTGTTATTATTATATTAGATTCATATTAGATTACAAGAGATGTTATTTTCTATGAGGTAGAAAATAACCTTTGGTTTACCAACACATAAAAACACATGACTATGACACTACAGACAGTCCTAGTTGAAAATACTTTTCTGGTTTCACCTTCCTCCTAAAACATGCTGGTCAGGTTGGTCCACAATGCGCAGAGTCGCAGCAGCTCAGGACTAACCCTATCACCGGATCGACCTAATTTTGTTGTCCAATTGTACAATGACAAATAAAGCACTTATTTACTTACTTCATACTTTGCTATAATAATTAAATTCATTTTAACACTTACTTACTAATACTTTATCACCCTCTTCCATACGGAAAAAAAGCCTATTCTGGTGCTTGGCGGTGCTACTACAGCCTGTAGTGAGTCGGACTGTTCACTGCAGCCTTCTTTGTGCCATCAACTATGGTATTCATTCACAGCATCATTATGCTGTTCCCTCAGTCTTCATCCTCTCGCCTTGTGATCATTGAGCTTTGTCCAGTCTGGTTCAATGCGTGCCTTGTTCCATTTAGACTTTGACTTTCCAATTTGTTGTGTGACCAAAAAATGGCATACGTTTCTTTTGCAACTATATATTTAAAAAAGTGTTGCATCACAAAATACATAAATAAATCTAACTAGTGACTTTAAGTTGACATTTTATGGGAAATGTATTATTATTATTATTATTATTTATTTATTTATTTTTTGCGTAGATATTGATAATACTGTATATATTTTTTCCAGAATGCAGTTTGGTGACTTAGTCTCACGGGGTCAACCTTTTGCTGTTTTAATGTGCACACGTGTTAGTGGCTAAGAATACATTGCCGTCTGAGTTACTCAAAGGGGAACAAAAGTGAACCTGTCACAGTTTTAATATTCAAATACTCTGGACTTGACTTCTGACGTTTTAGGATAGCATTGACTTTTATTACAAGTACGCTTTATATGAGTATGCTCTAATGATAAGACCTACATTTCAGTAGGTCTTATGTTTGCGGTAATTCTAGAAAGCTAATAACTCTGCTGTTCTGACATTTCACATATTCTTTCTCACTGATTAAAAATATACCTTGTGGAGATACTTGTGGGAACACACCTTTTGCCAAGACGTGTGGCTTTCTGCTGTCCCTGTGTTTATTGAAGATTTAGTATCAACACATGTCCCATGTGGCTGGCATAAACTCTAAGCCTGGTCTCTGTAGATACCAGTTGTGTCGGCTGTAGAATAACATTGCATGTGCACTATTGCTCAGCATTAGTTGAAGTAAACAATTAGATTTTTTTCTTGAAAATGTATAAGCGAATAAGAAATGTCAAAGAATCATGGGTTTGTCATTGTAAGCATGTAGTGATGGTGGCAAATGAGGTTCAGAAGTTGCCCCCGGGAGGGGTTTTAGATGGCAGATTGTTGCCCATAGCATTTCCCAAACAGTCCCCAATCAGCAATATAATACATTAATAGACTGGGCATAGACTCAATTTCCGGAGGTCTCATTTTGGTTTGGGTCTTTAATGTTTCATTGTAGGATCCTATGCCCCTCCCTCAGCTGTGCCACTTTGGAATCTTTCTGCGACACCACAGAAAACATCTTGTTGCCACAAGACGCAGTACATGCTTCTGTAAATGTAACTACTTGGTTGTATGGCTGAATAATGTGAGGGTATTTTCATTTTGTACATCTATGTTGCTCTGCTGTTTTTGTGGACAGTAACTTAAAAATACACCTGTGACTCGTGTGGATGCAGGGTTGTATTACCACATTCGCTGAGGCTTTAGCAAAGCACTAGTGTGATCCAGGGGGCATTTTTAGTCTGTCACCTAAACAAGGACTCTTTCTTATTCAACATGAGGTAGGCACTTTTTGACCGTTTATTTTCAAATTCATGTAGGTCTGTAATTGTGTCATATCTATCTCTAAACAAGAGTTCTCTGAGGGAAATTGGTGAGACAGTAAAGCTGTGCTGGTAAAAGGACAAAGTCATTGTATATGTCAAAAAACAGTCTTTATTTGAAATAGGTGGTTTATATGTCATTCAATCGTAATAGGATGTCATTATGGCAGCAATAGGTGTGTGTGGAACAAAGTAACACAGGGTTAGTTGAATTAAAAAAACAAAATGCGTAAATAAATAAATATATAAATTATTCATATATTTTTAGTGACAATAATTAAAGAGAAAGATGTTTATTTTGGAACTGTATTTTAACGCACATGTTTATTGTTTATTGCATACATGGTTAAATTATATACATTGTACAGGGACAACTAATATGCTGGTGCAGACATTTTCCAAAGACATAAAACTAGTGGTTTTGATACAAGACAAGAGGATATTTAGTGAAATGATCATTCATGCTTTCATCTTGTCTCGTATTGATTGTTTAAGACAACTCACAATAGACTTAAGATTGTACACAATTCAACCATCAGGCTTTTGTCAGGTACACCCAGAACGGCTCACATCACCCCCATTTGATCCACTCTTCATTAGCTTCCAGTCAAATATTGCATACATTTTATTTATTTTAGTACTTACCTTTTGCCCTTGTCAGAGCTCCCAGTTGTTGTTTACTTATACTTATTTGTACTTACTGGAGGGGGGGATTTATTTGGATCAGTTTGTTGGAGTAATTGTGATTATAATAAGTCAATGGATGTAAGACATTCAGTCTAATAAGCAATTGATTTAAAATGTGCTAACTTTTACAGCATGTTTTATGATACAAAAGCAGAAGTTAGTAAAATTGGAGTTGGGAGGTGTGCCTTCTTGTTACAAGAAAGTCAAAGAACAATTATTTATCAAGATGTATGTCACTATTCACCAATTCAGAAAACTAACATGTGTTTTAGTTTTTAATAACCGGCATTTTCCTTTTACTTCCAGATTATGTGGTAGAATGAGTGGCAGCAACATGGAACTAGATCGCAGTAGCAATCAAGAAAAGTGTGCATCATCTCCACGAGGTTTGGGGCATGCGAGTCTGCCTACAGCCTCCACTGACAGTCTTGCAGAGAGTGGTAAGTTCCCAATACTTGTATGTGTAGTAGATTCCCAGAGTGTGTGGCTTGTAGAGACTATAACTATTATATCATAATTATTAGACTATAATAATTCAATGCATTCCGCTGTATTATTGGTGTCAGTATGCATTGTGACTAGGGTTGCAAACTTTATTGTTTACTTCTCCCCTCCCCTTCTCCTCTCCCCCTCATCTCCCTCTCCTCCTCACTTGGCAATCTTACAGATTATCACTTTAACACAACTGAATGCTGCTTCTCTACAGAGAGATATAAACTGCAGCGTAAGAACTGATTTGTTTGACCATTAGGGCCCAGAGGGGACCTACTTCAGAAAAAAACAAAATAAGTGTCTTTTAAATATATGAGCTGCTTTTCCGTGCAGTCTGAAAGATAAATGTAAAATAATCATAGTGACAGGAACTGGAATTTAGCATGTAACCTTTAACAAACAGCATTGTGTGTTTCAAAAGGAAGTTTGTTTAGGAAATATAGTATAAGCCTTTAACTAAATAAATACACTGTATCTGTGGAATACTGTACCTTGCCTGAGTTCTAACTTGTGTTTACATAGGTTCCCGAGATGCCACACGAACGTCCTGCTCCTCTCCATTTCTTTGCAGTCCGTTACCATCTGCCCCTGGCTCTCCTTATCCGACAATGAGTGACCGCTCAAATAAAACACCACCTCCTCTCCCAGAGAAGAAAATGGTCAACAGAACCATGTCAGCTCCTGACAGTGGAAAGCAATTCATTAGGTCCTATCCGAACCTTCATTTGACTGGCTCAGAAAGCCTTAGGTGTCCGCCTGCATCCAGCTCTCAGTCAAGTGTACCATCCAGTCCTGTTGATCCCAAATCCATGTTCTCATCTAATGAATGCCTGGAGCGATGCCATGCTCCCCTGGGGAAGCCGTCAAGATCTAGAACACTAGATGAACCATTAAAGAGACGACTGGGGGTCCACTGTCGCAGTAGCATAACCTGCTCATCATCCCCTCAGCTCAGCACCCCTCTGTCGGGGTCCGAACCAGCTTCAAATGTGGGCTCCTCCCTCCAGCTGCAAACACTGCTCAGTAACATTGACAGCAGGGAGGGAGTGTACTCTAAACTTGGGGGACTATATGCGGAGTCTCTCCGAAGGCTAGCTCTAAAATGTGAGGTACACTTCACTCACTCCCAGAGAAACCCCCTGAGGTTTGAAGAGAGCAACTGGTCTCTGTTTAGACTCACCTCCAACAAGCCAAGCTGCAGTTCAGGAGATGCAGTGTACTATTCAGCTGCGTGTGCTTCAGACCCGAGTCACTCCTATGCTGTAAAGGTGAGCTCATTATTATGGGTGATTGTAAATGAAGTGTGTGTTGAGTTAGTACATTGAATTTTTTCTAACAGTTCTACATTGTTATGTACTCAGAACCTTTTTTGATGACAGAACAAACAAAGAGCAAAGTTTCAGAGGGGAGCAAAGGGAAATGCTCGTAATAATGACATTATATTGTGAAAAGATTAGATTGTCATTTTTACAATACAAGGAATTACAGACGCTGTCTGATTGTCTAGATCAATGCAAAGAAAACACAACACAAGATGTTTTTAGCCAGATTTGCAGTAATCATCTAGCCTGGGAATACCCATGCTGCTGTGTGCGCTCGGAGCATTTCAAACTTCACAGCAGCTTGGGGACCATGGCCGAAATCTTTGCGTGAATTTGGGGACCAATCACAGAACGAGAAGGGATGGCAAGATGATGACGCGCTATTCGACATACGGAAGCTTATAGTTTGTTTACGGATCCAACATGACAGCAGCAGACGCAACGCCATCTTTCAATTTAAGCTTTAGACCATGTTCTAAATAGTTTAGCTCAAAGGTTTACGTCATACGTCATCTGATACTATGATACGATTGGCTATGGCTACGTGCAGACACACGATAGACATTCGTAGCGCCCAATGAACGGCTATCGACAACCGTAAACCACACCTTTCCTACGAGAAAATGAATTGGTGGCCCCCAGACTAAATATCACTCGTGATATTTTGTCTGGTGATAGCCAGGCTAGTAATCATCATGATCCTCATCAAACCATTATTGCAGACATGAGGTCCATAGTAAACATATCTGGGTTACTTGTCTATTTGTAAAATGTGTCTTTGTTTTAAAGGTTCATTATGAAACTTTTCATAGGGACCCCACGTGACTATGGATGAGAATTGTTAAGATTGTATTGATATCAATGCCATTGATAATTTTTCTTCTCAATCCGGTTCTTTATCAATTCCAAATAAACAAAAGTAGGCTATAGGCCTATCATTTTTCTTGGGATAAACTCAAAGACATAAAGCCTTTTCTATATACACAATAGACCCATTTCTCCCAAAATATTGTTCTCAAATCTGACCCCCCAGACTTGTGACAGGTGAAACTTGGAATAACGTTCCAAAGTTTGTTTATTTCTGTAATTCAACTTAAAACGGGAAACTAATAATATAGACTTATGACATGCAAAGTGTCAAGCCTTTGCTTGTTAAAATTGTCAAACTTTTTCACGAGTTTCACCTGTATATTAGAATAATGGGTCTAGTGTGTGCATCAAAAAAGTTGTATGTTTATCACCCCATGAAAAATTAGTGCAAACAATGTTGTGGTTATATTTTCGTTCAGTGTACAGTAGGAGGAAAAAGTGAGTACACCATTTGGAATTTGAAATTTAAATGGGTCGTAAAATGTGGTCTGATCTTTATTAAAATCACAAGAATGAGTAAACAGTGTCTGCCTAAACTAATGAGAATGAGTGAGAATTTACCAAGTGAATACACCTTTGGATTCAATAGCTGGTTGACCCTCCTTTGGCAGCGATAAATTCATCCAGACGTTTCCTGTAGATGCAGATTAGACATTTCATCATTTTTAATAAAATGTCTCCTGATTTACTTAACAGTTGCAAAGCACAACAAGGTCTGTGGTTTGATCCCCAGACCTTGGGGTCTACAGGCGTATGCCGAATTTACACCAGGAGCTATCACTGGAAGTGACATACGCAGCGCAGTATACACGAGCATTTCCAAAAGCGTAAATTTACTCATACGGTGTAAGAGCAGATAATGCTTGTGTTCGAGTGCGTCTCCTCTTCCCCAAATCCCCATTTCCCATATACACTGCGCTAAAATGCCATAAAGTTGACCATGTATACTGTATGCTTCCAAATGAGAACTCCATTCTAATTTAGGCGCAGTGTAGCGTCAATACGCCCGTCCAACGCGTGTATAACAATGCCAGTGTAAATGTCATGATAGGTTAAAATGGAAAAAAGTTACACGCGTATGCTGCTTTACTGCGCATACGTGCTGTATTCCCTCTGGTGTAAATTCAGAGTTAGACCTGGGGCTACTAATAGTACTACTGCAAAAGTACTAGTACAGACAAATTATCTAGTGCCGAGAAGGTTTTTAGTGTCAATCTGGTATCCTGAGAAAGCAAACACACAGATAAAATTGGCTTTTCTATCTAAATTTGTCCTAAGAGCTCAACATTCAGAAATACTTTCATTTTTTATCTATAATTCATAATTTGTAAATTAAGACATCTATCCCCCCCCCCCCCCCTCGAGAACATACATGCAAAAGTGGCTTTGTCGTTTTTTGTGAATGCAAACTAAAAGATTGAAAGATGACATTCACAATGAACAACATAGATCCTTTTATCTACAACTTGTTCCCAAATCTTCCACATTTCCTCCATTGTAGGCTGTACGCTAGTGTAATGCTGCCCCCTTCTGTTATGATGACGAGAATCACAGAGAGGGTTGGTACATGGCAGGGTCGGTCTGCAGCCAGACCCCTCTCAAATAGTTTTTTTCCACATAAAAATGTCCATAATGCACCTTCAATAATTACCAAGGGATGCTGTGCAATTATACGGGAAACTGAACTGGTGTTGACAAACTAGAAAGAATTTGTTTTATTGGTGACTTTCTCCATATTTGTATTGGTAAACTAACTGACTAACCTTTGCTGCTCTTGTTCTTTAGATTTGCAAGAGTCTATTCGTGGATGCCAAACAGGGTCATTTTTACGGCCTATCTGTGCTGCAGAGTTTGCCCACGCACTTCAACCTCCAGCAGGACTGTGGACACTTCATGGCCTGTGTACCCCAGAGTATGTTGCCCTCTGAGGAGGCCTCTAAGTCAACATCCTCTTTGCCTGCCCAGCCAATGGACAGAGAGAGAGTGGTTGTCATTACACCGGACATCCCACAACAAACCGCTTCCGATTTTGTCCGTGAGTGGGCAACATTCCATAAAGAGCAGCCTGAGGTCTATGAGAGGAGAGTGTGCGTCCTCCTTTTACAGCTGTGCAATGGACTTGAGCACCTAAAGGAGTATGGCGTGACACACAGGAACCTCTGCCTGGAAAACCTTTTGCTGGTGGCGCATCCCCGACGACTACTCACTTGTCCTGACCATAGTTCTAACCCTCTAGACATCCAACGCCACCTCCCTCGACTCTTGATTAGCAGTTTTGCAAAAGCAAAGCGTCGCTCAGCAGAAGATGTTGCTTTCAACAGTGTGGACCCTAGAACTAAACGAGACCATGCCAGACTGGCCCCAGAAATTGTCTCTGCAGCTCAGTACCGCAAATTTGATGAGTTCCAGACAGGCATCTTAATATATGAGCTCCTCCACCAACCCAACCCATTTGAAGTCAGTCCAGCACTAAAAGAACAGGACTACCGCTGTGAGAACTTGCCTCCCATTCCATCGGTGTCCCTCTACTCAGATGGTCTCCAGAAGCTGGCCCAACTGCTCCTCCAACCAGACCCCATTAAACGCATTCACATCCAGGAGGCTAAGCGCATTTTACAAAGCCTGCTGTGGGGCCCAAGGAAGGACCTCATGGAGCAGCAGTGGGAAAGGAATGGACAGGGAGCCAACATCATGGAGGCCTCCAGGCACGAGGGTCTCCTTAACTGGCTAGATGTGAAGCGCGCCTTGCTTATGATGAAATTTGCTGAGCGCTCTCTGGAACCAGAAAGAAATGCTGAACTGGAGGACTGGCTTTGCTGCCAGTATTTCTCCTCAGCTCACCCTCTGTCGCTGTGTCATACTGCCGAACTTCTCTACTCACTCAAATGAATGACTTCTTCCCTGGAAAGTTGTAATTGTTCATGTGTGCTCAAGCCTACTATGCAGTTTGAGGCATTGTAGACGTTTAGTGTAATTCCCCGGGGTCTCCATCAATCTAATGAATAATGTGAACCAATATTTTGACATCTTGATGGAGGCCTTACTCAGTCCACTTTTTCTGGGGCATGTCTTTGTAATGTGCAGCTAACCCCCAATATGTCATTGTGCTTACAGTATATTTGTCAAGATAAAAATGCAACTTGGATGACTTGTGATCACATGCACATAATCCAATATTGTATGTTTAAAAAGCCTTTGTTTTGGCCAATGAATTGAATGATGATCAACATACAAATTTGTATCCAAATGTAAATGTCATTACATCTGTGGCAGTGCCTTTGTTTATGTTAATAGTAACTTTGACACACAGTGTAAAATATATTTGAGCTTTGTGAAACTGGCATTTCACATCACACACTGATTTAAAGTCCAAGCTGGTCTTAAAAGTTATGTCAGTATTTGTTAAATATTTATATACCGTTTTTTTTTTGTTCGCCAAAATATTTTACAAACATTTTGTATTTGTCGACAGAACTCCTCTTTTGGTCCCTTTTACTACTGTGTGCTGAAGCAAAAGCGTTGTGTTACTATATTTGTCTGTGTGGAAGATGTGTTTCTTTACTGGTACTTCTAATTATGGTCTGACTTAAAATAAACAATATGATGCAAAATTGTTCGTTTGTTTGAAAGTAGCTGAAATATGTACGCAAGTATGAGTAACTTCACTATACTGTATAAAATATAAATTATTTTACGCAAAAAGTAGTCGCCAAAATAAATACTCAAGTACTACAAGTCCTTTGGGAAAATGCTACGCGAGTATTGTGAGTAACTGTTTGAGCGTAAAGTCTGATTTATGAGAAACAAAAATTAAATGTAAAAATCGTAGTATTTGCCCAAAGGAAATATCAGAAAAATATATAAAAGAATTACTCACTCAAATAAGAGTACAGATACTTCATTATAAAATTACTCAAGTAGAAGTAAAAAGTACCATACTGTAATACAATTACGTCAATGACTACACTAAACAAAACACACAAAAAATGGTGTGAAAGGAAATGTATATTAATTTGCTCAATTTTACCGCTTTAAATTAGTATTCATTCATTCATTCTTTATTTAGTCTGGTAAAGACATAATTTGCTCCTAGATGAAGAATGTATAATCATATACCAGTAACCCCAGTGACATGATGGTTTGTTAGGCTTGAGCCACAAATTATTCTCGTTATCTTGGACCACACTGACACCAAGTGGCCAATTGTCTCTTAGAAGAATTGGCAAATATTAGCACAAAATCATAATTTCCAACCATTATGATTTGATATACTTTAATGTCAATTGAAAGCACAGCATTAAAGCATTTTATCCATCACACTGTGAAAGATGATACAATCAAGCACTTTTGGCAAATTAGTAAGTATCTGGTCAATAAATTGTATGGTGGACAATACATCACCTTTAAGATGAATCCCTCATGAAGAAAAGTCAGCGCAAAGTTTGTGTTTTAAGTCTGTGGTGACTGAAAATGCATTCAATCTTGAGTTTTGAAGTTTAAGTGAGATTTTTTGACAAATTAATTGCCAGTATACAACAATGAAGCACCAAGTTCTAATACAGAACACAGGTGTGATCAGCCCAGGAGGATGAATGGGGTGGGGGAAGACGGTCAGGTATGGATACGGGTATAGGAGGAGGAAATTAGAAGGAAGAATGGGTGAAGGGCGGGCTGATTTCGAGGCTTTGTGTTCATTTCTTTTTGGGTTTTGCCTCCAAGGGTAAGCCAATATCCCTCCCACGCAGCTTGAGTCCTGTTCCAACGGTAATGACAACAATTTGTAACACACTTTACAGAAAACATTTGTGAATTAGAAAAGTATTCTTGGTTCTCACCAATTGCTCTCTCTATTTTGCCCATAATCTGGTTGTTGGGAATTGCTTTTCCAGCCTCATAGTCCGCAATAATCTGAGGCTTCTCATTAATCTTCTACAGTGCAGACAAAACAAACAAGTCAGTAGCAGACGTTATACTGGTTAATAAACTGTAAAGTGCCAAGAGGTTTATTTTATATGTTAAATACTCACAGTGGCCAAGTCTTTCTGAGTCAAGCCAGTATCCTGTCTGCCTTTCATAATGACTTTTCCCACTTCTAGAGGAACCCTATCATGGTGCAGCTCCTCAGTCTCTCGATCCAATTTGGCTGTATTCTTTGTCACAAGATGCTGCTTGTTCTGTCCTGCAGACCCTAAGTAATACGGTGAAAAACACAACAAAATAATGTGGGAACTGTAGCTTTTGGGACCCTAAAAACGGCTTTTATATAATGGTTAAATAGTTCATATTATTAGAGAAAGATTTCTTATTACCAAGAGTTTAGTTAGTTTAATAAAACCCAGATGACTGTACTTTGTTGAAACAAATGTGTTTCTTACATTTCTTAGATGTCTCCAAGTCTTCCCCGCGTCTTTGAGCAGCAGTAATAGCCTGGAAAAACAAAGCAGTAAAATAATATTGTTATGTCTTATCTTACATTTTTATTGGCAGTTGCAGTATAATGTTAAATTGAATCGTTCAATATGCCCTCTTCAATTCAATACGCAAATATGAAGCGATGAAAGATTGACGATGTGCTGCCAATAGTATTCTCAGTCGTTTCCTTTTTCAAAGGTTTAGAAGCGCTTTAGCACTAGAGTGCATTTTGACAGTACAGAAGATAGTGTAATTCTATTGTGGAGATATTTTTGCCTGTTGACAAAATAAAACTGAAAAAGGACTTGCTAGTGTAACAGAGTGTAAAGGTTAGGTAAATTCTGATAATAGGATTATAGCGCGTGAGATAGCACGCAGAGTATGGTAACCGTCGGGACTCTATGTATGTTGTCCCTATTTGTTGTCTTATTGTGATGGTTAGTGTACCTGGCAGTGTGTGTAGCCCATGTACGTCTTTTATTTTGGTTGTTTGTCCCAACGTTTGGCACTTCCGGTTTGCCGGAATATAAGGTAGGGTCCGCCTCTTCCTCCGCTCTCTGTTCCTGTACATCTGAGGAGAAAGGCTGCGTTGGGCATATGTGTTGGGCTGACGCCACATTTTTGATTTTCCCTGTCAGAAATAAACGGGCTTTTGGGCGTTGCCTTATCCCAACTTCAGCAAGGTCTCTCTTTACGGGTCAGAGCAATACACAACGCAGAGCAAGAACGACATAGGTCACACTAGGAAAACCTGTTCCCAGTGCATGTTGGTCTCTGTCAGGGCTGCTCAATGTCACTCTCGGCGCAGTCAATGAAACTTGTGGTCCAGTGCGTAATTTTAAAATATAGATTTAATTAAATCACTAGAGACATGGTGGACTCTCCATAGGCTTTTACTTTATAGCACAAGTGAAAAGGGCTTATTGCATCTCCAATCGGCCACAAACATCTATAATCCCTCTAAACAGAAACCTCAACATTACAGACCGAGTGAATAATAACTACAAGTTGACACTCGTTGTGCTTTTGTTGCCATGCATACAACATAGGGTGGGCCTACATGTTCAAAAAGCAAGTCACAAACTTCGTTGACCGATCGCTCTCATAATGCAACTTTCTGCCAGCAAAAACAACGCGCTCCACATGTAATAATGCGTGGGTGTTAATTGGCAATAACGCAAGCATAAACTCCAAATCACAAAACACACACAGTCTTATGTGCTCAGCTGACGCAACGAGGTGTCCATAAACAAGTGAACCAACACAGGGAGGTGCATTTCATTCCGAAAACGGATCTTCAAATGAGTCGTTTTTAATCATTTGGGGACTCGATATAAACTTTTCACACCAAACCAGGGTGCTATTTTATTGTTCCATCTAACTACATTTAGTATCTACGTGGAACGGTTTCTTGAATTGCGTGATTCAGTTCCATTCACACTCGCTACAATTGAAACGCATGGAGTTTTCAGGCATATCGTGGAGCACGTAGCGTTAGCAGCAGTAGCATCACAGCTAACCTGTTTGGATTTGGCCTGAGCAGCAGTCGGCCCCTTCTTCCGTAGGACCGTCACGGTGTCCCAGTCGCTTTCAGCCATGTTTTCAAGGGCTTAATCGACACGCGTCGAAAATATCTTCTTACAAATTCAAAATTAAATTCAACTTGGCGTTTTAATGTGGATATTGACTTGTACTCGCCACAAAATAGGACTCAGACGTTTCTGCCTTGCTTTCTAGAAGTATCACCCACGCACCCGCTTATCCACACTTTATTTACAACAGACGCAGAGATATCTTCTTCTACTGGTTTACGGCAGGACAAAGAGATATCGTCACATTAGCGACACTCTGTGGTGGGGCATAGCACAACATTATAGCCTTTTGACCTTTTTTTTCACAAATTTATTTACAACATATAATTTACAAAATCACTCGTAGGGAGACATACGTGAAGAACATTATAACAGTTAAATAAAACACAATTTGACAAATAAAATAATAAAATAAATTAAGCAAAGGCACTCTATCAGGCAAGTCAAAGCGATTCACATTCATATTTTCCTCAGTCTTCATTCTCTTATGATAAAGTTACATGGAAGCTTTACAAATTAGAATGACACATATTTAGAGACATCTTCACATTTAGAGTAAATGATACTACTTGAGTCTTTCAGTAATTTCAAAGAAGCAAAATATTCCCTCAACCTTTTGACCTACATTCAGTAAGAAAATGCACATGATTTCATTATTCATAAATATTCAATCAACATTAGAGTTCGGGAAATTCCCCAGTTACCATGGACATCGGCCATCTTTCCAGTGGTTAGCATACATTTCCATTGACTAACATTAGCTAAAAACAGTATAAAAAGTGGAGAAAAAAGACGTGGAACAACTAGCTGCTGAGTTACTGCTGGTAAATACATATAACACACTGTAGTGTCCAAGTGTTTTAATGTGAACAATAACTCCAGTATTTTAACTTTTAAAATCTCCAATAGTTTACAATTGCTGATAATCCCATAATGCTTAGCAATATGACATCACATTCCCAAACTCTACTTGATCAACAAAAGCTCAATCTTTTGAAATTGCTTCATTGCCAACATTTTTACCATATCTTCATTTTTATTATTAGTTACATACAAGTATTAAAGGTGCATTATGCAAATTTTTAGAAAAACTTGATATTTGTGCGTGACTCTTATGCGCGACTTTTATTGACCAAATGGCTGTAAGAGTGGTCCACATGGAGCCTTTGCATCACAATGCTCCAGGATCAATTGTTTTATGTTTACTGGTGAGAGGGTCCGTCAGCATGGAAATCAACCACACAATTGATCCTGGAGCGTCCTAGCCAACTGTGATGGAAAGTAAAGGCGTCATGCTGACCACCAATACAACTGTGGTCATTAAGGTCAAATACACACTAATAAAAGTTGTCCCCTAAAAACTATTAATTAGCACCTTTTGGACACATTTTAAGTAGCCTTTGCTCTGGAAGTAGCAGTGGAATTTCATCTGGCAACACTGATTCTGGACTTTTTCATATTAGAAAAAAACAGCAGTATACAAGAAATACGATTACAAGTGCAGTGTTGAATTTTTGGTCCCACAGGCGACTGAGGAATAATTATTACGAAGAATAATATTAGTTGAGAAGAAGTAAAACTATGTGACGAAACTAGTCATATAAGCATACAATTGATTCCGTGATTAAATGTGACCACCTGTCGATTAGCACTTTTAAGGAAAAAAGAAAAAATCTGCTCAAAAATAGTGATGAGGCTAATGTTTGCCCACGTAGGTAGAAAAAAATTAGTCAAGCACTAAACATTGTACATTGTTAAGGCTTTTGACTTAGTAGACCACTATCTGCTCCTTGACAAACTATACTCAATAGGACTCTCTAGGAGCTCTCTTTTATGGTTTAACGCTTATCTTCACAATAGGCAGCAGTTTGTAGTTTTTAAAGACGTGCAATCCACTCTTTCTATAATGGACAAAGGAGTGCCACAGGGCTCCACTCTTGGACCCCTCTTATTTAGTATTTTTATCAATGATCTCCCTCAAGTGTGCACTAACTGTCAAACTCATCTGTATGCCGATGACGCTGTTGTCTATTTGTCGGACTCAAACTTACCTTTGTTACAACATCTCTTACAGGAGGATTTTAACTCAATTCAAAACTGGATTAATGTTAATTTGTTAAGATTGAATATGAAAAAATCGAACTATATGCTTTTTGGTACGCGTCATTCTCTCACTTCTGCCAATATCAACATCACTTTTAATAACGGCTCCTCAATGATGAGAGAATCTTCAGTAAAATATCTAGGTGTCTGGCTAGATCCTGAACTTAATTTCAAACCACATATCGACTACATAATCAAACGCACATATGCCTGTCTAATGCCGCTTTGCCGCTCATCCAATTGCTTCACACTGCAAATAAGAAAGAAAATTATCATGCAACTAATTTTACCAATTATTGACTACGCAGACATAGTCTATCAAAACACTTATGACGTGCACCTCAAACCTCTAAATACTTTGTTTAATACCCTCTGTAGATTTATTCTTAAATGTCCCTATAGAACACACCACTGCATATTATACAGTCAACTGAACTGGCTACAGCCCGACAAAAGACGACAGTGTCACTGGCTGCAATTCGTCTTTAAATGTGTGTATTTCAATGTACCCCCATATTTGAAATGTCTTCTAGTTCCATCAACAACAACCTACTTCCTTAGACACTCTAAATATCTTTCTTTTACTACTCCTTTGATGCGGAAAGAGGTCGGTCGGAGGTCCTTCTCTTTTAAGGCTCCTAATGACTGGAACCATCTTCCCATAGCATTAAGGTCAATAACCACTTACGGACTCTTTAGAACTTCTCTGCATACACATCTCAATACGGATTGTTTATGTTTGTAGGCTCTTTTGATACTGTCTGTTTGAAAAGTATGGATCACATCATGTGTTTCAGTAGAAAATTATATTTGTACAACAATACTTGATCTTTAGATGACTGGGAAGGGGAGAGGGTTGTGTGAGCAAGATTGTCTTGTGTTTAATGTTTGTGTTTATTTATTTACTTCTGTTTTTCTGTATTACATGTGTTATGTTTTGTGTTATATTGTTTGTTTGTGTAACTAAGTGTTGTACACTGTTTGTATTTGTTTTATGTTTGGTCCCCCTTGCAAACGAGATGTTTCATCTCAAGGGGTTTTCCAACAATAAATTGAAATTGAAATTGAAATTAATTAAATGTTAAAAATACATTTAGAGTTTGGTAATTATTTTATGTACATTGAATGTCTAAATAGTTTCGCCCTATCACTCATAGTCACAGAAAGTGTATTGCAAACAGACCGCTTCCTCTTCTAATTGACATGAATCCGTTTCAAAACACCACGTAGCCAATCCCTATTTTCGGAGGATTGTTTAGCCCGTGGTTATGGGAAAAATAAAGGCTCAGAAACGTGTCTTGAGCAAAATGAACTCAACTGAGCCCAACACTATGATAGAATATTCTCATAACCTTCAAAAGCTTGCATACTATATTTGAACTTAGGCACTGGTGATAAGGAAAACAAACTTAGCGATACCTCTGATGATAGCTCTAAAGGGGCTGACATGTTTTACGCATTTACACATATATTTTAAAAGTATGTACAATAGGTTCCCCTCTGGGGCCAGGACTCCCCTGGAAAAGGGATTCCTTCCTCACTCAAGAAAACAAACACGCACAGAGCTGCCTGAATAAACGCCACTAACCTTTTTCACTGCAAAAGTTAACCAGCTAATTTTAATTTCTGGATTATTAAAATGTGTCTTTGGATGTCAAAGAGAAGTTTCATTTTCAAGTTTCCAACTATAAGTCGAATTTTTTTTTATAATTTGGCTAGGGGTGCGACTTGTATATAAAAATATATAATTTTCACGTTTGTTATTTTCACATATTGAAACCACTATGTGTGTATGACGCTGCTACCTCTTAATTTAGTATAGCCTGCCCTATATTTTAGGGGCAGACCCAACACTTTTCACGCACAATGTTAGACGTAGTCAGAGTAGAGTAGCCAAAATATTTACCCAAGTAAGACTACTTTAAAATTACTTTACAATTATTTGTCAAGAAGAAGTAAAAAGTAGTGGCCCAACTATTCAGATTCAGTTTATAGGCCATTTGCAGCATAAAACCACATTACTCGAGTATTTAATTATTTACTCAAGTAAGAGTAAAAAAGTCATAGAACATTTTACCTGAGTTGCCTACTGTGAGTACCGAATAACTGTAAATTGTTTCAGTGGAGACAAATTATGGGAAACAAAACATAAAAAATGAGAAATTTGAAATATTTTCAAATAAAATACGATAAAACATATAAAAGGGAATCATGAAGAATGAAGTAAGCAAAATGCAAAATAAAGATTTACTCACATAGGCACACAAGTTACTATTTTTTTTTTACTCAAGAGTACAAATACTTATTTTTAATATTACTGAAGTAGAAGTACAAAATACTGTAGTACTTGCAAAAGTACAGTTATTTCAAGTTACTCAAGTACATCTACTTGAGCACGACACAGAATGGGAGATGCTCAAGAGCAGCCTTGTGAGAGAGCCAGTGCTGACATTTTATGATCCTGCACTTCCAATCAAAGTAAGGACGGTTTAGGAGCGGTGTTGCTTCAGCAGCATGAGGACACATGGTTTACAATTGCGTATGCCTCTCGCACTATGACAGCAGCAGAGAGAAACTACGCACACATAGAAAAAAAGACTCTGGGAGCGGTATTTGGATGTGAAAAGTTTCATGAGTACATTTATGGACAAGAAGTGGTGCTAGAGACGGATCACAAACCGCTGATCGCAATCTCCATAAAACCTCTAGGAGAGGCACCACCACGCATTCAACGCCTGCTGCTCCGCCTTCATAAATACAGTCTCACATTTGAGTTTACACCTGGGAAACACCTCGTTATGGCAGATGCTCTCAGCAGAGCTCCTCTAGACTGTAAAGAGCCAAGCAGCACTGAACATGATGTGCAAGTGCATGTGGATGCCATAAGGAAGCACATGGCTGTGTCAGACAAAAAATGGAAACAAATCGCGAGAGCTACATCAAATGACGACACACTGCAAAAGGTGATCAAAACGATTTGTTCACCAGGAGAACAAACCTTGAGCCACCCATACCAAAACTTCAAAGAGGAGCTGTCCGTGGTGGAAGGAGTTCTTCTGAAAGGAAAGAGGAGATGTACTGATACTCATACCAATTTCAATGCGCTCACAAATGTTACATCTCACACAGGAAGGACATGTAGGCATTGAGAAGTGCAAAAGACGTGCTAGAGCTTTACTCTACTGGCCACAAATGAACAAAGACATTGAGAGTTACATCCAACGCTGCGACACATGTCAACAACACAGATACCAACAACAAAAGGAGCCACTCCTAGCCCACAGCAGACCAAATGAGCCTTGGAGAAAGGTTGGTGCAGACTTGTTTCACCTGGCAGGGAAAGATTACCTTGTTATGGTGGACTACTTTTCAAACTACCCAGAAGTTGCTTTTCTCACAGATACTACTGCAAAACAAGTAATCAAACACTGCAAAGTCATTTTTGCAAGACACAGATTCCCTGTGACAGTGGTAAGTGATAATGGACCTCAGTTCAGCAGCCAAGAGTTCAAGGACTTTGCTGACAGTTATGAGTTCAACCACGTAACCTCTAGCCCACTGTTTCCACAGTCAAATGGCTTGGCAGAAAAGGCAGTGCAGATTGTGAAAAGACTGTTCAAAAAAGCAGCAGAAACACGCAGTTGACAGATATATATAAACAAAAAAAAACGTGGATTTAAAGGTTAAAGGTACATGTTTTATTTGTTTTACATGCATGTGCCTTAGGTAAAAAAAAGACTGTTGTATTGACATGCTTGAATTGTCATGTAAGACCATGTTTTGTTATGGTACTGCCATAAACGGATTATATATATATATAATATATATTGATATGGTCTATATTGTTACAACATTTACATTTTAAAAAAAGGGAGATGTACTGATACTATGCATCCATCCATCCACTGTGTGGCGCTGTTGCTCAGAGTTACTGCCTGACGTGCTGAATAAAGTTGTACTGAAAATGGCATCCCGAGTTCGAGTGCAGTCAATACACCTGGGATTAGAGAAAACACCGAAGAAACACTTGCATTGAATTCACAAATGAGAAGAGACTTTGACAATACTGTTAGGAATTCACGACTGCTTTATTTTTTTTCTTTCAATGATTCAATGTTTTTAACAAGGGAGCGTATGACCAAGTATAATATCTGAAAGAATAAAGATCATTCAGAAGTGGCTTAGAGAGTGCAGGACCAGCTGTAAAAAAATACTGGTCTTCTGACAGAAGTACAAAACGCCAGGAAAACATTTTGGTACAATTAAGAGACGCATTAAGCTCTTTTGCAGTAGGAATAGCCTATATGAAAACACCCAAACCTCACCATGTGAAAGCTCAATTCTTAGAACGACTCTTTAAAGTGCATATGACACACTTGACTAGACAACTAAATATTCATCAAAACATTAACACAATCATATTAACATTTTGCTTCTTTTTGCCCTAGTTTTCCCAGGTTTATTTTATTTTAATTTGGGGGGGGGGGGGGGGGGGGGGGGGGGGGGGGACTTTCACTCTTCCTATGTCACTATTATTATGCAAGAACAGCCATCCCTCAAGTCTGGAGAATCTCGCCTCCCTGGTCAAGACGCCACAAGAGCCCAACCTCCCTTTACCTGCAGTACCTCTGAGGTTTCCCAGGGGCCTCCAGTGGGGTCCACTTTGGGAATTACTGTTCCAGAGGATTAACGTTTAAACTGTTTTTAATTTTTTTCCTAAATTCACTAGTGTAAAACATTGATTAATACCACAGGCATTATCCATCAAACTACGTAATAATTAGAAAAATATGAAAACAAGTCATATGCACTTTAAACATTAAATTCTGTAGTGCCACAGTTTAAAATGAAATGTGGATTTAGGTCTCTTCTCAAAAATGAGGCTCTACTGTACATTATAGAACGCATACACCTGCTAGTGAAACAACAATTTGCAGTGCCATGGAGCATTTAGTTGGCAATAACATTTAATAAAAGATGTTGGAACTGGCTTTGTGAATTTTAAAACGTGTCCATAAAAAAAAAAGAAAAAAAAAAGGTCAATTTAAACAGATTCACATTTCAAAAGAAACACTTTACAAGTCCTTTGTTGTGGAACCAAACTACAGTGCTCACAAAACAACCAATTTAAGTAACGCCAATCCAACCTTTTATTCATTCATAAAGTTCATTGGACCCTAATTGTGAAAATAAGTAGGCTGCATGTTAATCCTTGTGCCACTGAAGAAACAAGCTGAACGAACAATGGAAAAGCATTCCTTCAAACACACACAATTCAAATATATGTAAAATCTTTTTTTTTGTGGTTGTAGAACTCCCACCCAACATTACTCCAGCACTTCAATCAGTTTTCGTGTTTTACAGCAATGGTGAATTTATGACCCCAATTGTAAAATTTATCACCACATTGTTTGATCACAGTTTGTGGTTTCATTGGAGTGTTTTGAATGTTTGCGCACATTCAGCACATCACATGCACACGTTTAAATGTCAGTGTTGCTTTCATGTAAGAAACATGATTTTGGTAAACTGTCCTGTTTAACTTTACATACAGAAAAAGCAAGCAACAGCAGAAACGCATCTGCCTTCAAAACGCAAAAACAATTTATGAGCAAAAACACACAAAAATTTAAGAGATTCCTCATCGAGTTGACATGTAGTGTCTGCAAACGTCATTTTCTGCTCAGATATATTAAAACAAAATCAACCCTTTACTAGTATAACAGATGAGGCTGCAAATCTTCAGCAATAGGCCCAATAATAAATGAAAAATGGTCTCAATGAACTTAAGAAGTTTTGATTATGTAAATGCATCCTTGGTTGAAAGGCCTATGACCCGGTAATAGAGGGTCAGTAGTTTGGCAATATACATGAAAATGTATCCTAGGTCTTGATAAAAACACAAAAAACATGTCTCTAATAGCATTCTGCTCTTCAAAGGACTAATAAATTAAAGAGGACAGTGAATAGATCTGCTTAAAAGACTGTTTATTTCTATGTATGTATGTATATATATATATATATATATATATATATAGATAGATTTATTTTTCTCTATGTGTGGTGTGTAATCAAGTCCAGTTCTTTAAGTCTGTGAAGACATTTCTTTTCATCAGCCCCTTGCCATGAGAAAAGTGACACTGGGTAAGGGGCCCGTATGTGTCACAGGCTGTCTAAGGAGGATTTTAGGGTCCATTATTATGCCTTGCCCTCCTCAACTTTAACAGCCTGGGGTTTGATAGCTCCAGTGCGTGCTGGTTTGGCTTGTCCTGCAGTAGAAAGAGGCTCCTGGAGTTTGCTGGTTAATCCCACAGGTGGTGCCTTGCCTTCACCAACTGCTTTGCGCACATCTCGCATGGTTTTGGTCTACAAACATAAACAAATTCTCAATACATGCATCATTACACTTGGCCCAATAGTAGGCATTGTTACATCATATCCTGTTGTTAGAAAAACATCAATCAAAATCGGATTCTCTCACATGAAACAACAATAATGCAAGAAAAGGCTAAATAAGAATAATAAAATGTAATTACCTATATTTACAGTGGGTGGCTCACCTTCATGCCATCCTCTGGCCCTTTGAGAGGGGGCTCAGGGGCTGAGGGAGGTGTGGAGTGAGGAGTGTCACGACCAGGATTGGGATATGGGGGGGAACGGATGATCACAGGTTTGTTGACTTGCATGATCGGTCTCTGTATGGGGTTAGGGAAAGGACCAGTGGTAGGTGGGCGCATGTGCATCATCATGCTGCCCTGAGTTGGGGGAACCTGTTTCACATCGGAAAGGTCAGACACGTAGCGAATGAGACAACAGTAATAACTGATATCACGTTACAATGTTATTAATGTGAGAAATTGGCAATACCTGTTGAGAAAAGTGTGTTGGCAGAGGACCTCCAGGACCAGAGGGCTTCCCGCTGGGACTCGCAGATCCAGGCCTGAAACAAAATTTCGACAAGCTGATTGACTCATTTCCACTAAAGTGTACAATGAAATTAGTTCTGAATGTTTAAGCACACCTATATGTTCCTCCAGAGATACCCGGGGAATGACAGGGCTTTTCAGAAAACTGAAAATTCTTCATGTCCATCTGTGAGCCCTGAGAAAGAATAATTATTTAGAAGTTTCTCAAGACACACTTGACAGCCATGTGCAGTGTGGTCTATGATGAGGGCAAGTTGTTTTTTGGGTGCTACATTTTACATAGGATGACAAGATGTCAGCAGGGCTTGACATTAAGTGTTTTGAGGTACCATCTGGAAACTGGCAGGCATCTTTTACTAAGTGTGCGTTTACAAGGGCTCAAAATTCCCGATTATTCGTTATATTCTGGTTATGGCAGTTTTCGGGATATGGTGTTTATGTGACACTGAGAAATCGAGAAACTCAAATTCCTTGTTTACATGATCAAATAAGGAAACCCGGCTTTTCGAATTTAAGCTCTGTCCACGCAGGTGCATAAATTACATTTTTGACCACACAATACGGTGAAAATATAGTATAAATGGGTGGGTTATTGCGGGGCTTGTTTTTTTGAGTCACTTTGGGCTCAATGTTTTGCTCGTCCTCTACATCCTGAGCTACGGCAGTGACGGCAGATTGTGGATAATTCCTGACCTTTCCCCGTCCTGGGTCTGTCTTTATCACCGACGCGGACCAGGGAGCTCTGGGAGAAGGTTTGAACCCGGGGCCGGTGTGAGTGAGTGAAGCTGATGGAGTTCACTAATAGTTAGTGGATGAAAAACTTTATCCGTCTCAGTGTTGTGGTCGACTCCTCTCTGCGTCCGGAGAAAAACCAGCCGCCGTGAAACGGTCCCCAACAGTTTAGCATAAATCCGCATTACGATGCTTCTTTCAATCCATAATATTCACTACTTTTAGTTCTTTCATGGTTAAAATATAAAACTCTGTCTTCTTTTGACTCCAAAAACAGGAGCTCTTCGGACTCACCGCCGCCATGTTTGTTTACGATTAACTGGGAAGTTTCTTAAAACCGGAAAATAGCGTTTACATGAAGTTATATCCCGGTTACTGACGGAAAATCACAGCCAGAAAATCCGTGTTTCTCAAAATCGGGAAACTGCCATTTTCCGTTTTTTATAATCGGGAAACTGCGTTTATATGATCAAAGCCAAAACCGGAATATTAAAAACTCCCGATAATAACCAATAATTTCGAGCCCTTGTAAACACACTTGATGACAAACAAATCTGCTTGTCCAGGAAAATGGCATTGATTTTAAATGGTAAAATGTGTCTCAGGGTGCACTCACTTCAAACCAGTCCCAGTAAAGTAGGGCAGCATGATTAACCTTTATGGCATCAAAATTAAGGTTTGAGCTACTGCGGAAACCTAACTGCAAGGGGTTTCTATTAGTTTCCTGCCTGGCGCCTCTGCTGTAATGAGACATGTATGCCAATCAGAATGATCGAGCCTGGCCAATCAATAGTGACTGCAGGACAATCATGTTTGTACAGTATGTGCTGCAGTGCACCATAAGCAAACTCCACTTGTCTCGCGACCTCTGGGTCGGGTTGTATCACGAAATGTTTATTTAATCGTGTTGTTGTATTAAGCTGCATCTGATTGTAACATTTTCACAGCAGGTTTCTGAAAGAGTGTGGGAGGGTCTTTCTGACAACTCCATAAAAATGCCTCTTTGCTGCATCTTGCAGATTTGCATGTTGTTGCTACATGAAGCTGAAATGTAATAAATTAATACCATGATGTTTAAACGTGCACTATGCAACTTTTTATGTAAAAAAAAATATGAATGCGTATTTGACCTTTCAGTGACCCAGTGAATGTTTGGGTTGTTAGCATCCCGATAGCCTGTAGGACGGTTCAGGATCAATTATTTCTTCGGTCTTCACTGCTGATTGAACCGTATCCATGGTTACATATACATTCCATTCCGAAAAGTTAAACCTATCAGAAATCCTAAAAAAACCTGAAATAAAATTGATCCTGAAGCATCATAGGAACCACTAGGATGGAAAGTGAAGGCGCCAAGCTAACCAGTCACTGGGTGACTGGAAGGTCTTTTTTTACCTAAAAAGTTGCATAGTCCACCTTTAACAGGAGTGTTAGTTGTGTAAATGTAAAGCTCAATGTTTAATTGTATGAAAAATTAAAATCTATATGGTCAGCTATATACAAAATATCACAAATCGAATCGCAATCGCAACATCTCAGAAAACTCACAATTAGGTGGAAAGCCCATTTATCGTGGTTCAGCAGCCGTATGAACCCTCATATCCTTTGCCCTCACCGTAAACTATTTCAATAAGCTGCAATTTCCTCGCAACTATTGCTTAACTTTGCAACTTTCCCACAAGTGCAATTTCAGATCAGATAAATACGTTTTACTTGTGCCGCCGTGGGGTCGCTATGTGGTCATTCAGTCTGAGGCGAGGGCTGCTGTCTGTCTGGCTACTAGGGGTGTGCATCGCCCAGTCTCAGGCGATACGATACGTATCCCGATACACAGGTCGCGATACAATACGATATATCCCGATATTGAAGCATTAGACCATTACTGCAATTACTTTTTACCACTTTGGAAACAACTATTCAGTAAACTAGTACGCCTTCATTAGATGTGTGTCAAATACATTTTATCTATCCATCTATCTGTGCTCATCATATAATAGAATATCATGAAAAAGTTCATTTACTTCTGTAATTCAACTTAAAATGTGAAATATATGATACACATTACATGCAAAGTGACATATGTCAAAACGTTGTTATAATTTTGATGATTATGGCTTACAGTCCATTATCAAAATATTCACATGAGAATTTTAATTTGGGGTTTTTACAAGCTGAGCCATAATCACCAAAGTTATAACAAATAAAGGCTATACATATCTCACTTTGCATGTAATGAGTCTATCATATATATATATATATATATATATATATATATATATATATATATATATATAATATATATATATATTATACATCGCAGTTTAAATTGAATAACAGAACTGAATGCACTTTTTCATGTTAATCTAATTATATGACGAGCATCTGTATATAGCCTATCTATCTTATGATATAAATGCTTTTCACTAATGTGCACTTGTGACTGTGGTGTTGTATGGGGATTATGCAACTTTGAAAGGAAAACAGATTTCTTGGAAACCTAGTAATGAAACCAACTAAACTGGGGATGCACGTTTTCTAGTATTTCTATAGTTGGGAGTCCTTAGCGATTAGTAATAACTAATAACTCAGACGGGGCATTTAAAACCTTATCTACTCCACAACGGTGTGCTACTGTTAGCAGTAGCACACAAACGAAGCCGAGGGGAAGTACAGTACGGTACTGCGTGGTTAGTGCTCTCGCTTCACGGCTAGAAGGTCCAGGGTTTCGATTCCCACCTGGACGGGGCCTTTCTGTGTGGAGTTTGCATGTTCTCCCCGTGTCTGCGTAGGTTTCCTCCGGGTACTCCTGTTTCCCTTACCACTAAAAACATGTACAACAGGCCAGGATGAATGATGTGTGTGAGTGAAAGTATGGTGGTGGTCAGAGGGACCATTGGCGGAGATGTGTGCAGTCACGACAGCGCTTCTGTCAGTCTCCCCCAGGGGAAACTGAAGCTACTAACGTAGTTTACGATCACCGAGTGTGGAGTGAATGTACAATTGTCTCATGTAAAGCGCTTTGTGACCATGTCTGTGAAAGGTGCTATATAAATAAAGATCTTCTTCTTCTTCCAAGTACTGCAGTGGCGAGACACAAGTTTAACATGAGCCTGCTCTATTTAATTTTCCCTCGGCTTCGTTTTATTCCGTAAAAAAATGCTACGGAGATAAATCCTCTCCTAACGCAGCGGCGACACACTCAGCAACATATGCACAAAGCCGGTGTCTCTCGTAATAATCAGGGTCTCCGTCTTTGCAGTAAAAGCCAAAGTGGGGCCAAATGTAGAGTTTCAAAAGAGCGTCTCATAGCTCTTTCTTTTCCATGGTGAAACTTTTCCTGCGTTTCTCTAACTCTCACTAGATTCTCAGTAGTGTTACTCAAGCGGGCTGCACAGTGCCCTGCCATCTAGCGGGCAGGAGTAACGGTGCAGGACCAAAGAGAGACGTTGCAATTAATATTTCCACAAAAATAGATGTTTAAATATCGATACGGCACTTTTTGGATCAATACGAGAATCGCATGACGTAATATTGCGATTTTCAACACCCATACTGGCTACCCAGGCTGCCTAACATTTTAGTCATTTCTAAATGTGATAGTTTGAGTCGACAAAAATTCAAAGGTTTTGGGTCAAGATTTCATCTAAAAAAGAAGGTCATTAAGTATTAGTATTTCAACAAATTTCAACAAGCTTTTAATATTTCTGTCCCATCTCTCAAACCTATCAATGTCTTGTCATGTTTTGGTCACCAAAGAACTATTTTTAGTCACGGTTACATCATTAAACAAAGGTGCATCAACTAAATGATTTTGTTATATTCTTGATTGACGAAAACAACACTGATTTCTTCTTTTCCCCATGTGATTTGGTCAACGGGCGAGTAACGTGCTTCTCTATGGTCCTCAGGGCGGGAAGCTGACATTGCTGTAGTACCACCCAGGGGCGACTCCAAAAGACACTTGGTAGACAAGTTTCTAATGGTACTTCAGACCTCCCTAAGACGGCTTAAAAGCCTGGCTCCAAAGAGTTTTATATTTTCTAAAAATTGCTATGACCCATGTGTGGGATAGGTGAAATATTTTTAACCACGCTGGTTTTTGTATATCAGCCCGAAATTGTGAAAGCATTTTCAGTGCATTGACTGGCTCCAGACCTGTCAATCAAGCTCTGGAGCTCTGTGGAGAGCGAGTCTTCCCGCCTTTTGGCTTTTAGGAAACAGGCTGCGTAGGAGGAGATTGACCAGCCATGTAAGTTTAACAGGGATGTTTACTATGAATGGGGCTGAATAAGTAATCATCCATCTCTACTTATTATATCTATGGATTTGGTGCACGATCGGATGAAGAGCTTTCGGTGCAACGTTTACTTTGAGGAGTCACACTGCTGTTGAATTGAAGCCAAATGAATGAAACAAACCAAGCATCATCTGTTCTGTTCTCCTTGGAGCACTCTCACAGCGGACAGGTGCCTGTCTGCGCCGCCCACTGTCTGCAGCTGAGCGGAGGACAGGGAACAGCCCAATTTTATGGATGCATTTTAGTTATTTTATCCCCCATAGGCTCTTTCCAAAAATTGGGAACTTTCTGTTCCAGAGTTATCTGCCATTGTTCAGCATTATATCGGCCGACAGCCGATAATGTAAAATACCCAAAATCGACCCGATAGCTGATGACCTCGGTCTATTCAGTCAACTATTTAATTAATATTTCTTAACAATTGTTTGTCTTTTTCTTTCTAAATGAAATTATTTTTCAGTTATATGTTCGTGCATGCAGGTTTCTCTTGCATGCTGCAAACCCAAACATTTAAGTGACAAATAGGGACTTATGTATGAAATACCGGCAAGCGCTTAAT
This sequence comes from Proterorhinus semilunaris, assembly GCA_021464625.1. Taxonomy (NCBI): domain Eukaryota; kingdom Metazoa; phylum Chordata; class Actinopteri; order Gobiiformes; family Gobiidae; genus Proterorhinus; species Proterorhinus semilunaris. The sequence goes on from CM038343.1 coordinate 36,923,776, forward strand.
GGCAGCAAATAATTGATAAATGAATGAGGGGACATGTGGCTTCTGTTGCGGTCTATATTTTTCCCTTGCCCCTCAGGCAACAGAGCAGGGCACTTGTCCAGCCATAAAGCTTACTTTCCCTGGGCAAGCGGACAACCATTAATGTCGAGCCCCGTGTCTTGCTTTGTCCTCGAGTGCACAGCTTGAATCTTGCACCACAGAAATTAAGGCTGTCTGGCATTTCTGAAAGGATATTACGACTGCACCCAGGTTTAACTTAAACCCGTTAGCAATTCCATGCACACCAGACTCACATCACATGTGAAAGCAGTACGCTATACATTAGTACCTCTCTACCGCTGCCAGTCATGACTTGGGGCTGTGAACCTGGGGGCATCATCCGACGTGGTGCACCCACAGACAAGTTCTGCCCCTGTTGCAGCTGTATGGATTGAGGAAGAATAAGATGCTGCTGCGCAGATCCATAGCGGAGTTGAGAGCCAGGTAACGGCATGGTCACCTGAAAGTCACAAAGATCAGTTATTTGTCAGTTTCCTACATTTAAGGTATTTCTTTCCTTTGTTAGCCTCATATGGTGAGACAACCCCCCCCTCTCCTCAAGTAGAGTCAACACATCACACTAAACCTTTATAAACAAACTGAACTAACCTGAATGAGCTGAGAGTCCATTAACTGTGAAGAACCCATCCCAGGACCTTGGTTCATCTGGTTATCATAGACCATTGGCTGGCTCCCATTCATTGACTGATAATGGGAGCTTGACTGAGGTTTCACCATGTCAGAAGGCTGCATACCAGGAAAACCCGAATAGGGTCCTTTGAGGGGGGCTCCGCCAGACAAAACCATGGGGTTAGGCTGGGACAGATTTGGGTGCATATAAACCTGTGACCTAAACAATGGAAAAGCAGGACCATCAAATGACCCAGAGACAGTCACAATTATATTTCAAAGTTTGACTGAGAGTTGGTAGAACATAGGATTTGGAATTACCTGAATGGGGGAATTGAACTGAACATTTCTTGAGATTGGGACACAGGAAGACCGCCTCGTAGCCCCATCTGAGCCTGCGCCTGAAGCGATGTGTGTAAAGAAATTGGAATCTGCTGGGCTGCAGCCGCCTGAATAGATAATCATAAGTAACACACTGACATATTTCAACAATAACACATGCTTTATAGTCAAAATACCTGTTGATAAGTTTGCTGCTGTGTCATGGTAGGTGGCACAAGTCGAGGCTGGCTCGGAAATACATGACCATCCAAATACAGTGGTGTTATATGGTTACCTACAAAGCCAATGATAATACACAAAAAAATATAATCTGTGCACAACAAGTTACGTTATGTAATAAATATGCATTTTTACCTTGCATTGACATGGATGGTGCAACTGATGCTACAGGCATTGGAGGCATGGTCACCCCACCAAAAGAGCTGTAGCTGACTCCACTGGATGAGCCGACACTACATGGAGGCTGAGGGCCAGAACCACTGCCACCAGGAGATCCCTGCTCTGGCAGTGATTGGGAGTTCTCCCATGCCTTACGAGCAGACTCCATCTGAAAGACACAATAAAACAATACTTTCTAATTAAAGAGCAGGCCATATTGTAGTGTTACTATTTACATACCTTCAAAGTCAAGTCAGCAGTAGGAAATGATATGGGATTGAGGTTTATGCCAGGCTGCAAATGGTTTGAACGAAGGATTGGGATACTCTGATTAAGCACCGTCTAGAAAATAAACAATGGTGAGCACCTTGTTAGCAGTCTTCTGTAAAGTAATTTAGTAAAAGGTAGGGAATGTAGAAATGTTTCAAAATATTTTATAAACATGATCATTTTGGCCCCTGAGATTGATAACCATATTCAGATCAAACATTCATTGCATGAACAATGATTGTAATGTTGATCATGTTGAATTATTCATAGTTTCAATTTATATACATGATGCAAAGTTGTTTATACATTTACATGTTTTGTTTAGGTTGTCGTGCCAATTATCCAAACAAAGAGCAGAGTGAGTCCCAGACTTTGGTTTACTAAATCCTACGGTTAAAGACAGTTTACCATGTTTTTAGGTCGAACAAGGACTTTTATGGGCAGGGGGCAGCCCTAATTATGGAGGACCATGGCTGCCAAAACAATAAATAAATATATAAATAAAAGATCAAATTTGCAAAGAAATGCATTTACTGCAATAAGTGCATTTATTTGTTTTTGTTTTTATTTATTTATTTCTCTTAATGTATGCAAATCATGGAGTGGGTCTGGACGCCGCTGCTGTAAGGTGATTGGTTAATCTTTCTCCACGCACACATGCCTTGTCCAGCATAGTCACTGCCAAACACGAGCTCTGCTTCCATTGACAGGGGCACAGAGCGGGTCATCTTGTGACTGGAGGATCGGCAGCTTGAATCCTGCAGGGGCACACTGTCGTTGTGTCCTTGGGCAAGACACTTCACCTGCCTTGCCCCCAGTGTCTGGCGACGACAGTATGCCCCTGCAGGATTCAAGCTGCCGATCCTCCAGTCACAAGATGACCCGCTCTGTGCATGTGTGCGTGGAGAAAGATTAACCAATCACCTTACAGCAGCGGCATCCAGACCCACCCCATGATTTGCATACATTAAGAGAAATACAGAAATAAATACAGAAATAAATGAATAAAAACCAAAACAAATAAATAAATACAAAAATACATAAATATATTAATAAATGCACTTATTACAATAAATGCATGCATTTCTTAGCAAATTTTTATCTTTATTTTATTTATTTATTTCGTTATTTATTGTTTTGGCAGCCACGGTCCTCCATACTTAATTGGTAGTACCTGCGCATCAGGATTTCAATTTATCTTGTATAGCAATGTACTTTTAAACCAGTAAGAGCACAAACTACATAGATACAAATACAAAAGTTGGAACTACTCACATTACTGTTAAGTGCATCTTGAAGCTTGTTTACAGGATTAGACACAGGCACTGTTGTAGAACCTGATTGGAGACTAAAATCAGAGTCCTTGGCACTAACTCCAAACTCTATAGGAGGCACAGGCAGTACACCATCCACATGAAGATCCACACCATTGACTGGAGTAATAGGGCCACCTTCAAGCCTATCAACACCCTCTGAACCTTTGCGGTTCTTCAGGGATCGTTCGTTTCCAATAGGACCTGGCTTGTGCTGTTCTTTGCTTTGATCTGGGCTTGCATCAGAGTCCTGTTTTAAGATAAAAAAATCCAGAAAATAAACTCCAAAGAGAAGACAAACATGGAAGACCAGAGCAGGTCGGACAGTGTTATACCTCAGAGTTTGGCTCACTCCCAGTATATGACACCTGTTTCGTCCAAGAGTCCCCACTTGATGATGGAACTGAAAGAGCTACATAGTGGTGAAATGAAAATGTGTTCCTGACTGGTTTCTCTGCTCTATAAAATACAAATATTAAGCTACCTGAGCTATTAGTTTCCCAGATTTCCGTTCCAAGGTTATTAGAGGAGAGCGCCTCCTCGGACTGGTCAATAGTCAGGTTTCCTTGTTTTTTTGCAAATCGTGGAGGAATCTTGGACACCATCACCCTGTTCTTCCCTGGTATCTAATATAAAAGTATAATTAATACATTTACAAAATATGCATACAGATGCTGGTATTGAACAAGAGCTCTGCTTAGAGTTACCCCCTGTTCCTTTCTCCTTCTATCATCATCTTGAGGACGCCTCTGCTTTTTCGACAAAGTTTCTTGGTAACCCTCTGAGCTTGGTACTGGTCCACCTGTGTCGCCGTCAACTGCTGGCACAATGCACACATGGTTTAAAATCCCCGCTCCAAAATAAATGAAAACTACATTTGAAAACATAACTCACTTTGATAGCCACTGAGATCATACTGTGATAAAGATTCAATATCAGCCTTCACGGGTCCTTGCTTTAAGTCCTTGTTTATCTTCTTCCCAGAGGACTCACTGGAGTCCCTTTCCTCAGGCTGCTCAATGGTATAGACTGATCCTTGCTCTTCTGGGGTCCTATTGGGGGAGGGGGGGTTGGGGGTTTAAAAGAAAGAATAACAATGCAATATACTATTGCCACAATAGAAAATGTTTTAAAGCCCAATGTAATACATGTTACCTCCTACAAGAAGAATTTCCATTTTGCCAACTGTCATTTCTGTTTGATGAAGATGAGGGATGATTTTCAGGTGTGTGAGGAATCTTGTTTGTTTCATGCATAGAAGGCTCTCCTTTTCTGTTTTGTCGATCTACAAGTGGTCTCTGACTTGAAAAGCTTCTCTTTGAAAGTTCTCGTTTCTCACTTGGTTCATTGAGACCGGAGTCTGAAGGGACATCGTTGCCCTGTTGAGCTGTGCTCCTACTTCCATTCCTCTTGTCCCTCCAGTCCCCAAAGTCACTATTGTCTGAGCCAGTTTCCCATTCCTCAGTTTGAACGTGCTGACCTGAACGCCCTGCGGCATAGTGTCCACTGGGCCAGCTATCATCTCCTTTAGAGCGTCCAGGCCAGGTTGAAAAATCTCCATTCAAGTATTCATCACTCGGCCATTGGTTTGAGCCAGGTTCACGTTCTTGCCTTAATCGGCGGAAACGTGGAGGCTTGTCTTGACGAGGTGGTCTTCGCCTTCTTAAAACTTGCCTTTCAGGGTTCTCACTGTCAATGTAGTACTCCCCTTCACGGTCCTCTGTGCTATTTTCATTTAGGGATACAGTGAATTTAGGGATGTACTTCGGATTCTCACGTTCTATACTGGATCTACTGGAGTATGTACTTTCAGGTCCTGGACCATAACCGTTTTCTTGCACTGATCCACTGTTGCTGAACTGAGTTCCCCGACCTCTCCATGAGGACACATCTCTAGAGCCACCAATGTTTCGACCATAGCCTGCATTGATGTTCAGTCTTGGAGGAAGGGTTCTGCCCCCAATACTCCTTACTTTAGATTTTTCTCTGGTATCAGTGGGTGCATGATCATCAGTATACACTTTGGTGGATCGCCATGAATCCCTGTCCGCTTTACGAACTTCAGGCTCTGTGTATGGTTCACTATTTTCTAACCCCTTCTGGCGCCGTCTCTTGGGCATCTCTTCATATTCTGAAGCTTCACTCAAGGTTTCACTAACATTTCGTCTCCGTGGGGTGCCTCTTTGGAATTCTTCTACCTTCACATGATCCCTAGATAATGCGCGGCCTCTACTTGCCCGGTGAGGGCCACTTCCACTGCTGTTATTATTGTTATAAGTTCCTCTGAGACTGTCTCCAGCTCTGCTACCTCGCCCTCCTCCTCTAGAGTTAAACTCCCTAAAGCCACGGCTGCCACCTCTACCTGTGACCCTCACACCACCAAATGCCTGCTCTTCATCAATAAAAATCCAATTATTGCGACGAGGTAACTGCGTGTCTCGGCTTTCATAGCTCTCCCTTGGTAGTTGACTCTTGCTAGTCTCCCAGCTACTGTCTTTCGTAAAGTCTTCATTTTGGATGCTCAAAGGCTTGTCAGTTTTGGTTAAAGTAGAAGACTGGTGTTGCCTCTCTTCAGACTGTTTCTCTATAGGTGAAGCTGAGTGCCTGCTGTTAGCTGGCTGGTTGTCTTTCTTCAAGTCATATACATTTGTAAGGACTTCTTTTTCAAGGCGATATGGTACGGGTTTCTCATCAGGCTCTGATTTAAGCTTTTCATTCTCTTTATCTTCTACTTTTAGAGCTTTAAGAACTGGCTTTTTGATTGGCCCTGTTCTGCGAGTAAGCATTCTTCCACAAGTCTCAGGTGCATGTCCAACACTACTGCTGCTGGAACTGGGTTCAGACCACTGAGTATGGTCTTTCTTCAGTACTTCTCTTTTCCAAATATCCTTGGTAGGATCTGCTGCGTCATCATGTGATTCAACTGCATCTTTTATAAACTTGTCTCTGTGGTCTACTCTTTGATAATCAGCATCTCCATGGACAGGAGGATGAGCAGGGACACGCAATTCATCATGATGTTTGCTTTCTCTTTCTGGCCCTCTACTGTGGTATGAATGACATGGGAGGCTGTGTTGAAGATGGTCAAGATGTTCTTTAGTCCTCTCTTCACAAGAGTCATGTTGGTTGTATCTCATGTCACTTCTTAAAAAAAAAGTATGCAGAACATTATTTAAAATCACTGTAGTCTGTTCAACAACTATCAGTAAAATGATTTACCGGTCATCTACACGAGAACTCTCAGTGCCTTCATGTTGTCTCTGATATGGAGGAGTGAAGCTTCGCAAGGGATAGCCATCCTGGTTCCATATAGCACACGGTTCGATCGAGGGCACCCTCCTGTCTTGGTGCAAACTTGAATGGCAACCGTCATCAGACCCAGGACTATTTAGGAGATCCTGATGCACCATGGGTTTCATCATTCCAGCTAACATTGACAACAACAACATAGTTACAAACACATTTTTCCCACGCATTATGTGTAAGAAACACTGCCTACATGAAGATGAGTAATATTCGACAGGTGATCTCCCTTGGTTCATTCGGGGATCCATATAAGGTGGCATCATCATCCAACGAGGGTCAAATCCAAGAACATGTGGAGGATAATAGCCCCGTTGAGCATGGTTTGATCCAGAAGAGGAAGGATGGCCTGATTGTTGCCAGGGCTGCATCTTGTAAGACTGTTCCTGAAGAAATAATGAAAACATAAATTAATAAATAAAATAAAATAATTAATAACAAACAATTTATTCTTAATCTTATGGGTGCTATGTTGTGCTGCGTTTTGTGAATGTTAGACTAACACATCAGGTGGGTGTTGATTTTAATATAAATTCTGTACTAGTTAAACATATTTTAACAATTTACATTATTTAAATTATGCTGGCCCAGAACATCCCAAGCAGTCCAATAAAGTAACAAATCAATAATATATACCCAATGGAGCAGAGTTTCTAGTAAATTTACTTGGATTTCTGCTGTAAATGGGCTTCTATTGTTGCTATTAAGCAGATTTATATTATTTCTATGCCGTGAATTAAATTATTGATTTGCTCATCAACGCTGCTATTTTCATGGATCTTTAATCAGACATTCATGTGTTTTATTCACACAGTGCCCAATTTCAATTATATTTGTGGGGACTATTTCTCCCTATGTTTTGGGGCTGTCAGTCTTGTCTCTTGTTTGAAGACTAGCCTACCATGTCCTGCTTATGCTTTCGTGCACTCGGCTGTGAGTCCAGGCTTAAAACTTTGTTACCTGCAGTAGCTCGGATTTCTCTGCCGACTGTGCTGTTTTGCTCTAATTGTTGGGGTGTCTACTTTTGTGAGGACATAAAAGTGATCACTCTACATAAGCGCCACTTTTAACTGAGGTCTAAAATCCAAAAGCACACTCCTTTCTTCCATGCGTTTATCATATCGCCACTTTAGAGTTTGACCGATATGGGTTTTCCAGATGGTGAACATATGCACCGGCAAATGTTTTGCTTGGCAATTTTTTTGGCTGATTTAAAAAAAAAATTCTACAAGCCTGTGTATGATGCTTCTAAACCGTAATGTGTGAACTGTAATAGCAGGGGTTGCTTTATTAGGGGCATATGGCTGATATCAGGGCATTTATGTTTAGTAGGTACTTCAGAGCATGGGCGTCGGAACCATTCATTGTGAGGGGGACGTGTCCCCCCCACTTTTGAAAAGTGGTTGTTTGGTCCCCTCCACTTTCACAACGTGAATTTTCATTGACTTTATAATTACTAGTTTAGACTGGACCTTTTCAATAGGCTCCCCGAGGCCAAACAATTAAATATGACCCGTGCCTTATTTTCCATAAAAAACAATATTTTTGGGGCATTATCCGCGCCAGTATCGCGTCGCTCCGCGGCGCATACGCTCCGCTTTGCGAATCTGTGTTTGCTGAAATGTAAACATGTCTCTGTAAACCGCTGAAAAACGGCTAAAGTGAGAATACTGGAGGATTAACGTTGGACGGACTGACAGATTTGACCAAACCGAAGCATAAGGACACTCGTGCATCGTGTTTTCTGAGTTTTTAACGTGGAGGAGCAGGACTTTTCGCGGTCCTCGGCAGGTGGACAGCGTGTCTTCATCGGTACAAAGGGCCTGACCAGTAACTTTAAGGTGAGGAACATCAGTTTTGATGCGTTTACAAAGCGGGTGATGAAGCTTCAGTTTAGCGTGAGTTTGGGGAAACTGCACCGGGCTAGCGCGAGTGTTCAACCGGTCAATACGCCCGTTAAACCTCGCTGTCTGGACTCTAACTTCACGAAATAATATCTGAATTATTCAATTGACGGATAAATGTTTGCTTCCTTTAGCCCTTGACTCAATTGTATCAGTGTTTGTGGGAAATGTGAAGATACAAGCGTTGTATCTTCGTTGTAGAGATGTTTTTTTATTTTTTTTGCGATGGCAGGAGTTAACAGGTGTGGCTGAAGCTAAATGTGGATGCAAACACGAGCGCGCCGTCTCATAAGAGCTTAATTCACTGAGCTTTTTCACAAAGCGTCATAAAGCCAGGGCTGGACAGGAGAACAGCGGCTCCACAGGTGTTGCGTTATCCGCCCTATATGTCCATCCAGCTGCGAGGAGGAGGGGCGCTGCTGAGCTGATCGAACCCCCCCCCCTATTTTTGAAATGTGTCCCCCCCCACCTTCCAAACGCTTCCGACGCCGCTGCTTCAGAGAAGTACCCAGCAGATTCCAAAACAAAAATCGGTCAGCTGACTTTATGACATCACATTCTAGAACTTACCTGCTGCTGGTGATGCTGTGAATGCTTTTGAAAGCGGGGAGGAATTGCTTTAGATGTATGACGAACAATGCTCTCTTCTGAGGGAGAAGAGGGTTCGAGAACTTCCTCCTCGCTTCCACGGTAACCAGAGAAGCCCGGCTCCTCGTGGTAACTATGCGCATAAGTGTTATCAGGGACACACTCAATTCCATCTGGTAATAATTGAGAAGAAAACGGTTAGTTTATCCAGGTTGTTACACAAAGAAAATACCAATAATTTTATAACTATTACCTTTTGTGCTGTATTGCCAGTTGTCGTGGTGGCCTTTATTTTGATCTTGGTTGGGGGACAGTGTAGCATCACTTCCTTCTATATCTTTGTGTGTTTCTTCTGTTCTTGAAGTCTGTCTCTCAATTTTGCCAAACTTTTCATCTAGTTTTTTAAGCTTTTCAGCACATGCAGCTAATCGTTCCTCCCGTGCTCGCCTCTCCTCCTCCTCTCGACGTCTGCGAGCTCTTTCAACAGCTTCAGACAACTCTGCCGATGCATATTTTCCTCGAGCTTGAGCGTGAGACTGCCGTTGGTGCTCCTCTTGTTCAACAGCAGGCTCACCTTGATGTTTCTGCTGGGGCTAGTAAATGGAAAGAACATTTTGACTAAGACATAAATTGTACATGCAAAAAATAAATAAAAGAACATTTCATATATATATATATATAAATATAAATAAACACACACACACACACAGTATGCATCACTTCTGTAATGAAAACAAGCACTAATAAAGCAGACACACATCACTATGGTTACACCAAGGTCATCTGGCCCAAAACACAAAGGCAGCTCACTGTACTTTGTGTTTTTCTAATTCCCTTTAGTGTAGCTCTCTCCGGAATTTAAATCCTTTAGGTGTTCCAAATAGGAGCCCGCATTGGAGTTAATCTTGGACCAGTCATCTCAGAAGAGATTAGAAGAAAAACAAGATATCATACGGTGTTACCTGGCCGTCTGTAGAGATGCATCTACTGCTGGTTTTCCTAAGGGGCTCATGATGATGTTGGTAGAGATAATTATCTTTCGGGCTCGCCTCGGGGTAAGACATCTCACATAAACCTAGTGCAGACTGGCCTTCACGCTGGTTTTCATTTTCCCAATCAGTCCTGAATGTTACCATTAAAACATTTACAAAATATTAAAACAAAGTAACCACAAGATAATAATGATATGTTGTATCAATAGTGCTTTGTTTTACCATGCATTTCTTTTCTCACAAGGGGCATGTTCCTCTTCATCGTCACTAAATTTAAGTTTTTCACTGTAATCGACTTCTTCATGAAGCCCTACCGCCAACAGAAGATAATACTTGTTATGATACTATGGCACAGTTTGGTATATATAATTGAATTGAGTTAAAATTCCACCCTGACTGATAAAAAATACTTACAGTGGGTGGAAGATATCAGTGATTGTTTGGATAGTGACTGGCAAATACTGTAGCATCCTAAGTAACCAATAAAATAATTGACTGTGTCTTAGAGAATATATTACCTGCCCATCCATCCTCACATTCATTGTCTAGATCATCCAGATCCTTCAGATCTTCAGGATTAATAATTGCTGGCCGTTGAGGTCGGTCGCCTGGCCTGCGTATGGGCTGAGAGGAGAGTCTAGGTGGTCCACGAACAAAGCGGTTCTCTCTCTTCAAGTCTCCGCTGCATTTAAAGATAGGGTCAAATTAGCAACAAGATAGTCAATTGTAGTATACTTTTTACTCAGCATGTGTATGCACTTACTTTACTATCTCCGGTTTAGGAAAGTTATGTCTAAAAGTTGGTTTACTTTCAAAACGGGTAGGAGCAGAGACAGTATTAGGAGCATGGTCAGAGCCTGGGGTTTCCCGTGTTTCTTTAGAGCACATCTATCAAAAAAAAAAAGATGTTATTTTTGGGTTTGTTTTTGTATTGAATGCTTAATGTCCATCTAAAGAGGAGAACTTAAAATGTATTTACAAATGCGGGTAACATATCATGGTAGACAGCAGTTGAGGTGTGTTGAAGCTGGTACTGCAGAGCTGTAGGTACTGTTCTGCGAATAGGCTGAACTGGTCTCAGGGAAGGTTCTTTAGGGTCAAAGCTTGGTGACGGGGTTATTGTTGAACTGGTAGTTGTGGTAGCGGTGGCAGAGGATGGGTGAGATGAAGCTGGGAGTGTTCCAGACTCCCCTAAGGCAGTGGGTTTTCCCTCAGGATCGGCTGGCAGACCGAGGGTCAGAGATGAAGGTTGAAGGTTCCTGCCACCACCTTCCCTCCAGCTCGTTACATCTGGTAAGAAACAGATGCATTAATATTTCAGTATTGCTTATCCAATTTATTTCATCTACAGGAGTGACGAGTAGTAGCCGATATTTTTTGACAGATTTTTCCAAATGTCGGGTTTATAATCCTGTGTATGAAGCTTCTAAACTGTAGACTGTCGCTTTATTAGGGGCACAGGACGGATTTATTAAAAACAGGTTTTCTGCTTCCTTTCTTCAGTGTGAGATCAATACAGTCCTAATTTTTCTTGCAAACAAGATGTTGCTGATCATTTATCAATAAACTATTGTGAAAACATTAAACAAAAGCTCACTGGACTTTTTTTTTTTTTACTAAATATCCTTTTAGGCTTTTAGGTTGCATTAATATAAATCATTACAAATATGATCAGTTATTGCATAAACCACTCCAGCAGTGGCTGATTTTATTTCTTTACGTGATCCAATCATAGTTTCTGTCCCAGCCTTAATTTGCTGCAATTAGCATGAGCATGTGATTGAATTCTCCAGTTGCTGTGCTTCAAAATGAGGTGCAGTATGTCCATATTGCCTGAGGTTTAGTGAAACTTGTGCTCAACAAAACGTGTAGCTAAACAATTTTCATTGCAATATTTCTCTGTTCCCTGAGGCCTAGGAAGTTGGGGAGGACTCATTTTAAAGCAACAATTTGGTCCTTTCCAATGCAATAAAACAGGAAGTCGCTATCACTTTCAGTCCCGGAGATATCGGCTTTTATCTGTGTTAGATCGGCCGATAGCCAATATTGTAAAATGCCCAAATATCCATCCATCCATCCATTTTCTTCCGCTTTATCCGGGGCCGGGTCGCGGGGGCAGCAGTCTCAGCAAATATCAGCCTGATATATCGGTGGACCTCTATTGACTAGAAAGTATATGGCCACGTTGTAAATGAAAACTTATGGAAAGAAGTCTTACTTTGGGGGCGGAGGCTTGGTCCTGGCCCATACGATGGATCGAAGCCGCTTCTGTCCTTGCCAGCTTTGTCCTGTTCTCCAGCTGCTTTCAGTGTGGGAAATTCCTCGTGAGAGAAGGGCTGAAGTCGGCTTGAGCCCCTTAAACCATCTTGCTCTACTCCCGTTCCATTTAGCTGGGCCCATTGCTTTGGTCCACTGTTGTTTGTGTTCTGTGGGAAAAGTGTATTTCTAATGAGTCATGATAAAATATATTTAAGAGCTTCTCACAGTAACAGCAAATAAATTACGATTGTGAATTAGATAATCCGACAAGACTGCACAAAGTAAATATAGTATATAGTAAACATATTTTAACTTTGCATTCAAGAAACACAAATATAAAAAACACACCTCTGGGTTGGCTATGGGTGATGGTTTCTGAAGATTGGAGACAGATTTCTGTAAAGCCAGCTGCGGCTGCAACTCCTGCTGCTGTTGTATTGACGCAATAGAACTAAAATAAAAGCCGAAAAACATAAGCATTATAACATACAGTATACTACCCATTAAAAAGTTTGGAAACGCTTTATTTATGTATTGGTTTACAAAATTTTTTTTAAGTAAATTCTTCAAAATAGCGTGCTCTGATTACTGCGTTGCACGCTTTTGACACTTTCTTAATGGGCTTCATGATGTAGTCACCAGAAATGGCTCCACAGGACTGTTGAAAACCATTACTGGTGACGCCTTATGAAGCTCATTGAGAAAATGCCAAGGAGGGTGGTAATTTCGCAGAATAAATGTCACCCTTTTTAGTTCCCTATATAATTCCATGTGTTAAATCATACTTAAATGTCTTCAATTAGAATTCCATGTAGGTGGGTTGAAAATAAAGAAAAGCGTTTCCAAATTTGACGGGTACAGTAGGTTTGATCAATTAAAAAACAAAACAACCTATTCACCTCTTTTGATCGGGTTGTTCCTGCTTGTTTGCCCATCCTGTACCGTCTTTAGGCACAATAACCACGTTTGGATCGTTTCCTTTGTTTTCAGATTTTAAACTCGGCAGATGAGCAGGTGGGGGCATACGCCGGGCTGTTGCCACTTTGCCAAGACTCTGTAAGCCATGTCGCGAAACTACTGGATATTGGGAAGGAGTATATACAATTATGACTCAGACACATACCTTTTAATCGTTTTTTTTTTATTTAATTTTTTTTTTTTTTATATCATAAAGTTGCATTACAAAAACAATTACCTGCAGTTTTTTGAGTTTCTATTGATTTTCCCTTGTACTTGTCAAATAGGCTGAGCGAGGAATACTTGCTTTTCCCATCCTTGGACTTGGTTATTTGCCCCAAACGATCGGACATTGCGATGTAATGTCATCGAGTATGGAAATTTTTCTTTTCGCCTCTTCCCAGTGCCTTCGGATTCTTTAAGAAAATAATAAATTTCAACTGTTCATGTAGCCAAGAAGTCAATGATGATGATAATACATTAATACTAACTTAGCATTGTAATATGCCCTAGTTTAGTTCAGTTGATGAGTTTATTTGACAGGGACAATGTACAAAGACAATTAATAAACGATGGTTTAATGCAGATTAAACTTAAACTAGTTACCATCTGCAGTGGAGCTGGGTGCTGGTGGTGACAATACAAAATGTACAATATAAAATGCATTCAACCACCCAAATATACCCAAACACACAGTGTACAATGTCCATCCCAAATACTACAACTATAAAATAATAAGATTTTCTTATGCAGTGGCCAATAAGTAAACATTAGAATCACATGCATTTTAATAGCGTCTTTCAGGCCATTTAACCAAATGATTTTATGATGACGCTCATGCTCTCCCAGTTGAATTAACTACATTGTTTGTTTGTTTTCTTCTACGCAAAAAATCCCATCTATACAAAAATACAAGTCTTGGGTGATTTCACCACCCAGCATTTTAATGCTTTGAGTGTTTTTGAAGGCAAACTACAGATGTTTGATTGAAAACACACAAAAATCGTACAAAAGCCATTTCGTTTTACTTCGAAACATCAATCTAAAACATACAACTATGGGCCTGAAAAACCTTGTAAGACACTGAACAAGCAAACAATATTCCACAATTGCAGCGCAACAGAGAAGCAGTCCAAGCTAGCGGTAAATGCTAACCAGCAGCTAGCACAATACAAACGGCAATGTAAACATCGGATGCTGGTGGCTACCGTCTAGAAACCCTGAATTTAAAAGTAAATGTACCATAACAATATACACGTCCTCGATCGTACTGCAATAACATTGTACTATGTGACAAACACAAATCAAAACATGAGCCAAAGCTTGCGTCAGAGGTTAGCTAATCGCAGGGTGTTCAAACTAGCGAAAGGGCATTCCCATTAAACTAGCCGTCTAGTCTCCCCAACAACAACTATGACAGGCCTCGGGGCTGTAGTCGTGCCTTTATTTGCACACCTCATACTAAACTGCACGATGTGTTCAGAACATTTCTGGAGCTCTCTTGTCATGACTGTTCTTAACCGTGTCATCAGCAACCTCTGAAGACAGAAATGGGAATGTAGGGCAAGGCGATTAAAAATGGCTGCTGCCCAGAACAAAGCAACAATAAAACTAGGTAGCAAAGAAAGCACGCAAAAAACGCATTCTTTTCACAATCCATTGCATTAATAACTCACCCAGTCAATGACTCAGTATATCTTCCAAAGATTTGTGATGTCTTATTTCCACGGATTCACAAAATTCAACGGATGGATGGGGATTACAAAGCCCGATCTACATAGGATGAATAGATCGCAGGGTTGTTGCTGGGATGCTACCCGGCCTGAGACTGTGCGAGGCGGCAGACAGAGTGAAGCTCGAGCCGCTCTGGGAGAGCGTCATGCGTCACCACGACGGAGAGCGCGACGCCGATAATCAAAATGGCCAGATTACAGTTGAAGTTTAGTTTAGTTCAATTTTTGTTAATGTGTTTAATTGACAGGGACAGTATGCATAAACATTAATAAATATGCTTTGCACCAGATTTAGCTTTAGCTAGTTTTCATCTGCAGTCCTTGCATAGTATGTCTACACTTCACAATCCTACTTGGCTACTACTACTAATACAGTGTATAGCATAATAATAATAATAATAATAATAATAATAATAATAATAATAATATGTGGCTACCTTGCAGAGTCAAGTTACATCAAAAACTGTGACAAGAGCAAGGTGTTGCATTCCAGCAGGAGATTTTCAATCTCAATGATTAAGATTTTTAATCTCAATGAGTTTGTATCCTGAATAAATAAAGGACAATTAAAAGATACATAAAAATGTGCTTGCTGAACAAGGGCCAAAGCAAAACAACAAGCACCCCAGCAACTGAGGTCAAAATGGGAAACAAAAAAAAATCCATGGCAAGTTTCCTCACCAGGCTGATGTAGACCAGCAAAAAAACTACCAGTGGCAGCAAACAGCTTGCCTAAAAGCAGAGACTGAAGGCTTCCTCATAGCTGCGCAAGATGAATCTCATAAAATTATCAAAGATCCATACACACGTCCACTGTGTATGTGTGGAAAAGTCAATGAAACCATGGATCACCTTGTTGCTGGATGCCCTGAATTGGCTATGACTGATTACTGTAGCCTATATCCACCACCATAATTCGGCAGCAGCGTATACACTAGAACATCTGTAAAGGACACTCTATCGACGTGCAGAAATAATACTGTTGCTCAAAATGATCACATCTCTGTTCTATGGGACATGCCAATCCACACAGACCGGAAAATGGCAACAAATGGGCCTGACATAGTGCTGAAGAATAATAAGAAAAAAAACCTGCCTCCTTGAACTCACAACAACAACAAAACGTTGAACCTTTTCATTTAAATTAGAGTAAAATTTGGCTAGACTACCTTGTCTACAGCTATTTAATTTGGCCTAATTACTGGGTTGCAGGTTGTGATGATGTCATCGGACCTAGTGGGGGGGCAGGAGCCAGTTTTTCCTATTAACAGCATTACACTTTCACAAGTCATAGCTCAAAAGAAAATGTATGAATTACAAAAATGATACCCAGTGGACCCAGTGACTGATTAGTATCAGTCACTGGGTCCAACATCTCTCTGTACAAGACCAAACATTTCCTCAAAAACAAAATAATTGTTCCTCCATATAATAGTATTGGCCTTTAGAATGCTGTGATGTCACCTGCAACCCACCAATTTGACCAAATTAAGTGAAACAGATCTGATCATTTTAACAGTGTTTTACAGGGATTACAGTGATGCCAAATTAAAATGTAATGATTTTGTCCCCAAAAATGTTATTTTATGGTTTTCTGTTTATAAAACTGTGTCTGTACTATTTGAAAGGGTCAAACCTTGGTAGTAATATGTGAGCAGTATAGATACCAAAACAGGCCGTGTGTTAATAATATTACAAGTGATATTTTTTGCAATGAGGCAATCACGGATAATTGAATTGAATTGTTTTCCTATCATTTCACAATGGTGGCAATTAACAGACAAAATAAGTGTTTCATGGCGCATTATCAGGCAAAAACAGGCAAACCATGATCATGTTTATTTTCTTTTGTGGACATCATAAGCTTATAGAGACATTTTTGCAAGGCTCCACACTTTCTGTAAACAGCACATTCTAAAAGGTTGCTGCTAGATCGTCGGCTCGGGAGGGATGGTCTGCTGTGAAAACATGAGTTTCATGACACAAATTAGGGTTAGGGACAGGATAAGGGTTAGGATTAGGGTTATTTGTATTTTTAGACAAACCAACTCATAGATCTATACAAAATCACAGCAGACCGTCCCTTCCGAGCCGACGATCTAGCAAGTAAGCAAGTAAGTGCTTTATTTGTCATTGTGCAAGCATACAACGAAATAGTGTTCAGGTGTTAGTTCTCAGCCATTGCAACTGAGCCGTGCTGCCATTGTGGGTCAACCTGACCAGCACGTTTTGGAGGTAGAGGAACCCGTAGCACCCAGAGGAAACCTGGCTGGCTGCCTTGAGTGCTCCTCTGATCCTCTGAAATGATACAGCGCCTCCTGGGTTTGTCCCTGCTTCAGAGCGTGGTGTCCTGCACTGGTCAGCTTCTCCACCTCCTCCTTCCTCCTGTGCAGCTCCCTCCGCTCCATAACAGTCTTTCACCATCTCTTTGTTTGTCCCTTCCTTCTTTCCTGTAGCTCCTCTTGTGATGCCTCCACTGTGCTGCAGGTGTAGGGGACTCTTGGTGCCTATTCAGTGTCTCAGAAGAAGAAATGTGTAGGTCTCAAATGGGTTTAGGCTAGCTGTTAACTTTTAAAAAGCTGCTTTCTTCAGGACCATTATGGACTATCGGCAGTAAAAAAAAAATCCACCGAACCCACAAAAACATGCCAAAGAGTTACAAAAGTATCCAGTTAAACAATGTGGAACACAGAAACCACAAATGCAGCTTGCAGAAAAATGCAACTGTACCAAGAGAGAGGGAGGTTGCTGGCTGCTTTCCTTTACACGTCGCCATGACACAATCCACTTCCTTTGTATTTGTAATGACACTTCCGGTAGAGCACAAAGTCAAGCGGAGAATGAGGGAAAATGCTGCTAAAATCTGATGTACAGTAGATTGAATTGTGTAAAATGTTGACAAGTCAACACTGCACTGTTTCTCTGCGTGGCCTAAAAATGGCTTTGTATCCGTGTAGAACTGATTTTTTCTTGACTTCTCCATTTCTATGTTAACTAATACAAGTGAAGGGGCAGGCACGATTCATGGCGGCATCCAATTTGAGGGTATTTACATCCAAATCAGATGAACGGTGTAGGAATTAAAACTGTTTGTAATTGTGAGTGTGTTTGTATGTGTGCCCCTGTGCAAAGAATAAGAACGTGCTTGAAAGTTCTTTTACCAGGACAGGATGTTTTATATTTCGTAAGGTTTGCGAGTTTTGCCTTGTTGTGTGTCTGTATTGCCTACGTGAGGACTGCATGTGATAATTGCAGTCTATTTTATGAACATGAAAAGAAATATGTGTTTTAGCCTCGGTTATGGATGTGATGGTGATGACTGAATGATTATTTGCTCTGTATATATTGCACTTTGTAAGTCTGCTTTTGTCCCCATAGGACTACAGATGGAAATTAGCTTGAAACAGCTCCAGTCTGCTACAAGCATCTTTGCTCACGAGCATAATGCAATTGTACATTGTCCTGATAAATAAATAAATGAAATGAAAAATGCCTCCCACTTGTCAAGGGACCAGAAGCAATGGGACAAAATAACAATTATAAATCTAACTTTTTTCTGTTCAATAATTGGTTGCAAATCTTTTGCAGTCAATTACAGCCTGAAGTCTAGAATCCAATCCAATCCAACTTTATTTATAATGCATTTTAAAAACAACATAGTTGACCAAAGTGCAGAACACAACAACACAAAGTCACAGTCAAATTTAGGACAATTTGAAGTAGAGATAGGGAAGGCATAGACGTCACCAGACGCTGAATTTCATCCCTGGTGATGCTTTTCCCAGGTCTCTACTGCAAATGTCTTCAGTTCCTGCTTGTTCTTGAGACATTTTCCATTAACTTGCATTTCAGCAAGTGAAATTCTGCTCAATTGGATTCATGTCAGGCGATTGACTTGGCCACTGAATAACATTTCACTTCTTTGCCTTAAAAAGCTCTTTGGTGGCTTTGGCAGTAGCTTTGGGTCATTGTCCATCTGCACTGTGAAGCAGCGTCCAAGCATTTGGCTGAATATGAGCACATAATATTGCCTGAAACACTTCAGAATTCATCCTGCTGCTTTTCACATCATCAATAAATACAAGGGAACCAGTTCCATTGGCAGCCATACAAGCCCATGCCATGATGCTGCACCACCATGTTTCACTGATGAGCTAGTATGTTTTGAATTATGAGCAGATCCTTTATTTCTACACATTTTTCTCTTCCCATCACTCTGGTACAAGTTGATCTTTGTCTCATCTGTCCTAGGATGTTATTTCAGAACTGTAAAGGCCTTTTTAGATGTTTGTTTTTGGCAAACCCTAAACAGCCTCCTGTTTTTGAGGCTCACCAATGGTTTACACCTTGTGGTTAATCATCTGTATTTCTCTGGTGACGTTTTCTGTTGATTGTTGACTTTGACACACATACACCCACCTCCTGGAGAGTGTTTTTGATCTGACCTATAGTTGTGAAGGGGTTTTCTTCACCAGGGAAATAATTATTTGGTCATATCCACCACAAGTGTGGTCTTCTGGGTCTTTTGGTGTTGTTGAGCTCACCTTTCTTCTTCTTTCTTTTTAATAATGTTCCAAACTGTTGATTTAGCCACGTTTAATATGTTTGCTATCTCTCTAATGGGTTTGTTTGAATTTTTCAGCCTAATAATGGCTCGCTTCATCGATAGTGATAGCTCTTCAATTCATATTGAGAAATAACCGCAACAGTACGCAAAATGAAAATATCACACTTGAAATCAACTCTGGATGTCTCATCTGTATAATGAGGGAGGAGCAGACACCTGGCCATGGAACCGCTGAGCAGACATTTGTCCCATTACTTTTGGTCCCTTTAAAAGTACCTATCGATTGTGGTGGTTTATAGAGCCAAAACGATAGGAATTGAGTTGATGTCCCAATATTTATGGACCTGACTGTAGGGGGCATGGTCGGCCATGGCGGGGTATAAAATCTAAACCGAAAGTGAGAGATACTTGTTGTTTGCATTGGGAAGTTCACAGGTCTATGGAAAGAGCAGGGTCAGAGCCTAGTGTTAGGAAGATTGAACTTACAGTTTGTGTTGGTTATTGTTAAAACAAGCACGCACGTTCCAAACTATTTGCCACCACCCCTGGCGCTAGATTGGCGCTGGCCTGGTAAGACCAGAATGATTCCCCTCTATTTTTGTTTATACAGGGGGATCAGTCTGGATCCCCTCCCCGGTTGGAGGTATCTGCAAAATCAAAACGATCCTGTGCAATCAGATTTGTTTATTTGCGTCATGTGTTGTACACGAGCAGCGTCACTCATGGGACAGAAGTCCCCTCAATACCAATCTACGAACGGTGCTATGCCATTAGTCCGACGTCTCATTAGTCCGAAAATGTACCATTGAGCAGAGGTGCCATTAGTCTGAAATCTCTCTAACACAGTTGTGTTGTAGATTAGAGAGCCACATGCAACCACTGGTCCTAACCTTAAGGTCTGTGGACTCTTTCCTAAACCTAATTTTATTTTTCAACCCCTACGCAATGGGACATTTTCGGACTAATGAGGCATCGGACCAATGGGGCGTCGGACTAATGGGCCGACTCCTCTACGAACGGTGCACGAGAGAGAGAGAGAGAGAGAGAGAGAGAGAGAGAGAGAGAGAGAGAGAGAGAGAGAGAGAGAGAGAGAGAGAGAGAGAGAGAGAGAGTGTCTCCAATCGGCGGTAAATGAACCAAAAACACATCGACAATAGGTGAGTTTTGTGATTCTTAATCCTGCGCAAATATTAACGCAAAACCGCTAATAACACAACATTAATGGCAGACGCCCGCCATTCGCTGATTGGTTGACTCTGCTCCCTGTTTGCTTGTGTATGTACCACTGTGGGAAATGGAATCGACGCACGGTGACCAGACTCACCCGTTGGTGAGTCTGGTTCCCGGGCTAGATTGGCACATCCTTTAGTGGAGCCACTCCAAGAGCACATTCTAACAAAATTGGCTCCGCCAGGGCCAATAACAGCATTCTGACATTTGGGGGCCCAATGACAGGTCCACCAAATCACCGGCGACATTTCAGCATACAACTGATAGACTTTGCGATCATACCTTAATAATGATGGAAAATAAACACAAAACTCTGCTTTCATTTTGCGTTGCAGGTGCATGACCATCTGCAGATGCGTGGAGATCCAGTGGCGAGTGTGCTTCATGCCTCTTTGTTTGGGCCTGTTGTGTAGGAGGGCCATCTACCTGTATATCCTGGTACAGGGTGCCCAGTGTCTGTGTGGTGGCGGGGTTTGAACCCAGAACTTTTGACTTCCTGACTGAGCCTTCGACACCCTGAGCTAAACTGTCACTACCGCCAGCCTTCATACAGCAGTGTGGTGTTTCTGCTGCTCCTGTGGCTGCGGCTGATGTGCCGCTCCCGGTGCAGAAGGCTCCGGTGATGGTATTTCCTTACCTGGTTCATCTGTACCCAGACTGGGCCCTACGTCCATTGTCTCATCATGTGCGTCCGTGTGGGAGTGTCTCTCTCTCTCTCTCTCTCTGTGTGTGTGTGTGTGTGTGTGTGTGTGTGTGTGTGTGCGTGCGTGCGTGCGCGTGTGTGTGCGCGCGTGCGTGTGGCTATGGGAAGGGGGGTGGGGTGAGAAGTATTATAGTCTGTTTTTATTTGAAAGAGTGGGCGGGCGGGAAATCTAAGTTACCTATGTAACTATAGTTCTACGAAAGGTGTGCGCCGCCCTTAGGCTGCGCTATTGCATATCTCTCGGAAGCGCCAGCTTCCCGCCCTGAGAGGATCAAAGAACTGACCGCTCCAATCATCCTTGGGGGTCCATTACCCCTGTGCCCTATAAAAGGGGGACTCTCCCTTCAATCGTCTCCTTTGAACTCAGCCATCGAAGAGAGGTCGTGCCTGCTGGGCCCGTAGCTAAGGGCGGCGCACACCTTTCGTAGAACTATAGTTACATAGGTAACTTAGATTTCTACGTCAATGGTGTGCTTGCCCTTAGGCTGCGCTATTGCATAAAGCAACGCGCAGCCGTGGCCGACCAATGTACTCCCAGCAGGCATGGACTCGCATGATTGGAGCGGGCCCAGGGCAACGCCATGCGTCCCAGGGAGCGGCTAAACGCTCACTAGGTAGCAGGGGCCCACGGGCAGAGTAAGGGGCAACCAATAGCCGTTAACAACGCCAGCGGTTCTCACCCAGACAAAAAACCAATGGGGGACGTCCGCACTAGCCGCCTCTCCCAAGAGCGCCGGTCACCCGAAGAATAAGAGTGTACGTCCAGTTCGGCCAGGCCGCCTCTCCCAAGAGCGCCTGAAGCACCGAACCAAACCAAACCAGGTCATCCCTTCCCGGACCCACCCTGGGCTCGGGGGGGGGGGGGGGGGATTCACGACCGTCCACCACCCAAAACAATGTGGGCAACTGAACCCGCAGCAACGTCCTGCAGATAAGACTGCACAAACGTTGAAGAGGACGACCAAGAGGCTGCCATGCAGACCTCCTCAATCGAAGCGCCACGGAGTAGTGCTGTAGAAGCCGCCACTCCACGTGTGGAGTGAGCCCTGACCGCTGTCGGCGGAGGGAGTCCTTGTGCCTCATATGCAGTGCGGATGGCAAGGCATATCCAGTGGGCCAAACGTTGAGAGGACAATGGGGCACCCTTGTTCCTTACCCCAAAGCCCACGAACAACTGATCGGAGCGTCTGAAATTGGCAGTCCGTTCAAGATAGTGACGTACCGCCCTGATCGGGCAAAGGCGGTGTCGTCGTTCATCCCCCACCGACGCATGCGGAGGGGGAAAGAAGGGTCTAATTCTGATCACCCTCGACCTGAAGGCGGATGTAATGACCTTCGGCTGAAAAGCCGGGTTGGGCCAGAGTTCCATCAACCCATCACCCTCAGGCAGGGACATGCAGGAGGGGTGCACAGAGAGCGCACAGAGATCACCCATCCTCTTAGCCGACGTAAAGGCTAACAGGATCGCAGTCTTGTAGGACAGACAATCCATCCCTGTCTGGCGAATGGGTTCAAATGGAGGTCCCGAAAGGCCCTCCAGTACAATCTGAAGGTCCCAGTTTGGGACCGGGCGGCGCACGGGCGGTCTAAGCCTACGAACGCCCTGGAGGAACCGCTTCACCAAAGGGTGACTGCGAGCAGTGTGGACTCCGAACCCCACATGCCCGGTAACAATGGCCGCCGCAAAAACCCCTAGGGTCGCAGCGGCCCTCCCTTTCTCCAGTAATCCCTGGAGAAAATTGAGTATGTCCTGTATGGAACAGGATATAGGGTCTAGGTTCCTCTCTGAACACCAGTCAGAGAAAAGGCGCCAACGGACCCTGTACGCTCCGGTTGTAGACAGGGCCCGAGCACCCTGAATTGTGGCAACAACTGAGGGGGGGAGGCCAAAGTTCAGCAACTTCCCCCTTTCAGCCTCCAGACCACCAGCCTGTGTCCCAGTATCGGGCGCGACAGAAGAGCTCCCCCTGCCTGAGTCAAGGCGTCCGGTCTGTCCGGGAGGGGCCACGGATCCCCTTGTGCCATGGACACCACGTCGGGGTACCACCTGGCACTCGGACTGTCTGGGGCTATGAGCAGGATGAGTGCGCCCTCTGACCTCACTCTGTGTAGCAGAGGCGCAATGAGGCGCAGGGGAGGAAACGCGTAAAGCAGGCCGGACGGCCATGGTCGATGAGCCATGCCATCCACGCCGAGAGGAGGCCCGTCTGTTGACCTGAGCGAGAACCAAAGTGGGCACTGTGCATTCTCTGCATTGGCGAAAAGGTCGGCCACCGGTCTGCCGAACCGGAGCCACACCTCCGCCGCGACCTCGGGCGCCAGGCCCCATTCGTCCCGTAAGGCGCCCCCCTCTGGACATTCTGTCCGCGCCAACATTGCGGGCTCCGGGAATGTGGCGCGCTTTCAGAGAGGCTAGGTGAGTGCTTGCCCAGTTGAGCACCTCCGCTGCCAACCTGTGCAGAGCGGGTGACCTGGTCCCCCCCTGCCTGTTCAGGTAGGCCACCACTGTGGTGTTGTCCGACCGAACCAAGACGTGGTGACCCCATAGATGAGCAGCAAAGTGTAGGAGGACTTTCTGCACCGCTTCCATCTCTAGGAGGTTGATGTGTCTCGGAGGCGGGGGCCAAACACCGCTCGCCGTGAGATGGCCCATTACACCGCCCCAACCGGTCAGGGAGGCGTCCGTGAACACCTCTGTGTAATGGAGCACGTGGCCCATTGGGACCCCCTGACGGAGGCGCTCCGGGTCCAACCAGAATTCTACGTCGGACCTTGTGGCGGGGGACAACCGTGCCGACCTCACGTCCGTCCCTCTGCGGGACTCGAGGCGTGAAAACCAGCGTTGGAGACCTCTCATGTGCAGCAGCCCCAGTCGAACCACTGGGTGGGCTGACGCCATCATGCCGAGCAGGGAGCGGATTTGTCGCGGTGCAACCCATGGGCCATCCAACACCCACTGTCCCAGATCCAGAATCACTGACTGCCTTTCCAGGGAGAGGGAGGCCCTCATGTCCCTGGAGTTCAAGCGTAGACCCAAATAGCCCAAATCTTGGGTCGGAGACAGTCGACTTTTCTCCTGATTTACGACCAGTCCCAGCCGAGAAATGTGCCTCAGCACCTCGGCCGTATGGGCTTCGGCCTCTTGTGGGGAGGAGGCCAGAATAAGCCAATCGTCGATATAAGTCAGGATTCTGAGACCTCGACGACGAAGCGGTTCTAGCGCTGCCTCCACACACTTGGAGAAGGTGCGTGGAGCCAGGGAGTAGCCAAATGGGAGGCGGCAATACTCGTAGCATTTGTCCCCGACTGGGAACCGGAGAAACTTCCTGTGCGCTAGGGCAATGGGGATGTGGAAGTATGCGTCCATGAGATCCACTGAAGTCATCCAATCTCTGGGTCTGACGCATTGCAGCAGCTGCTGCACCGTGAGCATGCGGAAAGGCCTCTTCACAATGCAGTGATTGAGAACCCGCAGGTCCAGAATGGGCCGCACACCGCCGCTCTTTTTGGGAACGAGGAAATACGGGGAGTAAAACCCCGTCCTCGCTCTGATTGGGTCCACCTCTGCTATGGCACCGCGCTGTAGTAGAGAAACCACTTCCCTTGTGAGCGCGGCGCTCTCGGCTGAGTTGCGTAACCTCGTCTTGAGGATACCGTGAAAGCCTGGAGGTCTCCGGGAGAATTGTAGGGCGTATCCCCTTCTGAGAATCCTGTCCAACCAGGGAGCTCCGAGAAGCCCTGCGCTTTCCCAGATTTGGTAAAACTCTTTCAAGGGTCGTACCACGACACTGAATAAGAGCGGGGAAACGGGCCCGCCCACCGGCTCCGCTCTCGGCAGTGCGCCGCGGCGTGGGGGGCCCTGCTCGAAAGGGCAGACGCTCCCGGGAGAGAGCAGACTCATCGGTCGAGAGAGGAGTGCGCTCAGATCTACGCCGCTTGGCGGGGATTCCCAGCGGGGGCGATTGAGAGCGTGGGGGGAGTGTACGGGAAGAGGTTCTACCTACTGACCTACACCGTTGCCCCGCGGCTTTTAGAAAAACAGACTGACGAGCTGTAAAAGCATGGGGCAATGAAGTGCTTGACAAACTGTCATAACGCCGTTTCTCTCTCCCACACCTCAGTGGCAGAGAGTTAGAGCGCGGAGCAGGGCACTGAGCAGCGGCAGCAGAGCCAACCACAGACCTGCTCCTACTCAAGCCACCTTTCTCCCCCACGTCCGCTGTCTTAGAGACAGTCGACCAATCACCGTCGAGGAACCGTACATTAGGTCTGGACCTCGCCGTCATAGCAGCATTAAGCTTACATTGACTCATGTAAGACGGTGCGCTCGCTGTAAACACAGCAGAAGTGTCACGGGGAGTGGCTCGTGCACGCGCTCGAGTGCGAGAGTCAGAGCGTGTTTCGCACACGGACTTGACAGGCAGCAGAGTGGAGTGACAACGAGAGTTCAGCGGAGCCTCCTGAGCCTCGCTGACTTTAACCACTTTCCCACTCCGAGTGGCAATAGGCAAACTCGTAATGCTTTCAGCATGAAAGGAATACGAAGCAGGCTCTTTAGTGGAGTAACGGGCCGAGCGGCCTTTATTCACATTTTTAACCCCCCCTCTTCCTGCTCCTCTCCTGGAGCCCGGAGCGGGACGCCGGTCACGTCTCGGGCTGGGATCATCGCTGCGCTGACGATCCGGACCCTGGGGGCGTCGAGGAGCTGCACGCGAAGAGGAGGCGGGGCCACGGCGAGGAGGAGATCTGCCTCGTCCACCTCGATCCAAGCGCCGTCGTGAGGAGCCCTGTTCGCGCTAAGGGCGAAAATGCCGGGCCAACTGCGCTGAAACTTTGGCGGCGGTCTCCAGGCGATCCACCATAGCCTGAATGCCGGGTCCAAAGAGGGAGGACTGGTCGAGTGGCAGGCTGAGCAGACTGCGTTTGTCCGCCTCCTTTAACGTGGACAACCCCAGCCAAAGATGGCGGCAGCCGACCTGCGCAGCGCACATGGTCCGACCACCGTCGAGGGCAAGGGCTTGCGACATACGAGCGAAGGTCGCCGTGGTGGTTTCAGCTTCCACAATCTCATCGTGAGAAAGCTGGTCACGGCCGCGGACCAGTTTGTCCAGAGAGGCGGTGAGCAAGGCCATATTGTTTGCTAGCGCCACGACCTGTGCAGCGTTAGCATAACAGCGGTTAAGGATGGAGGCGGTGAACCTATCCCGCTCTGAGGGAAGGTCCACTCTACCGCCGGGCCAGAGAGAAGAGGACGGGAGCAGGGACATTCTTATCCCGTCCTCGATGGTGGGGACACCTTTCGGTTGGCTCCAACCCTCCACCGTAGCGTACACACCGTACGCGAGGGCCGGTGTACGAGCGGAGTAGGGATGTTCCCAGTCACGCCTGGCGTAGTGGAGGAGCGAGACCACGCGAGGGGCTACCACCACCGGGCGCTGCCTGTCGCGGGCGTTCCCAAACAGGTCGCGGAACAGGTCCGACGCTGGGGCTGGAGGTTGAGGAGGCATCTTCAGCTCCATTCGGGCCGCAGCAGAAGCAATGAGGCCGGGGAGGCGATCCATGGGATAGCGCTCACGGGGCTGCACATCCTCAGTGAAGATGGAGAGCGCATCTTCATCAAACAGGCGTTGCTCATCGTTTTCATCGCCAGCAGCCCAATCCCTTCTAGGAGCGGGCGAAGGCGGCGGGCTCCTCTCCTGCATCGGGGAAGCAGGAGGCGGGCTCCGCTCCCGCACGGGGGGAACTGGAGCCAGGGAGTCACTCGAAGCATCCGAGTCCTGATCGGATATCTCCGGGGAGGCAGGAGCCAGAAAGGCGCGACGCCGCTCGCGCTCCTCCCGGGGGAGCGCGAGGCAGGCGGCGCAGTCTTCCGCGGAGTGGCGCCGGCCCAGGCACAAGAAGCAGCGAACGTGCTGATCCTGAGCGAGGAGCGGCACCGCGCAGGAACCGCACACCCGTAGCTTGACGCCGGAGGGCGACGGGGTTTCAAGCGCTGGAGTGCGGTGAGTCATTTTTCTTCTTCCTTCTGTTCAGATCCAGATCTCAGAGTAAGCTGAGAGAAAAAGGAGACGATTGAAGGGAGAGTCCCCCTTTTATAGGGCACAGGGGTAATGGACCCCCAAGGATGATTGGAGCGGTCAGTTCTTTGATCCTCTCAGGGCGGGAAGCTGGCGCTTCCGAGAGATATGCAATAGCGCAGCCTAAGGGCAAGCACACCATTGACGTAGAACTGCTTTTAATCTGTAAAGCACTTTGCGTTACAACCAAACTTTGTATGAAAAGCGCTTTATAAATAAAGTTTTGATTGATTGATTGATAAATCAGTCTGAAATATAAACACCTGTAATGTTAACATGCACTCTATCGTGAAATCGCGGGTTTTTTGTGGTTTGGCCCAGTCGTGAAGTTACCGTACATTGAAAGCCATCGTTTTTAATGTTTGCATTAAACAGAGCTCAGTCAGAACTTTCAAATGAGTCATCCCCCATCTTCTCAGGAAGGCGGAGTAACATCATGTTGGAATTCGGTCACGAGTTCGTACACCTCCCATGGGCTTATGAATATAAGATAGAAGAGGCAGGTAGTTGCCTGGATTTTTGGCACTTATTATCTAAAATAAACATTTCTACCATAGATACAAAATGTATTTTCCGTCTCCTTATCAATATTTGCATTATTATTCCCTTTATTTTTCAGAGAATGTATGTTCTGCGTAGGTTTCCTCCGGGTACTCCGGTTTTCCCTACCGCTAAAAACATGTACAATAGGTCAGGATGAATGCTGTGTGAACATGGAGGTGGTCAGAGGACTGTTGGCGCAGATGTGTGCAGCCCCGACAGCGCTTCTGTCAGTCTCCCTCGGGGGAAGCTGAAGCTACTAACGTAGTTTATCACCACCGAGTATGGAGTGAATGTAAAATGCTCTCA
Source organism: Proterorhinus semilunaris (assembly GCA_021464625.1). NCBI lineage: Eukaryota > Metazoa > Chordata > Actinopteri > Gobiiformes > Gobiidae > Proterorhinus > Proterorhinus semilunaris. The sequence continues at coordinate 36,951,910 of CM038343.1, forward strand.
TGTAAAGCGCTTTGTGACCATGTCTGTAAAAGGGGCTATATAAAGATCTTCTTCTTCTTCTTCCCGCTTTTTTGTCTTGTTTTCCTAGTTCTTCCATGTTTATTACAGTCTTATAACGCCACTACATCCTAAACATGATGGAAAATATCAACTGTCCTGCAAACAAAGATGTATAGCACTTATAGTGCATTATGCGGGGATGTTTAAGCAATAAAACAAAAATAAACCAGGCGCGAGAAATTGTTCCAAAGATTGGTCTACCCAGGATAAACGGCCCATATCTTACAGAAAATTGTCACAAGGGGGAGCCATTTCCGCATCAATGATTTGTCTAACATCTGTCCACTTATTTATTGTAATAATGATGAAATTATCAGTTACAGAAAGTTGCTTTAGCACGAAGGCGACACTGGCTCAGTTACTCAGTAGAGCGGGTTTTCTTATATATATATATATATATATATATATATATATATATATAGCCAACACAATAATATATATACAGTAAAAATAGCCTAAAAAGAAATTAAAAAAGACAAAGTTTAAAATGTGTGTGTGTATATATATATACACACACACATTTTAAACTTAAAGTTTTAAAGGCTATCTTTACTGTGTGTGTGTATATATATATATATATATATATATATATATATATATATATATATATACATACATATATATAGCTTTGTATACCTTGGGCGTTAAATCATGAAGCCTAAAGCCCAGAATAAACGTTTCTTTGTGTGCATTGTGTGCATCAGTTCTTCTGCACTTTCTGTTCCTCATAAGAAAAGGTTTCACCACATGTACTGCAATGTTTCCTGTTACACATTATGCTGCACGCCGCAAAAAAAAAAGCACAAGATGTCACACTTAGCAGAAAATGGCTGACAAAAAAATCTCCAACTCAGAAGGCACGTTGTCATGACAAGCTAATTTATTAAGCTCCTTGTTTGATTGCTTTTTTTTAAATGATAGTATGTAGATCTATGCTACCATGAAAGGAAAAGATCAGTGAATTTACAAACTGGAGCTCAGGAAAAGGGACTCCAGCTCAGTGTGCTAATAGAAATAAGAGTTTGACAGGTGTTTGACGACAGCCATACTGATTCCATCAGGCTAAAATGGAGCAGCCCTAGTGCAAAGCCACACACCATATCAGTGAGGTGATGTCTACCCAGCAGCACGCGGGAGAGGCCCACCAGAAAAGCCCAAAGCACTAGCAGGATACGAAGGGGCACAGCCAGCACAAGGTGAGACAGCAGAAACTTGGACACCATAGCGGCCCGACTTGCATGTGCAGCAGGGAAAGAATATATGTCCATGGCTACACAGTCCAGCAAACCAGGGGCCATCTCCCAGGGACCCTTGCGCTTTACAAGTCTCTGAACTCCTGCTACTGTCATCACATCCAGGAGAAGGGCTGTTTGGGAAAAAAGAAAACATCATGTCATTGTGTTGTAATTTGCTTTGTTACACATTGCTATAGTAGAATAATATTATCATGCTGCTGCTCTGGCATAGCTCCGAAATAATCAGGCAACTGGTTTACTGTGGTGATTTTTGAGAAAAGGAGAAATTCTCAACTAACACTGAGAAAGAATGGAAATGTACAAATAAGAGCATGCTCACTATGTCACTCGAGCTATCATAAAACGGGTATAGGCCTAGTTCACTTCCACTATGTGTAACACTGGACTGGCGTTTTTTTTTGGCACACACTCTAGAAAAGTATGGAAAGTGACTACACGGCATGAGAGAATAACAAATATTCAGCTTTTAACATATTGCGTCTGTCAACTAAAGCTAAATAAATAGGGTAACGAAGCACTTTTTCAGCGTCGACACATACATGCCATTGAGTGAAATTATTGAAATGGAAGGGCATTCTGTACCTAAGAGCAGATTGACCAGGACCTCCTGTCCGGCCAAAGTGTTGCTCCTTGTCAGACACACGATAGTGCCAATAATCCACGTGATACCGTGCCCAGTGAGAGCTAAAAGGTTGACTATGGATCGGCACCCTCCCCAGGACGAATGTGTGTTGGCGCACACTCCCATGCGCTTTGACAGGGAGATATCAATGGCAAGCAGAGAGTTAATTGCAATGCCTTTAAATGAAGGGTTGAGCTGCATACAGTCCTCCTCCGGCAGTTTGCCTGGCTCTTTCTTGTCCTTACCGGAGCTCTCGGTTGACTCCTCACCAGGCAGGCTTTGTTGGTGCTTAAATTGTGGTCTCCGCGCGCTGCCTCCTCTCTCGGCTTGCCCTGCACGCACGGGCTGGTTTAGAGACAGAAATTCCGGTCTATCCAGGACATTTCTCTCTCGCGCCTTAGCTCTTGCTTTAGGAGGCATATTTGCGTTTGGGAGAAAACTTCTCTTGAACAATCTTCGAGGGTGAAGATGTGGCTTTACCCACTCCAAGAAGTCCTCGCATAGACGGGAGTGCGCAATTCTCCCCCTTCAGTGGCCTTAATAGATATATTTAGACCCCCAGGAATGTGTACTGGCCATGCTGTAAACTCGACCCAGTGCAGAGAGCGTCATCTGCCTGACCATCCAGTGTAACCTGATCGAAATGAAGCGATAAAATAACACCAGGGCGTCGCGTTACCGCGATGCCTTACACGATGCAACAGACGGATGCTTCACTGTTCTATATTAACAGTTGGACAGTACGAACAAAGATATAGCATACGATTGATGTTGAATCATAGGCCTCCAGCGCAGCTGGTAAACATGTCTATCCGCACAGTAAAATGTGCCAAACCCACCTAGCCTAACAAACCTAGAAAGAACACAAGCTAATCGAACCTCCACTTCAATGCAGCATCTGCTTCTTCGATGCTCTTACGTAGCTCGTTTACGCGCAATTCACGATTCTTCTTATTCCTTGGGCAGGCGCAAAGGGAAAATAGACTAAAACGGGAGGTGGATGGAAGATACTCCAAATGGGGAGAGCTAGGTAACGGGTACTCCCGCCGTGTCCTAGTTGTTAGTTTAGTGGACCAATCTGGGTAGGGTACTGGAATAGATCTAGCATTTTTAGGACACATTTTAGTAGGCTATGGGTGATCCACTTGTCAAACATAAGAGATTTGACGGATTCACTTAAATGCACAT